>JALIZF010001809.1:0-600000 GCA_029948255.1 Telmatactis stephensoni
GGAGATGAGGAAGAGGAACAGAGGAGAGGGAGTTATTGAAAGTTTGTAAACTTACCCTTTCGCCTGATGCACCAATGGGACCATCTGGACCAATTTCTCCACGAGCTCCCTGATAGATTTGAACAACAATTAGAGTATCTTATCACATATACACCAATGCATAGTTTAGCCTACCCTTCGTACAGGGTCTATTTAGAGTATCTTATCACATATACACCAGTACACACTCTCGCCTACCCTTCGTCCAGGTGCTCCAGGCAAACCTCTTCGTCCCGAGGAGCCTCCTCTGCCCTGCAAAACAAAACGAACAAGATTTTTGAGTCATTAGTCTAAACACCCACGATATTTTCAAAAGAGATTAGAGTTAAGTATAAATATTTGAAAAAGTGTCTCCATGCTTAACTCCTTCCTTGTAGGAAAAACCCGGCTGCACTGATATTTGAAGCCATGCCGTTGAGATATCTGCAATATTTCTCCACTATCCTCTCTTTGGATTCAGAAATATCATGCTTCAACTTATGATGAAACTGAACAGTAAATCTGAAAAAATGGCTGTTTTTTACATATATTACCGCTCGTCCTTTGTTACCAACAGGACCCCCTCCTCCGTCCTTTCCACGATCACCCTAAAATAAACAAACCGCACAAATATGAGTTTATTTTATTTTATTTTAGTTTTTTTTTAGTTTACTTAAAAACACTGTAGTTGTACAGCAACTAAGATACGGAATAAAACATTAATGGAAAAGTATCTTCGAACGTTTGATCTAAAATAACATTGTAACTTCGTGGTAACTTGCTTACAGAATTTACAAGAGTTCTGCTGCCAAATATGTTAGCTTGTGCTGTGGACAACATAAATTGGCTTAGTAAACTAACGACAAATGGGTCAGAATCTTCATCCTTTACGTAAGTCGATTCGATATCTCGGATTCTAAATCGAGGGAAGAGCGTTGGGCGTATCGTTCACACTTGTGCATCATATCCTCTCCAGATAAAATGCTCTGTCTTAGATAAAAATTTTATCTTTACAATACAATAATGTTTGGATTTCTGACCATATTTGCAAATTCTTCTTCAAGTTCTTCTTGCACTCTACTGAAGTAAGAATTATGAAGAAGAAATAACACATACCATTTCTCCACCGGGTCCACGTTCTCCTTCAGAACCCGTGTAGCCCTGTATGTTTTAAAGAGTAATAAATTAGCAAAGGACGTAAAGTGATCCCATCCTTCACGGCACTTTTCTGGTATGTGGGAACCCTGTGGCAACAGAGGGATGGGGGAGGACTGAGGAAATTTTGTTTCTGAACGGCGAATAACGCAGTACAAGAGAGCTTTCACTTCACAGCAAGCTCATTTTCTTCAAAAATGTATACATCGCTTATAGTGGGATTAGCTGGGATTCAAAGTATAATTGTTACTTTTACATCTTCATTATCATCATCTTTACAATAGTTATTTTCTAAAGCTGTAAGAGTTGGTCTCGAGACTTACACGTATTCCTCGTGGTCCCTGTATACCTTGCAAACCTTGCTCACCGCGGTCTCCCTAGCAACGTAAGAAATCATCAGAGAATGGTTAAAATCATAAGCTTATGTGGTTTCAATATATCAAAATGGTTTCCATGTGAGACAATTTAATGTCTTTCTTTAATTTCTCAGAGACCCAGAGCAAAAGGAGAGGGGAGGGGAGGGGAGAAGGAAAAGGGGAAAAGGACGCACTTCCGGCCCCCTTTCCCTTTTCCCCGGCCTGGATCCCCGAGGACGCTTTCTTTAGAGTATTCTTGAGGCATTCAAATGGTGTACCACTTAATTGGTTTTTAAACAGAGAGTCACCTAAATTGAATAATCTACTCTAAAATCCCCAAAATTGACAAAATGGTTTAATTTCAATCTTCAAGAAACATTCATAATTAACATGGATTGATTAAAAGTAAAATGGTTTTTATTCCTTTTGTCCTAATATCCAATCAGAATCTACTTACACGAATTCCCTTGGCACCAGTTCGTCCAGGTATACCTGCTCTACCAATGTTACCACGTCCTCCCTTCACACCACGCCCTCCTCTGTCTCCTCTCTCTCCTTGGACACCCACGTGCCCCTTCTCTCCAGGTACGCCTAATTTACCCTTTGGCCCAATTACACCAGGCTTTCCTGGAGCGCCACTCATACCTGTGGGACCCTAATGATGAAATAATATGAAATGGTGGTATCGCAGCCTGGATGGCTCGGTTGTGCGCCATACGAATGGGAGATTGGTTCGAGCCTCAGCTAGCCGGACCAGCATTCAGGTTCCTTAAGTAATTAAGGAGAAGGTGCTGCCTTTGTAATTATATCTGCAAATGGTTAGCTTCACTTTTCTCAGATAGGGCGTTAACACGTCCCTATACACATTTATTCAAAAACTTTCCACATTCAATGAATACTAAATTAGAGGAAAAAGGTATTTGAATCGCACAGCCATTTATTGAATGTGGGACGTTTTCCAGTAAATGTACGTAGACGCTTGCACTACAGAACTTCTTGCGTCACACTGATGAACCACTGATAAATGGTTATTGGGTTGGTGAACAGCATAAATAAGTTGTCTTACCAACAATTGACAAAAATATATAATTCAAATCTTACCTGGGATCCTGGTCTACCACGAGGTCCTCGTTTTCCCATTGCACCCTGGAAAATTTACAGAATATTGCTTAATTATCATATTGATATATGTTTACAAGTTTCCGTTGGTAAAGAGAATAAGAATTGCAACATCTAAGCAAACGCCTCTGTACTGGGGTCGACCACTACCATTAGAACGAAGCTTGTGATTTGTTCAAATAATAAAAAACAAAGAATGTGTGGATTATGATGAACAATGCCTTTTGTTCTACATGTAATCTCTATCCTTTGTTTTGTTTTACTGTTCTTTGTTATTTGAACAAATCACAAGCACTGCTCTGACTGTAGTGTATACCCCGGGAACAGCAAGTGATAACATGACGAGTATGCGCGAACCGCTGGACGGAAGTGGCCTCAATTACGGTTTTAACCTGGCTTAGGGCTACCTCTCTCATAAATAGAGTCGTATATAGTCTCCCCAAATTTTTTCGAAGCATTACAGTCGAGTGCAGAAGTACAAACAGCTAGAAATCATCCTTTCAAAATTATGCATTTGTCCAAGACAAAAGAAATTGGAGACATGCGCAGATGTTATCACTTGCTGCTTACCCCGGGTACTGTGAAAAACAATGAAAACTTGGCAGTGACCGAATCAGTGCCGTCAGTTGTTGTTGTTGTTGTTGTCGTTGTTGTTATTGTTGTTATTATTTGTTGTTGTGTTGCTACTGTTTTTACAGTCATACGACATTTTCGCTAACTGCCTCATACACGCCCATAATCGTGTTTTAAACCCTTGATACCCTTAGCATTTAGGATTATTAATTACCTGTATTCCAGCTAAACCGACATCTCCTTCAATACCCTTTCGTCCTTCAGAACCCTATGGCATAGATATAGAAAGACACAAATAAAGGTCTATTAGAAACATGGTTTATATAACCATTTGATAAACAAGAAAAATAACCAACAGTCAGTGCTTACCAGTTTTCCAGGAAGTCCTTCTTCTCCGGGTTCTCCCACTGGGCCCTTGAAAAAAAAAGATCAATAGGGGGATTGTGTTACGTACGTCACGCAGTAAGTACATGTCACGCAATACTGTTCTGCTAGATCGTTATTTTGACTATGTTACGCCTATCTGCACAAACATTGACGCTTCAAAGCATAGAAGCTGAGACCGAAATGAACATTGGGAAATCTGCTGATAAGATGATTTTAAAGAAGCGCGTGGACGTTGTCATTACAAACATCGACTGAGACAAGTTCTTAGTATTCCAAACACGATTATGTAGCGAATTCACAAATAAAACACATGCAAATACATATATCACTAGGGTACCCAGGGGCCATTTCAGGTTCTAGGTTCGATGATTTTGGAAAGGGTCAATGTTCGGGCAAGAGATTGACGCGCAAATTAAAAGTTCCTGAGCGTTCATTTTCGTCACGCATGGAACGCCTGTATTTACATAATTCAATTCTAATTTCAAATTTTTCAAATCAACACTGATACAGGACATCTGATTAGCAAGCTTGTATAAATGGATGTACTGTAACGCAATATTCTCGAGCTCTCGATCGATCAAGATCATTTGGATGTAAGATATAACGCGCGTGCTGATTGGCTGGCTACCGCGCGCGTTATATCAGAGGACAGAAACATGGCTAACAATATTTTATAAAAGCAATATAAAACCATTGCTCTTGTCGCTGTTCTGTGATATAAACACTCGGAAGATATAAAGCACTCGAAAAGCAAGAAAAGCAGTCGGCTACGCCTCGTGTTCCCAAGCTTGCTTTTCTTGTGCTCTACACTTCCCATCGTGTTTATATCACAGTACAGAGACATGCGCGCGCGTTTTATATTGCTTAAATATATATATGCACTTCATATAAACAAACCAGATACCAAAAAAGTTTATTATGTATAGAAGACCCATTTTCATTACGTCAATTATTGATCCCATGATACCTTTTCTCCAGATTCACCGTTACTACCCGCTACGCCAGTGCGACCACGCCTTCCTTGGTGACCGTTTTTACCGGGTAATGCGTCCCTTCCAGGACCTCCAGTCATCCCTTTGGGACCGGCGTATCCTTGACGACCTATTTTGCCTTGGGCACCACGATCACCCTGAATTGTAAAATTAATATTAATTATTATCAATTTAAAAAATATGCTAAAGCAAAAACTATAGCTCACCTCATAGCCTCGAACACCTTTAAGGCCAGTAAGCCCTGGATCACCTCTGGGACCCTAATAAGAAGACATACGATTTCAAGCAACTAACTACATCTAGAAAACTTAAAACAAACCTTCAAGTCACATGTCTGCTAGTACTGAGCGATGTGCTGCTGTTCTCCGAGTGTTGTGTGACCATTCTGAGGGTACTGCTCTCAAAGTGTTGTGTGACCATAGGTGCCGCTCTCAAAGTGTTGCATTGTGTGACCATACTAAGGGTGCCGTTCTCCAAGTGTTGTGTGAACATACTGTGGATGGGTGTACATGAACAATTTCGTCTCGGGCTGAGTTGGTCACGTACATGTCGTCCCTCGTAAAAACACACTCATGTAAACGTAACGCATTCTTTTTCCGGTCTCCATATCTCACCCAAAAATCATGTAAATCAATCCCGTGACGGAACTCAGCCCGCGGGACAACGCATTCAATCATTCCTTTAGTGTTGCGTGACGAGACCAGTTTTCGTATGAGTGTGAAACAGACCGCGCGACGTCTATAAAACTATTCGTTTTCACAGTCATACGAAAATTGTTCTATTGCCCTGGTGCTGTGTAACTGACTACATTAAGCGAACTGCTCTCACGGTAAATTACGAACCGGTGAGCCTGGATCTCCTTCTTGTCCTCTTCCTCCAGAAGGTCCATTGAATCCCTAATATTATAAAGAAAAATCATCCTGAATTAATTAACCCTTATGTCGTGTTATAATCTATGCCTCGTCCGATCTCGATTCACCAACTATAATGACATTATTCCTACAATCGTAAATTATACCATGATTCACAAATAAAGACGTCGGTTGCAGGTTTTGTAGTGTGAACCTAACGGCCCGGACACACGATAAAAGTTTTCTAGCGACGTAGCCTGCGTTGCTGGCGGTCTTTTCATTTCTTTCTCCGCCCAAAAACCGCAGACCGCCAGCAACGCAGGCTACTAGCGACGTTGCGTGCACCAATGGTTACACCGTGTGTCCACCCTGCAATGTTGCGCGTAATGTTACAGAAAAAGTTGCCGAGGTAAAACTCGATCTTACTCCTCTAACTGCTGTGCGCAGGAGCCGTACCCACGATGCAACTCTGCGTTACGCGTAATGTTGCAGAAAACGTACGTTGCTACGTGTCTGGGTCTTGAATGAATGTTGATGACAACACTAATCAACGTTTTCAACTGCGCGCGGTTCCCGAGGGATGACATTTGCTGCATGCCAAATCTCTTGCTACAAGGACCGTGAACTAACAAACTAAGTTAATTTTACTGACTGTTGTGTTCGAAAGACGATTAGTGTTAATCCAGGATTAAATCTACAGAAAACCATTTACTTCAACCCAAGGTTAACGTTAATCGCCCTTCGAACAACCGGGCCCAGTTGTTTCAACATGTGTAGATATTCACCTACCCTAGGCCCTCTAGGTCCTGGCGGTCCATCGGGACCTTGTATTTCCTACAAATATCATGATGATTAGCATTCCCAAAATAAAGAAATTACTTTAATTTTTATAATCTTTACTCCCTAATGATATGGCATAATCCTTAAATATATTGCTCATCATCAGAGAAGTCAATGGTAACAACTTTATAATATCAGTAAACTATACCTTAAGCTTGATTTCCACATGATTGTCACGATCGCTGAAACATCACGCTGCGATCTGATCGCTACGATTGCCACCTTCGCTAGCTAGTGTGGTTTTCATACAATCGCTGAAGACATTTTTCAGCGATTACAACATAAACCGCACCGTGAAGAAAATCGAGCCACGCACAATTTGCAAGTACTGAATCCTTAAAATTTTGAAGGCTTTGAGATAAAAACCCTGGGATCTGTTCCGGAATACACACGTTATCATATCAGGTACGTTTACGTACGGTTTATGTTTACGGGAGTCACTGAGCGCTTGGAAATTGATTCCGTAAACGTATCCCGGATTGACAGTACACTGCACTTCGAGAAACAAACGAAGACTGGGCCGCGACCGACTGGTAACACACACATATATATATAGATATGATCTCAAAATGTATTTTTAGTGTAATCTCACCCTGACGATGGGGTCGGGGCCATAATGAATTAGTGGTACGTACACAGGTCCTTTTTCTCCTGGGACTGTTCGATATAAGTCCTAAAAAGAAGTTTATTAATGATGTTGCTTTTAATAACAATTCAAATTAGTTGAATACTCAAACATACCCCAGCGCCGATTGACGCAGGTCCCGGAGGGCCCGGTGGACCTCGACGACCGCGGTAGCCACGAGGTCCGGGGGGGCCACGACGTCCCTATAAAAAAGAAGCAATTTGTAAGTAAAACAGAATGTACTGAGAGAATGGGATTTCAATATAGGACTTACAGTGGGTCCTTTAATGCCCAATTTTGTTATTGGCTGAAAAATATAAAATATTACATCAGGATCTCAAGTGAATGATTATAGGAATACATAGAACAAGATATCAACTCTGTGATAGTACTAAGTATTTTTGTATGAGTGAGTGGGAAGCTCCCGCACGGTCACGACACGGTTACGGCAGGAATTTTTAATATTTTTATAGGCAACACGGCACTGACACGGTCACTGGCGCGGTCCGTTTCACACTCGTACGAAATCTGCTCTATAGAGCAGTTTTCATATGAGTGGGAAACGGTACGGTCCGTACCGTGACCGTGTCCGTACCGTAATTTCTAAAAACATTCAAAAATTCTGTCGTAACCGTACCGTGCGGTGATCATACTGTTTCCCAGTCATATGAAAACCGCTCTAATACCGCGCCGTGCCGCGATGTCTATAAAAACATATGAAATTTCTGCCGTGACCGTGTCGTGACCATTTTCCGATCATGCTCTACTGGGGCAGTTTTCGTATGAGTATGAAACGGGCCACGTCATGCTGTGACGCAGTGTTGCCTAAATTCATGTTCTAACTGTGCCATGCCGTGCCGTGCCCGTAAAGTTTTCTCAGTCATACGAAATGCTGTCGGCTAAATGGATTATTGACAATTGATGTACAAAACACTCTCTAGAGGAAGAAGAACTAACCGTGTACATTGTGTAAAAATGACTATTCAGTACGTAAGATATGGCTTTCCCAATAAACACACTTGGGTAGATTTTAATTAATGATACTTCTAGGGGCCTTTTTACGAAAAAAGGGACATTGCCGCATGTTGACGTACCTCTACGCACGTGGTTGTTACGTAAAATATCTCACATCGCGAGTGCGATGTGAGACGGTTGTTTTCGCAGACTGCGCGATCGAACACGGAAGAAATTGCAGCAAAGAACGAAAACTACGCAAATGACGGCAACATGTGTTTGCTGGCGTTAACTCTTTAAAACGTGACGAAGTAAAATTCACGATTTTAATTTTAAACTCTATGCGTTTACAACGGCCTGATTTGCACTATCAACGCAAGCACAGTAAAAACAAGTACGTACTGCAAATGAGCAGTACATAAATGAGTCTAAATGAGTGTTGCTTAATTTGCTCATGTCATTAGTGTACATCAGGCGCCGTAAATCACTCAGTCGTACCCCTGGTCGGCCTGGTGGTCCAGGATAACCTTTGGGTCCAGGAAATCCAGGCGGCCCTCTTGGTCCTATCACGACTAGTCTCTAAAACGGTAGGAAAATCCAAAGTAAGTACACTTTTGGTCTTGCTTTACATTTTAAAAAACTTCGATTTATATCTTGTCTTTCTTTCTTCGTGGCCGTCGTTTTTTCTGTCTCTCCTATCCTGTCTAGCTGTGTCCGTCTTTCTCTCTATCCCACTGCGTGTTCGTCTTTCTTTCTATCTGTCTGTCTGTCCCTCTTTCTATTTGTCTGTCTGTCCGTCCCTCTTTCTGTCTGTCTCTCTGTCTTTCCCTCTTTCTATCTGTCTCACTATGTGCCCGTCTTTCGATTTGTCTAGCAACTCATGTGTCCGCCCTTCTATCTCATGTCTAGCTATTGTCTATCCCTATCTATAACTATGAGTCTGTCTCCCTTTCTATCTATCAGATATCTAACTGTGTGTCTGTCTAAGTTCTAACTGTCTGTCTGTTCTTAGAGTTAAGGTCTTCTTACTGTGTACCTGTCTTTCTAACTGTCTGTCCCTCTTTCTATCTGTTCACTGTGTGTTGTCTTTCTATCTGTCTAATTGTGCGCATTCCAATGGTAACGTACCTGTGGCTCGGGCAGTGGTTCTATAACAAAGTAAACAAGTTAAGAATAGAGTAGTGAAGTCATCAAGATTATGATTAAGACGTCAGATTGCGCGTCACGTTAGGGCTACCAAGGCAACCTAATCTCTAATCAAGAGTACATATTTCAGTAGAAAATAACTGCAGAATAGCTGCACTTCAACATAGTTGCCTACTTTTCTCTAAAAATATTCATTTACGAAAGTGTAGTTATCCGGAATCGCCTTTATACATTTTAACGCAGGGTTTGGGTTTGAAAACACATCACTATGAAAGCGTCTGTGCTGCACCGTGTCTTAGCGATTTGATTTGATAACACATCAATGTTCACCCATCAAAACGATGAGTCACTGGAAATTTTTGTCCATTCCTACGCGATAGGAAAATATGTATATACTGCGGAAATTGCAATTTCATGTGGTAGGAAATATGTAGGAATTTGCAATTTCCTATAGTAGGAAATATGTAGGAAATACCTAGGAATCTTCATTTTACTATGATAGGAATTGGACGGAATGTAGGAAATTCCTACATAGGAAATGGACAAAGATTTCAAGCGAGTGAGAATGTTTGTACGGCGGGGACTTTTTTCATAGTACTACAAATACTGCTTTACATAACGATAATGATAACGATGGCATATCATGTCTCTACAGTGTATGTAAGAATTTAAAATAGTTTTATTGTACAACTGAGTGACATACCTATACATCTATTTCCGCAACCATCGTCACAGCATTTGAGTGAAAACGCGCATTGACCGTCATTTTGACACTCGTCATCTCTCGTAGGAGGACATTCCTCTGGGGGTGCAGGAGTAGGGCAAATGCCTGGTCTTTCTAGAATAACGAAAAATATTCCATTAAATAAAATTGTTTGTTCTGTCTTAGCTGGTAAAGCTGAGGCCTAGGGCGTTATCTGCCGCTCTTAGGTTTATTACGCGATTCGCTTTATATCATTACTGCCAGGCTATGATGAACGTAAAACCTACTGACATGGTGGCCAAAGCAAACCAACTGATCACAGGCTAAAAGCACACCGGCATTCGATGCCAGACGGATTTAATTCAAGCATTGACATACTAAACATCATAAACTTGAACTTTTGGTAATTGCTGTAATATAGCCAAGATATTTTTGTTAAATACCTTAACCAGTGCTCAGATTTAAAAACTAAAAATATTTTGTGAATACAGTATTTCAGGCTTTTCCTTGAATATAACCCGACGCAAACTTTTACTGAAAATATCTAACAATGGCTGGCTTTCATCGCGTTTGATTAAAAAATGACATTGAAACCCTAACGGTCATATTGCTAAGTGCAAGCCAACAAGTTCGTTGCGTCATTATCCCTTCAACACATGCACTAGGAATTCATAAACTCATGACAGGCGGAGTCAAATGTTATCGCAAATGGAATAAAGGTGATAAAAGACATGCTCGTGGTATAATGACGCAACAATTAATAACCATAAAATAGATTAAAAATCAAAGATTGATTTGATAGGTTACCCAATTATTTCAGGTCCGCAGTAACTGACTAAAACATTAGTTCAACCGAATCTTTATGGCAAAACTGAAAAAACGAAGTGCGCGCGCGCGCGGTGTATTTGTAATTGTTTGTTGTCGTTTGTTCATCGTTTTTTTATTTTTTATTTTTCATTTTCTTTCATTCCCTAAGGACGGATCTACCGATCCGATCAAGTTGTAAAAAACATTAACGAAACAAAACTATGAAGAACAACTATAAAATAATCAATAGTCGCTTGACTTTAGCTCAACACATGGTCACCGTCCCGGTTTTGACAAAAGATTACAGAGTACAAATGAGAAGTTTTGATTGTAAGTAGGAAATGGCTTCCTTGCCATGTGACCTTGCATGGTGGAGCTGCAATTTAAGATTCACAAACATGGTTTTCAGTGTTTACTGATAAATATCTTTCACTATTAGGGCGTCCGGGGAGAGGAGCGGGTCACTTTATCAATCACCAAAGCTTCATGTGATATGAAAAAGGTTTGTCCTGGTATTAGTGTATTGGTGTCAGAAGCGATAGGTCGTGTTAATTTATCTATGAGACCATTTTCGGGAACATCGATCTATACGATATTACAATCTGTCACGACGTGTGCACGAAATACGCTACATTTAAATGCGAAAATAGAATAGCAGATACCAAATCGAAGCTGCGCTGTGGATGGTGAGCAACTGTGCAAAATTGAGCATGCGCTATAGGACAAACGTTCGTAATTGCTACAAAAGTGATCATATTAAAGAACTTCGCCTAAGGAAAAAAATTAGAACAATCTTATAGAAGCAATGCTTTATGCGTTGGACCCGGAAGTAACTTTACACATTCTAACAGTACCTCGGTCAAATGCTTTTCATCCGAGGAAGCCTAGGTACAAATTCTTAAGAAAACATTCGGCCAAAAATGAAAGACAACTTTGACAGCAACAGACACTCGTGAATAACGTCTGCGCATGCGTGCATGTTACGATGTTTACTAAAGAACTGTATGGGTTTTAGCTTGAAATGAAATGCTCGTGTTCTCGGTGTATACATAAAATTTCCTTTGTATACTTTTATGATACAAAGATGTTGTATTATGTAGACATTATGTGAATACTAAAGCTAAGTTTCAAGAACCGGCCTTAAGTCTTAAGTCTTAAACCGTTGTTGAAGGCAAGCGTAAAAGCGAAATTTGCATAAGTTTACAAAAGCACGAAGATGTGACTAAGAGCATGCGCAGACGTTTTTCGCTAGTGTCACAGCAACCTGGATGTCTAAACCTTATACTCCGTAAGGTAATAAGATTATTAGAGTTAGAGATGCGTCACCAGTTCAAATTTGCGATTTTGGCCGATCCCCAACAAAGCTTATATGAAGACCACAGGCAACCCGAACAGAATTTATCAGATTTATCAAAAAGAAAATAATAGCTAAAATAAAACTTTTCAAGTACCTTTGAGTATATATCTGCTTATTCTATATTTGAACTACACAATGAGATAAAAATCTCCGAAATAGTAATAATACGAAAAAAAATTTGGAAATAGATATTTCATGGGCTTCCTGTGGTCAAGACGCGGTCGCGCAAAAGCCTGCGAAAGCTGGCGCATGCGCAGACATTTGACAGCGGTGTTACACGTCCTAGGCTCCAGTCCCTCCAACGACAACATAATGAGAAGGGACGCAAGATTGACCTCTTGTAACCACGGTACAGCGCCTCCTTTCAGGATTCAAACGAAATTTATCAGCCCGAGTGATTATCGCAATCATTACGGTCTACAAGAGATAGATTTCACTTGTAACGGGTTTTCCTTGTGTCTCACCTGGTCATCATGCAATCAAAATCTGATACTGTTTCTTAAAACAACTAGTAATTTCAAATCAGTTCTAAGTGAGTCATTTCTTTGCGGTTACGAAACTAAGCAAAGGAATTGGTAACTCAAGTTTTGCAATATGAAATGAAATACCGGTAAATGACTGAATAACAGGCCCCCGTCTACAGGGTCAATTTTTGAATAAGCCCCCCCTCTGGCTCGAATAAGTTCCCCTACCACTGACTTCAGTTCGGTTTTAGGGACATGACCTACATTAGCTAACATGACTAGAGGGTGTTAATTATAAACTCGCGACAAAAAACAAGAATGTAGTACACTGAACTACAGCCCTTATATCTAATGTGTTATGCATTATACTTTTGGAAGGAAGGGTTCAAAACATGCCCCCCTTTTGAATAAGCCCCCGTCCACAAGGCTAATTTTTGAATAAGACCCCCCGGGTTTTTTTTTCGGTCATTCACGGTATTTACTAACAAAGACCCCCCAAAAAGAGAATGAGGGAGCAATATGAATTAAAAAGGCTTTCAAGAGAATGATAGAGGATTCCAAAACAGACATACATAGACGGTACAACAAAACATTCATGGTACCGGTGTTAAATTTCTAAAAATGGAAAGTGTCGAAAATAATGATGAGTCGTTTTGATAATTTAGAAGAATGATATTAATTAACATAGACAGACAGCGGGATCTCCAGCAGAGACAGGTTTGTAATGTATCAAAATGTTGTTATGTCATGGACGTCTAAAATGCCTGCGGCAATTAATACAAATTTGCCATACGAATGGCTTTAGGCTTTTTTGATAAAAGAGATAGCAGCAACACACGTGCATTAGCTTCGAAATATGATTGATTAACATCAGATTGAGGGTCTAAGTCAAGTGTTACTATGTGTTGTACTGGTTGCTAACGTGTTCAGTTCTTTACCTGTTGTGGTTTAACTCCCAAGAATAAATAAGAATTCAAAGAGAGGCTTTTGTGTCAGTTTTGGTAATTACAGTAAAATTTCATTAGATATATTCGATAGTCGGTAGTTGGGTTGAAAGTTAACTATACCCGGAACAGGTACATTAATAACCTTCTCCCATAAAGGTAAGCGACTCCAAATTAAAGATACTTAAAGACACTTAAAAGGCAATTCTGTTCAAAACGATTGCTCCTTCATTCTCCAATCTTTATGAAATAATACCACGAAAAGGGGAAGTATTTTGGGGAATCGCCATTACCCACTTGACGCCGTAAGGGATTAACAAACTTAGGTATGATATATCATTTCCACTTACCTATACTATAGAAAAATATTGGAAAAAAACAGAAATATGTTGACTAAAAATTGGAAACAACATTCGAAAAAAATATGACTAGAATACAATTACAAAATTAAACGTTTCTAGAGACAAGACAAATTCCTTGGTGTCGGCACCCACTGTTTAGCTCGCGTGAGATTTTGGTTAAGAACACTTTCCTTGGCTACGTAATCTGACATGATTTTTGTTCATAAAATTACACGTAAACAGCACAACTGAATGGCACTGTGCGGTCATCTGGTAATTGCTACCATAGTGGACCAACTCTAAATGGTCTGTCAATATGTAGAAATGTATGTAATGCTTACTGCGGTCAAACTCAAATCGGATTACTAATAAATTGGGAAACTTGTGTCTGGAAAACAGTCACGAGCTGTACTTCCATAAAATGTAGCAAATTAATGAACTTTATCAACTAATAAAATCTTGCAAAAATATAATTTATATGTTCTTCAACGCTTAAGAGTCAATCTTCAGACAGGATGTCAATATGAGTACTCCTGGACTCCCAAGGTACGTTTCAGTATATTATGAAAGGAATTCACTCTTCTACAAAGTACATTCTATGTTCACATTTGAAAAACAGCTAAATATAAGTAATAAAGAATGCTTGTAAAAACGTTCATTGAAATCTCAGTCCGTTGACCTTTAGTTAAGAAAAGTCGGAGCTCGATACAATGCCTCGTTTGAATGATTATCAAAATACTTACGCGACTGGACGATGGCACACATCAAACTAGTCCATAACATTAGTAGGATCATCGCTCTAGCAACTGCCATTTTCAAAGAGCAGTAGACGAGAGCAAAAGCGTCCAGAAGAAGTTTCTTGCGAGGGCAGGCAGCCCTTTGCTAACTAGAGCCGCAGCGACCCGTGTGATAGCGAGTAAGGGATATATCGTGTAACGCCACACTCGCAGACACCTCTGCGCGTCAGCGGAGGAATTGAAGCAACAAAGGGCCTGTGTATAAGTACGACGTGTCATACGTTGTGTAATTTGAGTTTACTAGAATGTCACTGACCGTTCAGACCTTAGCATGCTTAGCTGCAGTGAAAACCTCGCGAGAGCGAAACGCTGAAAAACAACCTTTACACTAGGGTCGGACAAATAGAAACACTGTTATTATAATTCCTGTTTCTGACGATCATGATTCGAAGGGTGTTTTATCTGTTTTATGTTCTTGTTCTTATCTCATTTCTGTTGCCTTGTAAACAATCCAATTTCGTCTGACGTACACTCCACTATACCGGACACCACCTTGTTACTGACAGACACCCTAACTTATTTGGAAGCCTTGCTATTACGGACACGCTTAGAACGAACATCCTGTAAGGACGGATAGCGACAGGACTCCCAAGGGCTACAAAGACTTAATTGAACTGATAATTTCCATCTGTCACGGACTCGTTAGGGTCAATTATCACATGCTCAAGGTGACCTGCTGCCCTTACTATAGGACTTTGGCGGTAGCTGGCCTTCAGGGCGAGGGGCTACGTACAACCTCCTCAAACATCACAGCCCGGATTGACTATTATAAAAATATCATTCGCTATCCGTTCGCAGGTCACCTACTACGTCAGGATCCACCCTAAGTTAGTCTTAGTCTTGACGTAGTCCCAAATTTCTAAATTAAATTTCTGTCTCGAATCGTGGAAAGTGTAGCTGGTCAACTGAAAATGGAAAATAAAAATAATAACATGAAAAACATCAACACAGTCCCCCCCCCCCTCATTTTCTTGTTAGAAAATGACACTCCTTTCAAACACCAGGTTAAACTAGTTTCGTGCCCCGAGGTTTCGTGGAAATCGCTCCTCTCCTGAAGTCTATATCAGCTCTACTCAGTTTTATATCAGCTCTATATCAACTTTACTTTTAGATTATTTTTATTATTTGCGCGTGGTGAAATAAAAGTCCTAACAGTACCTTGAATCCAGATTACATGTCTATTTTCCGTATCTTAACTGTACACTTCGTCTGAAAAGGGTGCCCCTTTTTCACTGTTTACTCACAAACAAAATACATGTCCCAACTATTTTATACCTTCTTCCCCGCCACCCCGGCCCGGAAACCTCCCTATTAGTTCTCAGCTCTCCTTTTGTTTTTCAAGGAACGCCTGGCAAACACCTGGGGAAGCACAGGAACCCCGGTTCTACACAAGCGCACGTGCTTGCAGTTCAAAATGGCCGACGTGCGAAGTGAACCGACATCTGCAATCTACCTTTCAAAACGTTGGGACGTCCTGATTTGGTTCTAAATGTAACTTTACTAAGAGCTGACTTATCTCGTACCGTATAAAAGGTTTTATATTGTAATTACAGTGAATAAGGACGAACAAACTAACTTCATTGGTACATGGTGGCTCGATTAGTCAAATGCGGAGTTGTCGTCTGTCGATTGTAAGTCCATGGATCGGGAAGCAAGTCATCATCAGTCGTCGTCTTTTACTGGTCAACTAAAAGGTTTGAAAATGGTTTCAAATTCACCGTCAGAAACGTTTTCTCGTTTCGTTTTGGGAGGACTCTCGTGTATGACGGCGACGATGGGTAAGTTACAGCACGTTTGTGTATGCTCAAAAAATATCTAAGATAGGTACTTTTTTATCATGCTAGGAACCGATATTATACTTCTTTATAATCTATTATCATTTCGTGGTGTTATTTACTGATTTTTATGTGTCTGGCCACCCAATCAAATCACAGATCAACACAGCGTTTGCAATCGTTGTGCATGCTGAATACATGGACGTATCTCTGAAACTATGCTCGCCAGAACAACTACAAGTGTGTTTAGCATTTGAAATGTTTGGCTTATTTGTATTGCCCCCCAAGCATTGGCATTAGACTTGCGTTCTACGGTCACTGCGTTTCATCCGTGAAGCTTGATTGTGATGATGAAATATTTGGAATATTTGAGGAGACAGCCAATGTTTACTATCCAGATCAAAGTCCAAACGAGTCTGCAAGATCGGTTTGATTTTGTTCTTTTCTGCGCAGAAAATACCAAAATCAACACAACTTAGCGTAATTTGCAGGTCGCGATGCAACGATTTCGGCTGTAATTGTGTCGAAAATTTCCATAAATTAGTTGGAAACATTTTTATATTTATTTATTTAAAAAATATCCAGGAAGTGATCCATTTGTCTTTGTATAAGATTTTATTATCCATGTTTCCTTTGGAGTACGTGATTGATAAAATCTATTTGGTATGATTGTTTGTGATTTTGATGGTTCTGATCTATAATCCATCCTGCAGGGAATATATTCTTTCGAAGGAATGTGAATTTGTTATGATACTGCTGAGCTCTGTGCACACAGACACTCAACAACATAGGGACCATGAAAAAGAGACTACGTACAGCAAAAATTTGTGACACTTAATCAATATTCAAACTTGCATACCTGTGTGTCCATCAATAGGTAACTTTTACAGCATACAACAGAATCATTTATTATCATACCAGAGGTAAACAAAATTGGACTACCACATAGTAGGAGCTAGTCCAATTTGTTTATTCTGACTGGGATTATAATGTTGTGGTTTGAAAATTATTTTTGGTTGGAAAATTTCCAAACTGGTTTGTTATTGTTTTCTATTGTTCCAGATTGTAATAATTATGCACAATGAGAGCAGTTTGGAAATTCTGAACTAAAAATAGTTCCAAACCAAATCAATTACAGACAGAATTGGATGGCACAGAGTCCTGTTGCTAATTAATCATGACTATTACAATATCTGGGAAAAGATTTCCATGATAAACAAGGCTAACCAGTAAAATGACCAAAAACAATGACATATTTGTTAAAAAAGTGAGAAAAGTTAGTGAAAATCTCTTGAGTATGTGGTTATTATAAGCATATATTATTAACTCGTACTGCAAAGAATTTTTAGAATTTGCATGAAATATCACTATCTAGTACTATTTCTACAAAATGGTAAAATTCTTGACTTTCACTTACATCATCAAAAAATTCACAGGATCCTGAGTGAAATCAAATGTTATTCACTCAAAAGAGCACATAAAACTATGTAACTCTGCAAAATTTTGAATTGAAGCAAGTTGTTGTTGCAAAGATATTGCCTTTTTAATTCCTCATTCTTTAGTATGAAATGTATGGCACTTCGTTGTTGGTGTCACTCTATGGGTCACCAAAATATCAGCGGATTTCGCATCCCTTAGTAAATTCAATGTATATCTTTGTAAAGAGCAAGTAAAGCTCCATATGTCCAAGAAATTTTCAGCCCCAAAGAGAATTTTTACAAAGATATTAACAATTTCCCAAACTCATTCTCTTGTAAGAAATGTATGTCGTCGCCATGTTGGTGTCGCTCTGAGAGACACCAACATGGCAGACAATATATGAATTGGAAAAATCATATAAAAATAACAGTTAAATCATTTAATTTGATACAGATGTCTTAAAACCTGAATAACATTGCTGTAGGGAGAAATATTTTTTGCATTTGTTTGACATATTTGCTTTGTTGTTTCTTGGGGCTACAACAGTGAATTGACAATAAGATAATAGACAAAAATTACAGATTATGCCTGGCCACGAAGTGGCTGAAGTATATTATGACTTATACGAAGAAATGAGATGGAGTATAACAATTAAAAGCAACCTCACTGATCATTAAAGCATTCAATAGTGCTTTGGCAAGACCTTTGACTTTTGAGTGAAAGACCAGGGATTTGAGTCAGCCAGAGACCAAATTGCATTTTGTTCAGCTTTTTTCTTCAGCTGTATTTTTTTACTATTTATCTTAAAAGCTATTTTCTCCTTTTTTTTTTGCTAAAGAAATCACAGTCACTCTTATATTATTAATATTTGATCATTCCAAACATGTTCCAAATGACTAAAAATTCCCTTGAACGTTTTACAGGTCCAATCTTTATGTTACTTTATATTTGTGAGAGTAATGATTATAAACAATAAAAACAAATTATTGCTTTAAAGATATCTCTATCTAGACGGATTCTTTTAGTGGTAGTGTTTATCCAACCACCAATATTTTATGTGATTGAATTTTGACGTTTTTCTTCCACAGTGACCAATCCAATTGAAGTGGTTAAAATTCGTATGCAACTGGATAATCAGTTGTCATCCAGACACCAGAGCAAAAATATATTCCATGATAGATACTATAAAGGCCTAATAAGAGTAGGCCTAACAAGAGTGTACAGAGAAGAAGGAATAAGAGGCTTGTATCTTGGGTATGTAGTTAAGCCATTTATCAGTTTTATAGAATAATATATGTACCTTAAACTCTATGTAAGAGTTAATTACCAAGAACCAAGGCTTTTAGCCATATACATTCCAAGGGTTGTAGGCCCAACTATATGGATAAAAGATGAGGTTCAAGATAAATAACTGGCTTATTAAGGATTTGATTGAGGAGGTTTTCACACAGAAACACCCCAAAGGACGTCAACAGACTGATCTGATCATTACTGAATTCCCAGAAGGAAATCGTAAACAGTTGCTTTTTAATTATATATTCTATTTGTGGTAAAATTGACTTTATCATAACAGACAAAACAATTTTTGTTTATAAGTTTCCATTATAGGCAGGTATAGGTATGCAGAAGGTCTTGGGTTCAAATCCTATGGTTATTTATCAACATATTTTTGGCTGCAACCTATTGAGCAGTACTGGTTGTACAAGTCCCAAAGAACAGCTACTTATTGTTTTGAATGAATATTAACAAGTTGTAAAATAATAGTTGATGTTATTTGTTGATAATAATTGATATATCTTCTCTTTTTTGATAGGATTATGCCAGCTTTATTACGACAAGCAATATACAGCTCAACTCGACTTGGTGCTTATGAACCAATAAAAGAATTTCTTGGAGCTTATGATCCTAGTTCTACCCCTCTATGGAAGAAGATTTTAGCAGGCACAATGTCAGGGATTATTGGGAGCTCTATTGCTACTCCTACAGACTTGGTGAAAATTCGTTTTCAGGCTGTGAAAGTTGGTGATACACCTCCTTACAAGAACATGTTTCATGCTTTTTATCAAATAACTCTCAAAGAAGGATTTTTTGGTTTGTGGACTGGGATAAAACCCACAGTTAAAAGAGCTGCAGTTCTGAGTGGAACTCAAATTCCAGCATACGATCATGCCAAGCATCTGCTAATAAATGCTGGACTGTTGAAAGAAGGTGTTCTTCTTCATGGTGTTGCAGCAATCATTGCTGGATTTGTTGCAACAAGTATAGCATCACCCTTTGACATAGTGAGAACACGCTACATGACGCAGCCCAAAGACAGTCTCGGAAAACCCTTGGTGTACTCAGGAACATTAGATTGTATTTTGAAGACTGTGAGGCATGAAGGGACATTGGCTTTATACAAGGGTTTCTTTCCAAACTGGACAAGAACTGGTTTGGATACAATAGTAATTTTCCTTGTCTATGAAAGGCTCAGACAACTTTTTGGCATAGATCCCATTTAAGTGAGGAAATTTGATACTTTTAATTCTTTTCTATTATGAAAATGAGAGCTGCACCACATCAAGATTATATCTTTCAAATCCACAGCAGCTGATTCATTTTTTGTAACGTGCTACCAGAAGATACTGCCCTTTGGAAACATGTCTGTTGTTACTTTGTTTGAAAAGTTAGTACTTTTCTGTGATTGGCCATTTAAATAACACATGCAGGGGCGGATCCAGGATTTTGAAATGGGGGGTGAATTTTTGTAATAATGTGAGAGAAATCAAACATTATTTTAATATTTGAGGGATTGGAAAAAGAAAAGAAAGAAGGGGGCTCAGAAAAAGGAGGGTGAAAATTCACCCATTTCACCTCCCCTGGATCCGCGCATGATATGCATATTGACAACCAATCAGGAGCAAGCTAGAGTAAGACAAAGTGCGTTTCTAGAACAAGTAGTAATGATAATGATACTGACTGAAAATAATGATGAGATGATGAGAGTTGGTAGCAAATGTGGAAATGTGACAAGGTAATAATGATAAGATAGTGGAGCACTGGTGGAAAGAGGGGGGGTAAAGAGTCCACTGTCTGCATCCTGGGAGGCTAGCTTCTAGCTGAATTAAACTTTAAAATGACAATCATGGTAATGACAATGAGAATATCAATGAATCATTCAGGGGCGGATTTAGGGGAGGGGTGCAGGGGGTGTGCACCCCTCCTGAGACAACTGAGTCCTTTTTTCTCAATATTTTTCCAAAACACCCTCAGCAGTTTCCAAGCTATATGATGGTGCACCCCCTCCTGAAGATAATCTTGGATTTGCCACTGTTATTGTGATTACTATAATTACATGACTTCGTAGGGCTAGTAATTCCTCTGGAAGCAAGTTATATGAAGCAGAATCTTAACCTGATTTCCTGAAAATGGACACTCAAGAGGTTAGGGAAAGAAAATTCTGTTCATTAAGCCAGTTAATTTGACTAGAATGGAATCTTTTCAATTGAAAACTGCATTACCCTATATAAATAATTCTTCAAATGAAGACTGTACATTGCTGTTTTCTATAAAACAATATTCTACAAAACAATATTGGCTCTTTCAAATGGTGTTATTAATACATATAGTATGGGCTACAGATATAGTGAGAAAGAGTTAGTTTTGCAATTCATTATTTAAAATTTAATATGAACACTCAAGGCATTTATTATCAAAGTATTTATCCATTTGAAGAGCACTATGACAAAAGGACATTTTTAATTTTATGACATTTACCTAGCATTCTCATTTGCACTGTAAAAAAAGACTTTGCAAGGATTTTGATTTTATGTAAATCATTAAAAGAATAGACATTTTCTGTTTTGTGTGATATTTTAATTGCCTGTTCAGATCATGTACATGTAATGTATTCCCTGCAGACATGTCACTCATGAGAGTTGATTCTTTCATATATAATCATTCTAACATATTTATCATAAAAGATACTGTATATGTTAGAATGATTATATATGTCACTCTTTACCCTGGTCCCAGAAGCTTCCTTTTGTATTTTATAATGTTTTCTTCTGTATTTCTCATTTTTATTCTTTCTTTTTACGTCTCGACGTATTTATCAAAGAAAAATTGGAAGAAAGCCCCTCTGGGACTAGGGTAGTCACTCTTGAAACAGCCTACAATCAAAGCTGCAAGGTGTAGTTATTCACAAACCTCTTTGCCAAGCTTTAAGACCCTATTTATAGATGTTCTATCCCTGGTAGCTGGATAACACTAGTTAAGAAAGGGGTACTGTTATCCTCTATATATTGCACAACTCACCATACAAACAGAGCATAAGTTGATAAAATGTTCCAGAGATTTTAGTCTTTTTTCCTAAAATATAAATAAAAAAGATATGGATAGTTGTTATTCATGTCTTGAGTCAGTAAGTATACTTCACTGTTAGTATTGGTACAGCTTGGCAGCTGTTAGCTTGTTGATTTTGTCAAGCTGCTATAGTGTTGGGACGGCTAGCATATATCCTGCTAGTAGACAGTTGTCATATTTTGCTGAGGTATACTTATATCAATTTATTTAGAATGCTAGCCTATTTAGATACAGGGGTGGATCTTAAGAATTATCCTGCAGGAAATCTGAAACAGAATTCTGAAACCATATTGAGAGAAAAATGGCTCAAGTTGTATCAGGAGTGGATGTGCTCCACCTGCAACCCCTGCACTCCCGTAAATCCCCCCTAAGATATCGGCATGTTGTCTGACTTCCCACTGGTTTATTATGCCGAGTTTGCTGACGCTCTGCCGTGTATTGTAATTATCTTCAACCTGTGTTTAGTACTTTCCTGCTGGCCCATTGATGAAACAAAGCATTTATTTAAAACATTTGCCAAAGGAACTTCAAAGCCTAGTAGAATCCTAGTTGTATACTTCGAAACAAGGACCCTTTAAGTTCTTATTTGTGCGCCTGGAGGACCTAAAGAGAATGTTGATGGACAATTGACGCATTGACTTTGTAAAGAATACTATAGTTTGCTTATAAAGTTGATGAAATTACTAGTAGATAGTGGCCATGTTAGTATCTTGTTACCATAGGAACATGAATAATTTCAAATAGGCAAATTAAGGGAAATTAAGGTCTAATTCTTATGTGCCAGCAGATGTATTTATTGGTTTCAGTGCTAGACCAGTAGCGCGCTCATTCAGAAAAAAGACAAAATAGAGGAGTTTGCGTTTTCTTGTACACATTATCTCCTTTTCGAATATGGATGGCTTACATCGCGCGCGCCTCGTAAAATGAAGCGCTTGTGCTCTTTTTTTGTTTTTGGTTTGTTGTTTGTTTGTTTCTTTGAAGAAGGTAGTTGACACTACCGAAACATGTCACAATAGTTTTCTTTGCTTTTATTTTCTATGTTGCGCAATATGACTAACAGTACAGTCGGAGAAAAAAGGTGCACGCGTTTTGGCAAAATTATACCAGTCAAAGCGAGTTTATTTTATCCGCGTGAAATGAAAATAAATAGAGCGTAATAGTCAAATAGAAACGAAAGAAAACAATGTCGTAAGAGACTGAATGCTGTGATAATAGTATGTGTGCGTGTGTAAGATTATGAAATCTATTTAACAGGTTGAATCGTTGCAGTATATATAGTATGGACGTAGCCTCGTTGTCTTGACAGTTCATTATTCCCAATTGAATGGACGGAATGATTATTTTGAGAGAAGCAACCGTTAATCGAGTAAATTCAGAATTAATGAAAGAAGAAATTAAATGTATAATTAGAGCATCGTTAAATCTTGTTTAGTTCAATATGCAAAACGTTAGATAGCAAAAGATAAATACAACTTCACCCTACGACCAGGTGCGATTTGTTTCTGATAAAGCGTTCGATAGTGAAGTGCTTGAAATTGTTGTGTACAGGAAACTCAACTTCATTTTATTTTCCACTCATCTTTTGTTTGGCTTCTACTTAGTTTATATTTCAGATTGAATCATGAGTCTAAAAATATAAATGGTAAAAAATAGAAAATAAATACCACTACTAATCAGAGAACGAAACGTTTTTTCATTCTACTAAAGGAAACACTGTTTCCATTATACCTCTCTGAAATGCAATTTCACTGAACACACACGTAAGACTCAGTTCGGTTCAATTAATGATTTATTCCTTTTAATGTCCATCTAACACTTGTTTGCTTACATATCCAGTCAGTTGCTGTAGCAACAAGCATCTGTTTGATTACGAGTTTGATTTCAACCTGAAATGTCAGCTCGCTAAAACTATAGCTAGGAGGATAGCTCAGATAGTTGACGTGTTGTCATGACTGGAGAAGCGCGCGCTTGGCTTACTGTGTTTAATTTGTTAGGTCAAGAGACCATGCGGGTCTCTTGGTGAGGTCTCTCGAGAGTAAGTGAAAGCCTTTGGTCTTTAGGGTAGCTTAGGAAGAATTCGCCCACACATAAAATTAAGTATTTGAGAGACTTCATGACGACATCATCATATAGTCAAAGACTTTTCTCGACAGCTGTCAGCTTTAAG
The DNA here is from genome assembly GCA_029948255.1 of Telmatactis stephensoni. Taxonomy (NCBI): domain Eukaryota; kingdom Metazoa; phylum Cnidaria; class Anthozoa; order Actiniaria; family Isophelliidae; genus Telmatactis; species Telmatactis stephensoni. Next base: position 24,135 of record JALIZF010001809.1, read on the forward strand.
TAGCGAATACTGAAATAATCCCAACTCATTTTACATTTTCTCTGTATTGCGACACTTTCAATTTCTTGATTTACACTGGTAAAAGTGAAATTTTTTTCCTGCGCGCTGGCTCCCAGTCAGCAGAAAATTAAAATGATCAGTAAATCAGTATTCAGTAAAACAAACCGAAAGTGTGCACTTGAAGTGGCTAAGGTTAACGGCAGAAATTCAGTAAATTGAAAATAATCATAACGGCATTTTCTGCCATATTATGAAATGCTTTCAGGACTGTCGGATATACGTACTACAAATTTGGAGCACGAGAATCATTCGTGACATTTGGCAACACATCGAGGCATTTGAGCGGTACATCAATTTTGGGGCATAGTTGTCCTGGAGTCTCGATAATTATTTCGTGATCCAACTTAATTGCGCTGTGTAGCAGCCGTTTTTCTTTAACAGGTCTTTCTACATGATAAGGAGCTTGTAGAGAACCGTGTGTTGATATTTTCCTTGCGAATGTGTAATCTCCGCTCCAGGAAAGCGCTCGCAATCGGGGAACGACACATAAACTTGAAGAATTTTTCTTCTTAGTCGCATTTGAGTCAAGCAAGTTTACGAGTTTTTTCTTTGGTGATAATGTAGCAGTCTCTAAAGCAATAGCAACAGCAGCAGCTGAATCCCTTCGTTTAGCCGTAAGAGCTAAAGAGGGTAGTGAAAATGCTCTTTTACGGCTTTTTACGGTATTGTTAATTGTGTGAGCCAACGAAAGTGTAGATTTTCCCCGAACTAACCCTCGAAATGTTGACGTCCTTATGCAATAAAGTACCGGGTTTAAGCAACAGTTGATATATCCAAACCAGTAGGCGATGCGTCCTAAGGATACTGGAAGATCTGTTGGCTGCCGTAGAGCAATTGCCAAAACTATTAGCAAGAAAAATGGCGTCCAACATGCGAAAAATGTTCCAAACATAAGACACAGAGTGATTGTAAGCTTTTTCTTCACAGGACTCTTACGACGAATTGTTCCCGTTGTAGAAAGCCTTCTCTCGTGAGCATTTACTTTGCAGTATATACGACAATAGGCATAGGCCATAAAGGACAAAGGTAGTAAAAATGCTAGGACTGCCAGTGATGTCAAACGAAGTTTATCTACAAGAGATACAGGAAACGACATTCCACAGTGCGCGGTTGTAGGATTGAATGAAATGTACGTCCATCCATCGAATGGTCCAAGCGAGAATAAAGACATGACACCGCAGAGAATCCAAACAGCAAACATGCAAACTTTCGGTTTCTTCTCTGTCACATGCAAACATGTACAGGACACAGGTTTTACAACGGTAAAATACTTGTGAGCCGTTAATAGTGACAATGTAAAAATGGACGCACAGAAAAAAAAGTTGTTTAAAAAACCACTGGAAATACACAACCACTTGTTAACAAAATATCGCCTTTCAATGCTAAAAGCGAGTGGTAGTGGGGTACAAAGCGTTAATGCACCGATATTTGCCAACGCAAGGTTCAAGATGAATAACATAGTTGGGTTTTTCAAGTGTTTGGTACCGTATATGACATAACAGACGTAGCTGTTTCCTGCCAAACCTGCTATTATGATGAAGCTCAATGTTACCGTCTGAGCGATCGAAGCTTCGATGGAGTACAGAAGAATAGAAGTTCCATTCACAGCAGATGAAATGTTCTTCACTTTATCTGCAGCTTCTGTGTCCATTTCTGAATGTTTTCAAAGTGTCAGAAGATATCTCCCACGTACTGAGAGCAGACGATATCAGTCCGAAATCATACGAAATGAGGAAAAAAGTGTTGTTCAGTTAAAACATGTCCTTTCCTGGGTGAACCCTAAAATATCATTCTGCGAATGACAAACGCGTCGGTGAGCTACAAATCACGCACGTAGCTCTAATTTTCCAACCAGCAAAATCAGATAAAATATAAAAAGATAGGCGACTTAATGGTAGGAAAGACAGAGACCATTAAATGATTTACCAATCACCTACTTAGTGACGTAAGTCATTCACTAATCCCATTGGATATCCCGGGTAGAAACGCAAACTATTTTTTTACCACCCAATAATTAATGTGTCTTGTCAAGGAGTAACCTTAATTTTTTGTCGTAGTAAAACAGTGCTTAATTTACCACCTGAACTTATTTCCACAGACTACACCTAACTGCTCTGAATAATGAAAACGATAATTGAAGCCATCAAAGCTGGTTTTACGTAAATGACCGCCAAAGTTTGAACAACGCGAACATTTTGTCATTAATTTCTTCCTCTAATGACATGTCGATGTCTCGATTTCTTTGTCACATTTCATTATTAACTGTATTTCTAGCAATTCGAGTGACTGAAACAGTCTAGCAAGAGAAATATATCCTTCGGTTGTTAATTTTCAGCTGCAATAATTTTAAAGTCATTGTTGCATACTAGCCGAGAATTATTCATTTCCATAACTGACGAGCTGAACACAAATTGCTATATAAACGAGCTGAACGCAAAAAGGAAAATTATAAACTCTTTTAAAAAATCAAGACCAGTTACAGGCCAAATTCAGTTATGATGCTTCAGTTCGTTATAATGCTTTAATTCTTTTCTTGATGGCGTCCAGGCGTTTAGAGGCTTACTCCAACCAGTGAAGGAGCCAACATAAAACTAAAACTAAAACTCGTGTACTTAAATGAAAACATTTTCTCTGTGAAACTGAAATCCATTTTGTAGATGCATTCTGGGTAGAATTGAAAAGACATAGACATAGACATTATATTTCTTTATTTAGTACTGGCATTGCATATTTTTTGTTACACGATAGTTGTACATGTTAGTAAGTATAAGTTATCCACAATAACTGTGAGAGTTAACCTATAGGTGGATAGCTAAGATATATTCAGATAAATTAGGTCATTGGTCTAGTACTAAAAATCAAAAGATACAAAGAAAAACAAGAAGGAGAAGAAGTTAAGAAAAACACACAAGAGAAACGACTTAATAACTAACCAAATTTAATAATTTTATGATAAACAGGAGCCATTACATTACTAACTGCTGGGTTTCATCCATTCCTTTCATGCGCGGATCCAGGGGAGGTGAAATGGGTGAATTTTCACCCCCCTTTTTCTGAGCCCCCTTCTTTCTTTTCTTTTTCCAATACCTCAAATAATAAAATAATATTTTATTTCTCTAACATTATTACAAAAATTCACCCCCCATTTCAAAATCCTGGATCCGCCCCTGCCTTTGGGAATCAAAAGGCAAAGAACCGGTAGCCATGTTGGATGAACAAACAAGAGACGCTAATGAGAAATCTTTTGTTGAAGTTCATCCAAGATGGCTGCCGTGACGTCACTTGCAACCCAAAAAGGTATGGATACTACAAAAGATATATGCAATGAAAACAAGATTGATTGATATAAGGTATGTTAATATAACCATTAGAAAGTGAATCATGTGGAGAAAAATTTCGATTATTTTTGCTTTCAATTTTTCTCAGTAAATTTCTCTCTTCAGTTTTTTGAACGGTTCATCAATTTTATTCTTAACGGTTCATCAATTTTAATCTTAACGGTTCATCAATTTTATTAAATAAATAAATAAATAAATAAATAAATAAATAAATAAATAAATGAATAAATAAATAAATAAATAAATAGATAAATATATAAATAAATATATAAATAAATATATAAATAAATAAATCGATAAATAAATAAATAAATAAGTAAGTAAGTAAGCAAGTAAAAAAAATAAATAAATACATAAATAATTTTAGAAATTGTAATAAGGCATACTGCAAAAGGATTCGATCGGAGAAATAAATTGTTTAACATGCTGATACCCCACGCTTGGACATAAAATCCGTGGGCACTCAGCGGTAATCAGTTTATTGAGTCTATGACGTAGGTACGATCGTCAACGTCTTTATTTTACATGTAAACGTGGGGCACTACAAAGATGAATCAAGAGAAAATGAGGTAAGAGAAGGAATCGCGCATATCAGTTAGGTCTTTGGACAATCATATGTCCCGTTTGGTGCTATTTTCAAACTGAATCTGATTGGTCAAGAGCGTACGAGCTTTCGCATTGCCTCAAGATCACAATGGCGGTCGACCCCGACTTGAGACCAGTTCTAATTTTTGTGGCTACTGCGATTGCACAGAAGCCACTATTGCTGTCGTGTGGCTCCTGAAAATAATTAGTAAACAATAGATAACTTCGGAACTAATCAACGCCCAGAAGTTAGTAACAATAGATAATTGAGATAACTTCGCAACCAAGTCATGTTCGTGCAAAACTATAAACAAACAGACTCTGATCACTGGATGAGATCTTGAAAGGCTTCATGAGAACATAGCAGCTTCAATTCATGTCAGATGGAGAACGATTCTCGGGTTCAGTTTGCTTCAAATAGCAGCGTCTTTATTTATGAAATCGCCTTCAATTCCTTCTCATTCAAACGGAGCCCGCACTGCACCGCAAAATTAAAAGTTCAATCAAGGTAATGCACCAGTCAAGTGAAACCCCGCACATCCCCCTCTCTGGGGCATAGCGGGGACTTTCGCACAAAATCACTACATTTTCGGTCCCTGGTTGGCCGGGGATTCACTTGCATTACATTTGGGTTAAGACTCTAAACTAGAGTTATGAAACGTGCAGGTCCTTTTTCTGACCTCTACCTTGCAGGACTTGCAGCTTAATATTCAATGATGATTATTAACCCGGTAGAACGAGCAATCTCTATTATCCTAGCCCTAGTTTTTCAACTTCTCAATAGCTTCACCATGACACTGCGCGACACGTGAGCTCATGTTTCGTCACCCCCTTTTCCAAACTCCCCGCCACACCACTTCGTCTCAAATCTCTTCCAAGCCTCTTACATTTTGACCAGATGTCGCAAGGCTATTTTTATAAAAGTGTCTAAAACACCCCACATCACCCCCCTCATATCTCCAGAGTGACCTCGGTAAACCCCCCTTTTTATTTTACTTTTTATTTCCACCTATGTACCTCTTCTTTGGAGGAATTTTGAAGACAAGTTTATCGTAAAATCTATGAGTCTCGAACTACCTTAAAATTTATCGGGAATTTTTTTGACATTTTGGTTGTTTCATGAATCGATCAGGATTATCTCAAAACCTTATTAGTCGCTTGATTCTTGAGTTGGATTTTATCCTTTTTGAACTTGTAATAGGTATTTTAGATAGAATAAATTGATGGATTTGAAACTGTGTGAAGTTTAATTTTTGTGGTTACGTACTGGCTTATGCCAGTAACACACTATGCCATGGGCTTCATGCCGTGCGCGTGTAATTCGGAAATCTCCGAAATAGAGTCGAAGTGTCAAGCCGAAAGATATGCGAAGTTCGTGCGCCCGTCCGAGGGTATTTAAGTCGATTATCAATCATCAAATATAGGCTTTGTGGTTATAAAATATATCTCTTTAGACCAAATTGTTCAGTTTAGTTCATATATATATCGGCCATTTGCAACAGAAAGATTTTGTTAACCCTTATTCTGGTAGTGTGTGGTTCCAGAAAATATCCATACCTCCACCATGGAGGGAATTTGTAAATGTATCTCCCCCTACCCCCTGGAACTTCAAATTTTCTTCCATACAAGCTCTGTAATTTTTTTTCTTTTTCTGACACCCCTCCCCTTCAGAATTTCCAATTCCCTCCATGGTGGGGGTATGGATATTTTTTGGAACTACACAATAGAAATTTGTATATCATAAAATTTACCTTGTCACTCCTCTCTATTTGCTTGGCGAGAATGTCATATAAACGAGACATTTCACCTAATGGTTTTCCGGAATAAATGAAGGCCTGAAAAAAAAATAATGAGCAAAAACATAAGCATATGTAATGCACCTGTCAGTGTTAAGCCCTGGGGGTGGAGGCATAGTAATAACCCAGGGGATTTCACAAAAGCACCTCTCCCTTGGGTGTGGAATTTGACATTGTCACCATCTTACAGCCAAAATCATTGCATTGCGACCAGCAAATTACAAATTTCGTTTTGATTTTGGGTTTTTCTGAGCCGTCAATCAGTTTGGGGGCAGAGCTTCTTTCAAATCAACCAATCACTGAACGAGTTCATGAAAGCTCTGCCCCCAAGAATGATGGACGGATCAGAAAATACCAAAATCTTACTGACGTTGGAGGTAGCAATGCAACGATTTTTGCTGTAAATTGGCCAAAGGAAATGTGCTGGTGGCATTATAGAATTTGACATGCATAAGGTACCCAGGGTTGGGGAAAAAATCAAAACCCCCTGGGTATGCCTGGCCTGGCACCAGCCTCCCTTCCCTGGGGCTTAATATCAACAGGTGCATAAATGGAGCTTTAAGAATGAAATGAATGAAATAATAAATAAATATGCTAAAAAAAATAAAGAAACACACCCAAAAATATTTATCGTCCGACATGATCTGTTTGACAATCTATGGGGCCAATAAGTGCAGCTGCTCTGCCCCCACCCCTGCTGCATTTTGTTGCCCCACCCTGAATGGTTAGAATGATTTGGGGAATGATTATTCCTCAATAATAATAATAATCCTCTAATTTGAGGGATAAGCTCAATTGGTAAATAAATGTGGAATGACTAAGGGTTGGCTGTGGTTGACCGAGCTGGATTTGGCTGGTTCAGACGGATCTCCCCACACTAATTCCGTTCATATAATTAGGCCCCAAGAGGATGAAAGAATCTCAATTCAATCTTTCATAAGTTTGACAGACCATTTGCTCTCCATGTTTACGCTAATGTCCCATGTTCTGAAAATTTTCCATGTAAACATGCACTTGCTAAAAAAAGACCAAAACCACTATAATTTTTCTAAAGACCTTTAATCCATAAAAATATAGTTCCAATCTAGAAATTTGAAAATTATAACATTTACCTTTGTCACTCATTTCCAATTGCCAGGCGAAAACATCATAACGAAACATTTCGCCTCATGGTTTTCCGGAATACATAGCCTCCTGGAAAAATAAATTAAAAAATATTTGAAAAGATATTGAAATAAAGGAGAAGGATATCTTGAAACATATCAAAAATTACCCTGCGAGGAAAAATGTTGCAAACAATTCCCGTTTGGAAAAACAAAACAAAACAAACAAAAAAAAAAGAAAACAAAAAAAATCCTGCAGGTGAGGAAATACAAGAAATATTCCCGCAAAGAACATCGTTGTCTGAAAACTTTCCAGGCTCCACCCCTCCCCCAAGGTTTCTAATAGTCCACCCTAATTTATTCACGAAAAGAAAAAAAAGGCGCGAAAATACCTCCATGTAAAGCATAATTAGTTTGACGTAACGAGTTAAAAATATTTAAGAATAAATTTCGAATTCTTCCAAAAGAGACAAAAGGCGAAGAAAAGAATTAGTCTTTACATTTATAGTTTATTTTGTAAAGCAGAAACTATTATGAGAGAATATTTACCTCGGTAATGTAATCTTGTTTGGAGGAGGAACCGTCAGGACTTTGGCGCCCGCCTAAAAGATCTTCAGCTTTTTAAGAAAAAGCTTTTGGTTCTCTTCCTGAATAGAACTTGCTTCTCCTGGAAAAAAAGAACAAGTTTTAGCTCAATAAATAAAAGTTTTAGAACAGTTTTCCTAACTGGCAACTTTGTTCCGAGGCACGTGTTCAACTTTGCAAACCCTCGAACTCTCTTCATTTTGTTCGAAAAAGTGCATTTTAAAAACCATATTGAGCTAAAAACCACTAACACAGCTGTAAGAAAGGAAATTGTTACAGAATGCACAAGAAGAGTAACTTTTCTTACCGTATTGTTGTTTTTAACGGATAGAACGCGACCCCACAAGAAGCACGGGTTGACAGTTGACCAACTTTTGGCATCAAAAATATCCGTGAATTCGTCTATAAATTCTTCCTGTAACGTTGCCATTAGGAACTTTCGTCTAAAACTTTCCTAGAAAAGGTAGAATTAGATGAAAAAAGTTAATTTTGTGAAAATTTTCAAACGAGAATCGAAGAGAACTTACCTCACTCCTTCGAGCTTTGTGTCTTGCCCCAAATGACTAACCGCGCCAACGTGCATACCTTTCAAGTGCACATTCCTTCGTGGTACAGGGTTTTAACCAATCACAGGCTTAGAAAAATTGGACGTTTCACCAGGAACCAATCAAAATCAAGGACGTGAGATTTGATTGGCAGGAGAAGTAAATGAAGGGGTGGACGAAGATCTTTACCAGGGACAAACTTTATCACAGGCTACCCGGTGTACAAAGAGTTCTTTCAAGTTCTTTCTGTGCATGTGCAATTTTCAAATTCATGCGAACTCATGATCAGACATCTAAACAATGCTGGATTTTGCTACTCTCTCAATTATGATGAAAATCTGACCTTATTTCCATTGTTTTCTTTTGTGTCAATTAAATTATTGCACACTAACATTCAATTTTGATTTCACGGATTTTGGGAATCACTCTATAATCTTTCGCGCGCTTTCATTACAATCGTGCCAAAACAATAATATCCTGTTAAGGCTCCCGGGAAGGCTACATTTACTTAATACAGTAACAAGTCAAGCAATCGCGTCTTCTTCCCGTAAAAACACAAAATCTATTCTCGCTGTACGCGCACGAAGGGTGCGCACCGCGCCTAAAATGAGTCCAAATTATTGCGCACGATAAAAATTCCATTTCTTCTTCCCTCACTTTGATAATTCCATCGTTTTGCCATATCCGCGGGGAAAAAACTCTTTTTTACGTTGTTGAAGTCAAAGTGAAGGAAAATGGATGAAAGCAAATTAGAAAGAAAATTGTTCAGCAAATGACTCCTGTTACGCATGCGCCTACTCACATCAACCAAAACAAAGCACGGCTGTTTCAAATCATTAAAAATCGCGACATGAGGTTCCAGACTCCTTCTCGATCGGCCACTTTTGCGTCACGCGGCAAAGTTGATAATTGGGATACCTGTGGTAATTATGGGATAGGGGAGAGGCTTGCACGAAAAGAGCGCGAAAATTTACACAGGTCACAAAGGTCGTTACACAGCAAATATTCAAAGATGTTTTGCCCCAAATGTGGTGCTGCCGTTCAAGAGAATGTAACGTTTTGCGTACAATGCGGCAAAGGTAAAGTACCAGGAATTATGAATTTATGTGTGGCCGTTTCGGATGAGCGATGTGAAGACAGTTTGCAGTACTGATTGATTGGTGCGGTCTGGCACAATACAGATCCTGAGATTACGATGTTTTTAATTTTACACTGTATCTTGGAATTAAAAGGATCTCTTTCAATCAAGTTGATTATCACTTCCAAAATAAACCCAATCTTCATAGTGATTACTCTGTCTCAGACCTTCAAACTTTTGGATTATCTACATGATTGGGATCCCTGTGCCACTAAGAAAAATGTGATATATCAAATACAGGACTTCTACGAAGATCTGATATATATTGCACTGTAGTTTTACAGTTAGTATTTGTAATGTTACTTTCTAAGTGATGAATAAATAAATAAAATCTTGATACCACGGTCCACGTGCTCACAAGGACCACCGACACTGACCAACACTGCAGAACGTGCATCAAAACAAGCTCATATAAAACGTCGATCTTAAATGAGTGAGCTGGGTTTTTTTAATGAACTGCCGATATGTTGGGGAATATTTTCAGACTTTTCAGATGTGAAAAGCTGATAAAGTAAAGTAAAGTAAAGTAAAGTAAAGCAACCATATTTAACGTCGATAACTCGTGACAGCCGGTAATTCAACTGATAAACTTGAGGTCGACGATGCGCTCATTTTACTCCCCTCTCTCCATCAGTGCTCCGTTTTAAGGGTATTTAAAGCTACTTAAAGCTACACAGAAGGGAAAGAAGTCGAAACAAGGATGTGAAGTCACTGGGGATCGAACTCTGGACCTCTTGCACCGAAGGCCGCGCACTAACCAACTGTGCCATCCTTGCTCCTCGATAGATTTTTAAAAAACTTTTTAAACGGGAAAATTTTATTTACAAAATGACTACTTAAAAAGGAAAGGTTTATCAATATCATCAATATCAATATCAATATTGATGATATAACTTTGTAAAATAATTGGAATAGTATGCACGCTGTTATTGGCCCAAAACCGTGTTTGATGAGAGTATCAAACGCGCTCACGTCACTTTTTTCGAATTTTTGGAAATTTGTGCGCTTGTTATTTTATAAAAGAGTACTGAAAAACTGTTTTACCGTATTTGATAGCGTGATCAAAACACTTGTGATGTTGGAAGAACACTCGAGAGCTGTGAAAGCACTCGCCTACGGCTCGTACTCCACTACACTCTCTCGTGTTCTTCCAACATCACGGGAGTTTTGATCAGGCTATCCCCCAGGGAAAAGAAAACAAAAAAGTTATCCCAGCTGCTACCAGGGACAACTCGCCTTCATGCGAACGGGCCCAAAGGCGCCTATTTTTACTGGGCTACCTGTGGTCGCCCAGTCTTAAATTACCTTTGTTTTTTCTGATTCGCGTGCAGACAAAATGCAAAAATTGCGCAATACACCTCCCCGTAATGCTTTGCGCGCGCAGGGTTCAAGGAGTGACTAGATACAAAATGGCCGCCATTAGAGATGAGATTTCGAAGTAAGTTTTTAGCCTTTTTCTTCGGTATTATTGTTGTTCTTTCCATATGTTAGATAGAATTAGCCTTTGAAAATCTAGAGGAGATTTGTTGTTGAATATTTTGCTGATTCATAGAAGATTTTAAAACTTCATCGATCGTACTTGAAATACGGAAGTCAAACTTCAAATCGGTCTTCTCAAAACCTAACCAAAGCATTCTAGCCGATCTATCGGGAACCACACACAATTCCAATAGACGTAGTACTTTTATTTGTCAATAATAAATTTAAGAAAAATACATGGAAATAAAGCTTTTGTTTTTTTTCAAAGTCTTGTTTTGAACAGTGATATATTTTCATGTGCGTGATCGAGAAAGAATACCAGTCAAGAGAATTACACGCATCACAGATAAATCCAGGAAAACTACAAGTCATCTGTTAAAAAAAATTGAATTATCACAGAGGAGTGAATCATTCCAATTTTATTTTGTCAAGTGATATAGAAACAAACCCTGGTCCTATTGATCCCTTTAAGACTATCCAAGCACCTTGTAGTCAAGTTTGGGTTGAAAGTAGGTACCAAGTGTGTAGCTATGTCCCTTAACATCACTAATATTTGAACTGTATGGTAGTTTATCTAGACTCAATCTAGAGTGTCCCGACAAACATTTTTAATGTTATAAACAGAAGAACCTGAAAAAATTTCCATATTCAATACTACCTTTAGATAAAATACACTACTACAGTCCAAGCTACAGTGGTATATTCATGACTGTTGTACACTAGAAACTTTTGATTACTGTACATCATTGGTGAATCCAATGCAGTCTTTATAATCACACAAAATTATATCTCATTCATAACAACAATAGGTTGTAGTACTGTGGCCATGTACAGTACCTCAGATGGTAAAAACTATTTGATTCTGACATGCTAGAAATGCAATTACTATGCCTCACCCTCAAGAAACCTGTGCCCTTTATTAGAATGCTGCTGTGCTATATCTTTGTATTCTCTTTGTTTTTCTCTGATAAAATCTACCTGGTATTGGAATTCAGAGACTTAGAGCTCATTTGTAGAACATGGAACAAAATTCCACAGTTCACTTAATACTTCTGCTGAATAGCCTATAATTAGATGCACACATAGGCTCAGAACCTAATGCACACACTGATCTGTACAACCCAATGCCAAAATCCACAGGTAGCCCAGTTACCCTGCCAACAGGGTCTAGTTTATTTTTGTGTAGAAGTTGGCACGCATGTCAAATTTGCAGTGTAGATTGACTTTCAGATTCATGCGAAATATGTTGTTTTATTAGGTTAATGTTAATTATTAAACCAAGTGACATTTTGATGTTTTGCTTTTCTGAACGCAAAGCTAGTTTATGAATTTGCATAAAAAATTCACCCAAACAACGGATATCGCACTTTTACATGCTAATGAGCTCTGAATATTCTAATGAGTTGTATTAATACTACCTTCCGAAATATAATAAAAAATAACAGCAGAACACAATTGACTGCAAAAATGTACTGAAGGGAAATAAAATCAGTTTTATTTTCATTTTTCAAAGTCCGCTATCCCATAGTTAGTAGAGGGGGTCCCCTCTACTAACTATGGCTATCCTTTCAGGATCGGAAAGTTGTCTTAAAACGCCTTAAAATGCATTAAAATACTCAATCAGTGTAGCCTAAAGTAGCCTTAGATTAATTTCAGTTAAAGTGCGCCTAGCCCCCTGTTATTCCCAATTTTGATAAAACATGATGTGTTCGACCATTTCTAAGAACGTCTACTAAAATGACTCGACTTAAAGGAATTCCAAAGCTTTTACACAATTTTAAACATCGAAAACTCCAAACTTTAAAATTGTGTAAAAAATTCGGTACAAGTCATTAGAAATACTCCAACTTTTCGTCAAAATGGGAAATAACAGGGGGTTAGTGCACTTTAATTCAACTATTTTAATAAGTTGCCTTAAAACGCCTAAAAACGCCGTATAAAACGCCTTAAAACATTACACAAATTTCTCCATGTTTTCTTAAAACGCCTTAGAACGCATTAAGTTGCTGTATAAAACGACGACTTAAGGACCCAGGATAGGCCTTTGTTCGTGGAACCAGAAACTCATAAGGGATGACTCCCTTATGAGTTTCTGGTGCAACTCCAAACAGCTCATTACAATATAAGCCGAGCTCATTAGCATATAAAAAACTGTGGTATACGAATTCGCTCTAGAGTGATTTTCATTTGACCGTGAAAGATTAGTCAAAAAGTTGGCAGTAGACTCTCAAGCCATTGTTTTCTTTTGTTCTTCTAAATAGTCATTTTTCTTTCACGGTCAAATGAAAATCACTCTAATAGCTAACTCTTGTAGCTATTCCGAAATATTAACATTCCCCCCGCTGTTTCAAATCCACCAATCAGAAAGCACGACGTTTCTCAAGTCGAAAGCAACAGAAACACTCTTCAAAAACCTTCGCTCTTGGCTCGATCCACGAAGCAGGACATAAGGAAAGGAAGCTGTTTATTTGGTTTCTTAGGGATACAACAGCTTCAAGACTGAGGGAGAAATTAGCGAGAAACTTGTTAGTGAATTTAATTAGCTTATCTCTGTAAGTACATAAATTTTCTAATTCAATATACTAGTTAATAAGTGGTATTATAATCATTGTGAGTCTATAATGTGGGTGTTGCTCGAGTAGTTATAGTGATCTTACTTTCAAATGCTAGTCCCCCCCACTTTTCAAGGTGCTCCGCGGTCCCTGCATATTTACTAAGAAATGACATTTGCTTTGGACTTGTAACTGCATGATTGGAAATATTAAGGAATATAAACGTTTGCTAACTTTTCCTAGCAAAATACATTATTATTGGATGCGCCTCAGTGGCTGCACCTCATAATTTTAAGCTCTTCAAATTTCGTGTTTTTTAGGCTGTTGGAATTAGCCTAAAATATCTTTTAGTATACCATTCGCGAGAATGGCATTTCGCTTTTATTCGAGGGCAATTTTACTGTCTATAATATCCTCTATCCATCATATTCCTCCAATTGATAAATGCAACGTGGCGTGTGCTAAAGGACAATGGAATTGTAAAGACCATCACTCGTCGTGGTTGCAGAGCGGGGTTGGCGATACAAAGATCGAAGCTAAGAAGTTTTGCAGGTAGTTCGACTTCACATGCAAGCTTGTCGTTTATCTTCTGACGAAAACAGAATTAGTACAAATACCGAAATCCAAGACGATCTTGAACTAAATTTGCATAACACTTCATTAAATATTCACGCACACCTTGGCCAGGAATGCTGTTCACTCAACTGCGGTAAACTATCTACAAGTGCCCTCGCGGGATGAAGTACGGGTTTCGGGACCAAATCCTTCAGATCAATCTCCTCAGAGGTCGGTTTATTATACACCTGTGGCGGGACTACTCAGTAGAGACTTTTGGCTGGTTGAATCACTTTTATTCTGCTCTCTAGCACGACTATGTAGTATGTAGTATATTATATCCTATCTTACACTTGTGTTAACTCATTATATAGGAGTAGAATTCATTAACGCAGAGACTGCTGTGTTTACTTGGAATAACAGTTTTTGATTGGTTAAAAGATAGTTCTTTGTAGTATGAAAATAGCATGGAACAAATATATGACGTGTTGAGAAAGAACTGAACTTCGGAGAATTATGGTTCCTAGAAAGAGATGATGACGCACTAAAACTTCCATTCGATAGTTCCGAATGCGCGCTATTTTATGGTATAAATATGCTAAGACAAGAATCAGAGTTTAAGGAATGCAAGACCAGGAAATATACTTAGTACTCAGTAGTAAGGAGCACAGTTGAGAGCTGAACAAGCAAACTCGAAACTAGTATAGGTCTTGATGATTGACAGTTAACAAATAGTCATTTCAAAAGCTTCGTTAAAGATAGATTCTTGTTTTAACAGATTTGTGCGCTCAGGGAACCAAAGGAAGGTGTGTTTGCTAAAACCAACGCCATCCTATGTTCAATGAACAATAGATTAGATTTCACAAGCGGAAGGCACAGCTTTGAGATTTGTTCCCATGTACACTGTTAGTACATCGTATGAGAACTTTAAAACATTAGTCAAAGCCATGTCTTCCTGTAAAAGAGTAGACAAGTAAGTGTAATGAAAATGATATTTCAGATTATGAGAAAACCTAAGATTTCCATTAAGAATTGTAAACACAGAAGTCTCCTTGTTTGTAAACTTAAGAACTACTCGCGAAGGCAAGTGTGCACAGCTAAATACAATAAACACAGCTTGTGAACGGAAAGGATTACAGCTCAAAAACATAGAATAAAATCAATAATTATTTTGAAATATTTCGTGTTATTTTTGTCCCGTAACACACCAAAGATCATGGTATCAAACGTAATGTCTCTTGTACCAAAGTTAGTAGAAGTGCAAGAATTTCTCCTTCGTACTCAAGTTGATCTCGCCTTTATTACCGAAACTTGGCTGAAAACAACCATCGCAAACACCGTTGTAGATATTCCTGGTTATTCCATCATTCGGAGAGATCGGATGTGGAACGATCATGGTGGAGTTTGCCTCTATATTAAAGAAAGTGGTTCCAGATTCAAACAACTCCAGGAATTGTCCTGTTGCGACGATCATGAAGTTTTGTGGGTACAATCACGACCAAACCGCCTGCCAAGAGGTTTCTCTTCCCTTATTGTTGCTGTAGTTTATCATCCTCACTGGACTGAGACCGAGAACTCTTCCATGCGCGAGCATTTGTTCAGGTCTCTCTCTCTTGCTGAGTCGAAATTTCCCAACTGTGCACTTATTGTTGTGGGTGACTTTAATCGCCTCGACATTAAATCGTTGAAGAAGCACTTTCGTCTTAAGCAAATCGTAAAAAAGCCAACCAGAAAGAATGCAATCCTCGACTTGATACTGACCAACTTACATGAGTTCTATGATGATCCACGTCATTTTCCGCCGTTCGGTCTTTCAGACCATAATACCATAACAGCACAACCAAGGACTCGTGTTAGCAGTCGCTCAACAAAGTATGTATCCAAGCGTGATATGCGTGCAAGCCGCAAAGCCGAAATGGGAAGATTCTTAAACAGTATGGATTGGCCTAGTCTGTTCACCTCCCTTGAAAGCTGCGAAGACATGCTAAGCATGTTCTGTGAAACAATTCACGCTGGACTTGACCTTCTCATGCCAGTCAAAAAAGTTCGCGTTTGTTCATCTGACGCCCCGTGAATGACACAGCATTTAAAATCACTAATCCTGAACAGACAAAAAGCTTTCCATAATAAGGGCCCCAACTCACCGCAATACAAGCTGTACAGGAATGTTGTAAACCGTGAGAGGAAAGTATGTAAAGCAAATTTTTACAAGCTTAAAGTTGAGAACATGAAGGAGGAAAACCCAAGGGTGTGGTGGAAAGAAGTTAAAAGGTTATGCGGAGCTCACCAACATTCAAGCGATCTGATCAGCCAAATTCATGCTCATGATGTTCAAGAACTTTCTCCAAATGACCTGGCGAACGCAATCAACGATGCCTTCTTAGAACCCCTACAAGAGTATCGTCTGCACCAGCCGCTGACTCGTCTACCCACTGATGAAATCTCATCGAAATTTCCAGATACATCCGAGTTCCGTATACACAAGCTGTTGTCGAAACTCAACCCATCAAAGGCAAGTGGTCCTGATGATATACCTAATTGGCTGCTACGTGAATACGCTGATCTCCTTGCTTATCCAGTTAGTAAGATAATAAGTGCCTCTTTCATTGAACAACGTGTACCTCACACGTGGAAACTTGCCAATGTGTCACCATTACCTAAGAAGAAACCAGTAAACGACTTAAAGAAAGATTTAAGACCCATCTCTTTAACTTCATGTCTATCGAAAGTTGCTGAAGACTGTATCGTGGCTGATTATGTGAAACCTGCTGTCCTAAAAGTTCTCGATCCAAATCAGTATGGTGCCGTTCCCAAGACATCAACAACTCAAGCCTTAATAGACATGGTACACAACTGGGCGAAGGGAACTGATGGGAATGGTGCAACAGCTAGAGTGATACTTTTCGACTACCGAAAAGCTTTTGATCTCATAGATCACTCAATCCTGGTAGACAAGCTTGGTAGATTGGATCTACCGAATAACATCATCAATTGGATCATTGACTTTCTATCTGACCGTTCTCAGCGAATCAAATTATCTGAAGGCTGCTTCTCTGAGTGGGGACCTGTACCATCGGGGGTCCCTCAGGGAACTAAACTAGGTCCATGGTTGTTCCTTGTTCTAATCAACGACTTGGAAATCAGCTCCTTAAATGCTCAGCTATGGAAATATGTTGATGACACGACAACATCTGAGATCGTCGCTAAAGGTAAAGGTAATGAAAGCAAGTCACAACTTATTGCCAATCAAGTTATCGAGTGGTCCATCAACAATAGAGTTCAACTCAACAATGACAAATGCAAAGAACTGCGAATTTCTTTCGCCAAGAAATCACCGGAGTTCAACCCCATCCTTATCAACGGAGAGGAATTAGAAATCGTTCAAAGTGCAAAGTTGCTTGGCGTAACAATATCACATAATCTTTCGTGGAACAACCATATCACTGAGATAGTCAAAAAAGCAGCCAAGCGTTTGTATTTTCTGGTACAGCTAAAAAGGGCAAAAGTGCCTTTTAGTGACCTTGTGCTATTCTATACCACATGTGTTAGATCCATCCTAACCTACGCAGTACCTGTGTTCCATCATGCTCTACCGAAATATTTAAAAGTTGAACTGGAGCGCATCCAGAAACGAGCAATGGCAATCATCTGCCCTAGTATTGCGTACAATGACGCTCTAGATTTTCTTGGTATTCCAAAGATTACTACTTATAATGAAGCTATCTGCGACAAGATGTTCGACGCCATAGTAAAAGACAGTGATAACCGTCTAAATAAGCTGCTCCCTCCCAAGAACAATCCAACACTTTATCTTAGGCGTAACAGATATTTTTCCATACCAAAGTGGAAGACCGACCGTTTCAAGAACACATTTATCACAACCTCAAGTCTTAAAAGAAACAATGAACATTGACATATAATATTGACATTTGAATTGAATTTATAATCAATATAATTTTCATATTTAAATTTGTAATTTTATCTATTCTAGTTTTACGAATATGTAGTTCAGCTTTCACGAGCTGCCATTTATTCAGCCAATAAACTATCTATCTATCTATCGATAAGAGAAGAGAAGAGAAGAGAAGAGAAGAGAAGAGAAGAGAAGAGAAGAGAAGAGAAGAGAAGAGAAGAGAAGAGAAGAGAAGAGAAGAGAAGAGAAGAGAAGAGAAGAGAAGAGAAGAGAAGAGAAGAGAAGAGAAGAGAAGAGAAGAGAAGAGAAGAGAAGAGAAGAGAAGAGAAGAGAAGAGAAGAGAAGAGAAGAGAAGAGAAGAGAAGAGAAGAGAAGAGAAGAGAAGAGAAGAGAAGAGAAGAGAAGAGAAGAGAAGAGAAGAGAAGAGGAAGAGAAGAGAAGAGAAGAGAATTTATTTACCGTCAATTCGCATAGGGAGTGGTCGCCCAAATCTCCCGAGCACGAGGCTCATGATAAAAATGCTTGACAAAATAATATCAACTAAAAATACAAAAAATACTAAAAATACTAAAAATGCATTAAATAATTAAGAAAATCTTAATATAAATATATATAAGTATTTATAACATTGCTATATTAATTAATAAAATGAAATACTACAATCTCGGACATAACTGTTAGGACTAATTTCGGCCTTTTAGGATCTTCTCTTTTAAGTTGCTTAAGAGGACTTAAAAGACTTCCCTGAGTGACACCACATTTTTCAAACAATTCGCATCGTTTTTCTGTTATTGGACTGGAATTTGAGTGTTCTATAATTTTGTCCGTGAAAGAATGCCATATCTCAGTCTATGTATTTTCCTACATTTTGTCCAGTTCCAACCGATACAAATAACGATTCTCAAGAAAAATGCCTCGAATTTGCAAGAAAACAAAGTTTATTGCTGGGAGCGAAGCGAGCAGCAATACTATTCTTGATGTGGGATTCCTGTGCGATTTATGACGTCACCTTAATATTGATCCGCGAACTCGATTTTTATGTACGGTGGTATGTTCATGGCGAACCTTGACGTCACAGGGATAAATTGGGATTCCTGTGCGATTCCATTCGAGAGGTTTTATGTTTCTCGAAGTATAAATGAAAATCACAAAATGCTAAGTGATATTTTTTCGAGAGGGCAATGTTCTTTAACGGGTCATTTTGCGTATTACTGTTCGAATCGAAGCTCGTCTACGGGCCGAATCAATTCAAGCCAAGATAATAAGTATGAAGTGAGGTCGCGCTGAGAATCTCTGCAATATATTTGGTTACCCCATGAAAGAAAATTTTATACTTTGTATGTGATGGAATTGTATTTATCATTCGTTTGATCTAAAGCGTCAAATAGTACAGTAGACAATGCGGTATCTTTGACCGTGATGCAACGTACAACTAGCTTTTTAAAATCAGTTAGTTTTATAATCATTGCCAACGCTAGCCGTTTGTGATTGTTTGAAAAATTGCTTTTACTCAGTGCTAAATATTTTGAACTGTGTGTGTCCGACACTGATCCTGGAGAATTATGTTTTGTAGTTCAACATTGAAGGTCAACTAGCAGTGTTCGTCACACAACGCACAAGAGATAGACAAGAAACATTTCATATATCAGAGAAAGCGGTGTACTTTCGTGAGTTTTAGGGGAACAGTTCTGCTAACGTGGATACACCAGCTGTTTTCTGCTCGCAGCACTTCACTTTCTATTAGAAATGGCTAGTATAAATATAAACTTTAAATGTATAAGGCCTAGTTCAAACGTCGCATCTCACATGTGCTGAATTCAATGCAAATGAGATGATAATGAGAAGAAACAAAAGATTTGACTAATTTGCATTGAGTTTGGCACATGTGAGATGCGACGTCTGAACTAGGCCTAAGTTTTATCGTAAATTCGAGGCATTTTTTCTTGGGAATCGCAATTTGTATCGGTCGAGTGATTTGATTGACGTCTGTCTGAAAGCAAGTTCGAGCTTCAGTTCACAGGTCACACTTCAACGATTACGGTAGTAATTTATTCGGTTCCGCAAAAGCGGATTGCGAAAACTATTGTCTAGCTTGCATGTGGTCTTCACTATTACGAATATTGTCAGATAGTAGCAATCGTTCATCAAGGTTTGGCACCAAATTGGTTTTCAGCAATGTTCAATTATCATGGTCAAAGTAAGAGTTAACGACTGCCTCTGTGGAAAACTATATTGTAGGGATATAAAAAGCTTAAGACTTCTGTTCTTGGTTCTAGTTTTAGTGACATTTTCCGTTGTGTTCCTAGCTATCTTTCGTAAAGACATTATAAATTACACCAACCTCCTGAAGATCAGCATCAGCTGTAGTTTGTCTGACACTACTGAGTTTGCATATCACAGCAAAAAACAACGTACTAGGCTTGTTCTATTCTATACGCCATGGTTTGGAGACGTACCATGGTCCGCTGACCTTCGGCAAGATGCGAATCTTTCTCAAGAACGTGGTTGCTCTGACGACTGCCTTGTTACTTACAACAAGTGTGACTTGCTTCGAAGTGATGCCGTTATCTTCCATGCAAGAGATATTCCAAGTGCCTGGATACTGCGAAAGGTAGCACGCTATCATCGAAACGAACGACAGAGGTGGATTTACTTTACTCACGAAAATCCATACAACGTTAAACATGAGTCGGTTCCATATAACGGTATTTTTAATTGGACAATCACATACCAAAGAGATTCGGATATCTTTTTTCCTTATGGAAACTATAGAAAGATTGACTCCAACGAGATCCCCAAAGATCATTTTGGCACTAATTATGCAAAAGGAAAAGACAAACTCATTGCTTGGGCAGTGAGCCATTGTGGCCGCGTAAGAGACAGAATTGTACAGAAACTCTTGCAATTTGTGCAAGTGACTGTATTTGGGCGATGCAGCAAGTTATTCAATCAAGCCTCCAATGAAAACAGATGTAAAATATCGGGATCTGAACAATGTTCGTCTCTGCTAAAAACCTTTAAGTTCTACTTGGCGTTCGAAAATGAAATGTGTTACGATTACATCACTGAGAAATACTGGAGTACTCCGTTCAATTACAACATGGTCCCCATAGTTTTGGGATCTAGTTACGATCATCAAGTTGCCATTCCTGGGTCTTTCATTAACATTTTAGATTTTCCATCTATAGGAGCTTTTGCAAAATATATCAAGTATTTAGACAAGAACGATACAGCTTATAACGAATACTTTCTTTGGAAAACAAAATACAAACGAGGATGGAAGGGTAAATCGTGGATATGTCAGCTGTGTACGAATCTACACAATGACACATTGCCTAAGAAAGTTTATACTAATTTTGGAGCTTTCTGGGGAATAGGAAGCAGTTGTAATAGACACATTTCAAAAATAAAACGACTAATAGACTGATTTAATTCTTTTAGCTTTGTTATCGACCAAAACATTTACTGAGTCCGTAGCCGGAAGAGCCGCGGTAAAGCAAACGTTCTGATCTAGGATTCCTGTGGAATATATATAAACGGGCGCGCGAGATAAACAGGGATTTTATTTGGTTCTGGCCCTCCTTCGCAGCCCCCCCTTGTCATTTGGGCTTCCTGTGTCGCGACACAGGAAGCCCAAATGAAAAAAAGGAGCTTGAGGTTTGTGTACCAAACAAACTAAAATACACACAAAATGTCCTACGAACTTACTGTTAATCGTGAAAGTTATTAGACCTCTGGGACCGAGGGTACCGGCAGGCCTTTTCTTGAACGTATTCCCTTTAGATCGATGGCTGAAGCTTAGTCGGAAAGAGAGCTGAAAGACTTGCATACAGTAATCAACATAAAGCAATCTTTGTGATATACAGTGAAGTCCTGCTTTACAACCACTCAGCTATTACGGCCATGCACCTCATTTTGCCCCGAGTCATCTGGAGATCTTACGGATTAAGTGTAAAAATAGGGGCTCGCAATGGGGTAGGGGCTTTACGGTTAGTGGCCAAATTTTGAGCTTTTTACGGTAACCGAACACGGTGACCCCCCTTTTTTAACTGTGTTCTGTGTTCGGTTTTATTTCTACGGACTGCGGAATTACCTTACTAATTAATTTTCATTGTTGGAGGTTAAAAATCAGGGGAAAATTACACATTAATATGTAATAATCAAATTCAAACAATAGAAAACAAAGGCTTTAGAGTTTCGTAGTGATTAATAAGCTAAGTTTTATTTCACGGGTTTATGAAAACCACTCTAACAACAAATCAACATCACTAGACTTTCGTATATTTTATTAGAATTTACATTTGTAACTTCGACACTTTTTACTACCATACATGCAAGTAATAGTCGCATATCGTCGAGCCTTTTGTCCAGCTTCTTTAGTAGGTCATGCATGAGAGAAAGACTAGCAGAGGCCTTCTCGCACATGTTCTTGTGCGCCATCTGTGCCTCGTAATTTACTTATCTCATCGTCTTCTTACTGTTCTTGGTTTTGGATGTCTTGACTTCATTATCGCTGTCGATTTCTTGTATTGTTGGTTTGTTTTTCTTGTAAGGTAACTCATGTTGTTCTGTCTCATCATCACTTTCGTCAGTACCAACAAATAGGCTTAATTTCCTCTTACTTCTCTGCTCTGGTGTGTACTTTGTGGCGTATCTCATTTGCTTCTCTACCAGAGGACCAGCTTTGTATTCTTCATAGACTTTTTCCTCTTGGGGGCCACTGAAGGTGTTTTCAGGTCGGTGGTACTCGCGTTGTGCGTTCGCATTGCTGTTCTGCGTTTTTTGAAATATCATCGCCTGAACCTTCGTTTCTTCGCGCACAATCCTTTTGACCCGTCTAAGAACCTTATTTCCGTCCTCTTTTAGGTAAAAATCCACCAATTCGTCGTTCACCATCGGTATTTTATGAATTCTTTGATGAATGTCTTGTAAAATCTTATTCCATTGATCTCCGTTCCTTAGGTAGGAATCACTGAAAGACCTGAAATTTTCTTTTCCTTTTCGCCAATTCTGAATCGCTTTTGCTTTTGGTTGGTTTGATCTGCAAAAGCCTTAGAAAAATACTCATCGTCGTCACTCGCATCATCAAATGGCCTCCAAAAAGCGCACATTTTGCAATTGCATGTGAGGTATGCATCACTTCTTTTTGACTTTTATACTCTTTCTCGCTGCATCACATTTGTCATGCTAAAGCGTGTACACACATACTGCACGAAAGAAATGCACCAGGCGAAACAAAAAATAAAGAAGAGGTGATACTATAAAAAAAGGCGGATCAAGATTGCAATACTGCATTTAAATTGTACCATGGGATGCCATAATAGGGGCTAATCCTTCACATCATACTTGCTGGTTTTACATGGCAAACGTTCTGACATCAATAAAGATCATTTTCAAAACACATTCTGTATTATCTATCGCAATGGATCGTGAGATGTTGTCTCTGTGTTGTACACTATTTTCTAGCATTCTGCAGTTTGTTCTGCTAATACCACCAATTGTGTATCAAACAGCGCCACGTTTTTTTAGAATAACGAGATGCGGTAATCCAAGGCAAAGATTGCGACAATACAAGCTGAGCATATCTAACAGGGTTTTACTTGTTTTGATGTGGCTACCAAAGTATCCCCATATAGACACACTTGCATTGTTGTTCGATGTCAGCCCTCAAACAGTGTCAGCATTACTATACCAGGGAATAAATGTTCTATGGCATTATTTTCACTCCGAAGTAAGTTGGCCAAGTTTGAGAGAATGGAATGGAATGAGAAATGAATGGCATGAGTTCCCAAATGCAGTTGGGTGTATAGACGTTACCCCACACGAAATCCAAAATCCCTCGAATGAGCCACAAAGAGAATTTTACAACGGGCACCGTAATTACCATGTTTTAAATACACAAATGATTTGTGATAACAAAGGACATATTCGATTTTTGCAAGTAGGATTTTTAGGAAGCACTCATGACTCAACAAGCTATAGGCTAATGGTACCAGTAGGACCCGGATTGGCACTCGATGTGCCACAGGGTGTGTGTTTTTCCTGGCTGATAAAGGCTACCCTGATGTACCACCACTGTTAACACCCTTCAGGCAGGCCCAGATTCGTCGATTAGGACGCCGGCAAAGGAATAAGGCCAGAAAGTTTAATAGAGAGCATTCACGCAAGCGCATTAAAATTGAACATGTTTTCAAGAATGTGAAAGATTATAATTATAAATGTACTAGTGGAATATGGCGTCAGCCTAGATGGCTTCTACCTACTGTAGTTGAACTGTGTACATTTTTAACTGAACGAAGACTAAAACTATTCGAGGACCTGTAACTTCAATTTACGTTTCATCGTGTTTTTGTTATGAAATATCAAACTATGCCAAGATTACTTGCATGTATAATAGTAAAAAACATCGAAGTTAAGTTCTATTAAATATACGAAACTAACTCTAGTGATGTTCGTTTGTTGTTATTCTAGTTTTCTTTGTACTTATTAACAATAGAGGTGTTGCATAATTTCCTAATTTGCATGTGTAACGTAAAATAACGTACCATAGTGGATTAGTGCAATGGTTGTACTCGATCTCTTTATCACTTCACAAACGGAAACAATTGACAATTGTTCAAATTTACCAATCCGACTTTCGAACAGCTAATTAGTATGTTCGGATTGGTCACGCAGATTAAACCTATTTTACCCCGAAGCAAACTTGCATAATTTGGACTTAGTCAAATAATGTCATTTGTTTTTTTGCACAGACATATCTGAAGAAGTGGTCAGGGTGTGTGTTTGGAGTTGCAAAAATGGGTGACAAAGAAATGGCTATCACTCCTGAACAGAACGCCATTTTGTCCATAGTCCATGCTATGTGGCAGAACCGGTGTTTGAGTCTCATCGTTGGACTCAAGATTCCTGAGCTTCTATGTAACACTGAAGAATCTTCTCTCAGCATTGAAGACATCGCCAAGAAGACAGGATGTACATCAAACAAGCAGCTCTATCCTATCATGAGAGTACTTGCTCAATGGGGAATCGGAAAGGAGCTGGAGGACAAGCATTTTACTAAGAATCAGACCATGGAAGAATTAAGAAGAGACAAGGGACCAAGTCTTGGGCATATTGTAGAGTATCACTGCAGTGAGGAACATTTCTCAGCAATGAAGTCTCTGGCAGCATGTGTGAAGTATGGTCAGCCAGCCTTCGTCCTAGAACATGGAATGAATCACTTTGAGTACATGAATGATCAAGAGAAATGTCCCTATGACAATGCCAAGATTTTCCAGGGTTCATCCCAACACCCTATTGGGAGCCACAAGCGAAGACGAGAATTTGCCGAAAACTATCACAGCGCCATGGAAGTCTATACAGAGCTTGAGACTCTTCCAGAATCACAAGAAATCAACACTGTGTACAAAGCTATCCCTTGGTCGTCCTGTAAAAAACTGGTTGACGTAGGTGGGTGCTCAGGATATTTTCTTGCATCTGTCTTGAAATTACCAGGCTGTGAGCACGTCAATGGATACGTCATCGACCTGCCAGACGTCATTGATGAAGCCCAGAAAAACGCCAACAAATTGGAAATCCCCCAAAACCGCATTGAATTCATAAAGCATGATTTCACCAAGCCATTCCCGAGTTGCATCCAACTGCAAGCAGACACCATTGTCTTCAAGGATGTCCTCAGCATGTTTATCACCGACCATGAGAAGATGACGAAAATATTACGTAACTGTCGTAGTCTTTTCTCAAAGTATGGTGGAAGATTAATAATCATTGATTACTGCTGTCCTGATGCTGGAGATATGGAGCACAACGTTGGAGTGAACGGCATCCAAATGGGTTTTCAGTCTATTCATTGGCTTAGTATTTGCGCGGGCAGTATCCTCACTCAAGCGGAATGGGTTGAACACCTGCAAAAAGTCACCATCAAGGCAGGTTATCGAATGAAGAAGGTTTACAATACCTTCGACGGGGGATCTCAAGTCTTTGAACTTGCTTGCATTCCAAATGGCGTTGTCTAATTTCAAGGCAGTATTGGTAGCGCAATAATTTTTTTTAACTTTGACTAAAATCGACTTGGTAGAACTACTATGTTTTAATACTGTTTGTTAACCATAAGTTATAAATGCAAGATTTTCTCCAGTCCACTCACGAGGACCCCTACGTAAGCTGGTTAGGGTTTCGTGGCCTGACCGCGACTTGTAATATATGCGAGTATGCATTGAGATATGGGATATTTAAAAATGGGCGGGACTGTCCACAGAAGTGGACAGCAGCATACCCGCATGGAAAAGTAGGTACAGCGCGTCATAGGGGAGGGAGGGGGAGGAGTACGAAATACACTATACGACGTCCGACGTCATGGATGAAACTGGCACACAAGGGAGTGCCCGCTGTAATACGCGCAACGCAAAGGATGATGGGATATCTATTGTTATGTAAATGTTCTCCTTTATTTCCGGTACTTAGAATAGTTTTTTTATTTTGACTAAAATCGACTCGGTAGAACTACTATGTTTAGTGTTTGTTGACCATAAGTTATAAATGCAAGTTTTGATTAAATTCCTTTTTCGTTTCCTTTCTCTCTCCGCAGTCCGCTCAGGAGGTCCGCTACGCACGCTACCGCCAAATCCCACGTCCACACGTATGCGTTTACGTTTGTAAACGCATAAACGTATTTGCATCCACACGAAAACGATGGCCGTTTAAAGCGGCATCACACGAACAACTTGATGCTAGTAAACGTATACATTTCTATGCGGTTAGACTCGTCCACACGTAAACGCTTCAACTCGAAAACAATGTTAAACGCTTGACTAAGCAGGTATTGAATGATATTGTGACGTCAGCGTTTTCACAGCGTTTACGAAATATACGTTTACGGCCGTCCACACGAAGACGCATAAACGGCGTTTTCAAATTTATCCACTTTGGAGAGCGTTTTTCAAATTTATGCGTTTACGGTGAGCGTTTTCATCGTCTTCGTGTGGACGGAAGGCCTAAACGCATAAAAAAGTATGCGTTTACAAACGTAAACGTATACGTGTGCATCGTTTTCGTGTGGATGCAAATACTTTTATGCGTTTACAAACGTAAACGCATACGTGTGGACGTTTTCTATTTTCCTTTTTTGTCGAAGTACTTTTTCCCGCTGTTCGGGTCATATGCAGACGCGTCTGCCAACAAAATTGGGCAGGTATTTTGCCGGGCTTGTTTCATGATTTTGGTTGTGAATCCTTTGTAGGTGAGGTAGGTACATTTTTCAAAGCTTAACATTTTTGGATATATCTTAATAAAAAATACTTTTTGGTAGTTGTGTGGCTTTCTGTCTTGTCTCAACTTTGTTGATGTGTTGATTACGTCACATCTTATTATTGTTAAAGACGCTTTCTGATTTTCCAGCTGAATTTAAAATAAGTGTTTCTATTTATTGCACAAAATGTGCATATGCCGTTGTACAAACCTGATACCGTAGAGGAAGGTTCCTAGTAATGGGATCCTGGGGCCCGTTTCTCAAAAGACCCGATAACTTTACGAACCCGTTAACCTAAATAAATATAAGTTAACGGTTCCGTAAAGTTATCGGGTCTTTTGAGAAACGGGCCCCTGGTCGCGTTTCGGTCGACTACAGTCACTATGCTGTATCCACGAGTTCACTTTAGGAGTTGACTTACGGACTACCTGTTGTATATATCTACCGGGATAATGGACTGGTAACGATATCCTACGTTTTCAAAATGGCGGCCAAGTTTGCTCGTTTTCATGAGAAGCGATCCTACGAAGTAAGCCTTCCATCTGTCTTTTTAGAAATATTTTCCCCGAGAATTTGACAAATACAGGTTATTTGGTAGTTTAAGGACATATTTTGTGCTTTTTAGACTTCAGGTGACCATGATATGTTTGATAATGATGATGACGATATGGATGTTGAGAAAGCAACATTGGACGTGCCCATTTCAGAGGTACTCGTAAAATAAAGACCTTTAGTTTTCTTTGTGTTAAATATTAATTATCCCTCGGTAATGGCTGATCGGAGCTTTCGATCTAAGGATATTTTTGTACTAGGAAAATCACCTCGATAGTAATTTCTTTTGTATTAATAAATTAGGAGATCATGTGTTCTTCAAAATGAGCCATATGGTAGTTCAGTTTCTATTTACACCAAGCGATGCTTCCTTCAAGCAAACAAAAGCATGTTTCAATAGGATTAAAATGAGAGTATTCACTGGTCTATGAGAGATACAAAAGTAAAATCAAATTGTAAATATTATTCCTTGGTAGTACTGCACGCATTATGTCATCCCAATCCTAGGAAAATGTGGGTTATCAGCTGATTCTCAAGATGGGTTGGAAATCTGGTGGTGGTCTTGGCAGAAAACTGCAGGGTAAGCTATCTTTCTATTGCCTTCTTTTTACAGTGCTACGCTTCAAAGTGTGGTAATTATCACAAGGTTTTTGATTACTTTTTGACATCTTTTGGACAACATTTGAATATGCTAACCAATTAGATATTGATGCTTCACTTTGATTGGTTCGATAAAATAATTGGAATAGTATGTATGCTGTTATTGGCCAAAAACTGTGTTTGATGAGAGTATCAAACATGCTCACATCACTTTTTTTCAAAATTTTCGGAAATTTGTGTGCTTGTTATTTTATAAAAGAGAAAAAAAAAACTGTTTTTCCATGTTTGAATGTTAATTGTTTGATGATGATGATGGTGGCATGGTGATGATGATAATGATGATGATGATTATTATTATGAGAGGGATAGTGTGCTTATACACATGTATGTGAAGACATACACTTAAAATAAAAAATAATGTAAAAATTAGGCTTTATGTTTGGAAATCTAGTGGCTTGCACTGGCTTTTGTGCTTGCTGAATACTCTGTACACGTGTACAGTGCAAAAAGGCCATGCTATTATTAATCATTATTATTATTTTCATTAATGATGCAGGTCGAACAGATCCAATACCTATTGTAGTGAAAGAAGATTTCACTGGAATTGGAAGAATGAAATTAGAGGTAAGAAAATTGCAGAATAACAAATTCTCAATTAAATTATTCAAGTTATTGAAAAGATACATTCAATCTCAAGTTTGTGATTTAATCTTTGAACTGACACATATAGGACTTGCAGAGCATTCATGCATATGTGATCCAATGCTCTGTGACAATTAAAGAAAACAACCTTTTGACTAAGGGAACTGAATGTAATTGTTTTGCTATTGCATACAGATTGAACATGCTGAAGAGACAACAAGCAAGAGAAAAACTTTAGAAATTGAGAAAGAAGAAACTGAAGAGCTCAAGCAAAAATATCTGGTATGGTTTCAAATTTACTGCTATTACAATCAATTTGCCAGTATAACATCGATGATGATGATGTTTTCAGTAAAAAATGATATGATATAATAAAATATGTTAGACAAGTACATGTATATCGATGAGGTAAAATTAGTGTGCATTTCACATAACTTTTGATAAGCAGGTTCCAAAGTTTGTTCCAAAAGTTCTGAATTTTGGGTCATACTTTGGAAGTTTTCTTAGTTAACAGTTTCTAACAAATAGCTGAATTTTTGTGAGGAATAAGTTCAAAGTTCAGCTATTTGTTAGAAACTGTAAAGAAAACTTCCAAAGTGTAACCCAAAATGAAGTCTTGTCCACATTGCATTCTAGATGAAGCAAGAGAAGGACAAGGTTATTGGGGAAAGTCTTCAAGATCTTAAAGACATGTTTTATTGTGAACTATGTGACAAGCAGTATTTTAAGTACAAAGAGTATGATAATCATATCAACTCCTACGACCATGCCCACAAACAAGTAAGGGTTTTGAATTGTGTATATTAGTGGTTGAAAAATAAATATTGTTTAAGAGAGCAAATACTGTATGTCTCTCTTTTTCTGATCATGTTAGCGACTTAAAGATCTCAAGCAAAGAGAAGCCACAAGAAACATTTGTAAGTGATCTTTTCATGTAAGCTGATATTTTGTGTCATCATTCCACTAAAGTTAGTTAGCCAATGAGAAGCGAGATCTACTGTCCTGTTATTTGATGATACTGTTGCATATACAAAACTGCACACAAAACAGATTGTAGTTCTATACCTTGTCTTTAATCTCACTCTTTGTAATACTAAGTTTTTTAATAATCCTTACTGTGTCTCTAAACAATGTCCTGTGACCTCTAGTTACTGCTCCTTAATAAGAACGTTCACATCACAGTTCAGAGGTGTCAACTTACACCCTCTCACAATACCAGGACAGTGTCTTGATATCTTACAATATCACAGACAGTATTTTGAAATTGCTTCCAAAAACAGCTTCTGTAAACATTTTATTTTTGTTTAGTTTTGTTTTTGTCAAATTAAGGGAAAATATCATTCATTGAGATTAATTTTTTCCTGCTAAATACTCTTGGATGCAGGATTGCAAATATGGTAATGAGTTTGTGTTTTCAAAAACAATCATCGTTGTCGAAAAGCACTTTTTCATTATAAAATGTAGGATGATAGATAAATAATTGGACAAATTGATTTGGAAGATGTCAGGTTTTGTTTGGTCTTGCCATGAGAATTTTGACTTGACATCATCTTGCCAAAATACGAACCATGTCTTGACCAAAGTTTTCTTGATATTTGTTAATCAAACCAAAATTGCCTGATTATCTGTGAGTTAGTTCACCAACCCATCAGTTGTTGGGGTAATTTACAATTTTAGGCAATAAGGTTTCTATGGGAGGGGATTCTAGATTTATATAATATATTTTAATTGTTGTACGTATGTATGTTTCTTAGATAGTTGATGGTTGTATAAGAGCCACCTAGTGGAATAGCCATTAAACCATTATAATTATAATTATTATTATTATTATTATTATTATTATTATTATTATTGGTATGCAGACGTCTGCGGTCATAGGGACCACCCTCATTCTGCAGAGTGTACTTAGTCTCTAAGCCCCAGGTCTTGGGGTCGAGGCTAAGCAGTATCTTACACCCGTAGTGTGAATAAAATCTTCACTCAGGTTGTCTATTTATAGAAATTCCGTATTATTATTATTATTATTATTATTATTATTATTATTATTATTTGCCGACGACGCAGCCGTTATCAGTAGTCAAGAATCTGAAAACCAGCATCTTCTTAATCGTTTTGTAATTTGGTGTCAATGGGCTGATATGATAATCAGGGTTGACAAATGCTCTACTTTTGGTATCAAGAAATCTACATCCAAATCAGTTCAATACCTACCTAAACTTTTAATTAACAATGAACTTGTTCCTCGTGTTAAAACCAACGACTCTTTTTGCTACCTGGGCAGGCACTTTGACTTTGAAATGTCTAATGAAAAACACAAATCTGAGCTTACTTCTGTGATTGAAGACATGATGTCTGACATTGACTTGAAACCTCTCCATCCTAAAAATAAACTGCTCCTTTATAATCGCTTTGTGCTTTCCAAAATATCCTGGCATTTTACTGTTGCTGACCTCTCATTAACTTGGGTTAAAGAAAATCTCGATTCCTCTGTTAACAAGTATATTCGCAAATGGCTTGAAATTCCAATATCTGGCACACTGAGTAATGTTTTCCTTACCACTAACAAATTTGGTCTGAATATTGTCCCTCCGTCCATCAAATTCATCCAATGTCAAACAGTTCTGCGCAACGCATTAAAATCATCTACTAATAACTCAATAAAACATCTCTGGAACTCAACTAGCAATGGTAGAAACATTCAGTATGACGTGTACACATCTACAAAACAAGTTCTTAAAGATTTCCATTCTTCACAAGAGGATAAACTCCAAAATCAGCTCACTAATCAAGGATCGTTCTTTTCAAATGTCCTTAAATACTCCATGCAACAACTTAATAAAATCTGGTCCACCACACAGTCTAACTTGCCGAAAAACATCTTTAACTTTACCATCCGGTACATCAACAACACTCTCCCTACACGGAAAAACCTTGTCAAATGGGGTATTTCCTCCAACTCTGACTGCTCCCTATGCCTAATGCCTGAATCTCTTCTTCATGTTGTCGCGGGTTGTAATCACTACCTACAAGAAGGCCGCTTTTCCTGGCGTCATGATTCTGTCCTGAATTTCATTGCTCATAGTCTCCCATCCATCAAAAACTCTTCCCTATACGTCGATCTTCCTGGTTTTCCGAGCCCCTCTATCATAACTGGTGACAGCTTGCGTCCTGACATAGTGTTGTCCATATCAAATAAGTGCTTGTATATTCTAGAGTTAACTGTTGGCTTTGAAACAAATCTACAAAACAACTTAGACCGGAAACAACGTAAATATCACGAGACTGTCATCGACCACAAGAATCATTTTCAGCAGGTTAAATTTGTAAACCTTTCAATCAGTACTTTAGGTGTATTCTCCCATCAATCGTCTGATTTCATCGAAATGTTAAATGAACTTGGCCTAGAGGACAAGAAACAACAAAACTATATTGTAAAAAAAATTATCAACATTACAATCAGATCAACGTATTACCTTTTCTGCTGTCGAAACAAAGAATGGAATAACCCAGACTTATTGAAATTTTGATATATATATATATGTATATATATTTTCTAAATCATTTTGTCGTTTACATTTATAAATGCATGTATCACTTGAGTAGTCAATTGCAAATTGCCTGTAAGTAGAGAGATTTGTAATTGTTGTATAAATATAGAATAAAGTTTCCATTATTATTATTATTATTATTATTATTATTATTATTATTATTATTATTATTATTATTATTATTATTATTATTCTTACTTAAATTGACACCAATTACCAATATATTCGTCTACTGATACTCCTAAAATCATGGCAAATTCAAGTTTTCTTTTCATTTTGATCGTTGGGATTGTCTGTGCTTTTTGTGGACAAGAATTTGTGTCGTTGGGACGACATGCATGGCGATGTAAACAAAGAGTTCACGGGCAAGACAAAGAACCTCAGCATCAAGAAAATGACCAGTCTCTCCATAACAATAGCTTTTCAACCTCAACAGACACCGCAAGAAATGACAATACAGTCAAATGCAGTTGTGGTAAGATCTGTAAGGGAAACAGGGGTTTAAAGATGCATCAGCGAAGCTGTAGAGTAATATCTGGTTTAAACGATGAGCTACGTGCTGATTTAGCTGAAAATATATCCCAACAAAATGAAAACAATCAAGATCATGATATTCCTTTTATTGATTCTGATGAAGAGATCTATCCGTGTATGAAAACAGGGATAAATCTTCCAAAAACCGATGAACAATGGTTAACGGCTAACGAATATTTCAAAATGGCCCTGCACTTGAACTCTCCAATCAAGTTTGAGGATTTGAATTCATGTATACAACGCTTAAATGACACAATATATAACTACTTTCT
This sequence comes from Telmatactis stephensoni, assembly GCA_029948255.1. Lineage (NCBI taxonomy): Eukaryota > Metazoa > Cnidaria > Anthozoa > Actiniaria > Isophelliidae > Telmatactis > Telmatactis stephensoni. Next base: position 57,179 of record JALIZF010001809.1, read on the forward strand.
AGATGAATTCGGTCAAGTTAAGAAAGTCTTTAATAAAGAATTGGTTAACAAGTACAAGCATAAAACAACAAAGGAACTAAAGAAAATTCTGAAAATGTTGAAACGCTCTAAAGCTGACCTCATGGAAATCAAATACGTGTCACACTTATCACGTGCCAATCTCCAAAATAATAACGACACGTCTCAAGATGACAGACCTTTTGACCACGACAATTTCATAAAGAAAAACTTTTGGGGCTATGTCAAGAAAGAATTTGAAACAAAAGAAACACTTCTTCCCTCGTTTGGAATGAACGATTGTGTACTCTACTTTAGGAAAATCCTGTCTTCAATTAATCCGACAAAAGTTTTTCAAATACCGAATTGGATACCAAATCTACCTCATCCTGAAATTGCATTTAATCTCGATCCCCCAACATACGAGCAAATCACACATGTAATTATTGAATTGATATATTCTGTCTTAGCAAGCTCTGGGCAGCCCGATACAATATGGTCTATTGTTTCAAGTTGTTGATTACAAATTCTACATAGAGGACAAGTACCATCTTTTAGGATTTTGTTTTATAATAATTTGTTGCAATGCACTGATCTTGGGCAGCAATTATAAAGCCTTCAGTTTGAGATTTTAACCCAGAAGTTTTGAGCCATTTGTTAGTCTGAAGGTGATCAACATCATTATCATTAAGGCGTTTTGGATACTTTCCATGAAGTGGTTTTTCTTCCCAGGAATTCTTAAGCTGTTCTTCAGAATGATGTTTTGCTTTGATTTTGGTTCTCCGGGCATAGATAGTGGTTGGTTCATTTGCTGTTTTCGGTATTTCTGGTAGATTGAAACCTCTTTTGAACTTTGTCGCTTCACGGTGAATGGAAAATAACTTCTTTGCCTTGTCATGGTCAATTGCTATTTGCAGTAGATGATCTTGTTTGTCATTAAGATAGGTATCAAGGCCAATCGTGGTTGTCTTGTAAGAGGCCTCAATTTGAATAAGACCTCTACCGCCTGATGTTCTTGGCAAGTAGAGTCTATCCACGTCAGCCTTAGGGTGGTGCATTTTTTCCATTGTCAAAAGCTTTCTTGTCTTTCTATCCAGTCGCTTGAGTTCTTCTATTTTCCAGTTGATGATATTGAAGCTGTAAGTGACAACTGGGACTGCTAAGGTGTTTATTGCACTTATTTTGTTGGTAGCATTTAGTTCTGATTTAAGAACTAGACGTATCCTTCTATAATACTCCTTGCGAATCTTTTCCTTCATCATTGAGTGTTGAATTCCATCTCCTTCATTAACACCAAGGTATTTATAGGTATCTTCTTGGTCAAGATCTTGGATGGTGGTTTGTACATCAAGTTCGATGTTTTCAGCACTTATTAACTTTCCTCTTTTGAATGTTGCTTTCGCACATTTGTCTAGTCCAAACTCCATTTTGATATCATCACTAAAGCCTTTCACGATGGTAAGCAAGCCTGTCTGTTCATAATCAGTCTTTGCGTATGTCTTCAAATCATCCATATAGAACAAGTGATTGATTACTTGACCACCTGTTCTATATCCATATCCACTATCATTGAGTAGAGAAGATAATGGCGCAAGAGCAACACAAAAGAGAAGCGGCGAGAGTGAATCACCTTGGAAGATACCACTTTTAATGTTAATGTTACGAGATCTGACTGTTCCTTTTGCATGGTTAAGCAACAGCGTTGTGTTCCACTTTGTCATGTTATTTTCAATAAAGGCAATCATAATTGGAGAAATGTGATACATTTGTAAACATTTCAATATCCAACTATGAGGAACAGAATCGAACGCTTTCTTATAGTCAACCCACGCAGTTGTGATGTTTTTCTTCTTTGATTTCACTTCTTCCATGATGGCTTTGTTGATTAGCAGTTGGTCTTTACATCCATAGCTGCCTTTTCTGCATCCTTTCTGCTCTGATGGTAATAGGTTATTATTGATTAGATGTGTATATGTTCGTGATGTCAAAATAGATGTTAAAATCTTATACATTGTTGGTAAACATGTGATTGGCCGATAATTTTTGGGATTTGCAGTTTCTTCATTTTTTGGCAAGAGAAAGGTAATTCCAGATGTTAGCCATTTTGGACACATTTCAGGATTAGCGATACATTCGTTGTAAGCTGTAGTTAAATCTATTTGCAAGGATGTTAGATATTTCAACCAGAAGTTTGCAATGCCATCTTTCCCTGGTGTTTTCCAGTTACTAGATTGCTTGATAGCTGACACAGTCTCTTCTAGAGATATTTCTTGCCATTCTTGCTCAGGTGTTTGTTGATGTTTCTGTTCTATTTGCTTTATCCATTCAGTGCCTTCGTTATGATGTTTTCTCTCCTCCCAGATGTTAGACCAAAAATTCTCGACCTCTTCCTTTGTTGGAGTTACTTGAACACCTATCTTCTTTTTGCCAAGATCACGATAGAACTTTTTGGCATTCTCCTTATAGGTCTTATTATGATGATAGAACTTTTGTTTCTTATCAAGGCGACGGATCCGTCGTGACTTGGCTTGTAATTGCTGTTTAAGCCTTTCGGCAGCAATTGGTATATCATCTTTGTTTTTGATCTTATGTTTTCTGAAGATAGGTATTGTTTTCTTCTCACTTACTTTATTATTCTTGCTAAGTTCACATAGGATAGATAATTCACTACGTATTATACGAATATCTTTTTCAATTCGTTTTCTCCATATAGGGATTGTTGGTTTATATTTACGATCTTTCTTTCGCCGTACCTTCATTCCCAGAGTATCAACAACTGATGAGGCTGTAGCATAGTATAATTCATTAACTTCGGTAATAGATAGCTGATTTTTTAGATTTTCTTTGATTTTGTCTAGAGCTTTGTTAGCTACTTCTAGTACAGTTATTGTACGTTTAGTGATATTTACTTTAGGTAATTCAGGTCGCTCATCAATCACTGTCTCTTTGACAATTTCCCACTTCCTCATGATGCTGATCATCATGCTTTCTACCTCCATGTCATCAGCATGTTGTTGCTCATCTGGTTGACCTTCAGGCAAATTATCAGATTGGTCTTCAGAATTATCAGTAGGCATTTTTTCTTCTTGCTCATCAACTTCAATATGATCTGTTTGAGAGTTCATGTCTGTTTCAGTGTATTCTTTAGTCACTTTCTCTTTGATAGTTTGCAATTCTATGTCTGTCAGTCGTTTGTTTTTAATAATGTCACGTCTTGTATTTGCAAGTTTATTAGCATCCATGTTTGGTCTTGATAAAGGATTTTGCTCACGCCAGTTGTTATAAGTGGCTTGAGTTATTGATGTATTTGGATGATGTAGAGCTGTGTAATAAGCTTCAATCACTTTTTTGTACTCTTCCCTAGTCCATTTATTACGAGTTTGTCTTTCACTTTGTTGTTGTTCTGCTTGTTCAGGGCCTCGTTGAGGAATATCCTCGTTGTGGTTATCCTTGTCAGCATTTTTAGAAGAGTTTGTTCCAGTAGTAGACTTTTCGACCTCAGCCTGGTTCCTTACTGAGGGACGCGATCCTTGTTGACCCGCGCGACGACCGATGCGGTATGAATTTTTATTTTGTGATATATTCATTCTCAGTTTGCCCCATTAGTCGCCTTTTACGACACGCAGAAGACTTGGCGTTGGTGATATTCTTGACCCCCCAACCACAGGGGTTTTTATTATTATTATTATTATTATTATTATTATTATTATTATTATTATTATTATTATTATTATTATTATTAGTTGTTTGATTTTTTTTAATCAATGATTTCAGCCTATATTGCTGGATTTCAAGCCGTGAGGGGAATTGGTATGGGTCTCTAAATTTGTGACAATCAACATGAGACTCACATAGTCAGATAAAGCACATCAAGATTTATTTGGTGTTAATTGGGTCAATATTGAACAACTTACAGCCATTAAAATGCTAAATTTATACAAATGTTTGTTGTCCAAAGGAACTGTCCAGTAACCATACATTTTAAATGGCTGTAAGTCATTCGATATTGACCTGATTAACACCAAACTTCAGGATTTTGTAAAGCTCAATGTGCTTTATCTGACTATGTGGGTCTCATGTTGATTGTCGCAAACTTAGGGACTTGTGCCCATTCATCTCACGGCTTGAAATCTAGCACTGAATGGAGAAATGAATGAATGAAGCAGTCAATCAGTCCATCAGTCAATAAATCAATTATTTAATCATTCAATCCATCAACCACTAAATATTGATCAACTGATGGAATGATCAATCAATCAATCAAATAGTCAACTTGTCAGTCATTGGCAATCAGTCAATCAATCAACTGATCAGTCAAGTTATCCAGCAACCAAGTAGGCAAGCATGTTTTATAACAAATTAGTGAACCAGCCATTGAGTCAGTCTGTATTTTATCCCTTCATCCTGCAGATGCCAAGAAACGAAAAGAACAAAAGCAAATGGAAAAGGAACAGCAGAGGCTACATTTGATAGCACAACAGAATTCAGGAAGGAGGTAGGATTTGATTTGTGTGATCACTAGATATTTGATTCTGAAAAGACTGGATTTGTTTTGCAACCTTAATATAAAATAATGAATACGTATTCCATGGTGAATAATGTTGTTGAATTTATGCTGACCATGATAATGATGAAAATCATTATATTTTCTTTCACTTTTTTTACAGTGGCAGTCCACAAGGAACATTCAAGTCAATATCAGAAACATTTCAGCAAAGTGATGGCCCTCCTAAAGGTGGATTTAAACCAATTGCCACACCAGGAAGATTTATTGCTGTGCCCCCACCCCCTCCCCCACTGCCTGGAAGTAGCATAGCCCCACCCCCACCACCCCCAGACCATCCTCCCCCTTCTGAACCACCACCACCACCACCTCCAGACAATACAGACTCAAAACCCTTTACTATGAAATTCAGTGGTACTAGTTTGCCTTTAAAAACAAGTAGCTCACAACCAAGTAGCAAAGCAAAAGGAATGCCATTTGGATTGAACAAAAAACAAACACCAATGACTTTTGGATTTAGTAAAAAGCCATCAACATTTGGCTTCAGTCAATCAAAACCAGGACTTGCCAAACCTGCTGCTTCTGTTTTTAATGAGTCAGACAGTGAAGAGGAAGAATCGGCTAAGGAGGAATCTGTAAACATGCCTATGATTGAGGAAGATGAAGGTCTTCCTTCTAAGGAACAACAAAAAGAACTTCTTGGCAAAGTTATTGAATATGCTGAGACACTTCGTATCAAAGAAACTCTTAACCCAAAAATGTTGATACGGTTTGTGCGAGGTTCTGAAACAGGGATTTTGCCAGGGACCATTCCTGGCAGCATAGACACTAAGACTGACAAAGAGGCACAGGGATCAAGAAAGGGAAAGGAAAAGGCTGAAAAATATGAAAGGAAAGACTATAAAAATAGCCACAGAGATGGACGATAAACTTTTTCCCTTGACAGCTGTGTCTACGTGTATAAAAACATTAAACACTAACTCAAAATGTGGAGAAAACAAGTTCAGGAGAAATGTTTGCTACTAACATGGGTTAGGGCAATGCCCATATTGGGTACCTCTTCACTGTATCTTTTGTATTTCTGTATTTCTGTATTATAATACAGCATTATCAGTAATCTATACTACAGAGGATACAAGCAATACACAGGATACAAGTTCAGGCAACAAATGATAAGCAATATGGTATGAGTGTGAAATGGACTGCCCTGTGTGGTGATCATCACTGCCATGCTGACTATAAAACATGGAATTCCTATGGTGACCATACTATGCCATTTTCGTAGTCATACAAGTAGTGCTCAACACTACTGCCAGCAGTATACATGATGTACTGCAGTACAGACAATACAAGAAATACAGACCACTCAAGTATGTTAAGGCCTGGTTCAAAACGATATAACTGAAATCACATTTATATTATTTTATTCCCTGGATTTCTTTTCTGTGGTATTCATATTTAGGCAGAAGTTTATATTTAAGATATTTTCTACCAAAAATAGTGGCATCAAGTGGTCATGTGTCCTTGGAATGTGAAATTTCATTTTTTAGAAATGCACTTGTCAATTTAATTTATGTTGAAATTGTTTTTATGCTATAGTGTTAAGTACAACAAGTGAAAAAAGATAGCATTTTGAAAACCTGTCCTATTGCTGGGTTTCATCCAATCCTTTGGGAATTCAGAAGACAATAGAGTGGTAGCCATCTTGGATGAACAAACAAAGGATGCTAATGAGAAATCTTTTGTTGAAGTTCATCCAAGATGGCTGCCGTGACGGCACATGCAACCCAAGAATAGTTTTAGTTTTGAAGAAAATTGAGGAAACATGTTCTGATGAAATGGTCACGTCTGACCTGTTTTTGTAAATTAATGCCCTCAAGACAAATGAAGGACAAGTTTTCCAAACGTAGTTGTGTAGAGTAGTAGCAATGACAATAATACACTTCTTGGTGTTTTGTTCACTCCAATCAATTAAGGAAGTGAAACTATTGCTGCTCAAAGGTTTATCGTGTTTAGTTAAAAAACAAAGATTATTATGTCTCTTTGTTTTAACAAAACATGATAAATCTTTGAACAGAAATAGTTTGACTTCCTTAATTGATTGGAGTGAACAAAACAATTTTTTTCCATTTTTTATTGTATTTGGCCTTGAACCAGGCCTGCACATCAATCTGTCTGGGGAGATTATTGACTTTATCATGCATGCTGTAAGAACAATGGCATGAAAGCTGTAATAAATAATCATTTTTAAATCACAATACCTAATGACTCAAAATTTTTGCAGTTTGCTTCATTGTGACAGTGTACTCAGTTTCACAGTCCTCAAAGACTGATAGTGTAGTACAATCCCCTAACAACTTTAATTTTCAGATGTTATTCCTATTGGCAGATTTTCCTTGAATTGGTTCTAACTTCATCCAAAATGCTGCGAAGACTCTGCCCCACAGTTGAAACCCTTGAAACCTTTGGAGTGATCGCACTTAACCCATGAAAAAGTACAAAATCTAATTAGTACTAAATAGTACAAAATCCTTTGTTTTCCATTATTTAATAGTGCTATTTTGCATTATTTAGCTAGGATAATTTCATGGGTTAAGTTCAATCACTCTACCCTTTTAGGAAGAAAACGTACCCCCCTTTATTGTACATACTGTTAACCCAAAATGTACCCTTTTCAGGTACCTTAATGAGTCTTCCCTATGTTCAGTTTGAACTTGTGAAACCCCTACTTTGTTTAAACCGCCTGAAATCTCAACCTTTTTTGCATTGCCAGTGCAAAAAGTACTTTTACTACATTTATATACATGTACCTCCAGTATGAAAATGGTACCCTTTTGGGGCAGAACCTCTCAGTATAGGCTATCATAGGGAGTACCTTCCCCGCTCCCTTCCTGGGAAAACACCTGAGAATGTCCTGACATATAAGGGGGGAAATGTCTTGTCTGGGAGTCTTGTTGATTTTCATTTAGCCCATACAACAATGTAAATAGTTGAATGTTTTATTTCTCAACTCAAGCCTTGAATTAACACAATCAATTCTTAAGCACTTAGATCAAGTAAAGTGATTTCAAAAATAGTTGAAAATTCAACATTTATAATTCTTCTATTTGTCATTGTTCTGATGTAATATATATGATATATAGTTAAATACAATATTGTGGGATTTGAGAATGCACAACTAAATGCCAATCTGTAAGTGATAAAGACAACAGTTTGCTTAATACAACAAATGACTTTCAACAAAAATAATCCTGCAGCAAAGATTAGTCCTTGCCCTCTGTTATACATACAACATTTGGTGATGTTTTAAAATTCAATTTGAGATTTTATGTAACCTAGAAGCAATGGCTAATTCAAAGTGAAGTTTAAAATCTAAATGTTGGCCTACCATCTTGTTTAAAAATTCCTTGCATTGGAGTACATATCATAACTTGCTAAAGTCTCTTCACTAATTTACTAAAACCTAAAACCAGACCATCAAAAACACATGACCAAAAAACTAGCATTTTAGTTTCCTTGGGGGGAATCACATATGAGCCAACAGCATGACAAATTTTAGCTACCATGCCAGCAGAGAGTTATAAACACAGTGCACAGGGCCCAGTTGTTCAAAGGGTGATTAACACTAATCCTGGGTTAAAATGAATGGTTTTCTTAAGATTTAATCCTGGGTTAATGCTAATCATCTTTCGAACAACCACGCCCAGAATAACATTCCAAATCCCCTGTCCAGTGACAAACCACTGATGTTAATTTGGTATGTTATTTTCAAATAATTTATTAGTAGGGGGTGAATTCAAGGGATCCAAGGGGGAGGATTGGATGGCTAGCCTGCCCCTGTTTTGCAGCAAATTTACGTAGAATTTTAAACATTCCCCATAAACAATGTATTATTGCAATGTTTTTACAACAATTCCTTGTAGCTACCCCCATTCAGAATCCCTGGATCCACCCACTGTTACGAAAAACATTGAAATGTAATGGGAATATAGATCACAATAATGTGTATCACTGATGATATATCATTATAAAACACAATCGTAGACATAAAGTACTTCCTTGCCAGCATGGTAGCATAGTAGCAATTAAGTAATGCAGGCAGCTACAAAAATTTGTGAAATACATTTTTGAGAAACTAATCATGCTATTACTGTCTCACGTACAAGTTTCCGTCAAAGCCCATTCAGAATAGCTTTAAAAGTTAAATGGTCATCTTTGTTAGCTGTTTGATGGCCGAAGGTTGTAATCCTCTTCTATTCTACCTACTAATTACCTTCGTATCAAATATAAAAACCCTTAGTCAAAATATAATGAATGGTATATATGAAATTAAAACCATTAGAAATTCAGTGATTTGCCAATTTACAGCACAGTGCATTGATTAAGATAATTATATTATGTACAATGAGACATTTTGATAAATATTATTTGGTCTTTACGATTACAACAGACATTTGATATGCATTTACTGTGTTAGAGTGAAATGTATACAATAAGTGGCACAATTGATGGTATAGACCTAACCCATATTGTGTCTATTACAAGCCTCTAGAGATTTCTTCCTTTGTTTAACCTTTACAAAATTTGGAAGTATCTTAAGGGCTAATCAGTTTTTAATAGCTTTATCATATGCCAAATTGGGAAAACATTGGACCAATTCACACTAGTTGTATTATCCTGGGGAATTATCCATCTGGACAAATTATCAATCAGATGATGATTCGCTTTTAGACCAATTTTTGTTGAGTAAACATTCATTCAAGTAAATCATCTAATTAAATGTGTTGAGAGGTTAATAATGATTATCTGTGACGTATCTGTGACGTAATTTGTCTTGACAAACAATTCATTTTAAGTAAAAATTGTGTCACTGCCACACAATGGATTAGGTCAACCATAGTACTGCTAACACAATGTCATAGATAGAGACACACTTTGTTGGTAAGGAACTCTATAGCCTTAATCAATTTCAGATGACTCATACTCATACTCAAAAACGACAGCCACCACACAAAATCCAGGTCAAGTAGTGTAAAAGTAAGGAATTACTCATGCTAAAATTTGGGTTACTGAATATATAGTAATCACAAAAGGACGGAGACAAGTGAGGTAAAATTGTCACAGCAATTTTAGTGCATCAGTTTTGTTTTCCCTGGCATAATTAAACATTATCAATCTTGGTCCAAAAAATACCTCTCTAGCTGTCATGTTATTGACTTTGCAGGTGACTGAGGTTTTAAGACATGGTGTTCAGTCTATTAGTATATGTCAAAGTCTTATAAGATGTGCAGGATGTCACATCAGAATATAGCAAAACACTCAGGTAGTGCACATAAATTATGCAACATTGTCCCAGAATTTAGCAAGATTAATCTGGTCTATTACCGCATCTAGATGTAAATTGTACAGGCCTTTTATGCATATTGTCTTCAATTGATTCTACTTTTTCTTTTTCTACATTTTCTACTTCTATATGATCATGTAATAGCTGGTGCATTAGCCACTGAAATGGCTCATGATAATTTACAGTATTTTGCAGAAATACAGATTTTACAAAAGTAATAATTAGAAGTAATATATAATATATTCCTTGTAATATAATAATATACACATTTTTGTTCATTAAATATAAAGTTGCAATCTGTTTTGTAATAATATAGATTTTTCTCCGGAATCTGAAGATAAAAGTTTTGAGAGTAATTTAAAAGGTCAGAATATTCATTACTGTAGTTATAATATTATTACAGATATACTGTAATTGTAGAAGTTCAGTTTTAGTTCTTGGTTTTCTTAAAAAATTCAATTCAGATCCATCCAGTTTGAAATAATTTGGATGTCAATCCCTAAGCATAGTCTAGTAGAATTAAACTCTAAATCTCTCAATAAATGCCAAAAGTTGGTCAACTTAGCTTGCATGGAAAATTATTTTTAATTAGTGAAAATAGCAAAGGCTGCATTGATAAATTTAAAATTCATTTGATATGAATGTGACTTCATATAAATGTTGAGCAAGTGTATATAATAGTAAATTCAAGAGTGAAATAAATAAATACAATATACCATTGAATACAATTTTGAAATCGTAATATTTACAGTAAATGTTTTTACACAATATATATAAACAAAATGTATTTAAACAATGAGATTTCAAGTGAAGACACGACTTTAGAGAGTGATTACTTCCATTGCAGATGTGCATGTCTTCTTTAGATGACACTGCATTGGAAAGCAAATGTGAAGTCATGAAAGTGAAAAATAACTTTCATTGTTAATTTAGTATGCCAACATGCAAGCTAATGATAAGATAATACCATGAGAATTAAGAAAGGAAAACAATTGTAATTCCTAATGATAAATACAACTGAAGCATTATGCTTAATGATAAACATGTAAAAGTGCACTCTGATATTAAATAATCATTCTGTGAAGATTTCACAATGTTAACATTGTACTGCTTAGTTCAATACCAGTTCAATTACTGTTTATATTACCAAATAATGAATAATTCAATCCCGTAGATGAACCTGTGGCCATCAAGTAATGGAGCAGCTAAGAACAAAACTGTACGAATATCAGTTTTGACCTTAATTGAGTCCAAAAAAGTAGTTACACTACAGGCTAATTTTCTGTACTTTTCTAAATACTGTCAATAATCAGTTATAATTCTCACAAAATAGTATTAATATAAACTAATTAAGTATCAACAATACCTACATTTCAGTTTCATTTCATTCAATATGGGAACTACATGTACCAAATGAATAATATTGTGTTTGGCATATTGTAAAGGATGTCACCAAGAGACCAGTAATTAATACAAACGATAAACACTTGGTTCTTAGCTGGATCATTACTGTTAATAAGTTAATTTAATATATAACGATCAACTGATTTTTATGTAACTAGCTCATAAATTATTTGTTATTACCTGACACACTAAGGATAATATATATATGTCATATGTAATGAAGAGAACCATAAATTATAACAGCACCTTTCCATGTTGTTTCATGATAAAATACTCGAATGAGTATGTCATTCTTAAGCGTGACCACTGCAGTGGTTCGCTAGTGAGTAAGGAATAAGTTGTTTGGGTTATTGGTTTGACTGTCTTAAAGTAGCTTGCTAATGGTGGCATTGGTTTGTATTTACATAGTGTGATCATCGCAGATGTTGCATCAGATATTGCCTCTAACTCGGTAGGCTCTGTTTTCACCTGGAAAATGAAATTATCAGTTTGTGAATACATGGAAAAATGACTGTCAGATTGACTTGAATGAATTGAATAAATAAAATGAAAAAGAAATAAATATACTTTATCATATGACTCATATTTGGCCCTGTGCAAGTTTTCAAGATGTTTGACGTTTGACGTTTGACGTTTGTCTTGTGACAAGGCACATATGGATTTTCAAAGGTGGTCAAAAAAAATCCACATATTGACCGAGTCCTGCACACTCATCCAGAAATATAAAATATCAAATAAAATGATCAAAAAGAGTCATATGCTTATTGACTGAGTTAGGTTGGGCTGGATGGGAAAATATTTGGTCATGGTCCTACATATGTGAGGTGTGTACAGATCAGCTCAACCTAATTAGTACATCTTGTTATGGCAGACACCCTCACAACTGTAATTTAGTGTCCGTAATAGTGAGAGTTGGTATATGTGGGAATCTCTTCAGTTACTAAGTTACTAGTCAGAGTCATTAAAATTCATTATGTCAGTATAGGAACTGGTTAGTTGTCTGTGAGGAGGGTGGTTGGCAAGGTGAGTGTTGATGTAGGCATGAAAAATGAAATGGCTGTGGATAGCTGCTAAAGAGATAGACCATGACCATGTCAGTACCATATAATGTCTATAAAAACATTCTAAATTCCTGCCATAACCATTCTGTGCATTGACCTTAACTGGTACAGTTAGTTTCCCACTCATATGAAAACCGCTTTATGTTGAATAAGAGTGAATGAATGAGAAAATGATTATAAATAAGAAAAATGGCTGAGGAATGAGAAATACAAGACCTGGATGAAAGAACAAATAAATGAGAGAATGAATGGGAAAGAGTGATTGCCATAAAACATTTTTAATCTTTGAGAAGCTTACCTCTTTTTTATTATCTTTTTTAATATTTTCAACTTCATCACGACATATTTTGCACACATATATAATTCTAGGATCCACTTGCAGTCTTTCATAGATTTCATGGGTGATGTTATCACATGACGCATGGACCCATCTGATAAGATCAATGAAACTAAGTTACATAATAGTCAAGACCTACATCCTGGATGAATATACCAGTCCCCCTCCCTCTTTCCATCAGTGCCCCCTCTTTCCATCAGTGCCCTCCTTTTTCCATCAGTGCCCTCCTTTTTCCATCATTTCCCCCCCCCCTCTTTCCATCAGTGCCCCCTCTTTCCATCAGTGCCCTCCTTTTTCCATCATTCCTCTTTCCATCAGTGCCCCCTCTTTCCATCAGTGCCCTCCTTTTTCCATCAGTACCCCCCTCTATCCATCAGTGCCCCCCCCTCTTTCCATCAGTGCCCTCCTTTTTCTATCAGTGCTCCCCTCTTTCCATCAGTGCCCTGTTTTAAGGGTATTTAAAGCTACTTATAGCTAGTACACAGAATGGAAAAAAGTTGAAACAAGTGTGAGGTCACTGGGAATTGAACTTGGGACCTCTTGCATCAGAAAGCCATACACTAACCGAGCTGTACAAAAGGTGTACAAAAAGGTCCAATCCCAGAAGGTTTGAATTGGGTACAATGCTGTATTAACTGATTACGTCCATTAACCTTTGGTTGGCAAATGAATAACAATGGCTAATACATCAATGTTAGGAGTGCACATACTGTTAGGGCAACAACTATGATAGATAATTCACTAACCTACTACAAGAATCACACTGTACTGATCTCCTCTGTCCGTTACTGTTATGACATAGTGGACATCTATTGGACTTGTGTATTTGATAATAACAGCCACTACAAAGTGAGTAATCTATAAACCACTGACTAGACTTCTTGGTTCCACACTGTCTGCATTTACGACAATGCTATCAAACATAAAATTGTAACATTAGTTTATATATTTACACAGGTATGTAACTAATTCAAAGTATAGAACATTTGAAGTGAAAACCCACACTGTAACATCTGTCAATTAGGTGCTGGCCAACATCAACTTATTGATTTGTAAATTTAACACCACATTTATCATTTATCAACCACTTTAATATTACTAGCACAAATTATGGACTGCACTGTGCTGTGACAGTGTTGATGGCATGGCAGGAAATTCAAATATTTTTATAGATAATGGCACTCCCAGTCACAGAATGATGTGGTTTGTTGAATTCCCATATGAAAACTATTTCACAATTTTTGCATCTACTGTTGCCATTTTAACACGACCGACCACTTAGCTACATTTCTCAAAAAGGTTTCATATGAATGTCAGACCAGGGTACTATGCTGTCATTGTGTCAGAGCCATGATGTCTATAGAAATGTTCAAATGTCCTGTCCTAACTGTCCTGTGCCATTCTCTCAACTGATAAAATATGAGCACCAATTTTAAGCCTTGGTGTAAAGAAAGACTCTTACCTCGCATTTCCAGTTCAACCTGTCTTTGACTGAGCCAATTGGTTCTGAGCAAAACAAATGGTATGCTTTATCGCAAACTCTACACACCTGAAGCCTTTCTGGAGGTGATGGTTGCCTAAGAACAAATCATAAACATCAAGTTATTTAGACTTGTACAAGATGGCGAAGGGAAGAAATTGAAAGAAAAGAATTGATTAATAAATGAAAAGAAAGGACTAATATGAAATTCGCATGGTCCAAAATATTGTCTGAAATTTCACATCATGAAACCTCGTAGCTTGCTTTATCATACCTCCTCTTAGGGTGAATATTATTTCCATAGATCTCACAAAATAATTTTGTTTATTATATAGATACGAGTGTTTTACTGGGAAATACACTGTTAGTAAAGGCTCAAATGAAGTCAGTTCTTACCTGCAGGCCTTGCATGTCTTGCACATCAAACACTCCCAACCAGCTCTGATACATTCATTTGGAAGTATAGGGGGAGTACAGCATTCACCGTGATAATGGTAACCACATCGTGAACATAATAATAACTTTGAAGGATCATTTGTTCCTGACTTGCACTTTTCACAGTATGCTAAAACAACAAACAAAATAGTACATTAATATTAGAATTTGAAAACAATAAACCAGCAATTGGGATGAATAAATGAATTTATGGATAAATGAGAAATGAACAAGACCACCAACCTAAAGAGGCCACCATAGAAGAATGTTCTGGACAGTAAAGCTTCATTGTCTTGACATCCTTGACAAATAGGAAATATCATTAATCATACAACTTAGAATTGGGCTCCCTGTGTTTTACCACAGGAATCCCATAGACTACTATATACTGAACTTTGACTTACCTGGTATGTTCCAGATATTATTGCACATGGATAATGATATAACTTTTGACAACTTTCGGCTTCACAACTTATACTTCCACCATAACCACCACAATGATAACATTTCTGGAGAAAAATGGGCCAAGACAGTGTTGTTAACAACTATCATTAATGGGCTTCAAGCTTGTAAGTTTATGATAGAGTGCTTAAGATTCACATAAACAGTTAACAGCAGCCAGCAAAGAGGATAATACAACCCACTTTGTTTGTCACTCAAATGAGACAGTGACCTTTCTCTTTCATGGCAAATGCCAACTGACACCCTCACATTAAAATGACAGCTGCAGTAGATGCAAAGAAAGGTCATGTGATCCTCTTTGCAGTCTGCCATTTCACGTTTACATGAATCTTGACCTCTCTAATAACTACCAGTGACTTAGTACATTAACTGACTTACTTTAGTGAGAATTTCATTGGTTATATCCACAGTTAATCCAGATACAGATTTATATGCTATAGATGACAGTGTCCAAGCAGCGCACTTCTCATGAACCCAAACACGCCCTGATAAATCACACAAGTTGACCAACTCTGGTTCTGTTTGGAACCCAATTTTACTGATGCCATTTGGTATGGATGGACTAAAGCAAAAAGTAAAAATTAACTTAGATTCAAGGAATACTATATGCAACGTTTGACAAGGTACATGTATATAACTTATTGTTCAACATTTCACTGCAGAAGAGATAATTATTATAGAACCCACCTTTCACGACTGATACTGTTTCTTCCTGAGTTATCTGGTACTGTATGATGCATAGGAGGGGTGTGAACAGATGATCCTACAGGCCGTCCATCAAGGAAGTTGTTCTCCTTAATACTTTGTCCTGATGGAGATCTCTGCCATTTTTCACTATAACTGGTAGCAAGATGCTTATTTTTGGAATAGCCATTAACCTGGTGAGTATCTGGTACATATCGACTAGATTCTGTATTGGGAGACTTGGATGGGCCAGGTGGCATTACTCTGCCAAAGCAGATTAGATGTCCTTGGCCTAAACTACTGTTGTCAACACAGTTGCATAAAGCACACCGTATCCTATGGAATAAGGAGAGAATGTTTACTGAATAATTAAATAAGGTACATTATACCTGTGTATTCATTTTACAACTTACGTTTCTTGGAAATTGTCTGTTTCCCTACTCCTCTCATCTTCATCATGGTAATATGTCATTTTTGAAGAAAACTGATGAAAAATGCAGACAAAGTTTATATAACTTTCATGTATGATAAGTTCTAAAATTAATGCAACAAAACATTTGCACAAACCTTTCTTCTTTTAAAATTATCATATGAACAGGAATCAGAACTTGATTCAACATCTATCTCCTGATCCTCTTCACTAGATCCTGTAGCTGAAGAACTTGTGGAGTCCAACCTGAAAAGAGCAGTGCAAAATTCCATGGTAAATATATTTTTTGCAATTCGTGCTCATTGTATACTAAATAAGCCTGCATTACACCCAGGCTAATTAAACTCTGGTTACCCTCTCTGACAGTGTTTAGACTAGATGTGATGCAGTCTAGTACTTGTTAATAACTGATAGCATATTAAAGAGCCACCATATACCAGATTTATTCTGACACTAAATTGATAATTTTAACATACCTCTCTCTTTTTCTTTTAAAAAGCATTTGTCCATGATAATGTGATGCAGAAACAGGGCTTTTCTGAGTTCCTGGTGATACAGGGTACCCATGCATGTTTCTTGGACTGTGAGTTTCTGGTGATCTGGGTGATCTGTCAGACTGTTGAGAAATATATTTCTTCATTACAGTGGCTTTAGTGTATAGAGATATCAACAGTAGTATCATCAAATCAAATGTTGATTCCTTGATACCTATAAAAATAATGTCCATGCACTTGACCTGAAAGTCATCTTCCAGAGTCAAAAAGGATCATATATGATAAGTATTTAAAACTAGAGTAGATTTCATATAACTGTGAAAATGGCACAGTCACAGCACTGCAATGTTACAGTAGGAATTTCAAATGTTTTTATAGACATTATAACACTAACATTATCACAGCATGGCGTGATCTGTTTCACACTCATACAAAATCCACTCTAGATAAGGGACTTGCCAGAAGTAGCAGGGGTGTGTGTGTGTGTGCGCATCTGTGTGTTTGCGTGCGTGGTCACAGGTATATACACAGGTATATCATTAGTTTTAACAATTGCATGTCTAATCAAAGCTTGTTGTGAGTACCTGAGGTCTTGGAGGTGTTTGCAGTTGTCTTTGAGAATCATCATCTAGAAATTCCAGTCAAAAATGTTACAATTAAGAGAATTCTAAAAATTTCTTTTATTTTAGTTTTAATGTTTAGTTTTATTGGCTTACCAGATGGTGATGCATTTGTCCTTCCAGAGGTAACATAAAGAGAGTTCCTGAACCAGTCTACATAAAATGTAATCATTAATTAATAGACACATGTTCATCTCTGTCAAATACAGGTCAAATTTGATTTCAAGTCATTTTTAATTTATCAAACCTATGTTAATCTAATTTTCAATCTAGGTTATTTTGTTGTCACAAATGAAATTTCTTTTAAGTACCTTGGGGTTAAATTTAGGATTAAGTTTGCAGACTGAGATGGACATTCAGTGGTAAATTACAATAGTATTATACAATACAATGTGTTCTATTTTTATCTGAATTACATGATTTCAAACAATTAACAAAATATTTCCTTTGGTAATGGTTATCTAGAATAACACTAATTATAAGAAGCTAATTGTGCTAGATACAATAATTGTGAATGTTTAATGCTAATTTTATATCTAAAGCCTGAAATCAAATTTGACCTACACAACAATGATGATGACAACAGATTCAATTGCTTCATCAATCACTGACACTGATTAAGATTTTTCTGCCAAAGCAATAAAACTGAATATTTAAGGAATTGCAAAGGATTGGTTTTGTTTTTTGATCAGTTTTTGAATAATATTACAATAGGGTACTAAAGATTATTTGACAAAATGACTGTATAGCGATTTCACAGAATTATGCTTCTAATTATAGCACCAGCTTTATTTTTAAACCTAATAAAGCTACACTGTCTAGTCTAGTGGCTCACTTACCAGGAGGTTGCACTCTGTCATAGTGATAGGGATTAACACAAACTTTGTCATGTTTGAGATCATAACCATATTGACAATACTCTTTGTGACGCATCTCCATCTTATGCACCTCTGGCCATCGCCATAATCTAGCATAAATGACATGAGGAAAATCTTTCTTTTCTCCTACTTGGAGTCTTCCATCCATTGTCCTTGGAACAGTAATACATTTTGATGCCGACCTCCCTTTAGAAGTAATTGCAACTATTAAAGAATCAAGTTCATGATATTTCTTCTTCAGTTTCTTGACTAATGACTCAATGGCTCTCCGGCTGAAACTGTCTGCCTCAGGGCTCTGATGCCTCAGTACTGAGTGCCATAATAAGTTGCGAACTATTATTGGACATGGATCAGCTGAGCATGGGATTGAGTTTGGAGAATGCTGTGCTTTTGCAGGCATTGAATGGCCATATTGTGATGATTGTTCATATGAGGTTGTCGTAGCAACAGGGGAAGGGTGTTGATCTTTCACAGGTGAAGTGTCACTTTTGTCTGGGTTTGCTGTCAGTGATTTTATTGATAAACTTGAGACTGTGAAAATAATAAGGGCAGATGTGAATTTATTGCTTAAATATAGATAATTTAGAGACAATTATTCCTAGTTGGCATACCCATATGCCTTTTTATATATGTGTATATATATGTTTTATTACTGAATGTAGCTACCATGTTTAAACAATATAGTTCAAGTTCACCCACGATTTGAATTAGCCAGATGTGGCAAAAAGAAAACACCAATTTAAACAAGCCTGTGCCTATTATCTCTTCAACAGTCAAGTTATCATTCATTGAATTCTCAAGGAATTTTTCGTAATCAACAAAGAGTAACTAAAAATATCAAAACCAATTATGAGATGAGTTATGTCCTAATATGGGTGAATATCTAATAATGTTTAGTCTACAGACTGGTAACGTGATCATAGATATGGTAGCAGTGTTCTAAACCACTGACTTCCTCGTGCATGTGAAAACTCATCTAAATAGCTGAAATTCTAACAATTTATAAACCTTTTCTTTATGACTTTTTATATTCATTAAATCAACAAGTTCAGTATAATTAAATAAATAGAACTGTTTATGTACTATAATTCGTTCCCAAGTTGTAGGCTGGAGTAGTTTATTATGGATTACCAACATAAATGATACAAACTTATATCTCTTAATTCAAGAGTTCCTGAAGAATGTTAAACCAACCATCATACCCTCAGGGAATTTATAGTACGTCTTTATGAGTTGGCTGAAAACTATTTTAGTCACTAATTATTCATGTCTGCACAAGTGAATTTAATATAAAGAGTCAAGGTCAAGGACATTATTTGAAGACTTACAATAATAGATTCTTGAAAAAAAAAATTAAAACCTTACAGGATCCTTTTAGAATGCCAGCTGTTTCTCAACTTAATAGAAAGCCTTCAATAGTCAATTGAAAAAGTCAGAGACAAAAAATAGAATTCCTGCTGAGCAATGTATACCAATGATATTATTTCTTTATTCATATATATTGAAGCAAATCTAGCAGAAAATCTAAATAACCTTGGCAATCTACAAAAAAAAAGAACTAATCCAATTTCTTTTAAATTTAATCACGTGAACTCAATGAAAATTTTATACATTTGAATACAGCAACCTGCAAAAAAACAAGCACACCTGCCAGAATAAATTATAATAAACAGGGCATTATCTAGAAAACTAAACCAAACAAAGGATGCATTTCAAGATTTTTGCCGTGATTACTAATATGATAAAATATAAAGTGTTTTTAATATATGCTCCATGGTTTTGCATTATTGACATTTTCAATGACACATTAATCTTTTAAATTAAATTGCAGGCTAATGTTTTTAGTGTTGCCCTTTGAAAAGTCTTTTAAAGTAATACTTTTTAAGATTTTAATCTAGGTTAAGTACGTCTTGATCAGATTCAAATTAATTGCAATTTTTTATGTCTTTCAATTATCTACTGAGGTCAGGCTGAATAAATAAATAAATAAACTATATTGAATTTTTAAAGAATTGCTTAATTCTGGGGCTTGCTAAACATGAGTGGAAGTTAGAGTTATTTGATAAGTGCTAAATGGTTATACACAACTCCATTTGAAAAATGAGAGAGAAGTTAATAACATACACTGTAAGAGAACATTGAATTGATGATAAATTGGAACCTGTTGTTGAAAAAAACAGGTTGATTAATTTCCATCTCTTTTAGGAAAACATTAGAGATTCATTCTGCTAATGAAAGAAAGAAGAAAGAAAGAAAGAAAGGAAAAAAGAAAGAAAGAAAGAAAGAAAGAAAGAAAGAAAGAAAGAAAGAAAGAAAGAAAGAAAGAAAGAAAGAAAGAAAGAAAGAAAGAAAGAAAGAAAGAAAGAAAGAAAGAGAGAGAGAAGGAAAGGAAGGAAGGAAGGAAGGAAGGAAGGAAGGAAGGAAGGAAGGAAGGAAGGAAGGAAGGAAGGAAGGAAGGAAGGAAGGAAGGAAGGAAGGAAGGAAGGAAGGAAGGAAGGAAGGAAGGAAGGAATAAAAAAGAGATAGTGCAAGACAGAATAAAAAAGAAAGGAAGAATTAAGAAGAAAAATAATGAAAAAAGTAGCCTACAACACATCCACACAGAACTTTTGCTTAGTTGAGCTTCTGTGTAACAGCAACATAAATCATGTTCTGAACCCCCCATTGCCTTTCTGGTATTTTCTTAGATGTCTTAGTTTGGAGGAGGGGCCTAACCATAATAAAATGATTTATAATTTTCAAATTGATTTGGATTACTGTGTAAAAAGCCTTGTTTTATAAAATCCATATAAGGTTATAATATCATTATGTCTAAATCTAAAGTGCACTTAAGATTAGTCTGCATTTAATGTACATAGACAGCCAAAGTATCACGTCTTTATACTTACAGTTATTCCGTTATGACTACCCTATACAGTCTGACCTCCTGTATTGGTGACCACCTATAATGTCCAGCTAAATAACTATTAATAACTACTTGGATGGGAAACTTGGTCTTTTTAAAAAGTGGTGGCATCATGGACATTATGGCTTACAGGAGGTGGTTGCAAGTAGAGGTCCAACTGTAATATGGTCCAATACAAAACTTTAAATATTGAAATCTCCTACATTGCTAATTTGTCTTTAAATCTGAGAAACACAAAAAATTCTTATACAATGTGTGATATATCAAATGTCAATAAAATTTCACAATGTTGTAATAATTTTTTAAACAAATGTATTTCTCTATAAATCAATAATATTTATGAATATATTCACAGAAAAAAACCCTGTACTATTATATGACCTATACAGCCCTGTTCACATGCTCTAAATAAAACCTTGGAAAAAAGTGAAGTGATGGGGGCGGTACAGCTTTGCATGAGTGGGATGGAAAAACCTGTTCTATTTGTATTATTTTTATAACAGAAAAATCAGGTCATATGATAAAATGTTTATTGACTGAGTTAGGTCAGGATGAACAGGAAAATATTTGGCTCTTGGTCATTTACATGGACCTCACTACACTCAGTCCATACGGCACGACCTCGAGGCAAATATTTTCCCGTCCAGCCCTCCCACTCAGTCAATACATGTAAGTACATAGTATAAACTGTATGCGTTTGTTTGTTTGTTGTTTTCCTGTGTCAGCACTTGGATCCATCTAGTGGGCTACTGCCTGTATTAGTAGTATGAGGTCTCATTCACTAGTAGCCCTTTTAGAGATAATTATTTCAAGCTGAACTCAATGCTAGTAGGTTGTTGGTCAGACCACATACCCTGGCAACTTCATGGTCTTCTTTCCCTGAATAGTGATGTGGGTTCTTTAATTGGACTGTCCAATGCAAGTTGTGAAGTGTGGAGAGACATGGCACATCGTTATGTTCTTATACAAGAATATGTGAAGGTCTAATCATTACCATGTAATTACAAAGGTAGCACATTCACCTCAATTCTTTAAAGACCCTGAGTATTGGTATATTACAATATTGAAGACATACACCTACATTTTAAAGAATTCTAATATCTGGAAATAAATTACAAATTTCTTCAAAATTTTTATTCAAGTCTCAAGATATATGTGTAACTTAGGATTCTGCATTTAGTAATTCACAAGAAAACCGAAAAAAAGCAATATTGAAAAGAGAAAAACAAAATTAAGTAAAAGTTGAATGAAAGAAAGAGAAAAGAAATACTCAAAGGAAAAAGAGAGAGAGAGAGAGAGAGAGAGAGAGAGAGAGAGAGAAAAAGGAAAAATGATAAAAAACTGAAGATGTCAGAAATCAAAAGGACCAAGAGTAAAGAATTTTTCTGAGCTTCAAAAAGAATACTTTTTAGAAGACCACCCAAAGTAGTTTTCCAGGACATATGGCTTGGACTTGAGCAATCAGATGGTATGTAGACGACTTTCAGACGCAACACAACTCTAATACACCCAAATATAGATAGCCAAGGTCACAAGGCTGAAACGTGATACGAGGTATGAAACACCTCCTTAAAATGTAAAATATCTAGCAGCACTGTAAGTAAGTGTTATGCAATTACTAAATTAAATGACGTATTTGAGGGGGTTGAATAATCCTTCTATAGAAACGTCTCGTCTTGTTGGCATCATTCATGTATATTGATAGGGAAAAATGTTTATAAAGTACGATACGTGACCGGAAATGAAGTTTCGATTTTCGGATGGCCGAATTTTGTAAGTAATTTGTAAATATGAAAAGCGAAGAAAAAATTAATTTATCACCACACTACAAAAAGCCTATAGCTAGTTTTTAATGACTCTAAAAAATGACTTTGGCCAGAAATACAAGACGCCGCGTCATTTCTTTGACGAGACAGGAGATAAATAACTATTGAACTTGTTCCAAAAATCGTTAATAAAAACCAATAGAACGATGAAAAGATATTTTATAGCCTGCTAAATATTCTAATTCGAAACGGTACCGAAAGCAAAAAAGCGGTTAGTTTCCGATTCGTTTGAGTGAAATATGGTACTGCTGCAGCAAAACGTGCCATCCTGTTCTTCGAAAGGCCGGATTAAAGCTTTTCAGTTCCTGAAAATGTCGATCATTCGCTGTGATGCTGATTTTTGTGAATACTAATGAGACCACGTACATTGCTAATTAGTTTTGCTTTCCAAGAGCGATTTCTCCAAAATGTAGAAAAATATGTGTCGTGAGCGCTTCGCATACATCACGAAAGGCACGTAGCTAGGCTCCTAAACCCTAAGCCAGTCAATAAAACGTAAAGCAGACGACATTTCAGACGAGAACTATCCCAGCCAGACAATGACCACTAACCGACAATAATACTTAAACAAGACCCAGACAAAATAAGACTTTCTAAGTTTGGAAACGAATTACGTCGACTGGGAGAGCAAGGTGTCCGGCTACGAAGATCAGGCGATCGAAAAGGCTCCTAAAGAAGGTTTTTCTTTGTCGGCAACTTCAATAAATTGAAAATACCATTCAATCCAAAGGCAAACAATAGCTCGTCGGTATCAGAAACAACCAGCCCACTCCCCCAAAATTATCATTCATCGACAACAACTTATGAATATCATAATCAAGCACCGGACAAATACATTCTAACCGATCTAAAAGGGGGGTATTAGCCCAGACACAGACTGCAGCTCAGACGTGGTCGAATATAATGTCGTGATCTCGTAGGGAATTTGTGTATAAAGGTCAAATGTGTCTTCTCCCTCGGTGGCGGTTTAGAAAAAGCTTCGGAAAATCACAAGGCTGTTTGACGTATAATTTACGAACTAGCCCTGCTGGAATTGTGGTGTGAAGCATTTATACATTCCCTCCCTTCGAGGCACGAGAAGAAGGGCTCCCTCGCACACTCAATTTGGTTGTTTTGGTCTCGTTACTAACGAGTATTCTAGAGGAAATGTTGTAGTTTCGAGTGGATGAAAGACATATCACAAACACTCACACACAAACGTTGCATGGAATTCGTGTCTGACATGATCCGAATACACAGTCACACGCTGCGATGGGCAACAAACCCTCAACCCGGGTTTACCTCAAATGAATTCAAAATCAATGTAAAATAAGTCAGAGAATATTGATGAAGGCACTCACCGGCTGGACTACGAATCCTTTCGTAGTGGTACGGATTGACACACACACTCTCATATTTCAAATCATAGCCATATCGGCAAAAGTCCAAATGTTTCATCTCCATTTTCTGAATGTCGGGCCATCGCCATAATCTGGCGTAAATTACATGAGGAAAGCCTTTGCGTTCACACACTTGTAGTCGTCCATCCAACGTCCTCTGAATCGTCACACATTTTGAAGGTTGAGCTCCATTTGTTGTGATTGTGGTTATTAAAGATTCCAATTCGTCGGTCTTTTTTCGTAGTTTTTTCACTAACGACTCTATAGCTCTCTTGGCAAATTTCTCCGGTTCACCCCCTTGTCGGTGGCATGTTGTATGGCACATCAAACTGAGTACAATACTCAAATTGGCGTCAGAAGAAGACGGTGCTCTCTTCTGGCTCGTCGATGGGGCCATCGCTTTCTCCATACTAGGATCCTTCGATCCACAGCGTTTAACGTTTCAAATCTTTGGCATTATTGGGTTATTGTGAGGTAAACAGCACAGATTTTTTGGACCCATCCTCTCTGTTGCTCACTCATAGAGAAAACAACTTGAAATGCGCAGAAACACGTCCAAACTGAGCCCATAATTGACATGTACTTCTAGAACTCTCGACCAATCACAGCGCCATTTGAACAATAATAATTGCCTCTTACACGAGTTTATGTCAATCAAAATGACTGACAGGTCTTTTGTAAACACACTTTGAAATTTCCAAACGCCATAAGGTTGAACTTATGACTTCTATTTTGTACGATAAATGTTTTGAAGTACAAAATCCGATGAAAATAAATGGCGATTTTGCTGGGTCTTGTGTTTGTAATCGGTCACGTACGAAAGTATTTTTAGGCAACCATGTCTAAATCCGTCTTGAGCTTGAGCCAATGTATTTTTATGCGTCTGTCTCTATTCGTTTGTCACGTAAGGACGACTTTGGACGTCCAGATTTAATAAAATACCATATACTTTGAAAGTATTGATCAGAATCAAGGGATATCTTTATAACCAATGTTCAATCGATCAAGTCATTTCTTCGTACGAGTGCGGTAGCCAGACAGCATACTGGGACTATACTAAGTTTCTCTAACCTTTATCACAAGACTACACAAATATAAATTTCAGCATCCATACGTGGAAATGATGCACTTTGGATGATTTTGTTTTTAGAGATAATGAAGTGTGGAATTTAGTATTCAGTCATAGTCAGGACACGGTCTGGTAAACCGTGTATGCGGGGTTGTTCTTGCGTTAAAAATCGACTTTCGCCAGAAAAAGGAGCTTTGTTTAGCACAAATAAGTACAAAGCACAACCAAAGCAAGATATTGACCATTTTTTATTTGAAAAAAGCTAAATTTTCAACATTAAATGAAGAAAAAGGCTGGTATCACGACAAACACCTTCTAGAGCCTCTCTTTGGCGTAAGCAAGGGTTAGGGGGAGGGGAGGTGGAAGGGGTTATGCAGAAAAAACTTTTTTCGATGCGTTTGGTCCATAATTTTGACTCGATGACTTGTAAAACGCTTCAGACAGGCTGTAGTAACAGAACGGCGGAAAGTCCGTCTGGAAAGCGTCCTTGTTTCTGTCTGGTTTAGCGTCTGGTAGACCGTCTAGGTCGCTTATGTCTGCTTATGTCTCGTTTTAGGCCATCTCGGTCTACTCGCTTCGCCAACGCACCATAACAAACCACCTCATTAGCATATGAAAGGAGCAAAACGATTAGCATGCAGTATGACGTTTTCTCGCCGTTAACTCAAACTTTCTAGAACCCTTAGATAACTTGTGCTTTAAAATAACTTTTTTCTAGACAGGGAGCGTAATTTTGATAGAAACTGATCACGAACTTCGTAAGAAAAAACGATTAGAACACAAGGTGTTGACGCAGTGACGTCACGAAGAGAGGGACTCATGTTGAGAGACACAGTAGGGCATTAGACTCCACTAGAAAAAAGCTATGTTGTAATGATTTCCATAAACATATTTTTTTTCGTGGCGAAATTTAGAAAAATCAAAGAGTCGAGGTGAATCGGCAGTTTGCTTCTATACACACACGTATCTGCGGGGGCGTGCATACTAATCCCGTGTTCAATAAGAGACTCTTGGGCGCTAGTTTTCAATCGAAGTCCACATGAAACTCAGTGATGCTTTGGAATCGAGATGAAAATAACTTTCAAAACATCTCAGAATTTATGTAGTGTCACTGGGAATCTTTTATTTTTAGGGCCAAGCGAGTCAGTGGGGCACCACTCAAAACCCGCGAAATGATCTGAAAATTTTAGCGAGTTTGTCATGTCATTGTCGTTTTCCATTATTTTTGGAGCTTTATATGTATATATTTTTCTAGAAACAAGATGTTTTGTACTGGTGGGTGGCTGAAAGACAGGTGTTTACGTCGTGTTTTACTGAGGTGTCAGAAACTTCCTAAAAAGATTGTAGTAATTTTCGGCTTTCCTTAAAAAAATATTAAGCATAAGAAAAAAACATCTTGCTCATAAAATTATTTTCAATTTTTTTTAAATCGTCGTTCTAGTACGGGCCTGATTCATGGCATGAAGCAAGGAAGGTACTGCGGACGATGTGAATTCACACACTACTACGTCAAAGCAATTTATCAATTCGACTCCTTGACCGCCTAGATCTTGGCAACAAATCCATCTGAGTGAGGAGACAAGATGTCAGCTCAACAACAGTCTTTGAATGATCAAAAGATAAGAATTTACTCTATTTTGCTTTTGGATACAGTCGTAACAACTTTCTAAAGGTTGTTGGTTTTCCACGTGCCGGAGTATGTTTAGAGCGTCGAATATGTCTTTACTTATTTGGTGTTTAGCGCTTAAACGAGTAACTTTTACAATTCAGTAAGCTGCTGTAAGTAGAACTAATCTTAATTCAAAAAAATATTTCAAATGAAAAAAATAAAATAAACCACGAAAAAAGAAGCCGGAAACCACCTGTGTTGTGTCAAATTCATTAGAAATCAGGATAAAAAAATTCCATTTTTTGAACTGGTTTATTGCCTTGCATTGTTGGAAACGTGTACTGTTGTTTGGATGCAAACAATACAAATTTCACACAAGCAACATGAATTTATAATAAAGTTCCTAAAAATTTGCAGTTCAACATAATGCGTCGCATCAAAATATATATGTCCATGTTAACAATTGTTCTATAAGCGTTTTTATTCCATTTGTCATTTTTTGGAAAAAAGCTTTTTTATTAATCACTTCAATTTTAGATGCTTTAAATCCTTTTTGTAGCAGGAAAGCCACAAGTAAAACGTGTCCAACTACCAACCCACTTCGACGCCTGTCCGGAAATAAATAGAATTCCTCTCCAATGACATGGTGTTAATGCCAGTTATTGGAAAAATCCTTTGTTAAAGACTGACCAATCAGAATGGTACTTGTTTTGTTTAAACACAAGCAAAGGGGAATGAGATGTGATTCGATTGCCAAGGTCAGATTTTTATATTACAGAAAAGTATCTTGAATCAGAAATTATGTAGAATATTTTAGATGCTAAAAAAGAGTTTTATGCATATGATGTAGAACGTACAAGTTTTGAGGTGAATATGAAATGTTTCATGAATATGAAAGGTTTGTTTTGAATTACTGCTTCAGCAAGCGCGTGGTCGCGTGTTTGTATACTACTTTCTCTTTTAAGTCTCAATTTGTAATTTTAATTAACCTTTAGCGAGCCATATAAACATCTTTCTGGAATTCAGCCATTCAGTTGACATCGTAGTGGTTTCAAAATCGATAACATTAGCCCAATTCTTTTCTTCCTGGCTAGGATTGGACCTTAGTTACATCCGCAGGCCAAGCTTGAGGCAGTTAATTGAATTTTAAATCAATACTCAGATGGTAGTACCTGGCAATGACAATGACACTTTTCACAATAAAAGAGAGAGAGAGAAAGAAAATAGATTCATGACAAATACGTAAAACAAAAACAAAAACAAAAATATATATACACAATAAATAAATAAAATATTTTGTTGGCATTAACACTTTAATTAGAAAAAAAACCATTTTGCGCTTTCCCAGCACACTAACCATTTATGAATGGTTTGACGAGTAACTAAGATTGAAATCAAACCAGTTTTCTTAAAAGTGAACTGAGAAAATTGTAAGAAAAAGAAATTCACTTTGTTAAACACCAACTGTTGTCTTTACCAACCCTGGTGGTCCAATATCCGTAGTGTGACAACTTGTTCAAGGGTTCTCATTCCCTTTACAAACGTACAGCTGTCCGTACGCGGCGCTCTGGCTGCCACGTTTGCTCCAAGCAAAAGAAGCTAGAGTCGACATTTGTTCGAATTTTATCATTCGTTGTTTTATCTTTGTATTATCAATTGAGAATCATTCTTGAGAAGCCACAGTCAAATGGTAGCCACCGCATAGATTGAAGCTCCGAGACAAAATATCGAGTATTTAATTTTCATGGATTCAAACAAAAGAGTCAAAACCGTATGGCCGTGATGTTTATTGTTGTCAGTAGGTTGACAGGAGACGTAGCTAGAGTAATTTTATCTGCCTTTTGTATTGGCAATGTTTTTCTTTTTCTTCTTCTAGTTCTTCTTCTTTTAATCGCCAACAAAACTGACTATTTAATCCTCTGTTAATCCTGTCGTCCTTCAGGGGTGGGGATGGGATGGGAAGACAAAAAGCTAGGGAGGACTCGCTGTTGGGTTAAGGGCAACAAGATGGTGTATTTTAGATAAAGAAAAACAATGGTCAGCCCTTTTGTGTCGTTAAGTTGTTTTACTGAGTTCTTGAAAGCGCACATACATACTCCCGCTTGCCTGCCGTCGTCTCCGAGTTACCCGTTGAACAGTTATTTACAATATCTACAGGTGTATTTGTCTCAACAGTTTCTAAACAGTCAAAAATCATTTATCATAAGATATTGTATTTTAAAGCGATACCATCAATGCTCTCAAAATAGCTTGAAGTACATATAGTTGTTCCGTATGACAGTTTGAGAAATATCACTAGAAAGAACGCCGAGAGGGGATCAGATGGAGCGACGCTAATGTGACATAAGATAAACATATTACGGCGGAATTAAAACTCGTCCTTCATCTCACGGAAGATCGCGTGTTGAAGACAACCAAATTTCTAAACAGCAAAACTATGTGAAGCAGTGGGTGGTCGGACCGGTGCCGATATGTACTTTATAAGAAACACTATGCTATTGTTTTTGGTACTTCAGTGTTTTTTTAAAGAAAAATCAAGAAAAGAAAAGAAAGGAAGAGAGATCCTCACGTAGCTTGTGGTTATAGTCTTCTATGTGTCTATAGCATGGCTAGACGCTGTATCCGACATGTAAGACTATCGAGACATGCATCTCGTGCGACAGCCGCCGGCATAGCATTAATTGTAGAGGCTCTACAGGGATTAGTCGAAACATTATTATCATTCGAATCTTGATAATTGTATGATAAAAATTTTCAAATTCTTCAAAAACGAAAAAAAACAAAAAAAACACCCCATGTTTTTAAACCCAATAGTTCAAATTCATTGGATACATTTCTAAACGAAAAAGAAATCTGTCAGTTATTTGCCAAATGCGTCCGCCTTGCTTAGTTAATCTCCAAAGTACTGAGACTTCTCTCTAAAAAAATATCAGTGGCAACAAAATTTACGAAAACCTTAAAATCTTTAGAGTGTCGATAATTGTATGTAAAACCCTGAAGTCAATCGAGGGGTTGAGTGTCACTCTATAATCCACGTAGACCGGACCATAAATCATAATTAGTCAGTTTGCTAATCCTTTGTCTACAGGGTTAGTTTTCTATTTTTATGTAATTACACAGGTGTCAAGAGCTTATTTTTTCTTTAGTTTCAATTTTTTTACCACGAAAGGATAAAATAACTTTTCAATTTTTAATCACACACACACACACAAAAAGAAGAAGAAACTGAGAAAGAAAGAAAAAGACTAGAAAAGAAAAAACGAGAGAAAGAGAAAGAGAGAAAAGCGAAGAAAGAGAGGATGTTTGGCTAAGAAACAGTGAAACAAATCTACTTCACAATAGTAGGAACAAAGAAAGTATAATAAACATTCATGACATGTTCTGCCACTTAAAACAGTAGTCCTAAAGTGCAGACCTGACAACGTTGATGTTTTAATTCATCTTCGAGTCTACCTGCATCATTACAGCAATCTGATTTAGGAGCCGCGTAAAGTTGACCCAGCTAGCTCTACAGACAACTTGACTTATGCTAATATCGGTTGAGACAGAAAGCTGTTGGGAAAAAAAACTCAGTTTTGATATTCCCCACAAAGTTTCATTTTCCATTTTTAAACCCATCAATTTTCTATTTGTTTTATCGGTTCCGGAAGATCTATTCCTGTTCAGTAGATACTTACTGTGAGAATAGACGAGATAAAATGTTTGATGTTTTATTGGTTGCTAAGTTGAAAAGGACCTACGTCACAGCCCATCATGGTGTTGCATTGTTTACTTGCATGTCTCACTCTGGCTTCAATTTTTTTACTATTTTGAAAGAAAAAGCTGTATATGAATAAAGGAAAACATTGCGTAGTATAAATGGCATATTTTAGAAGTTAAACTATAGGTTAGTGACTAACCTGCACGACGATCAGTCAGGTGTCTCAAAACTAATATTGTATGGTACGTGACTAGCTTATAGTAAACACTTAAATGGCAATACCCCAAACGCATTGATGCCTATATAATTAAATGCAGCTCATCTTTAAGGGATTTTCATTTTTTATTGTAATTAAGAAATATCAAAAGTAATAAAGACTACTAAAGCGCATGTATTAATAAGCTGATTGTGGAATTAATTACAGCATGAGATCGTCGGGATCATTAAATTGTTTTTAAAGTCACATTTTAAGCTGTCATGCCTAAGGTTGCTGCTCGTCTTATGGTTTTTGTAGCTTATCAAAATCAGAAGTCCAATAATGTAGTTTCCGTGACTAGCAGTTTGGCGAGAAACAAAGACGGACCAAGATGAATAAAGCTACGAACAAAAGCCAGCCCACGATGGATGGCCTGAGCTATTTACATGTGTCACAAACATGCACGGATAAGATTCTGTCTTTGTTTGGTCTCTTAGCAAAGGGAGATATTGCTAAAGGCTTTTCACACACCCTCTTGGCTTAACTCCGAAAACATGGCGCCTTACAAAGTGATTTGAAAACCATTGTGGCCATGAAGTCCGAGGTTTCGAGCCTTAAAAAATCCCATCAAATCCATCCCAATAAAAACCACTTATCATGCATTAAAATCATAAGCTAGTTATATAAACGAGGTCACGGAAGGGAAAGCTATGAAACACGACCGATTATTAGATGATTCTCTTAATTGTTGGGTGTGGTCAGACACCCACAAAAGAAAGAAAAGCTCGTCAATTTGTGGCTAAAGCTGAAGGTGAAAGAAAGCCGAACCACCCTCTCTCTGTAGGTATGATTTTTAAGCGTCAACGCGGAGCCCGTTGGTCTACAAACACCGCAATATATCGTTAATAACTTCCTATGTGCCTCCATTATGACCACGTTTGTACCGACATATAATTCGATTAGCAGTTCAGAAGCAGACGGACTGGAACTATGCAAGGGATTTTCGTTGGAGTCAAAGGTTTGAACTTTCCGACATAAAAGGAAGCTTGTAACGATCGATGACTATTGAGCATGAAACCCGTCGTCGCAAAGCACGTTTTGCTGTATCAACATTTATAGTAATATGTCTGTGTCGCCGAAGGCCAAATGATTTGTTTTGAATATGGGACTTCCTATCTCTTTGCAATAACCACAGCTACGATCTGCTACTCTGAAATTAGCGTCAATATTTATAGAAACATTGATTCTACAACACAACTCGGGAGGGTTGTTTTGGGGACATGGATTTGAAAATAGAAAATGATAAGGACAATGATAAGGACGCCCATGTGGCACAAAAGCGTGAACTTGCTTTCCCCGTACAAGCACGTCCAAGAGCTAAGTTGTGGTTTTCACGTCCCATACAAGAAAACTCCCACTTCCTAAATGTCTGTTTGTGCCTGTCTCCCTGCTGACAGTCCTATATTTATCTTTATATTTATCAAGAAAACAATAAAATGAGACAACATGCAGAGAACGTCTGTGGCGAGTATATTCACTGCAGGCGATCTTCCCACGTAGTTCGTCACAACACACCAGTCAACGTCATCATGACATTTAACATCAGGTTTCACCATTGCAAGCAGAATGCGCACAGCTCGACAGCATTGTTCTCATAGAGAAAAGGAGATAAGCACTGCTAATGAGTGGTATAAATATGATCGAATGTTCTCCACTTTGTCCCTAACCTCGTGAAATCGATAATGATTTTCATAATAAACTAAATAAAAAATATTCAAAATAAAAAATCATTACAAAAAAAAATCCACAATGGGATTGAAACGTCACGCTAACTTTACAGGATTTTATGAAAACCACTATTTTAATACTCTTTAGCACATGCACCCTAATCCCATTGCTTTTTTTCGTTTCTCGGGTAAATAAGCAAAATAAACCATGAACGTGTGAAATAAGTACAGAACCATAGACTGTTGAAGTAGTTTCCATTGTTTCACGGGTTAAGCAGAATTAGTCTATGTAATGACGTGGTTTTACTTAACCCGTGAAACAGTTTTAGAATACACGTCCGTGTTTAAAGCTACATTAGACGACCACTTTGAATGCAACATTGTTGCATTACACTTTGGCGTACTGTAACATGGCTAGCACTGATGCGTAGCGTCTCCCAATTCCTACCTAGGAGCTTTAACATGGCACAATATGATTTTTAGCGCGCAATATCTGATTTTAGCAGGAACGTGTAAATTTTGAACGGTCTTCAAAAACTCTTGTTGCTTTCAGATTCTACCTTGCAGCTGCGCGAGCCGTTTCTCTGTCAGCAGTAACCGCAACGTATCTCTCAAGACGGTGAAAATGGAATTAAGAGAGAGAAAAAGGCGCTAATTAATCACGATTAATGTGAACGTAGTCCTTATTGTGTAGTCTACATGTCCAGCCCTAGGGGAGGGAAGGGACTGGAGGAGAGCGAAAGAGGGATGGCCACTTGTTTCATTTCCCCTTCCTATCCCCTCCCATGCCACCCCTCCCCAAGGCCCAGCAGGCTACCATAGTGTACACGCGTGCAAAACGACTGCATTTGCGTAAATTTTACAAAGCAAAATTGCACAGCAAACGTACCAAACCTAACAGTGAGTTAAACTAATTGTTGCTGTATTTACTAATTTTACAACCAGAGCCAACATTACTTTCGGCCTGCGGTCGATCACGTAGAGCATTCGCAGTAGCATAGTTTAACAATGTGAACAATGTTTAACAGTGAATGATTCATTTGCATATTTTGACCCCTCACTATAACTCGTGGATTTGCAATCGAATCGAATCGAATCGAATCTATGGAAATGTTTCTTGGTTTTCACGCTGTTTTTTCTCGGTGTAAAACAAACTGCGAGTGTAAAAGGTAGTTGAAGCATGCAAAGTGCTGCAAGTTCACCAAAGTTTAACGTTAGACACTTAGAGAATTCATATTGCACGTGTGTGACGACCCTATAGTCATTTAGTCTACTACGAAGCACAACGACATGTTTATCGAGAAAAACCAGCAAACATAGCATTTTTATTTCACTGCAAATATTTGATAATAAAATGTGGGCAGAGTTTGCTGCCATATTGTCATATTTACAAGTAATTGGTATGCACACTGTGGACTTGAGTGCAGGATATAATAAAATCCATAAAAAACGTCTATACAGACTAAACTTACTATAGTAGTCATCAACAGAACTATTACACAATGAATGAAAGTAAGACTTTTACAATAAGGCATCTTTGTATTTATACAATAATAATTTGAGGCGATTAGAATGAAAAAGAAAATGAGGTTTGGGTTGATAAGCAATTGACTGCTAACGACCCCCAAACTAATTTGTTTCTACATTTTGTTTAAACTAATACTCTTCTATATTGCTCATTGATGCACTATTATTACTATTATCATTATTATTTAATCTTGTATTATTAATATGATTGAATTTATTGTGATTTTATTCTTATCAAAAGTGAAAAAGAATGAAATGAGAAAGAAAGAAAGAAAATTTTCCCCAATAAATAGGATTTGGTTTCTGTTTGTGTCGATAAGTTGCAGGGTTTTAGTTCATCCATTTGCGACAATTGGGAGCTCCACAAAGGCAGGAGATTTTGTGTTCGTCGTCTTCGAAATCAAACTTGTAATCGTAGGTTAACTGTGGATTTGAGGACATCGCATGTTAATTATGAACTCAAAAAACATTTCATAAAACACGATCAAATTTTGATGTGCATGTTCATGTGTGAAGGTGCGCATGAGTTATCCGTGATTTATGCGTGATGTGTGCGTGATAAGTCCGTGATGAGTGCACTATACTTTTGGAGGTAATTAGAATACTCAATATCATGTAGAAGGCATCCTACCTCTTCGCCTCGTTCAACTTTGCGGTTAGATATAATGATGATCTTCTGTTCTTTCTCAAATGTTACAACTTCAGCAACGCAGTTAGGCTGTTGAAGGAATAACGGTAGAATATTAAATACACGCTAGGATAGGAATAAGTTAACCCTTGGTAACAAGCTCTACAATTCTATGGAATAAAATTTTCGTATGAGTGTGAAACGGACCGCACCGTGCCATGAACGTGTCAGTGCCGTGACTTCTATTTAAACATTCGAAATTCCTGCCGTAATCGTGGCGTGCCGTTACCATGTCGTTTTCACAGTCATACGAAATCTGCTCTAGCACAGTCCACTCACCGAGCATGAATGATTGATGTATCGAGCTGGCCCACCAGCCATTGTAGCATCAATCACAGCATCTGTGTCCATTCTAAACATGTAAATGCCACGGTTTTGAGATTCGTAGATGCTTTCTTTCCTATTGGCCACTTCATTACGAATAATCGAGCCAATGTATTCGATGACCATGCTATTCTGTAGGACAGAAACATATCAAAGGATTGAGTACAAATAAGTATCAATCTCCAGTTAAGTCGACGAAAAATTACAATTTTTGTCTGCCATCAAACGGTTAATTGATCTGTTATTCCATTCACCCCTCTCCCCCTTCCCTCCATTCTTCCACCCATCCCATAATTTCTTCTCCTCTTCAATAGGTATACTACAACAGTCAATTATCACGTGCAACCGTTAAGAAAATAAATCAGTCGTTCTTACCGGTTCTATTTCTCTATTTGCAAACAATCCAAGTCCCTGAATATTTGATCTTCCCAATACAACATTCTGCCTCCATTCAGATTTGAGCTTGCGATACTGAGAAGCTTTGGAATAGACGAAATGCTTCATGTAAGGCGAGTTGGTGTCGTCTGTCGACTGTTGTGGTGTTGCAGCGTTAGCACGAGAACTCGAAGGTCGTGATGTCGATGCAGTGGAGCCTGATGTGTTACGAATCGCACGTGTTCTGGAATACAAAACCAAAATTAATATCTAGTAAATGCATTTGAATTGGAGTATGGGGTTATAATAAACGGCACCAAAATTATCGAATTCTTTGTTTTTGATTACCTTGTTTTAAAGCGAGATCGTATATGCGGCTCAGAGCGTGCACTGCCTGTTGGATTAACTGCTAAGGGTAACTCCATGATCGGTGATGGACCGTAACGCATGTTGTAACCTTGCATATAGTCTACGCCTGGCATCTGTAAAAACAATAACAAAACCTTGAGCTATGTCCCATACGAATTGTCATCTGAATTTGTTATCATTTTTGGGTATGCAATTTTTGGGATGGAGAAGGGAGAAGAAGACAGAATTGGGAGGTGAAAGTGTTGAGCGTACAAACGAAGGTACGTACCGATTCGATGATTCTTAGTACATATTGCTCAGTCAAACCAAACAAGTCCTGTGATAGAAGACAAGTAATAAGAAAAATGCGCAACACAATAGAAATCACACGTCTAGATCTTAATTACCTCGCCTGTGATGTAAGAAGGCCACAAATTCAGGCTATCATTCACTTTACGTAACGATTGGATTGGGAACAAAATTTGATTCCACGCATCTGAAAGTAACACCATCAACATTAGTGATACGTAACAAGTATTGCAGAGTAAACAATTTTAACGTGGAAACGGAAAACGTTTGAAAAAGCTTCGGCAATATGTATTCCATACGCTTTCTCCAGCCAGTCACTCATCTGTTTTAAAACGCATTCGTTTGGAACTCTTGGAAACACAACAACTACAAACTCAAAATTAGCGCAGGAGCGTTTCACATCCACGAGTTGCCCCATTGAATTTTAAGGAAGACGTTCCCTGTTATCCATATAAATTCCAAATTTAACAACACTTTGTTTGTACCTTTAGGTGATATCCCTCTAAAGCAGACACCATCTTCGGTTCGTATCGTAAAGCTTGGCATTCCATTGAGATCTTCTACACTACAGTAATACTGACAGCGCTTCCGAACATCCTTCATACTCCAGTAGTAACGAATAGTCTTAAAACCAACCTAGAAATAAGTATAGAAACAGTGAGAATGAAAAGTGATCCAACGATCAACTCTTGGCAAATAAGATGACTTTGCATGCATTGGTGTGCACAAGAGAAGAGTGGTTTACTATAGATTGCTGTAATATGATTTAGAATGATACATGACTGCCTCTTCCTTTTAATATCACCATAATGCTAATCGCTCATTACGAAGTACTTACAGGATAAACAGCATTTCTTGTATGGAACGTTTGTAGTTGATGAAGTAACAATTGACCCAAGGACTTGACCACCACGCTACCGATTCGTAACGTTTGAAGTTTGTCCCCGCCATTTTCCTGGTTGTGTCTTAACATGCTGTGGAGTGAGAGAGATTAGAATACCATAGATTATAATATTAAGAAGCTGTTGTGAAAGTGGTTGTGGTGATTTTGGAGGTAACAGGGATGATGATGGTGATGATGATGGTGGTGGTGGTTGGTGGTGGTGGGGTGGTGATGACGATGATCATGTTAGAAGTAGTACCAACCTTGCTATCTGTTGTATCTCGTTTCTGTTGATAAACACCTTCCTAAATACTGCGTACGATGGTAATCGATGTTCATTGTCACCGCTTGGCTTATGATCCTCGCACAGCATCGTCTACACGCACATTTAGAGAATACATCAGAACAAATAATCATTTTAAATTATCTTTCATTGCATAAACAAATTAAAACTATCCTGCTGCCCTCCTTACCATATGGGAGAAGGGGTGAAAATGTTTCGCGCTCAACGTACGCGCGCAAGCTATTAACTCAGCACTGTCTGAGAATAGGGAAATTCCTTCGGGTTCATATTTTTGTACGTAAGACGAGTGGTTGGCTACTCGTGGAATGCATACCTTATCTTTAAAGAACATGCACTTTTTCTGTAGCGCACAACCGAAGTGATAGGTACTTGCACATCGTATCTTGTTGTAGACGTTGATATGGTTACACACGATAGTTGCACCGGTCTTGTTACACACGCAACATTCCTGAAAGAAAAGAAATACAATATTAACAACGCTTCACTATACTTCCTGGAGAAATTGTACAGCACTAATAGACAATACAGCGGAACCTCTTTAAAGCGGACACCAAAGGGCAGAAAAGTGTCCGTAATATAGAGGTGTCCGTCTTATAGAGGGTTCAATTGTAAGGAAAGGTATGGAGATTCCAGCTGTTGGGACATAGAAAACAATCTAGCTCTTTCACAGGGGTGTCCGTAAGGCGAGGTTTCACTGTATTTGGTGCGCCTAACTTACTGTGGCATTTCCTCTCTTGATAGCAGACTCTACATTCATGAGCGCACCGTTGAGTGTTTCGTAGACTTCTAACGACCACAGCGCACAATTCAGATGGACCCATACGTCGACATCTAGATTGAGAAGGCTGCAAAATTAAGTACAATTAATGTAAGAATACAATATACAGAAGGTAGTTTCCCCCCTTTTGAGACAACCAACTGAAAATCACCTCTTACCGCCTAAGAGTTTCAATTAAGGAAAAAGTTCAGAAGTGTTCGTTCTACCTAAATGTTCGCTTAAACGAGCACTTTCATCACGAAATTTGAGTTGCGATTTCAAAGGTGAGTTTCATGTGACACAATGACAACCATGACTTACCGGGACGGTCCCTCGGGATCCCCGTCGCCAGTCAAAGAACACAGTGTACACTTTCGAGTGTCTACCGGTAGATCTTTTGGTTTGAACACCGCTTCGTAATTTTCCAGGAACTAAAATTAACCATAGGAATGCCGTTAATGAGATAGGAACCAGTCTCAACTGAGCTAAGTAACCAAACAGAAAAGAGACTTACATCTGCTATTTCATCAGCCGTCAAGTCTGACTTGGTTTTCTGTATGAAGTCCTCTGCTTGCCATCTTCTCCATTTGATCTCTCTTCGACGTTTGATATCGATCTCCTAAAGGATCAAAACGATTTAGAAACTTTGTAAAATACATTGGACAATAGGCAAAGCGGAACAGACGGACGAATGGGTAGGCTTATGAAAGGACGAACGAGCGAACACACTAACAACAAATTCCACAATCGTCTACGAACATCATAGCAAATGATCGCAGGAGTTCAATAGCCAATTCAATAGCCAAATTAGTCCAAAGAAAAACAAAAGTAGAATAACCAGAAAAATCAATTACCTATATTAAACAAAATATTCTTTTGAAAGCCAACTATTCACGTAAAAATGTAATAAAAACCAGAAAAAACTTACGCCATCCATTTGTTCCTCTTTCCAACTTGGTCGTCTAATCTTCATCAAAGAGGTCACTGGTAGTCCTTCGGCTTGTGCAGATCCTCTACGATCCTGTTCAGAATCAGCTGTAATGTTCCCTGCCCCTCCTGGTGTTGAACAAACAGTCGTCTGTTGGTCCAACTCGGAGTTTTCTGTCTTAGGTTTTGTACGACCTGCTTCAAGTAGCGAGTAATATTGCTTTAAACAAGCTTCCGAACAGAAGCAGTCACGACGTTCATCAGCTTCGACATTGATGTTGTACATTTTATAGTTCGTTCCATCAGAGTTGGCATCGCTGGATTCGGAATCATTGGTTTTTATTTCACGAATCTCGCCCGAAGACGACTCCGTCATATCGGGAGGTCCACGGATGACTCCAATTCCAATGATGAGAACATCACAATGTCTACAGAAAGGTCCATCGGATGTTTTGCGTTGAGGTTCAGATTTAGCAGTGACGAGATTAAACTGAGTAAAAGGGTACGGTGATTTTTGTAAATTGTCAACTTCTTTGGGGGACAAAACGGTAAGTCCTTGTGCAGTTCTAGCTTGAGGAAACATTAGTCCCCCAGAGGTTGTAGGTACAGTGGTAGTTACAGGACCAGATGATTTCCAAGACGGTTCAATGACGATGTCAGAAGGTCGCGGTGGAGAACAGCCAATTAATTCCGCAACTGATGCAACGGTTTCCGAAACTCGTATTTCCGATGAAGGGGAGAGCGTTAAAGTCACATTAATGCTATCTAGATCATCAATGTCCTGATCTAAACTTAAAGAGGGTCCAGTTCTACGAGGTACGATAACTTGAGAGTCCTTTCTTGCAGCTGATATAGTAGAATCATTGGGCCGTAAAGATACACTACAACTACTTGTCGTTAACAACTGTTCACGTTTAACATTAAGAGGATTAATCGGTGAGAAGACAGGAGAATCATTGCTGTTTCGATTGGTCTCTTCAAGAGCAGAGAGCTTTGGTGTCTGTGGTTTATTAACAGAGTCGCATTCTGGAGACGATGAAGCAACGTACTGCAGGTTATCAGGAGAGGAAGACAGAGAATTGATTGACGATGACGCATCAGTAGTTAAAATTACTGCCGAAGGGGCGACTACTCCAGGAACAACCTCATTGGTTGGTAACAAGTGACGCGCTTTCTTGACTGGTACATCGCTTTCGCGGAATTTATGGAAATCTTTAGTATCAAGAGAATCGTTGCCAATGTCCCCGTTGACGAGGTTTTTCTGTTGGTTGACCTTCAACACGAGTTCCAGGCTTGGAGTTGGAAACTTTGCGTAGTAATCATGAGTATTATCAACGTGTGCGCTACCCAATGAACCTTTAAGAGGACACTGCCCGTTAAAGGGCGATGTACCGTACGGGTGCATCAAAGCGTGGGTTAGAATAAGCTTGGGTTCACACAATGGTAACGATTCCTTGACGGTGACAGCCAATTCTGCCTCAGCTTTGCGCACTTTTTGTATGTGATTTTCCTTGGATTTGATCTTCAGTGGGGAATTCATGAGTCTTTGTCGTTTCCTTTCTTCCTTTTCCCTGGCCTTTTGCTGGCGTAGTTCCTTCTGCAGTTCGCGCTTCTTGCGTTGCTGTTCTTCATACTCACGTTTCTTTCTCTCATACTCTTGTCGTCTCGCTTCTTGCAGTGACTTTTTAATGATATCTTCTTCCTTGATTGTTTCTTTGGACTTGGGTTCCGCCTTGGCTCGCTTTACTTTAGGCTTGGTCTTTGCAGACGCTTTTTGGACAGGAGTTGGATTTCGCATAGGAGCGCTGCTACTACTGCTACTACTGCTCGAAAGCATTGGATTGGCTGCTCCCAACATAGGATCCCTTTCAGACAGTAACATAGCACCATGGTCAGGCTGATGGCCTGCCAATACCTGATTGGACTGATCCATGCTGAAGGAAGGTTCGCTTGATTGAGGAGTGAACTGTCCAAGAAGAGCCATGTCTCCTTCAGTGGGTCTCGACTCCATGGGCAACTGAAGATGTCCTCCCAAAACACCTGAAGAAACAGATGACACAGTGTCTTCATTTCCTGATACAATAGATGATGTCACAGTACATGTTTCTGGTGTAGTAGACAAGGTTAAGTTTGTAATTGGGTGCTGTTCCATTTCCTGAGAACCAACCAACGAGGACACTACTGAGACGTCGGTAGTCAATTCAGAGGGAGAATGAATTGAAGTATCTTGGCTTTTATTCATTTCGCTAACCAAACATGGAGCAGAAGATTCTTGGCAAAATTCATTACTTTGCAGTTTGCTTTCCTCAATTGCTGAATGTATGCTGTTTTCCAGTGGAGCAACCGACGCAATATTTGAAGAGTCCTGAGAAAAGTTTTCTGATGTTGTTGGTACAGGCGAACCTTCTCTCGATGTTTCTTTAGTGTCTGACTTATCGCCGCAACCATCTTGCACAGGAGAAACAAAAGACGGTACTTCCTCATGACACTCTAACGACGCCACAGAATTAGCCTGAGAACTGGATTTGCAGATTGAAACCATCTGCTGATCTTTGTCCTTCTGACTGCACAGAGTAGCGACCTCTTCGTCTGCATTGGTGTTAAACAAATCAAAACACATATCGTTATCCAGAGCCTCTCCTTGTTCAGTAAGTGGTTCTTCACCTCCCATGTCAGCAACCATAGACTCTAGTTTTTGGAGAGCTTGGCTTGATACGCCTTTCTTGCCCTCTGCATTCAAGACTTCTGTAGGTTGCTCACCAGGCTTATTAATGGAAACCGAGTCAGAGCTCTTTGAAACATCACTTTTCTCACGTCTCTCCAAAGTGCTGTCCTCCTCTGATGCATCGTTGTGGTTCGTGTTGGTTTGCGAGTCATTTTCCGATGATGCAGAAGCTGTGGTGACTGGAAGTGTTTCTGGCAATGACGATGGAACATCTAGCGGTGGAATGTGAGAGGCAATGTCTTGGATGTTGTCATGGATAGATACTACAGGCAGATGTGTTTCAGATTTTGTCGACTGCAAATCATCAACTGGTTCTTGCTTAGGGAAAATTTTTTGAGGGTGTGTTTTTTCCTGTTGAACAACCTTTTGAATTTGGAAGTCATCACTGAAGGGATTATTATCTGCTACATATTGTACTACTGGCTGCTTATGGCGTACTTGTTGTTGCTGTTGCTGCTGTGGAAATTGGTGGAATCTTTCTGGAGCATTAAAGCGTTGAGGAAACGTTTCAGCTTGCGATGACGTTCGGGAATTATGTTGAGCTCCCATGGGGTGACTCAAAGGCTGCGATTTGGGTGAGCAGGTAACAGGTGGGCGTAATTGATTTCCTTGTGGTGCTGGATTACTTATTTGTGGTGAAGGGTTATTGTGAAAGCTTAAAGCATTGTTCATTAATTGTGAAGTTGAGAGGTTGATTTGTTCTGGTGTCATTACACCAATAGATGGAGAGCCAGAAAATCCCATTTGCTGACCAGAGTGTGGATCACTTGGTTGTTGCACATTGTTTGCTATAGATTGCGCCGGGGACGGTCCATATGGATTAGGTGTCATCGATTGCTGATTTGGACGACCCATTGGTTGAGATGTGGATCCATCCATGGATTGTGGCGTGGGTGGACCCAATTCATGAGGAGATGCGGACATGTCAGGATGAGTTAATACACCAACAGGATTTTCCCTGACCACACCATGTTGCTGTTGAAGAAGCCTGTGTCGTTGTTCCATTTGCTGTAAAATCTGCTGCCGTAATCTTTGCTGCTGGAGTTGTAGTTCAGGATCTTGCATTGATTCTTCAAGTTGTTTCTTTCCTTTCTTTCCTTTTGCTTTTGATTTGACAGGCATTGGTTGGGGACTAATCATCCATTCTTGACCTGGTAACGGAGATGGTTGAGGTGCAAGAGTATCTTTACTTTTGGCACGAGACTTTCTGGGCTTTCTTGGGGGTTTATCCTAAGATATTAAACAAAAGCAAAAATACTTAGATATAGAAACAAACATAAACACAAGTATAAAACAAAGACATCCTTACCAATTTAGGAGAGGGTGAACTTGATGGAAAACCATCAGGTTGTGGTGGCATCATTCCGGGTTGCATTATTCCAGGTTTATTCATCATTCCAGGATGTTGCGGCATCATTCCGAGTTGCTGTAGTCCTTGCTGCTCTTGCATAGGTGGCTGAGACCACTGCTGACCTTGCGTTGGACCAGGTGAGGGCCCTTGCACTGAAGATTGCGGTAGAAGTTGTGGAGGTTGGAAGCCAGCTGATGATTGGATTTGCTGCTGCAGCATCTGCATTTGTTGCC
Source organism: Telmatactis stephensoni (assembly GCA_029948255.1). Taxonomy (NCBI): domain Eukaryota; kingdom Metazoa; phylum Cnidaria; class Anthozoa; order Actiniaria; family Isophelliidae; genus Telmatactis; species Telmatactis stephensoni. Next base: position 100,471 of record JALIZF010001809.1, read on the forward strand.
AAACCTGAAGTAAGTTTTGCTGTAGAAATTGGCCTTGCTGCTGTAAGGTCATGAGCTTCGCACCAATTATCGGATCACCTTGGTTTTGTTGTAACTGTTGCTGGAGTTGTTGATACTGCTGCATCATAATTTGACGCTGCTGTTGCATTTGAAAGAAATTCTGCTGAGCAGCTATCAGTTGCTGATGGAGCGCTTGCTGTTGATTGGATGGCGCCAATGGTGTAGCGTGACCAGATGATACTGCAAGGGGTTGCATTTGATGTGACACTGTCGCTTCCTGAGGTCTTGACTGAGGCATGATTGGCTGTTGACTTGTCGTAGGTTGATTTGCTATAGTGGCCACAGGAATGTCTTCTTTGCTAACATCTGTTTCTTCAAGCGATGCAGTTTTGTCCTTCATAGCACCATCAACAGCACTTGTTTCTTCAGAAGCCTTACCTTCAGCGTGTGTTTCTTTGATTTGGTTTGAAATTACAGATTCACCCTTGTTCTCAGCACTTTGTTGGCTTTCATCAAATTTTTCCGCAGGTTCAGTCACTTTGTTTTCAACTTTCTCAGAGGCTTGACTGGCGCCCCTTCGTTCAGTTCTTTCTTCAGTCGAGATCTCAGCTGCAGTTTCCTCGTTACTTTTATAAGCACCATCTTCAGCGTTAATTTCAGCATTTTCTTTATCTGCTGATAGACAATCCTGTTCTTGTTCTTTTTGATTGCCTGAATTTTGTGTTTCGTCCTTGCCCAATTCGTTCTTCTCTGATATTTTGTTTTCCTGTTGATTTGCAAAATTTCCCGAATTATCGTCGATTTTGTCAACACTTGTTTCTGGAGGTTTATCGTTGCTATCTTTGGCACTCTCGGATTCTTCTTTGGCACTTGTCTCTGGTTCATTAGTCTTTGTAGTGGACGTTGTTGGATGGGGATCTTTTTCAGGCGGGCCAATTTTATTTCCAGTAGAGGGTTGTACATTGGGTTTCTGCATGAGAAGCCTTTGTGGTTGTTGCATCATTATCTGCTGCTGCATCTGCATTTTATAAAGTTGCTGTCCGTCCATACCCATCATCGGGATTTGACTAGGAACTTGTCCAGTGACCATAGGTCCCATGTGTCCAGATTGAACTCCTGGAGCAGGATGCCTCAACGCAAATCGTTGATGAGAAAGTTCTAAAAATGGCGCAGGTTGGTGAACTGGTTGTTGTGCTCCTTGCTGTTGATGAATGTCTTGCACTACTTTGTCAAACTGAAGTGTCTGTTGGCCTAAATCCTGACGCTGTTGCATTCTTCTTTGATACTCCATAACTAGTTGCTGCTGCATCATATCTGGAGGAGGCTGAGGCCGTATTTGGGCCATCTGTGACATCGTTTGGGGATTAGATAAATCAGGAGGCATTAGCCCCGGCATTAAGCCTGGTGCTTGCCAGGGCTGTTGGAACAAAGATTGTTGTGCCTGTAACTGCATCTGCTGCTGCTTTTGTAACTGACGCTGTCTGTACAAAAACCGCAACCTCTCTTGGTGCTCCTCTTCGCTTTCAATCTCTGGCAAATCCTTGGTGTTAACAACAGGATTCATAGCCTGCATTGCAACAGGCTGCTGTTGCTGCATTAAGTGTTGCTGTTGTTGCATTTGCATTTGCAAGTACTGCTGTTGTTGAGCCCTCATAAGTTGTTCTCTCTGCTGTTTCTGAAGCATTTCAAGTTGTTGTTGCTGCTGCTGTTCGTCGGTAGGTGGTTGTCTTGATAGAGGATGACTTGAATGTGGCGCCTGTGGCAAAGGAGGTGGAGGCGGAGGCGGAGGTGGAGCCGGTTGAATCGGGACTTGTGACATTCCTGATTGATGATGAAGAGGCTGATGTTGTAGAGAAAGATTTTGGGAAGAATTGGGCATTGACGTCATTGACTGGATCGGCATTTGTTGAGGAGCCAATTGCTGCATTGGAACTTGTGGCTGGATAGATGCTTGCTGCACTTGTGGTGGCTGTTGAAGAGGCATGGAAGTTTGACCCGAAGAGGAATGTTGCCACGTTTGTTGGAAGTCATATGGATGAGAGCAAGGTAGATCTGGATGCTGTAATTTGGGTTGCCCTTGATTCTGGGGCAGAAGATGCGGTTGATTTGGAACACCCTGAGCAATACCCATTTGTTCTTGAGTGCCAGCCTGAGGATGGTTTTGAAGCATTTCAGAATGCCACTGAGGAATATCTTGCTGCTTATGGCCAAGAGGTTGTTGGGAATCCATACTTCTTACTTGTTGATCGTTTATCAGATCCTGTGGATGAAACTGCATTTCTGCCAAATCATCTTGAGAAGGATCCCGAGGTGGCGTTGGTAACACTTCATTCGCTACCCCAGTGGATTGGGAAAGTCCTGGATTCATTGGTGGTCTTTGCTGGTCCTCAGACACATTAGACTTCCAAGCTTGATCATGATCGTAAAAATTAAGCCCATCATGGCGAGATCCCTCTTGAGGGTGCTGTTCAGGTCCAGGAAGTGGTGGAACAAAATTATCAGATGACTGTGGGCGAGAGTTGTGTCTTGCGATCATTGAGTTGGGATAATTAGGTTGCTTAGGGTCGATTGGCTGTGACTGAGGTAACGTATTCATTGTGGAATCACACCACATTGGATTACTTTGTTGATTTTGTTGGGGTATCTCATTATGCCACTCATCCCAAGGACTTTGTGCAAGTTGTTGGCTTGAAGAACGTGGTCTACTAATGACTCCTTCGCTGGAGTTATTTAAAGGTGATAAAGGTCTCATGTTTTCAAGACCGTGACTCGATAGAGCTAGATTAGGTAAGGAACCTCTTCTTTCTCTGACAGTTTCAGGAACCTGAGATGAATCAATTTGGGATGAATCTCTTGGTGGTGCATTACTTAAGGAATAAGAGTCATCGCTATGTAATGAAACTGCAGGTGACTGCTGAGCCGAGTTATCACTGTGTTCTTGGTTTTCGCTGTGAACACTGCCAACACTTAAAGTGTCACTAAACGACTGCTTCCTTGGAGGTTTCGGTGGCGTCTTTTTCTTTTTCTCCTCCAGCGCTCTCAATCCCTTTGCTTGTTGAGTTCTTTTTACCTCCTGGCGCATTTGGTTTGTCTCCTGTTGTTGTTGTTGTTGTCTTTGCTGCTCGAGCTGCCTTCGTTGCTGTAGTAACTTCCATTCACGTTCGTGTTGCTGCTGAATGAGTAGTTTTGCCTTTCTTTTTTCCTTATCCTTTTCCTTGTCTTCTTTCGTTTTCTTAGATTTGGCATTTCTGCTTACTTTCCCACCTGGTAAAGTTGCGGTGTTCACTCTTGGCTGGACAAAAACGCCTATTGGAGAGGTAGGTGGGAAAGACGTAGGAGTAACAGGCGGTGTGCCACTTGTCATGATATTCGGTGTTAAAGGTGTTGGACAGCGTGGTTGATCTTGCTGCTGCTGAAATTGTGGAGATGGAACCATCTGAGGAAAACCACTTTGAAGAAATGATCCAGAATTGGGTTGCTGTGGAGCCATGTTGAGTTGTTCTTGTTCGGGCGCTATATCACTAGGTACTTGGGAAGGAAGACTCGGCTGTTCCACTTGATTTTGTGTCTGGGTAACGTCTTGCATAGGAGTGTGAGTGATTGGATTTGGTGTCATTGGTTGTGACGCGGGAGACTCAGGAACCTCTGGAGCAGTTGGCTTTCCTTTGTCTTTCTTGTTCTGCTCCAATAATAGCTGGAAAATATAAACGGTAACATTGTAAGAATAAATGTATATAAAGGCAACAAGAATAGATTTATTATGTATACTCACCCTCTTTCCTTGGTCTTTTAGACGCACACGGTTATCTCGTGCCTTGAGCTGAAAATGATACAAAACTACTTAGGGACTAGAAGCCAAAACCGATTTTAAGACCAAAGACACCAGTTAATAACTACTTTACTGAAGAGAATATTAAAGTGGATGGCTGATCTTACCCTGAATGGTTCTCGTTGTTCAACAGACAATTTTCGCCAAAGCCTGGCAATCGCTCTGTATCTGTTAGGCCAGTCTGTAAAGAAAACAAAACGAATTGAGACGCATACTACAAGGGGAAAACAGTTGTAAGTGGCACTTTCATAAGACAAATACCTGGATATTCCTTTTGCAAATTGGCATGCTCCAAATTAGCATACAGCACTGGGGAAATCGTGGCTGTATCACCAAGCTTTTCGTCTTCTTGCCATTTTTGCTGTTGTTTCATTGGATCAGTTCGAGGACTTGGAGCTCTTCTTCGTTCACGTGGCAGGTCACTTGCCAAGTCAAGATCAGTTCTCTTGGTAAAGTCGTGTTCACTGTCAAATCCATACTGTGCGCCACCTCCAAGAGGATGCTGGCTTCTTACACCAGGGCGATCCTGTCCAAATTGAGGAAAACCAGAAGGTGCATTGTCGAAGTGTGCTAAACCAGGATCCATTCCTTGACCATGAGAACCTTGTTGAAAGGGCTGCAGATCTTGATGTGGAGGCTGATAAGGTGGAGGATGACCACGCGCTGCATCGTTGTTAGCTCTAGGTGCTTGTTGAGGTACACTCTGATTGGGTCCTACTCCGCTGTAAACAGCATCTCGACTCTTCATCTCCAACTCAATACCCGCAAAGATGTCTTCAACTTCTTGGCCATCCACATGGGGTAGCGTATCAATGGCTGCAGATAACAGGTCAAGATCACCTTGCTGTCGAGTTTGAGGCTGTAGAAGACCTCCCTGTGGTTGAGAAGACGAAGGCACAGAATTGGTACTGGAAGTGTTTGATGGATGAGGTGGAGCATCCTGAAGATGGGACTGGTCTTGATCCATTCCTGAAAAATAATTCCCAAAGACATGACATTGATTGAATAATTATGACTTGCTAAATCAATGTATTATCAAAACGCAAATGACATATTCTAGTATTGATATATTGTTAACAGAAATACCTCTATTCACATTCTGGCAATCTGTAGAAGGCATGTCATCGGTTAACATATCCAAACTTCTGTAAAGTGCTTCTGGATTAGGGAACTCCTCCGAAAGACTTAGAGGATCAGCTGGAAGTCCTTCAACGTTTGAACCGTGCCAGCTAAAAATAATCAACAAAGAGAAAATTGATTTAACGCGATAAAACCAAAACTGAGCGAAATCGTTTAAGTACAAGATAATGTTATGCAACTCACTTTTCGCTGCCTTCCAGACCCATAACTGGATGTGAAGTTCCAGGTTGATCTGGTCTTGAGAAACCCTGCTGTCCAGGATGTCCAGTCTGATCGAGTTGGCCGTCTCCAGCGAACGAGTAGGATTGAGAATTTGGACCGTTGTACCGTTGAATATTACCCTTCTTGTTATGATCTTTGTTGGATGCATCTTTTAAAGCCTTGTCGTCATCTGCTGTCTGAATGGTGGATACTATTGACTCTTGTTTGGGCTTTTTCTTTCTAGACGTGGTATGTAGAAGACTTTTACCGAAAAACGCCTCCTGAAAAAGAAAACGAGGAAATGTTCTCAGCTAAAATAGCGAATTTGATCATGATTCTGTCAAAATCATGTAAAATCATGTAACATTTAATATATTTTTATGCAAAAGATGAAAGAAAACCCCGCGTGCCTCTCAGACTGACATCCATTTTCCAGGGGATCTGGTAGTCCTCACTTTATCCCTTAAATCTGTCCTCGGGGACCTTTCATCTCCGAGGACGCGTTAACGTTCCATCCAATAGTGCTGCGTTTAGCGGACTAAAGGTAAACTAGGTAAAGTGATCTACGCAGAACTTCACCTAAATGCAAAGTAAACTTCGGAATTTCTATAGGTAGTTTAGATTTTACCTGCATCCAGTCGGGATATATATCTTGCAAAGGGGTGGAGTGCATTTGATCCGATTCCTCAGGCCAAGCCTCATTGCTCGATGAATCCATTATGGCCTCCAGAGAACTTTGCTGCTGGGCGAAAAAGTTCGTGTTCGCACCGAGAGATCCTCCAAACATAGCCTAAAATACAAGTTTAAGATATCAAGGAATATTCGATAAAACTTGTACAAAACATATGGGATCACTTCAACAAAGTTTTTCACTTGTAATTTACAATTCATAAACTGTAAACTGCAAATAAACCATAAATTGATAAATAAATTGCAAATTGATAAGTAAACTGTAAATCGATAAATTGTAAACTACATGTGTAAAACATTTATCAAATTGACCCCTGGACAGGGTTGCTTTAGCGAAACAACATGACCAATGACATGGGCTCGACAACCAATCAGAGCTCACGTAATAATCTGTGACGTTATCCGTGCGTCTAATCATATATGGTTCTCGACCAATCAGAACGCACACAATTATTAATAGTACGAAAGATTTTCAGGGCGAATGCGTTACCTGACGACCTGGTCCTCTAGGAAAACCAGCCATTTGAGCTTTCCTCCTTCCAGGTGCTTTAGGACCTCGACCAACAAACTTCCTTGCGCCGGAACCACGTCCTTTGACAAGAAATCCTCCAACACCAGGTCGATAAGCACCCTTTGATCGACCCGGCTTTTGCTCAATTTCGTGGTTCTTCTGATCAACATGACCTTCAAAGTTGAAGGCCTTCAAGGGTCCAGCTTGGTCATCTGGGCTCAACGGTTCCATCTTGTCTAAGGCTGCTAAACCCATTTTCTTTGGCTTTACTTTGCTTTTGACTTTGACCTTCCTACGTCCATACGCCGATAGCTTTAAGCGATTCATTTGTTTTACTCCACTGTCCGTTAACAAGAAATTCTCAGCCTCAGTCGAAGGTTGATTACCACCTAGTGACATTCCTCCCCGTCCATAGTCGTGAGAGAGTTTCATTTCTACGATTCCATGATTTGTTAGTCGTTGACATGGGTGAATGGGCTTGGCTTGAGGTTGAGGAGGGTGATTTTCTGCCGAAAACTGGGGTCGATAATGATGTAATGCAGTTGCCCTTGGTGACGGTGGTCCTGGAATATTGACCATTGAGTAAAGAAATGACTATTACTAACGAGCTCTCAGTGTATTTATAATGACTTGATTTTATAAAAGATGATAACCCTTAAAAGCACTACATGCAGGTTCATGCAATACCTACATAACCCTGGTAGCAAGGAGACCTAAATGGTCTGTACTTAGGCCAACTTACTCAAGTACAATATTGAAGCATCCTACTATCATCTAGGATAGATTTACCCCCTTACCTATTAAATTATTTTTTAAATTAATCTTTTTAAATTTCAACAAATTACTAATTACGTTAGCATTTTTGATATATAAACGCAATTATATAAATTATATATTATATTTAAATAAATTTCAGCAATAAAATTAAGAAAGATTAGAAAAGAAAATAGACAAGAGTGAGTAATAAGATAATTAGTGCAAAGAAAGAGCAACAGAAAGCAAATTGCAAGAGATTGAAAAGAAAGGAAAGTTTTCAATTAACGGCAGTTGTTGTTTATGTTATGGCATGATGTTAGTTGTGAACTTGGATGGATACTTCACGACAAAAGTAATTACAAGATTACAAGCACAACAACAAACGAAAAAAAAATACAACGACGACGACAACAACAACAACAACACTATATTGACAACAGTCCAAGTAGCCCTAATAATGTACGTCTTTAATGTAAACCGTGTGTAAATGATTTCATTACAATATAACGATAAGTGGACACAAAATCGATGACAAACACAACAAAAACACTGAAATGTCCACACAGTAGGACGACGATAACACAATGAAAACGAAATCAAGAACGACAAAGTACAACAACATGAACAACAACGACGACGACGACGACGAGAATAACAATAATGAAACTACTACATGGCAGGACGACGATAAAAAATAAAAATAAAAACGACGACGACTATGACAACATGAACAACGATGACAACATGAACGACGACGACGACAACAAGACAGCGACAACGACAACAACAACAACGTTTGCCATCGTTACGGTACTAACCTAGAGGTTTCGTACCGGAAGTGGTAAAGAAGAAGGAGGAGAGAGAGCGTGCAGTTGACGAAGATGAAGATGAAGAAGTTGTAGAAGAAGTGGACGTACCACTCAAGCACACCAGTGCGCGTTTGGTTTTTGGCCGGCAAAACAAACAGTGATATCCATATTCGGCAGCTTTGTCTACTTCGTCTTCCGTCAGCAGTTTGTCGCAGGATCCGTGTAGCCACCTGATGAATACATAAATAGTTCAGTTGAAATACTAGAAATGATTAGGGGGAAGGGGATTCATTATACGGTCGTTATTTAACTGAGAAAGAGTCAACTCAAGTCGACTTTTCTGTTAGCATGCGCTTTTAAGTAGTAAGTCGCCCTCAATTATCGTTCCAAGACTCTTAGTTTAGCATGCACTCGGCGGCCGAACTTCGTTATGAAGTATTCCAAATATCCCGCCTAACATCCAACTGAATTCAGAGGGGAATTTAACCTGCAGTGCGTGGCCGGCCCTCGGGGAGGAGGAAGGGGAGGGGAACCGGGGAGGGGGAAAAAAGGGAGAGGTAGGGCCTCTTGTTTCCTTTTCCCCTTCTCTCCCCTCCCCCTCCCCAAGGACCAGCCACGCAGGCCAAGGGGAACTTGCACCATGTCAACCCAAATCAGCCCAAAACGAAATGCGTTCTCGTGGTTTTTGTACTGAAACCCCAAAGCCTACACTCACAGATATTGTTAACAATTCGTGTTTTGTATGATAAAACTTACCGATCACAATTGAGACATTGTATCATGAGGTCGTTTTCATTATATCTGATGTTGCATACAGGACATGTTATCTTACTGGCACAAGGACCACACTGGGTGTAGTTAGACTGCCATTCACACTCATGACCAGGTGTTTTAGTACCACAGTCAATACACGACACACACCTAAAATGGATCAATAACCATTAGTTGGATAGCCGATTTTCATTATCTGAGCCACATGCAGCTCTTAATATTAAACAGAATTAGCGTCGTGTGTCGTCGTGACGGATATAATACAAAACGACATTACATGACACCATGATGGCACGTTGACGACGGTATTTCTCAACGCTTGTTTAGTTTCGCGCATCTTTTTCATATCACGTGCTAAATCCACAGGTGTCCTTCGCCACATGAATTATTTCCTTTTAGCCAAACCTCTTTGATAAGACCTTAACGGTTCGCAATTCCCAGTTTTACGAATCCTTTGCTTGAAGAGATCTCTCCAGCATGGACAGTTTATTCAACTACCAAAGATGAATGTGGAGGAAGGCGTTCACCTGGACTGCAAGCACGTGCTCCAAAAATATAGTGTTTCCTACTGCAGTGCTCCAAACTCAAGACTTACTAAGACGATACAACGAAGCACTGTGATTAAGCAACGTCACCGGTAACGCCGCAAGCTAAGCTGGAAGGTGAAGAATGAATACATGTAATAGTTTGACTGTTACAGTTAACGTTACGGACAAACGCACGCCATGCGCCCAAGCCTTAATGCTGCGCGCACCTCACTGCCCCGTATGTAACATACTTGGTAACGGCAGCGAAATTGAAACGTGGACTTTGGCCTAGAACCTTTAAAAAGAACAAGAAATAAGCTTTTACCATTTACACTTCCATCCTCCTTGGGGGACTTTCTCTAATGGTGGATCCAAACAGTAAGTATGGTAGCTAATATCACAACTATCACACAGTAATAGACGAGCTTCATCACTGCCTTTACCACATCCCTCACACAAAGTACAGTCAAGACATCGCCAGCCTTTTGATAGGATTATCTTGTTGACCTGAAAACATAAGTCAATAGCAGTTAACGCGATGCACGTGACGGTCCACCTTGAACTTCTTGAATGAACGAACAAATTTAAACCTTTGTTATCGATAAGTAAGTAATAAAATTTATCTCGCAGAAATTTTGTTTTTCCAGTTCACTACAACATACTCAGCAATCGAACAGAAATCTTTTTTCTGATCCACCGCATCGCCAGCGAGGGGAAAAAACCTGTCGGACCTGGCATCTTTTCATGCCCCAAGTGACGTATCAGAACGTCATTTTCGGGCCACATTTTTGACGTGTCGCACGCCATGGTGAGAATTCTATTCTTTGCGTTCCTAAAACCGGTTTTCAAACAGGTTTTTGTTGAATAGACCATAAACTAAAAATTGCATGGGCCGGCAGAGTAGAAAAGAAACCTCTGGTCGCAGCGTAACTGCAACAGCCGTCATTCCCTCCCCTCCCCTCACCACCACTTTGATACACAAAAACATTTTGATTGGACGTTACCTTGACGCCTACGCAGTATGGATGATACGACTGACCACACTGTGAACAAACAATAAGGCGACCTTCTCGTCCTTTGCCAAAGCTACCACAGCACAAGCACATGTCTTGCTCCGTGGTAAATTTGTCATCTGCCGAGAACAGTACGACAGTTGTATGTAATCCCTCGGTTTCTTCTTCTTTCGTTGCACTGTCAACAGCGTTTGCAGCACCAGACTAAAGAGAAAGACAGAACGTTTAGTAAGATCTAGAACCTTGTTGCTCCCAAACCACGGTCTTCCTTCTTCAAGCTCTAACCGCATTCTCTGACATTAACGCTTACTACTGGCTAACGAACCCCTTCTCAAACCCTAACTCTCGTCAACATATTTTTTTAAACATCATATTCAGGTATTCCTCAGAAATTCTCTACAAAAGTATCTGGATGCCAGAACAAATTTTTCTTCGTGCCAGTAAAAGCATTTACACGTAATTGCCACTTAATGACACACACCTGATTTTCCTTCCCTGGTAATGGTTGTACAGAGGCTTGTTTCTTTAGCTTGGTTGGCGGTCTTCCTGGTCTTCCATGTTTGGCTTTCTTCTTGGCGGGTGTACTGTTCGTTTTGGACTAAAATATTTCAAACCGTACGTTACACTAGGAATTTTCTATTGCTATTATAATATACATTTCTTTGTTTTCAACACGCAATCTAATACACACGGATAATGGATCGTTACTAGACTTGTATAACAGGAAGCCCGAATAATAGCCCAGGGTCTTAATCAATAATAGGATTCTGGAAACGCAGTGTTCACGCTGCATATAAATGGATCGTTACTGGACTTTGTGTAGAACAGGACGCCCGAGTAATAGCTCAAAATCTTTTTCAGTGATCACATTTTGGATATGCAGTGTACACACTGCATTAGGGATATTCAAAACACATAGAGACAAGTGCCATGATAAAGTACCTTTAGTTTAGGGCCAAGTTTTCTCTTCCCTCCAGTTTTTGGTGGAGTAAACCCTAAGCTACGAAACGATGGCGCCGATAGTGCCTTGTGTTCGTTGGTGTGATCAGATGTTGGCGGTGACTCGGGCAAACCTGACGACGAATCTAACATGTCGAAATCGGGCTTCATGACAGCTTCCATCTCTTCGTCCAACGGTAGTTTACTATCTGCATCAAGAGAGTCCATAAGAGTATCATCAAATGGCCTCAAGGCCGAGATGTCATCGAGGTTGTTCACTAGACTACTGTTGATGAGGGTTAGATCTTCGTCCATTGGAGAAGGTGTTATGCGACCAATTGCTGCGGATGTTAGTGTAAGTTTGTCTTCGTCTACACTTGCGGGCATAGATGGGTCGACATCGTTCATAGTTTGTGCGTCGAATGATAAACTGTTCTTGTGATTAAGAGCCTTGTAGTGAAAGAAAATACAAGATATTTAATATATCATAGCAGACTGAATAAAACGAAAACAATAAATGACCACACCGTTAGGAAGAAGAAGAAAGGAGGAAGGAAAGAAAAAGGGAGAGAAGGGAGGGAGGGAGGGATGGAAGAAAGGAAAGGAAGATGCAAGACAAAGCAAAGTTAAGGATATAGAAGAGAAAGGAATGAAAAGGGAAGGACATAGAATTGAAGTGAATGGAAGGACAAAAGAACTAAAGGGACGAAAGGGAAAAAAGGAGAAAACAAGATGAATGAAAAGCAGAAATTTATGAACGTTCAACATACCAAGTGATCTTCGCCATTTTCCTTGCACTGCGGACAAAAATAACTGATTTTCTTGGCAGTGATTTTCCTATACATGTCTTCAGTAACGTTATCACACTCAGCATGTAACCACTTCTCACAAGCCTCACACTGCACCATTGCAACATCGGATAGTTGTCGGTATGCTCGACTACAAATCTGGCAAAACAGTCCTTTATTTCTCTGTTGATAGCAGCTGTCACAAACAGTGTAATGTCGATGCCATCTCGATGTAGGACCCCCGCCTGGTGTATTGGAACCACAGTCTTCACAACGCCGACAACCCTAGAAGGAAACGGAAAGTATTCGATTAGTAAAGTGTAGAGATCTTTTAGTTATTATGCGCGGTCTTCTAAGAAGTTTACAATTTTACTCCCATCAACCTGCAATCCGCACATCCTTCTTACAACCTCCCTCTTAGAGCAGATTTCGTATGAGTGTGAAAACGTAATGATGACAACATCTGGATGGCACGATTACGACCTCGGGAAACATCCAATGTTTTTATAGACAACATAGCACTGACACAGTCACTGGACAGCGTGGTTCGCTTCACACACATATGAAATCTTAGACTCGAATTCCAGCCTCTGCCTACGGAGGCTTGGGACAAACGACACCCCCACGGCCGAAAACCGAGCCTAATAAAATCTGCTCTATAAAAACATTGGGAAAAAAATGCTGTTTTAACCGTGCCGTGCTGTTTTCACAGTCATACGAAATCAATTCTACTGTAGTTTTGCAAGGGTACACTTAGGAAATCGCACGGACGATTAGCCGCTTTATCGTAGCTGCAATGGTACTGGTAACCATAGCGACTAGTAATAAGATCAATAATTTTATGCCCTCGTCTTACGGACGTGGTTCCAGCAGATCCGTCTTCTAAAAAATTGTGAAAAAAAAACCCCGTCATCCTGTCTGGCAATGTTTTGATGGGGTAAGACAAACATGAAGATCAATCAAAACGGTGAGACAAGGCAGAGCACCTCTGAACCTTTCATAGTTATAATTTATGTAATCTGTTCTTAGCTCATTCGGCGGAAGATAAGAATATAAGACTATGCACATTATCAAAATTGTCGACATGACAGTAAAGGCCTTCATAGGCTAAGAGTATTAATGGAACTCCGAGTCATGTTGACCAATTAAAACTGCGAGAGACGGCACGGCCCAGCTTTACACAGATTTGAAAATCTGCTCTTAGCTTGGGAAATACCTTTATGCACATCATCAAAATCGTATGCACCACAGAAGAGAACTTCCAGAGTGCCAGCATTCATAATTATTGAGTAAATATTAGCAAAGTTACTTACCACACACTTCCAACCAGTCTTGGGTATGGTGGTCATGGGTGGATCAAGGCAGTACGTATGGTAACCCTTATCACAGAGATCACACACTAGCATTTTATTATCATCACCAGGTTGCCTAGAAACACACCAAAAAATTCATAAAAATGGTGCCAAACATATGGTTATGACTTAAAGTCCTTTTGCCGAACCGGTAAGGGATCTAATGTTATCTGAAGAGACAAGGATGGCACAGTTGGTTAGTGCGCGGCTTTTGGTACAAGAGGTCCGAGTTCACAGTGACCTCCCATTCTTATTTCGACTTCTTTCCTTTGTATCTTTAATTAACTTTAAATACCCTTAAAACCGAACACTGAAGGAGAGAAAGGAGGTAAAAGGCGCACACTTCGAGCGCTTTATAATTGAGCCCCTGGTTCGGGAGAATTGGGCAGCTACTGCCCTTCGAAGTAAAATAAATTGCCTTTGTCTTGCCTTTACCTTTGCCTGAGGGGTTAGTCAAAGGAACACGTATGTTAATACAAGTTTAGACTTGTTTCTCGATAGAAGAGTTATAAGCTTTTGATCACGAAGTAATTTCGCTTTTAACTAGACAAAATTATATTCCAGCTAATTTGGGCACGCTATCGGCTTAGGTAAACACACGTGGAGGCAAGGCCACGCCAACTAGTTAACCTTCTTCGAACATGGTATATGTTACCTGATGAGATAGATTACTACAAGAAATGTCCATGTTTTGCTCACCTGCAACCTTGACAGACTTTACAGTCGGGACACTGCCAGCTCATTCGCACTAGCGAAGTTGGATCAACCGCTGGATCCAAGCATCGCCCGTGATAATGACGGCCACAACTTGTACAAAACAACATCTCAGAGAAATCTTTGGCTTCACCGCATAAATAACACTGCGCTTCTACACCTCCTACAACACAAAAGAGTTTGAATATCTTAGCTTTATGTGTGAATTTTTACAGTAAATACCTGTATATAAGATAGCCAATTTTATATTAAATGGACCACCATCGCGTCGGCCCCCTTCTAACGAGTTCTATTTGGTCGAAACTCTTCTTCAAGGCAGACATAGGGAACGTCTTGTCGCAGGGGCGGTAGAGCCCTTCCCGCCCTAGTTCATTTTACTAGTATCATTTCCTTTCTTATTTTTGTACATTATCAGTTATTTCTGACTTATTATGTATGTTAGCAAGTTGGTTAGCAAACTGCTATTTAATCAATGAACGAGAAACCAATTCAGTTCCGTCTCGAAATACACGTGATAATCGGAGACTTACCAAGACGGCCAGCATCTTCTAAATGATCGGGACACAACATGGTCATAGTTTGAATTTCCTAAAAAACAAACAACAAATAATAATGTTGGAGCGAGAGTCCTTTGAATTAAAGTGCGTTTGTTTTTTCTTGGGTAAGTGGCGGAACGACAAGTAAAACGACAAGGACTTTGCTATTCTTTTTGTGGCCTTTTTTTCTGTAAAAATTAAGTGCGATCGAACTAACTCGCGCTAACTGATTCACGCCATACTAGTTTTTATACTGACGAACTTTTCTTTCGATTGCTGTGCGAGAAGAGGAAAAGCGAAGACTCAAGACGTACCTGGAAAGCTCCTGCACTGGCTGCACAGGGATAATGGAAGGTCTTTCCACATCGAGGTACTTGACAAATAACACTGGCACCATATCGATTACAATGTGCACATCGCTGGAAAATGTCACGACAGTCATTTGTTAGTCAAATATACGGTCAGACTTCCTCGTCCACAGGCCTTGAATACGCGGCACTGTGACGACACCATGAAATATTCACGAGGTACTAAATGCTGGTACAAGTATAGCTAGTAGCACTGCTAACACACACACAGGACCGAGTCAGTTTGGATTTGTCTCCCCTACCCCTACCCCCCTCTACTAATTTCCCTTTCACTCCCGTTGCCCATTATACTAATCTGGATAGTGAAACATATCTCAAAGGTTCCGTTTCTTACCTCACTAAGTGCAGCAAAGACAGCCTTATCAACGTTAACAAGATCATACGAGTCCAGCTGACAGACGCCTTCACTCCATGAAGCACAACAATGATGCGCCCAAACAGAACCATCGCTTTCAAACACCTCACTGACATCCTTCTCTCGAACAGAACCAAACATACACTTGTCTGCCGTTAAGGTCTGACCGTTGTTGCGAAAAGGAAGTCCAATAACCACTGAACCTTTCTTTCTTCCTCTACCGGGTGGTCTTCCTGGGCCTCGTCGGTGTACCATTGGTTGTGGTTGAGGTACGTCGTCGATAGCTTCTTTTCCCGTGTCGGCGGGTTCTGCGCTGAATGGCTCCGGAGTCGAATTCTGTCTTTGTCGGTTTTGGGCGGCTTTTTTGAAGGGATTAAAACCTGGAGTTGGTGCGCACAGTTGAAGTTTTCCTTGATACATACGTCTTTCTGGGCCACATGAACAAAATGAACACAACTTGTCCTCAGGTATGCTGGAAAATAAAGACACTTGCTTAACACAGGTAACCCAAAGATGTGCAAAATTTATACGAGAGTGAGAGAGCATACATCACAACCTTGCTGTGTCCGTCAATTTTTTTTTAAGTTAAAACTTGTTAACCGAACGTTATTGTCCGCTTCTTAATAAACTGAGGTAAACATACATTATAACTACATGATCATCTTATCGTTCAACACTTTCATGAGTCATTTGTTGAGATTGTACACTAATTGAATAGCAGTCTTGTTTGTGTAACATTACAGTTAAAAGGTTATATAAAGATGTGTTGATGACAAGGTGTTTTCTTAATACTTTAAAATGCTTCATTAAAAAGTCAATAGGGTCATTACGACTATTTATAAAGGCCATGATTGGCTTGGTAAACCTCAATTAAACTATATGTTCACGATTTCCGGCCTAAACAGCATCGGCAAATGATACACTTTTTGCAAGTTATTTCAAGAAGTACAAGCATCTTTTTCTGAAAGTGAAATACCCTGTCATGATTCTTGTTTTTTATGGTAACAGACAGGGATTTCCCTGAGATGAAGCATGAAGGATGGAAGATCTCCCAGCGACTATCGAAAAACAATTAACGGCATATATTATCTTTAAAAAGATTGAGATCCTTAGAAATTGTATTACGATACTTAATTTGAGTTAACCTGTTTATAATCTGATATGCAAAGTCAGCAATGGCAAATATCGGTTAATGAAGCAAACAAAAGATTAACATGGAATTTTGAATTAAGAGCAAAGAAAAAGATCAAGATACAAGTTCTGTAGGATACTATTCTTCTTCAAAAGTGAAAACACTTTCTTGGTGAATAAACAAATTATACTACAGGGCAGAAAAACTGCAAAGCTGCGGTTTTCATATTTTTTTCATAAACTGACAAAGACACATCTAAAATTGTAAATGCTACATTTTAGCTATCTCTACTCACAACTTTCTGCTAAACCTTGTCAAATCACAACAAACCTTCTCAGGGATATTTATAAAAATTATGTTTTTTTTTGCTGATCAAAATGTCACCTCTCCCAAACTACAGGACCAAGAGACCATAATACTAAGAGAGCAAAACTCAGTATTGATGTCTGTGCGATGTTTGTGGCAACCAACTATTTTTAGTAACTTCGCCATTGTGGCAACTATTTTTAGTTTTAGTAACTTCGCCATCTTGCAAAGCTGACTCGAACAATAGAATTTTGACATGCACATGGACAGGACCACTTGCTTTTAGCAATCATATTTTGTTGTTTGAGAGCCTTGCGCGCGCAATGGCATTGTTACCAAAAATAACCTTAGTCACCACTAACATTGCACAGACATCAATACTGAGTTTCGCTCTCTTACAATTATGGTCTCCTGACGGGACATTATATCTCTTGATCATGAGATGCATGTGCACCAAATTTTGGAGGCGGTTGACATTTTGTTCTTTGAGCCTAAAGGGACTTGTATAGAGGCTTTGCACCATCACGTGATGGCAGCCATGACAGGGGGCAGGAACAATAGATTCTGGACTAATCTGGTTTACACGAGAAAGAGTTCAGTTCCCCAGGGGGAAAGATTCTATTTCTATACAATTATGGTCTCCTGACGGGACATTATGTCTCTTGATCATGAGATGCATGTGCACCAAATTTTGGAGGCGGTTGACATTTTGTTCTTTGAGCCTAAAGGGACTTGTATAGAGGCTTTGCACCATCACGTGATGGCAGCCATGACAGGGGGCAGGAACAATAGATTCTGAACTAATCTGGTTTACATGAGAAAGAGTTCAGTTCCCCAGGGGGAAAGATTCTATTTTTCCTGCCTCCTGTCATGGTTGCCATCACATGATGGTGCAAAGCCTCTATACAAAATATTGAGACTTAAACAACTTATGGTCTCCTAATAAGAGAGGCCATCAAATGTTTTTCCACCCTGTCCAGAATTACTGCTTTGCAGTGTATACATCTCCTGTCACAGTTAAAGCAACAGTTAGAGCTATCATATACTCACATTTCATCACGATTATGGACATTGTCTGGTATTAATGGTTTCCCCATTGCATCCACAGCATTGGCATAGGCAGCTTCCTTCTGAAATTATACAACATTGGGTGCATTTAGTTTTTAAAAGTTTTCTGAGCTTTAATTTCAATACTTCCAGTATTCTAAAGGAAATGTGTATGACAGGGGAAACTCCTAGCTATGATGACACCAATAATGGTTGTTAGGCAACACTTGATCAATGAATATATAGGATTTACGTCCATGTTCTTAACAAAAGCATTATGTACATCACAGTTCTTCTCTACTACATGTAGTATTTCTAATGTAATTCCATGACAGGGAAAACCCCAATGATGATAATATGTTAAGACAATGCTTGATCAATAATATAGGGTTTTGCCCATCTTCTTTAACAATAACAATCACATCTGTTAGTTTTTCATTTATAAATGCTAGCAGTATTGTTATTGAAATTTGCATGACAGGGAAAACCCCAATGATGATAATGATTGGTTGTTCAGGCAACACTTGATCAATAATAAAGGGTTTTGCCCCATGTTCAGATTTAACAATAACATTACACAGTTTTTCATTTATGCTAGTATATATTGCTATTGAAATTGCATGACAGGGAAAACCCCTATGATGATAATGATTGGTTGTTAAGACAACACTTGATCAATAATATAGGGATTTGGCAATATTCTTTTGCAGTAACATTGCATCAGTTTCTTAAAATAGGAAATAGAAATTACAGCATTTGTGGGAACGGTTTTGTGGGAACCACACTTGAGATTAATGGAATTATAGCATGCAATGCTGCAGCCTAATTGAGACAATTAACTGCAATAACAATAGTTCCTGAAGACTAATTGCAACATTGAAGCAACACAGTTTTGACTTCTAAGCAATAACTGATTTGGGATGACAAGTCTTTTGGCTCACCTTAAAATCAAAATCACAATCAATCCTGGAGCTTTCTATACTTGTTGTGCTGTGAGATGCCCGAATTGGAGACTTCAGTTTACTGCAATTTGAAAAGAATATTATGTACATGAGTTGAAAATTCAAGATCAATAGTTAAGGTTATTCTATTTAGTCTTTCAAAAAGCTGAAGTAAAATATGTTTAAAAATGTAGAAGTTTTTGGCAAATTTTATGTTTTCAATTTTTGATTCCCTCTTCAATACTTAACTTTGTTTATTCTTCAGAACCCCCTGAATTATCAAACTGAGGTAGTTATGGTTAGACAATATTATCTATTTCATAAATTATATATAACAGTAGCAATAAACAAATAGCAAAAATCAACATCTTAAAGAAAGCCAGTCAACTGCAACGTTGTTCTCCAATGTGCATCCACTGTGCATATATATTTGTACTTTAATGGTATTTTTGACATTATGTAAACATACAACCAGCACAGAGCAGTTGACATATGAGTGTGAAACAGACTGCATCGTGCAGTGACCATGTCAGTGCCATGTCGTCTGAAAAAACATTCAAAATTTCCTGCCATAACTGTGCCGTGTGGTGATGGTGTCGTTTTCACAGTCATACAAAATCTACTCTATTAGAGGGAATGATAACAGTTTCTATATTTAATAAGACTCCTGGGATGAAGGGACTTCTTTAATTCATTTGTTTATTTGCACTAGCTACTTAATATTATTTCTAGATTGATGACTATATAAAAAATATTTTGTTATCTAAAGAGAAGGCTAGAAATATATAGTTGAAATACAAATGAGGTACTGATGGATTAACAGATTCTTTGTTACATCAGTGTTACAATTTATTATAAATGTCTGAAGGATAGCTGTTACTGAAGTTAATTTTTAGCACATTGCAGAAGAAAACAACCAAAATGGGAAAATGCTTTAATGTAACCAATTAACTTCATTCATCAAATTTGAATAAAAAGACTGATAACCAATTTATAAAATTAGCTTTACTCAAGGTACATTTTCACAAGAGTGAAAGATTTGTGATATTCATATTTGTATTTTTTAGAGCCTGATTGTTCAAATATGGGTAAGTATGGGTTAAAATGAATAGTTTTCTTTATAGATTTAATCCTGGGTTAGCTCTCATGGCACAAATGGGCCCAGAGGTTTTTAAAATTCAGCATGCCTTCGAAATCAAAGTGTTTTCATTATTTTAGGTCACGTTTAACACTCAGGTAAGTTCATATTGCAGCTACTGGTAACATATATAAAATTTTTGAAGACATTAAACAGTGCAAAAATAATATATATAAGTGAACTCTGATCAAATAGTACATTCTCCTTAATTTTTTATTAACATAGGAGACATTGACCTTTGATCACTTACACTATTTTTGCTAAGGGCCTAATTCAATTTCTACATCCATGACTTCCCTAAAACCCTTATTAGAGCAACACTACCATGGCAACTTCATTTAGTCCTGTTTTACTTTAAATGAAATGTTTTTTGTGTGGGTGTGTAACTCCTGTCAGCACTTATTACTGTTTAAAGTGGGAGTATTAAATTAAATTCATGAGTTGATTGATTGATTGCATAGCCGGGTCAATGAGTGGTTGATTGATTTTAATATTATAACAAGTACATGGTCAATAGTAGGAATAAACTAAATGGCTCAAGAGTGCAATACAGCAGCCTATTCTTATAAAAATCAAAAAATTGGTCAAAATGCAGCTTTTATGGGTTAATTTATTGCTGTAACTTCGTGAGACATTAATTAAGCCAGAAGTATTGATACCAGAAAAAAAATACACTTGTTTTTTTTTGTTTTGTTTTGTTTTTGTGCAGTTTGAGTCAAAAATCTACTTTCAATGTTTTGGTTGATAGCTGACAATGCAATAAGAGCCAAGTTGTAGGGAAATAAAAAATAATTATGACTTCTTCATTTTTCTCCAAAATCTCATGAGTGATCAAAGTCAACAAGAACATTGAAAGAGATGTTGTTAAATTGCGGATCTTGAAATTTAATGATTGAATTTTCAAGCAATCAGTTATGTAAGTAAATTATTGACTAACAAATTTTCCCTCTGGGACCTTTAAACCTCTAAAGAGAATTTCTAATCTAAACCAGGTTATAAATACCTTTGTGCATTAACTCTTGTCTTTTTGATGGGCCCTCTAGGTCTTCCTCTTGGTCTTGGCTTAGTTTCACTGACAATATACCCTTCCTCTGAATCAGGTGTCAAAGGGGATGTTGGAGGTAGACAACGAGTAGGAGACATCTTCAAAATAAAGCAAAATTATGAATTACAATTGGCAAGGTTGTATATCTAAACAGAGAGAACATCTGATCTCCAATACGAGATGTGCACTAGGACTAGATCAATTTAATGGGGTGTTGTAGACATTGAGGTACAACGTACTATACATCATTATACTCACTCCAACTTTATAGAGAGTATAGGTTTGTGAGATAGGTTATTGACTACTGTTGCAGTGTACAGTACTACATAAAATTATATAAAAACATAAGACATTTTTGTGATTATCTAAAAAGTACATGAATGTACAACAAACCAAAGAAAAGAGAACTAGAAAAATAGAGAAGCTAAGAAAAAAAATATGACTGAAGAATTAATTGAACTGCAAAAAGTGATGGTCTGGAAATTTTATTTATACATGTATAGTTTCTTTCCACACAAATCTAGAGTTTATTATTATTGTTGCAATTATTAACACTATAACATCCACTCTAATTTCAAATAGGCTCAAAATATTTCTACTCAATTGAAACCATATCCCATAAATTTGTGAATACTGTGATTATCACATAATCCTGAAAATAAAGCTACTAACAATAATTTGTTGTACAAATATAATTATATTAATTAATCAACATTGTTTTTAAACAGTTCAAAACTTATTCAATATCACACAATAATCCCAATGTTGCAATTAACATACAAAGAACAATATATATAAAGGGGTTTCCCCTGATCTATTTTTAGAAACATTTAATAAAACAATCAGAATTTTATCTTCAATTGAATTGTCAACAGGAAATACACTTGACGATGAACAGAGATATTCTATATTGGACATTAAAGTGCAAGCACATTATTGATATTAATGTACTTATTCAACACTACAAGCATTATAAACAATCCTTTCCAGACATTACATTGTCGTGAATATTGCAAGAATATGTCTACATGTAAATACAACA
Source organism: Telmatactis stephensoni (assembly GCA_029948255.1). Taxonomy (NCBI): domain Eukaryota; kingdom Metazoa; phylum Cnidaria; class Anthozoa; order Actiniaria; family Isophelliidae; genus Telmatactis; species Telmatactis stephensoni. The sequence continues at coordinate 122,421 of JALIZF010001809.1, forward strand.
TGTAAAAACTGATTGTACCCTACTTCATAACACTGCTCAGAAGTGGTCACTTCACATGCAAACATCAAAATATTTTAATTGAACTTTAATGCACAATCATGCTGAAAATTATTAGTTCTGGGCTGGGGGTGTAACATTTGAATTAATCAATGTCAAATCATTAATACATTCAAGCACTAGATCAATTAACTTTTATGAAATATTTTATTTACTAGCAAGGGAAACACAACCCTGGACCAGATAACAAATAGATCACATGGCACTGCTAACCTCTTTTCACTCTTTACTTGTATATCAAGGCCTGAATCAGCCCTGTACACACAGTTAATTTGTTGTTTTTGTCAAATGTAGATGAAGTCAAGATCTAATATTACGAACAGCTTTGAACAGCTGTTTGGAAGTGCCACACTGCTAAGCAGGGAACTTTACCTTGCTGGTCATCAACTGATTGTGAGTGGGTTGCTTTGTGTACATTGTACAATAATGACAGATAACTTAGCTATAGATAATCTACAAGCTATTGACTTTAAATAGAATACAACCAACAGAAATTTTGATGCCTGCATGTATACCATCTCATCAACTTTTTGATCAGATTTTAAATGAGTCAAATTAAATTAAAATTCAAAAAACCTATTTTGATTAACATCTAATTGGTTATTGTACAATAACTTTTGTTAACTACATTTCAAAAAGCTGGGCAATACATTAGTTTGTGTTTGTCATATTGAAATTCACAATACATGTATTCAAAGTTTGGAAATTAATAAGTTTTTTTATGATCAAAAATCCCTTGGCATCTTAGTACAGGAAATGTGCACTTACACCTAAAGTAAATATAAACAGGAATCCATGAAGCTAAAAACTAGAAATGCAGACAGAAAAAAACTTGTGTATTTTAAACAGTAGTCTAGCCGAGCTAGTATGGCATATGTGCACATATACAAACAAAATTCTCCACAATTTGATAAATCTAAATTTGTACATTCTCTCTCTAAATATACTAATCCGTATTTTTTATACTTAAGCTTCATTGTCTGAAATACTTATTGTCCAACGTATAAATGAATGAATGAATCAAACTTTTATACAGCTTTTAAACATATCTTATAAATATAAAGCTTACTGAATTCTACATGTATTTCTGAAATGAAACTAGAGCATGGCTTGTATATTATTATTATGATAGTGTCTTTACATTGTACAATTAAAAACATGCGTGTGATAAAGCCAAAGTAAAAAATCTTACTGATGGAGTTTACCTAAATGAAGCAAATTGTCTGCATCACTAACTTCACATACTGATAAATACAATGTACAAGTTTGTAACCAAAAATGACCCCAAAAAAACTTCTAAAAGCTACTGGAAAAGACAAAATTTTAGGTGATCACTTTTATCTACCGTTATAGAGATTTTTTCAACATGGAAATTGATCTACTTGATCAAGAGACTGAAGACATTTGCTGCTAACATTAAAGAGCCAGTATGTGCACATACATATTAATTTTAGCATTTACATTCAAATACTTGGCCCTTGAGCCAAACAAAGTGAATCGAGGACTATGATGCAAAGCTAGGCACTACAGGCAATATATGTCTTGTATCATTTAGTTTTTGGAGCAAAATATCCTTAAATGTTATCAGTACTCTCAAGACTGCAGCTAAAATAGTATTATTGTAGTATGAAATGAACAAGCACTGGTCATTGGAGGTTCAATAAGTTGCAAAGAACTTGTAGGTAACACAAATACTGTAATAGCAGAAAGGAATAAAAAATTCAAACTACACGAAGAGTAAAATAAAAAAGAAGAAACTCTTGGAACATTTAGATGTATTGTAACATTGCAGTGAATGTATGACCTTCTTTTGATATAAGCGTACGATTATTTCCTTCCTGGAAGGGAAGTTTTGAAATTCTAGATTTTAGTCACTAGCTTAATAACATACCCCTGTATCTACAAGCCTTGGTCTTCCTGGTCCACGTTTTGGTCGTCCTAAAGAAGATGAAAACATAAAAGAAATGTTATAAACAGAAGATGATCGTGACGAGATAAGATGTAAATAGAAGGCAACCTCTCTCAAGCTTTATACAGCGAAAGCCTACAACCATCACGAAATAAAGTGGAGACGTTCTAAAAAAACTGTAAACACAAGGGCGAAGTACTTTTCTACCTACTATGATGTGATAGAGAAAAATCCCTGTATTTTTTATTAGAAGATGCTTTCAAAACATGATCGTAACCAACCCAGAATACAAAACCTCGATGAAGCCATAGAGATCTAGTGGACGAGAAGTCATTTACAGATGGGCGTTTGACTCGCTTTGGTCTAGTCGATTTCAGACCTTGGAAGTCCACGAAAATACAGAGTAAGGAGTAAGATCGATCGATTTTACGTTCTATTTTCGTGTACTGTTGGCGGAAGATCCCTTTTGGACAACAAATGAACATTCATTAATAATGGAAAATCGAGGAAAACGCAGATGTTTCAGAGAGCCACAGGTGAAGAATTCTGTAAGAAGGAAGATCTCCACAATACATGACGACGGCCATGGATTGGCAAGACATCCAGAGCAAACTGGAAGCCATTGTATAGCCTTCTACTCCTCGGAGAATGGCAACATTTCGTTTTTCTCGTACGCCGGCCATCTTTACACCTTGGCCCAGTAATTATTCATACTATGGTATAGATGTTCTTTGTTTCGTTTTGAAGAAAAAATATAACTTTACGTGCTTAGAATTTCTATGAAATGTAGAATGGTTGGCAGAGGTATTGAACGAGAGCTTTTAAAGCTATTTTTTCGTAGCTTACACCGCCCATCGAGTTCAGCTTGACCAAGCGATAGCAACTTTCTTGGATGAATCGTAGCCGTCGATCGGCCAGCCTACGTATTTACGAATGCCGAAACAAGAAAGTAAGGCCAAAAATCATCTCCTTGAGGTGCTCTCTGCGACTTTAAAATAAACCATGGTTCGAGCCAATAAATGTAGGAACTTTATCCGTGAATTTCAGGGCCAAATACATTGTTTTGAATTTTTTAAAGCACAAATTCGACAGATCTATTGTTGGAAGAATAACTTCGCGCCACGGTTTGGGACATATCTCGCAAAATGGCGTCCCTCAATCGTAGCTCAACAAAAACGCATATTTTCACTAACAGAAAACATTTTAAAAAGCCAAATGCCCATAATTTGATAAAGCAATAACTGTAGATATTAAAGGATTGCTTTGCAGGGATCGAAGTCGTTTTCTGCCATAAATCCAAACTCGTTTTTAAACTCGATACAAAGCAAGTCAATCTTGTCAGCAAAGCAAAGTGTATGCAGAGCCGATCGACTTTCAACTCCAACTTACCGGACATTTTGTGGCTAAAATGATCTCAGTAGCAACAAAATCCTTTCTTGAGCTTTCAGCTCCAAGTTCAACCCTTGCTTCGACTATCCAACTCGGTAAACTGGCTGCCCTCGCGACCACTATCGCGTCTTTCGCGTCAAATTCGAATCCTCTTATAACTGCTACTGAAGTCGAAGACACTGGCACACAATTTCTACCATACTCCCAACTTTTCGTAACTTGCACACGATAATTTCCAAATAACTGTCTCTAAATGATTTTCCTCGAAGGAGGAGAAGTTAATCTTCAATAGTAGAAGCGAATTATTGTAGTATAAGTTCTATGAAGTTCAAATTGAAGGGGAATTTTCGGGCCTTTGGGCCAAATCGCGTGCCGCCATGCATGCTTTGACCCTGCTTCGACTAGCTATCGGACTTGCGCGAAACAACATGACCCCCCACGGTCGAGCTCCTTCCACGATCTACGCCAATCAAATCCTCGCGCTTCACACGGCTATTCAAAAACCGATTGGCTTAAAATTCCTGTGACGCGGCACTTAAAAATGGCTCTTTCTTGTCAGCTGATTGTTTTTGGGTTCACAGCGATTTTCAATAACAAGATGACATCACGGTTTGGCTAGCAGTAAAATGGTTGTTTAAAAGAAGCCAGTTTGATGTTAGCTATTTTCTTGGATCCGAAAAAAGCCCTGCGCTCGACTTTTCTTCAGCCCTGAGACTGCTGTTTATGGCATATCGCTTACACGAGTCACTAGGGGATTTTGGTTCAGTTTCTCGAGCACTAGTTAACAACAGAGTTTGTTGACAATTTTTATCCAATGTTTTGAAGCATTTCTACCACAGCAATTAGGGATAATCGAAGATTTAATTGCTAAATGTGGACGAATGGTATACACCTTGCAGTACGAACTTCTGAAGTGAAAAACTCTTTTTCTGACTCATTTCGACTCCGTTCGTGACACCGAGTTCGCAATTAGTCAATTCAATCTACCGATATTCCATATTCTGCAAAAATCAATAATGAAAAAGATATGTTCAAAGAAAAGGAGATAAAATGCAATGTTCAGTCGTTTTACCGTTTTTTTTTTCTTCTCGAATTTCGAGATAGATTGATAAATACATTCGGCCAACAACCGCGAAAAATCATCACAAGAAATGACACCATCTGGAGTAGCCTCACGCGCTCAACTTTTGCCGTACAAACACCAGCGTCACCACGCTGCTACGTGAGCGCAGACCTTATATAATTAATTGGTCGTTTAACATAACTGAAAAAATTATAAATAGCTAGTTTTTCGCCAAAATACATCTTTTTGACAGGTGGTCAAGGATGTTCTTTGTTCTGAAATATGGATGCATTTTCAAAGAGTAGTCAATATGGCTCTGCAGTTCGAGTTATTTGAGCACGCTACGCTACGCATTATATGAATATATGTAGGGTCAGCCTGGATCAAATCAGCTAAAAAAAACTTGAACTGAACTGCTCTATTTCATTTTAACTGGAGCGATTTTTACTTTACTTTCGATCATAAAAAGAAATCCAGATATTCATTTACTCGCGCCAGTAGATTCCATTTTTGCTTTTGTTTTTGTGGAAAAAATAAGGATTTTTATAATTCATTCGCACCTGATGGGAATCAAAATTCATGAAATGCGCTGAATATGCAATATTTAGGAAAAAATCGTGGGACGAAGGCAAATGAAAAACAATGAGATTTCATAAGTCAGTAAGCTGGAATCAAGTTTTTGCGATAAGAAATTCACAACAAACTGATCTAGATAGATATTTTAGTAATTAAAGTGATCCATGTGGTAACAGTAGTCATTGTTCACTAAAGGTATCAACGATGATGAGGAATCCCCCCTACACACTTTGTAGGTGTAGTAAACGATGACAAAGGTAGATGGTGATCGGCCTAAAGTATCCAACTGTTTCTTTTGTCAATACTGAATGCAAGCATGATATTTACTTGTTATAAGTTACAATGACCTGGTACAGTACGTGTGTTATACACCCATTGACAGACAGACACACGTATGACGAGTATAGATAGACAGACAGACAGACAGACGGACATGGTCGGATAGACAGACGGACAGATAGAGAATCTGACGAAAGATGCAACCATGAGAAAGACAAAGAGAAACAAATGAGATGATATGTAGAAAAACCGAAAACAGACAAACAAAAGGGTACAGCCAGATACATACAGGTAAGATAACATACAATACTGAAATCCAGTTACAAATATTGGCCGCAGACAATGACCAGTCAAAACTGACCCAAACCAAATCCAACTCACATTTTTGTTGGCATCGAGGGAGACGCAAGTAGTCGACTCAGGTCGTTAATTACACAGTGCTGACAAGCGCTAACGGCAAAGCATGAACAAGCAGCCACAGAATAATGCCCAAAGACCGATGAAAGAGGGCGAAACTGATGATCGATCCAATGACTTGTATACTTTTGAAATTGCCGAACCCCAATTTATCAGCTGACTCCAGTAACTACACATCGATTGCACACAGTGTACACTAGAACAGGTATACTATGTATATCATTAATCATCATCAGGAATTAAATCATGGATAGACTCCGAGTTGCACAGCGGATCGACTGCAAACTGACCATCTTGTTTAAACTTTCGCGTCGGCGATCAGTTGCATATCTGTCATCGTAGTTTTGACTACTCAGCAAGGCTGTGTGATTGTTGTTAAAACACAGAACAAGACCCATTCGAATAACATGTCTGAAACTGACTCGTTTGAGTGCATGGTACACGTCTCAGGTTAAACTAGTACTTGCAACAGTTTCAAGTAGTAGATAATTGTTGGCACGGATTCTTGGAAGTTGCGCTATTTCTGAATAGCTTCTAAGTTACAACATGATTAAAGGATAAAGGAAAGATTACCAATATCACGTTGTATACTGACTGATATGATTCGATTAGATTATAACATTACGCCGTTCTTTTGAATCTACTCAAAGCTGATATAAAACCTTAAATCTCTGACACAATAATAATTTAATAATGTCCATCGTGATTACCCTTGTTGAAGAAATGATCAAGTGTAAGTCACATATTAGCCAATCAAAGGCGACACCAAGGAATCCCCCTTTGACGCGCAGTCATTTTGCTTCGACTTTGATTGCCGACGTCGCGCAGTCGTATATAGGAACCTGAGGACAAGACATTGACAAGACAACAAAATCAAATTGATCGACTCATTTGATTTGAATATGTTCACGATCCAATTCAATTGAACTACTGGTATTGATTTGGTAAAGTGTTGTGACAGTGAGATTTGAAACATTGTGGGAGTTCATTTTTACTATTCATGTGCGCTTACCTTAACATAATTACCTGGTAGGTTATTAGCATACAGCAATTTTATTTATTTTGTGCCAAACGAAAGACTTTAGGCTTGGTTCTTAAGTTTTTTGTTCCTCATTGGTTAGGTATGTATACACTATATTTGTCTAATTCGTCTGATCTTTGTATTTCTATTTTGTTTTAATAAGATTCTACTTATTATACGATAGCGTCCATGCATTTGAATAACGCGTTGTGTGGAGAAAGATGAAAAATTTGCATAACCTTCAAAATGGACTACAACATTGTTAATACATAAAAGCGGATTGGGTCAGATTAACCTTGTTTATTACAATACAATAATTACCGCCCAATGAAAAGTAATTCCTAACAAGTTCCCACTCAATTTTTACCTATGATGACGACGAATGAAACGTCGAATTTGCTTGGGGTTTCCGCCATGTAGACATAATTTACCGTCAGTGTACTCAATTATATTTGCCTAGCTGCATAATGAATATTCAACAGTTAGCTCTGCGCAAGCGCGAACTTTGCTTAATGCAGCTGTACACACTAAAGCGTTCATACAGAGGCTATTCAATCACGCAACTAAATGCTGTGATTCAATCAGTTGGCGATTAGAATCATTATGCAGCATCCGCTGATGTCAAAACTGATTATTCTTACGATTGATAGATCTACACGGATCTCCGGTCTGACTTTACTGAACTTGTTTCCAGTGTCAGTGTCAGAAAGACCCATGTTTAACCAGCTGTCATAGCTGACTATGCTAATGAAGGGAAAAAAATGGCATACGTCTATTTTAATATCTTAAAATCTCGATCTGATTTCAAAACGGGAACTAGGTATCTTTTCAGTTCCTTCCCTCCCCTTCCAGGCGTTTTTCTTAACCCCGCTGGGTAGCAAAATGACATCCTCCAGGAACTGATTCATTTCACAACCTTTGAAAATCATGAGTCATTTGGGCATCCTAAAACTGAGTTATACAGCCGAGCTGGAATTTGGCTGACAAATATCCCAGCCTAAACTCGTTGGTTTTATCAGATTTTATTGCATTGCCTGTTCAGTAGTGCGCATTTTCCTTTTTCATTTGTCAATAATTGTTGACCATATCCAAAGCCTTATCTGCTCGCGCGCTGTAGAATATCAGCAGAGCACTGAAGGAATCTGTCGCACTTAATTGAACCACAGTGTTCGTGATTACCATCAATTACAGACTTTTCCATCCTCGGACAACATGCTAATCGCGATAAATTTGAAAATCCATCTTTCTTACCCTTGGAGCCAGAGCTTTGTTGACGTTACTAAGTTTCGTTAATATTTACCTTGGGAGAAACGGCTCGGGCCTTCGGCCCTCTAGGGGGGAGGAGAGCGAAATAAAACTCTGGCATCAGGGGCAATCTTTTCTTAAGAGCGCCGCACATGCTGAGAAACTGTGTCAGAGGAAACCACGCGATGCACTTTTCTCACCGTGTGCTCTTTTAGCTGCTCTATTATTGGCCTCGTGTAGCCAAAGATGCAACGTCTACGGCAAGCTAGAAATCGTCTGAGCTAAGTGCCTCGTGTGGCAGTTTCCTCACGCAGATTCTGAACGTGTGCGGTAGGCTTTAGATAAAAGAAAAAATTGCCGATTTGGTTTGAATTTCTTAACCGTAGCAATTAAAGATGCGTTTCGTTTCCAAAATGATTTAAATTATAGTGTTGACGCAGCTTACTTAAGCCTTAGCACCTAGCTTCCTGTTGGCGGTCTAGAGATCAGCTGTGGGCTCCAGAGGTTTTAAGTAGGCAATCCTAATTAAATTCGTGGTATCAAAAGGGGTTTCGCGTAACGGTTGATTCGGGCCAAAAATAGCTCGTACTCCATGAATGAACCCCCGCGCGCGCGATGCATGATTTAATTGCTAGTTCATAAAAAATTATCAGCGTAATTGCGTCGAACTTTTCCGCGGGTGATGCATTAATGTGCTAAAAATTCCTGCGAGTGATGCCTGATAGGTACCTCCCCCCTTTGCTACTCTGTAAATTTGGAGTGGTCGGTACTTGCTTGCCAATTTCAGTAGTACCTGAAGAAGATGAACCCTCACTACAATGAAGTGTAATTTGTCTAATAGAGCAGATTTCGTTTGAGTATGAAGCGAACCTACACGTGGAGCAGTGTCCGTGTCACTGCCGTGTTTTCTATAAAAACATTCGAAATTCCTGTGGTAACGGTGCAGTGTCCCGGTCGTGTGGTGCCGTTTTCACAGTTATGCGGAATCTACTCTACAAGAAAAGTAGGTAGCATTTGAGACGATAGTAGTAGATAGAAGAATTTCCAGCAACTCACTGGTGCTTCAGGAGAACATTGGAGTAATCATGGTATTATACAGTTAACAATAATCTGAAATGTTTAGTACTGACTGCGTTATACCGATGGGCGGGTTTAGAGACTCCTGAAACGACTATGGGCCCTTTTCTTCTCGATACTTCCCCAAATATCTTCTAGATTCTCTGGGCGGTTTCTAACTTTCATATGAACCGCTTCCTGAAGGATTATCCTGGATCCACTCCTAGCTGATCGGATATACCTTTAATGAGATCAGCATCGGTGCCATAGCCTTCCATGGAGTAAAGCTGTATAAGCCACCATCAAAGCACTTTAGAGCGGATTTCGTATGAGTGTGAAATGGACTGCGCCGTACCGTGACCGTGTCAATGCCGTGATGTCTATAAAAACATTCGAAATTCCTGCCGTAACCGTGCCGTGACCATGCGGTGCCGTTTTCACAGTCACACGAAATCTACTCTATAACCATAAGCAGCATAACTAAGACAATATAGAAAAACAAGGGACCATAATATTAAGAGAGCGAAACTGCTATTGTCAGTCTGCGCGATGTGCTTGGCGCTTAAGGTTATTTTTGGTAACAGGAAGTTGATATACCTTCGCGTGCGCAAACAATAAAATTTGATTGCAGGAGGAGAAACAATCCCGAGCCCAGAGTCTTGATTCGTATCCACGCGCGCGTAAAAATCAAATTTATTATTTGAGACTGGCGCCAACTTCCTGCATGTTACTAAGAATAATCTTAAATAAAATAAATAAATAAATAAATATTTTAACTGACACTCCCCTGAAGGGACTTTTTAGTGAAAATCACTCCACACTCACTACCACTGCATTCGATATACTCTACATACATCACTCAACCTTCGGCGCCAAGTACATCGCGCAGTCATCAATCCGCAAGTATTATGGTCTCTTGAAAAAAATCCGATAAAAGTAAATCATAACTCTTGAGAATTAAAGAAAACGTGTGGATAATTAATTTACAAATACTAATCAAATCTCCTTTGTCATAAGGGTTTCCCAGGGCTCTCTAAAATTTTAAAGCAGGCAGCCCAAGATTGAAGTTACATAGATTTGACAAACCAACGCCTCAGGCTATCGGAAACACTCAGCTCGCGGTCTATGAAGTCAGCGGTTATTTTCCTGAAGTTCCGATTGGAAAGTTCATTTTTTACCAACTGGAAGATTCCCATAAATTTCGGAACATCTGAAACTGAGTCGGTGTTCTATTTACCATTTCATAAGACAGAGCAGTTATGGAATATTTAATAAACTTTCGTTATTTGAAGGAACTGAAAACTGCTTAGAAGTACACTGAACAGGAGCCGGCTACTATGGGCTTCGATTCTGACTGAGAAGTACTTTTTTCCGGAGTGTTATTACTCTACTCTACTCGAACTGTACTGGGTCTAGTTGCTTAAAACTTAACGCTGGACGCAATCGTTAACGTCGGACTTTCAGCCCAGTTAAGCCGCTGTTAGTAACGTTTGACGTTAGCAGTTAGGTCCGACGTTACGTTTTATGCAAATGGCCCAGATTTGGACAGTTTTTCCAATTTTTTGGTCGTCATTTGTCGTAGGCCTCACAAAGTACATTCTATACAGAGCATGAGCACGAAGGACCATCGAAACCACAACGGTAATGAAATTTCCTCTTCATTGTTGGGAGAAAAGGTAGAAAACGGCTAAACCGAAGTTCAATAGCACAGTGACGGTCAGTGACATACACATATTCTCTTATATGTACTGTGATAAAGTATTTGAGATATAACGCGTGCGCTGATTGGCTGGCTACTGTGTTTAATATCAGAGGACAGAGATATGACTCTTATAAGAAACTTTTAAAATATATTTATAAAAGCATTATTAAACGATAGCTTATGTTTCTGTACTGTGAAATGAACACTCTAGAAACTGTAGAGCGTTTGGACACAACGTGTATGTTTATAGAGTGGTTTTTGTATGAGTGGGAACACTGTACGGTTACGATACGATACGGTTACAGCAGGAATTTCGAATGATTTTATAGAAACTATGATACTAGTACAGTTACGATACGGTATGGTAAGTTTCCCACTCATATGAAAACGACTCTATCTTGGGTCACCTTTGGCTAAGCAACCACCACAGGAAGCCCATCTGAGTAGCAAACAGACCGACTTGAAATAACGTCAACTCGCTGAGTCAATGGCCATATGGGCGTCTTGTTTGTATAAAATGGTAGAAGCATTTTCGGCAACTGTGATAAAACCGATATGATGTGGTCTCCTGATTCAACAAAATGCCAGGAGATTCAAAAAATATGTTCTTTCAAGAGACTGTCTTGGTTAGATATAATGGGAGTTCGAAGTGCCTGGAGTTCGTTATAACGAGGTTAAAATCCATACTTTTTGTTTGACGTAGTGAGAGTAAAATTTCTGGGAAAATGGTTACGCCCTCCCTTTCCATCCCCTCCCCAAGAGGTCTTTTTGCCATCTCAGTTTTGACCGTGAGAGAATGGTGACGATTTAGCGTCGATAAACAACATGGTGGACAGCGACGTCAGAGGAGGTTACGTACTTTGCTATAAATAAAAGCCAACTTCTTTCAAAGTAGTTCTTAGCAATGGCGGAATTACTGTACACTCTATCAAGACACACAAGGGACGTTACTGGTTGCTGTTTTTCGACAAATAGTCGAGTTTTAGCTTCGTGCTCTGGTGATAAAACAGCTCGTCTTTGGGACGTCGAGAATGGACAAGAACTCCCTCAGTCTCCTCTTGAAAGCCACAACTATCAAATAAATTCCTGCTGTCTGTCGCCTTTTGGAACGATTTTAGCTACTGCATCTAGTGACTGTAACATTATCCTGTGGGATGTAAATACCGGTGAATGTCTAGCGGTGTTAGAAGGACATCGTAGTGGAGTGCGAACTTGCTCGTTTTCTCCAAACTCGCAGTTTCTGATCTCGGGCTCGGCAGACGAGACGTTTTGTATTTGGGATGTGGCTTCAAAAAAGCTTGTACGATGCTTCGACAAGCTAGAAAGTACTGCAAACGCTTGTGCGTTCACTCCAGATGGCCTACAAGTTGTAGTGGGCACAAGCAACGGAAATTTGTCAATATTTGATGCTTTCAAAGCGAACATGCTCGCTTATTTGGGTGATGCTCATGACCTTGGTGTTCTTGCTTGCGTTTTTTCTCCGACATTTGGATCCGCAGGTAATTTAATGTACTAAAGTATGAAAATCTCAGATAATACGAAAGTAAAAGAGATCGAGACTCTTTTGTTATTTCCGGCGGTTTCTTTCAGCTGAGACTCATGCCAGGTGTTTCAACACTGTTTTCGATACTCCAAGTAAATTGAGAAAATATTCATATCTTATTCAATCCCATTTCATAACATTTCTCAAATTATACTCATTTGAAATCCATCTCTTTTTGTGTGTGTTATTTTTCCTTTTTTCTTTTTTCTTTTTGTATTTAACAGGACAAATTGATTCTGTTTCTCTTGTTACTCAAGTTTTCTCATTATTCAATTTTTTTCTTCTGAATTTCTAATTCTAAATTTCTCTAATTATTCAAAAAAATTTTTTTCTTTGATAAAAAAAATTGTTAAATTCATTTAAATTCAAGAACCACAGTCAACTGTTATTATTCACAGTACCTTTCATTATTTTTATGACATTTTAGTTTTCCTTTCATTGATTTTAATTTTCACGATATACTTTTCATCAGTCCAAGGGAGACCTCAATTTGTTCAAACTCTTTGGATGGCCAAAATTTAATTATTGTGATTTGGTATAACTAGAATATAGTACATTAAACTTAATGAGAGACATCCCACTATAATGTGTCTGGCAGTGACATATTTATTACAATATAATAGGATCGAAGCTCTGTTTCCTTTTAAAAACAGTTATTAATACATTAGCAACATTAAAAGTTTTTATGTATTGGTACACAAGTAAAATTTTATACATCTAAAAATGTAAGAAAAAGGTCTGAAACAGGCAAGCTTTTTATGTATGGTTTCTATCTGCCCAGTGGAAAATGCTAAATCTATATAGTATTACGTATTTATAACAGATAGGAACAATTATATATGCATTTAAATCAAAATTCATTTCTCTTTACTCAAATGAAAAATTGAAGCCTAGAAATTCCATTATTAACTTTCAAAATTATTGCAGTATAAAAAGAAAGGATGCTGTTAATTCTTTTTGTAAATCACATAATTATATATGGGCAATTCCACATGAGACATGAACAGTTGAATTTAGAAAAAACTATATTTCCTGAGTAATTTAAGTAATGATGAGCAATGAACCCTCTGAAATGTTTATAAAAAGTGAATAGAAGTGTTTTGTGAACTTTTCCACTCCCTCGCAGGTCTAAAACACAAAAAGTGGACGGACAGACAAAACATGTATGGGACTTATTTATTTTTATTTTTGTTTATTTGTTTATGATTGTGGCCTAAATTGCTTGAAATTGGCATAAACATACTAATAGCTACAATGTCAAACACAATTCAATTTTTTCCTGATGGTTTTTATGCTAAAATTATGCATTTATCCTGAGAGGTTATGTCCGCAACATTTTTGGGTAATGTCCGCAACATGCAAAATACATTATAGAATCAACACGAATGTAAATTTTTGAAATTTATTGACATAATAATAAACCTTAGTTATTATAGAAACTATAGATAACTTTTGTGTTCTTCTACCATTGAGCAGTCCATAGCAATTTGAGTTTAAAAAGTATCACTCAAAAGTGTGGTTGATTTTGAGGTAATGTCCGCAACAGTTACTTTTAATTTGATAATTAATTAAATATAGGTAGAACCTAAATTTTTTTGCTGGCAAAGTAGAAGAGACCCCTTTGTGTTTCATTACAAATAGGTTTTATCAACTAAGCGTTTTTAACTTAGAAGCTGTGACAACTTTTATTGCAATTTTTTCCCTCTGAAGGTAATGTCCGCAACGTGGAATTGCCCATATATATTTTTTATGTTTTAATAATATGGAAATGTACATGTAATTTGAGCCTTTATCATTCATTTGTCAACAAGAGATTGATTGGCTGTTTAATTTGTTTATGAAAAGTTGTTATGACAATATTTGGCAAATTGCAAAGTAAATGTGAAGTATTGTGGTATATAGATGGTAATATTTTCCTTATATAGGTAAACTAATATTTACTGTTGTCTAGACTATAAAATTCATATACTATATAGAACTAGCAATAATTAATGATTATCATAGATTGGTTCTAAATTCAAATTATACCTTGTTTATTTTGTTTATCGAGTTGTATTTTACTAAGTCACCATTTATAATTTCATATAAACAACAGTTTCTGTAAGTGTTAAAAATAAAAAGGTCATTAACTAACTAAAAAAAGATGTTATTAGGTAGATTTAGCATATGTCACGTGATGTATGAAATACATGTAGGATATGAGATGCAAAAATCATATCATATTTGTTCAAATGTCTGATTACTATAACAACATCTTGATACTACATCCAGGACTCCATTTCACTTGTTTCTGCATCAGCTCCTTGAGGTCTGCACCATGAATGGTCATTTGAAGCATATATTTTGTCAGCACATGCAATGTCTTCTTGTTCAAATGTTAATTAGAGCAACTTTTAAAAAGTGAATTTGATTAACAGCTAGTATTCTGAAATGAGCATAGAGGGATTTCATGGCAGACATGTTTGTTGTCAAAATAATAGAGAATTTCTCGTAAGAGAAATAAAATCATTTGTCATTTAAAAGCCTTCTATTGTACTTGCATGCCTACAAACATGACTGTCATTAAATCTATCTATATGAGGAATAACATCCATAAGTTGTTGCAGAGTGTAATTTTACACAGTGAAATGAAAAGACTCCTTGTTTTATTTGTACTGAAGGTACAAGAAGCAATTTTTAGTTTGCTGGAATACATTAGTGATTTTAAGTAATTATTCCATTGTTTTCTATTTCCAGAAAAGGGCCAATCAAATGCAACCTTAAAACGATAATAAAAACACACAGTCATTTGAAGTTTATAATATTTTAAGTAAAACATGATTGAGAAACTGTGAGAAATGCATGATTAATAATGTATATATATACATGGAACAATTATTGTTCACCAAACACTTGGCTATTTTCTTTGGGATCCCTGAGTGTTCACATTATGTCAGCAATAACCAACCTGGAATTATCTAATATGCAATTTGGAGGTTAAGATGCTTAAAAGGAGATTAAAATTACTGAGTTATAGGGGAGAAGTTAAGTAAAGCATAATTTTTCATATCATATCAAGTATTAGGTGAATTACAAATTAAATTATTAATAATAAATGACAGTTCAATAATTTTCCTCATCCAAATACGAATTTGGCCAACCTTTATAACTCTCCAGCCAAAGACAGCTTGGAACTTAAATATTGTTAAATAATGAATGTTAATATTTGTATGAAAATCTGCATTATATGTTATGTATAATTGAATGTTTTCAGGTGACGAGTGTTGTGAGTCTGGTATGTGTATTTCAACCTCTTCCTCCCAAAGCCAGTCTATAAGTAAGATTGTTTTCTTAACACTGATAATCATGTATAAATTTTAAAATAAAAACTGCACAATTTTAAACTCTCCAGAATAATATAATTAACTATTGATAGGTATTGGGTTTTGTTAAAATGGGTTCTTTACTTTGGTTCTATTCCTTGTCCATGCACCAAATTCTTGAAATAACAGTAAAGTTTGGTACTCTTAAGCAAGCAATTAATGTAAAAAATGCTTTTTTCTAAAACTAAAATAATCATCTCAAACTAGAGTGAAAATAGATATCTAGAGTTAGAAATAAAATATCAATAATATCAAAGAATATGTGCTTTTTTGGGGGATGGGGGAAAGGCACTTTCCCATATAAGATATCTTGATATGTGCATGCAGTCTCAACAACTGTGATTTTCAGGCGTTTCAATCTGAAATTGGGCATAAACTTTGAGCATTTTGTTTTGGAAAGAAACTGGAGATATTAAATACTGTTTTGGTCCCTGCTCAAATATGTATCCAAAGTACAGAACCCATTCTTTGAAAATTATTTTTTTTTGTGAAATTATTTTGTGTTGGAAATTTGTATATTGTGATCTAAAAAGTGGTGAGAGTATGAACTTAATGACTGAGTAAGAAGGCCGGATAGGAAAATATTTGGCTTGAGGTCATGACAGTACAGACCAAGCACAGCGAGGTCTCTACAGAATGAACAAGAGCCAAATGCCCGACCTAACTCAGGTAATAAGTATTTTATCATATGACTCTTTTTGACCATTTTGTCTCTGTTTTTGGACACACGCACAGGTCCAAGGGTTTTTTCAGACCTCCTTCAAAGATTTGTATGTGCTCCATCACACGACTATTTCCAAGGGTTTTGTTAAGAGTGCACACTAGGCCAAATATGGGTCATATGATATCAGTCATAGTGTAATGACCACCAATAAATTTGAGAGGTACCATGCCCTCTAATATAATCAAACCTAACCACATCATGCTGCTCACGATAATATATTTTGTTTGTATATGTCAAACCAGCTTAGTAATAATACAACAAGTTAAATTTATGTTTTGACAAATTTATTTGCATTGATTAACATGTTTTTTTGCTGACTTTAATTTTATTAATAATCATAGTTAGCATTTGCCTGCATTTTACTGACTGCACAATGCTTGTTTTAGTTCCCATGACATCAGATACTAGTGGTAGTGCTCCTCATTTTTTGCTTGCTACATGTGGAAATGACAATCTTGTTAGACTTTGGAATGTCTTCACGGGGTCCGGTAAGTCATTATAATTCTGTTTCTATCTTGAAAATGTCTACAATGTCTTCCTGCCTCAATTAGCTGAGATATATTAGCTAGACAACAAACCATATGGTTTGCAGTGAAAAATTTGATGCTACATTAACAAAATGTTGTTCACAATTTGCACAACTCAATACATTTTGCTTTTACTTACACAATGTGCTTTTTCAAATAGAAATGATATTAATAATTTATCTTTCCTTATTATTAGTAAGTATAACTTTGTTGTATACAATTTTAAAATACAGTTTTTGTGTTTTATATGTATATTTAATTAGCAAAAGTAGCAAACTTTTTCAAGTTAATTGCTAGTGTCATAAAATTTGGAGCAAAGCTATTACTGTACAAGCTAAATCAGTCCACTTTTTCAGTATTTAAGAATGGTAGACATTGGAGATCAGACCAAGTTTTTTTTTTGAATTATGACTTAAAGGATATGAGACATTAAGCAAGACAGTCCACTAACTCATGCATTTACTCCATGAACATATATATAACTGATTATTCTTATATTTTCTTTGTTTCAGCATACTCAGAAGAATGTCATTTAGGTTCCCGCTGTGTCTTAGATGGTCACCAAGGACCTGTTTGGGATTGCAAATTTTCTGCAAATGGGAAAATTCTGGCATCTGCGTGAGTATTTTGTAAAAACTAAATTATATTACGATTGCACCTAGAAATTTGTATTAGATTTTAATTAGGTTTATTTACATTGTTAGTTCCAATGACAAGACTGTGATCTTGTGGGACCCTGTAAGTACTAACTATACATTGTAGATGATGTTTTTTTGGCTGACTCTTTACCAACCACTTACTAACATCTCACCCACCAATATTACTGACACCTTTGTAACCACTCACTGACAACTAGTTAACCTACAACTCACTGACACCTCACTAACCACTTACAAACTAATTAGCAGTAACCACTTACCAGCACCTTACCAACCACTTACCAACACCTTACCAACCACTTACTGACATCTTACCAACCACCTACTGACACCTTATCAACCACTTACTGACATCTTACCAACCACTTAGTAGAATAGTATTTTACCTACCACTTACTGACACCTTTAATACCAACCACAGAAATAAGTCTGTGTTTTCACATTTGTCTACAGCTCAAAGCATCTCCATTGCATACCATCACTGGACATTCACGGTAGGTAATCTCACTGTGGTTCTAGAATTTTAAGTCTCCAAAAATAGGATTTCAAATCTTATAAATGCTCAATAATTAGCTGGCATAATTATTTTTTATATTATATTTTTTTAACTGACATTGTGACAAAATGATGACATGTGATAAATCACATTCTTTATGTATTTGAGTAAATATTTCTTTGCATTTTAGTTATGTGAATTGTTGTGCATTTTCTCCCAATGGAAGATGGTTGGTGACGGGATCTGGTGATAGAACAGTTAGAGTATGGAAGATAACACTAGATGAACATGGTAAAATACAGAATTTGTAGAAATACTGTAATAGACTCATTTCATGATGAGCCCAAAACTCCTAAAAAATCCAGAACAGGTGTCCTCATAAAGAATGTGTGCTCAGTCATAATCCAGTTAGCAGCTAATATAATTCAACTTGTGGTTTTATATGGGAACTCTTCCAAGGCTACGTATTCACTAAGAAAAGCTTTTTTAATGCTATTTATTATTTTTATGTATTATAACATGATAATGTGGAAAACTAAAATATTTTGCTTAAAAACTCTGGCTAAGTTTATCAATGTTGAGTTTATGTAAAGGTGTTGACAGATATCAACCAACTACTGCTCTACCTTTAGTGGTAAATATTTTGAAAAATCTTTCTTTCATAAGGATTTGTCTATGTAAATTTGTTCTCCAAAACCACACTTAATCCTAGTTTTCCATTTTTCATGAACCCAGGGACCACACATTTTAGGAGCCTTAAGCTCATCATGTATACACCTAGACCCAATAGCTGATTAGCATCAATATTTTGCAGGTTCACTTGACACTAATGCAGTAGTGATTGAAAACACTGATGCACTATCAACTCTAGCCAAAGTAAGTAAACTGGAGTCTCTATTAAGGCTGTGTTGTCACTAATCTGGATAAAACTGGAAACATTCATCTTTTTTGCTGTGGTTAGGCCTTCTGTCTACTATAAAACAGTTTTTATTGTGTCTAAGAAAATGGCATTTCAGTTTGACAGCAAAAATGGAGGAAAAAAATCTTTTTCAAATTTGTTCAGATTAGTGTAAACATAAGTCTCCAATGCAGCTGTAGTTTGCGTGTCACGGATTTAAGCCTTGCGTGGCACACAAACTGAGGCCGCGTAGGAGACTATGTAAACATAGCCTTAGTGTCTACTGAGGCCACTTATTTGCAAGTGGTTACTTAATAGAGTTATTCTTGGTGGGCACATGACATCATCAAAAAGCTAGAATGTAAACTATAAATTGCTAAAACCTGGCTCCTTAGTATTTTTTGTATACATCAAAGAAAGAACTTGCTCCTGAAAATCTGGGCTGTTTCTGTTGTTTAGTTTTTGAGTTATCGGTGACCGAAACTTCTGTCAAGCAATACTGTCACACTCACAGATAGAGACTTAAAACAGGCAAATTGGCAGGAAATAATATGTATTTGGCTTGGCCCATTGAAGTAAATTTTATTTTGTAAACATAGTTATCAGAATATGCGAATTAGATGCAGTTAGGGCATGATTTTGACTCTTGTTATTTAAGCCGCCATGTTGGTCTACACAGTCGTGGTATGCCAACATGGCAGCCCATACATTTCTTACTAAAATGTCAGCATATTTCATATATCTTTGCAATGAAAAGTCATTTTAATTCAAAAGCTTGCAATATTGCAGAGTTTTGAATAATTATTATTATTTTGTGCAAGTACTTAAATTTTATTTACAGCTGTAGAACAGCATTTATAATTTTCGATCACTTGAGTGCCCACCAGGAAGAAAGCAATGAGAAGGCACTCTGGAACACAGACAACTGGCCACTTGATGTACAGTAAATAGAGGTCTAGACAGTATAATTATGTACTTGATTTAGCCCTAGTATAGTGTTTACATTTATTATGGATGTACACACAAAACGGAATGTGTCTATGAATGCCAATTTTGATTTTACATGATACATGTTACCCATTACATGTAACAAACATCTGACTAAGGACCAACAAATGGCTGTCAAACCACTGACAGTTGTCTGACTGTTGGTAGACAAGGAAATTGGTCCATTAGTCTATACTTGAACCTGTAACAATGCATGCAGTGTCTTTCTAACACTTATAAAGAGAACGTACAGATTCAGTAAATTAATGTCCTCAAAGATATTGGTGCTTCTTTTTCACATACTTGAAGTAAATGTTGATGCTTATGTCTATAAAGTGTAATCATTGATAATATGAATGTTTATAACCTCTGTTCTTATAAACTTTTTAGGATGAACCCCAAAGAAAGTTGATGGTAAAATGGACAGTTGATGAAGTCTGCAATTGGCTGGAAACAATAGGATTAAAACAATATGAAGAAACCTTTAGAAATAATGCCATTGATGGAGCTGAGCTCTCTAACCTGACAATGGAAATGTTGGTTGATGATCTGAAAATTGGTATGGAA
This sequence comes from Telmatactis stephensoni, assembly GCA_029948255.1. Taxonomy (NCBI): domain Eukaryota; kingdom Metazoa; phylum Cnidaria; class Anthozoa; order Actiniaria; family Isophelliidae; genus Telmatactis; species Telmatactis stephensoni. The sequence goes on from JALIZF010001809.1 coordinate 142,898, forward strand.
CTGTCAAATGCTTGTTTTGGCCAAGCATGGTTGGATGGCATGGTTGGCTGAGCAGTTAGAGCACTGGCCTTTCACCACTATAGTCTGGGTTCGAGTCCCAGCTCGAGCGCCTGGATCATATGTGAATTGAGTTTGTTTGATGTGTTGTTCTCTACCATGCCATAAGGGTTTTTTCTCTGAGTTCTCTGGTTTTTCCTCCCTCAGCAAATTTAAGTGTCCAAGTCTTCTAGCAGTTATCTATTTATTTATTTATATTTATTTTTAATAATACAATAATGATAATAAAGTGTGCAGCACCCCTACCCTGTGTGGCAGAGGAATTTGTTTCACAAATTACAGATGGGAAACCTGAGCATGCCCTACTCACCTCACCATTTCACACCGTCTGTAATTCCACAATGATATATTTACCTATTTTCTACCTCTTGCAGGTCCTGTAGGTCATCGTAATAAAATCCTCAGAAGCATAAAAGATGTTAAAAAAGAAGAGGTTGAGGGGAATATTCCTGATGAATACCTTTGTCCTATATCCAGAGAAGTTATGACTGATCCTGTCATAGCTGCAGGTTGGTCTCTCATTTCTTTTATATCTCTGTGTCATTGAAAGTTGTCTTAGAAAAAGAGGTTGGGAAAAAGGAGATGGGTCGTTCCTGAAACGAAGTGGGTAATCTTGGACACGTCGGTAATCATGAACAATCTGCACCGTACGGTAAGTGGTCGGTAAGTGGTCGGTAAGTGGTCGGTAAGGTAACGGTAAGTGGTCGGTAAGTGGTCGATAAGTGGTCGGTAAGATAACGGTAAGGTAACGGTAGAATGTGGTCGGTAAGGTAACGGTAAGGTAACCCGTCTGCTTTGTATCATCAAAGAGGACAAAGAAGTAGCAAATGAACTACCAGTCTAAAAGAATGGACGACATTCTGTAACTTCATTTTTTTTACTTTACAGACATGTTTCGGTAGTGTCAACTACCTTCTTCAGTGTGGATGAACAAAGTATGAGCGGTCATGTCAATCCATTCATTAACTTATAATTGATTGTATTTGTAACAGCTGTTCAGAGTTTTGATAAGAACCCTGTGAGTGCCAGATGACACTGGGTACACGCACTTGACTTGTGATTGGCATTACTGGACTGCTTACAGTTATTTTCTTCTTGGAACTACCCATCTCTTAAAATGAGTGTATTTTGTATTATAATACAACCATTCTACCTTTTCTCAAATGATTAATTTTTATGTTTTCCAGATGGGTTTTCTTATGAACGTAGTGCCATTGAATCATGGTTACGCTCAGGCCGTCTCACTAGTCCAATGAGTAATGCACCTCTGAGAAATTCTGCTCTCACACCTAACAGAATGCTCAAAAATCTCATTAATAGACACTTTGGTCAGTACAACCAGGCACTTGCATAAGGAATGAGTGTATGGGTGTCAATACACCTTTCACACAAAAATGTTCTTGTCTTTAGCACAATCTGTCTTGGCAAGTGACATTGTATCCTAGCACTTGAGATGAAATATTGATTATAAAAATCCAATCCAAATAACTTGAAGTTATGGAGGAAAATAATGCAATTTCCCAAAAGCAACCTGGAAATTATGGTCAACTGGGTTGAAAGAGACTTCAGTAATTGATGAAAAGATGTATTAAGAAGATTAACAAGCCCTTGTTTAACTTATTCGTGCATGTATTGTATAAGCACAGAACACATGTATATGAGCACAATACCGTAGCTGGATCAGTGGTATAGAGTGGTTTTCGTACGAGTGTGAAACTTACCGCGCCGTATCGTAACCGTATCAGTGCCGTAATATCTACAAAAACATTCGAAATTCCTGCCATAACCGTACCGTACGGTGACTGTACCGTTTTCCCACTAATACGAAATCTGCTCTAATAATTGCTGTGCAGTGACTGTCATTAAATAAAGGTTTCAAGTCAAGGCGTTCAGAAGAAAAGTACAAGGAATATAAAAATCTGCCTGTTCCTTGACCTGGTACTTTTCTTTGAAGTCAAATAAACAGGCCATTTGAGTAGAGGCCAGGACAGTACATGATACATGAAGAAAATCTTTAAAGGGGACGACGATCAAAATCGGTTAAAATTGGAAATGGATTATTCGTAGTTGAAGCAACTCAATGATGACAATAAATGCATATGAAGAATTACTTTCCCAAAAATTCTGCAATTTTAAGCTCATTATCACCGAGAAATTTGGATTTAAAAAAGCAAAGAAAACAATAGGTTTTAGTAAATGACGTCATTTACTCATAATTTAGATGCTAAAATACCGTTGATAATTTTAAATCAAATATGTTGCTGTATAATTATAGAAGCCATATAGATACTTTCAACCGAGTTTCAAGTCATTTTCAAATTTCATCGTCGTCCCACTTTAACGTTTCCTGTAATATTGTGCACAACCCGGTGTTACACCATATAACCACCTCTGCATCAGTTTCATACAGCAGTTGCAGGTGTATACAATCATTTAACATCATTGCAGGAGATGGCCGTCCACTCATCAACACGGTGCAACTGTATTGCCTGCAATTTTGCAGGATAAGTTGCACTATGTAATGGGGGCCTTAAGCATTATTAAAATTTCAGCTATTCTTGAGAAATGAATATTGAGATGATTTTTGTGAGAGAGGGCTTTTTTATCACCTGCACAAGAGGCAATAGCCAGGTGAAGAAGCCATGACATTTTCCCATTATTTAATTACCCAAATGAGTAATGAGTGAAACTACAAGCATGTATATAATATAATATATTAAAAGTTAGAGAGAGTGTGTGTGTATGGTTGTGAAATACACAATTCATTTTTTGTTGTTATTTTGATAAAATGTTTCTCCGCTGGTTGAGCCAGCTCCTCCTTTGCTCGTGAAACAAAGGAAAAAGACTGAGACTGTGTGCCAGCATATAAGAACTAAAGTTTTCATCGCAAAACACAGATCAACTTTACATTAAAGAAGACTAATGTCTGAGTGTTGGACATTTTGAAATCTTGCAAGGTTAACTAAGTGTTGTGATCAAAATTTTAGCTCTTACATCAATGATTCTTCATTGACTTGAACATGTACATATATTTTCGTGAAACTGTATAATTAAATGTTTATGTTTAAAACTCTTAGATATAAAAGTTATGACAACAAGTTTTCTCGACGTTTCGACGCCATCAGGCGTCATTTTCAAGAGATGGTTTATTTAAATTTGAGTTTGAATACAAATAATATACGTATAACGTATAATATATACGTGCCGCCACCTATTCCAACGAATCGACGAACACGCTTCAAGCGCCGTAGGAAAACACCATAAGAAGTGCCATAATAACAGTCTGGAGGGTTTTGAGGGTCTTTTCAGCGTTCTGCGACGATGCAAGAACAAATCAGAATGCCTAGTTTACGAAATGCTACTAATCAGAGACAAAAGGCCCAAAATAAACATTCAATCGGACTCTATTAAATCCAAAGTCTTTTAAGTCCCTAGAGTATAGACACGATTATTTGTATTCAAACTCAAATTTAAATAAACCATCTCTTGAAAATGACGCCTGATGGCGTCGAAACGTCGAGAAAACTTGTTGTCATAACTTTTATATCTAAAACTGTATAATGTTGCCTTTTTAATTGCATGTTTTTTTAAATGTAGAACTAGTGTTTTAGTGTCTTGATATTGACTTTGACCACATCACCTCGATCACCCTTGAAAAAGAGAACCATTATAGAGTAATTACTATTGACTGACAGCTAGTGGTTGGTAGCTGGTCGCTTATGCCATAAATCGCGCAAAATTATGGTAATCAGATTATGAATCTGTTGGTTCAATGGATCAATTAGTTAAACGATGCTTAAGAGGGGGGGGGGGGGTGTTTACATGACGCTAGGATCATTCTAGCACTAGGATCATCCTAGCAGATGGATCATCCTACCTGCTATACATACATTTACTGCATTCTGTTTAGTAGTATGATCCTAGTACCCGAAGTGAAGTCATAAATTTCAATGTAAACAGGATGCAGTAAACCAAAAGTCGCCTTAAATCGCACAGTCGCCTTAAATCGCACAAAGTCGCCTTAAATCGCACAAAGTCGCTTCAAATCGCAGAGAGTTGCCTTAAGTCCCATCGACTTTTTATACAATTTTTGCTTAAATCACCATGACTCAAATATGCCTCCGGAGCCCCCTAGGCCCACTCCGGCTACAAAGTCGCCTTAAGTCCCACCGACATTTTGGCCAATTTGTGCTTAAATAGCCTAAAGTCGCCTTAAGTTGCCTCAGTTACGGCGACTTTGTAAACACCTCCTAAGCCTAAGCCGAGGCCCATCTATTGTAAAATATTGGTTAAGACTTAAGACCTGTTTAAATAATCGGCTCAATGTCTCCAGAGAAAAATGAGTTCATACAAATATTCATGTCAGGCGGCTGGTCGAGTTCATGATCACGCCTCTTTGACAAAATATATCTTGCAGCATTGAACTATGACTGTTTATCATTGATTCCAGTATATATTGAAATAGTGCATGTAATATTTGATGTTAAAAACAAACTGTGTATTTTTATTATATACACTGAAAATTTCAGTGGAATAAAGATCAGACATAAACATTCTTTAAAATTCTATTCTTGATGAAAATTGAACTTTCATTTTGATTTTTTCTTTCCGATTTCGCGAGCTGTGATATCACTTAGAAAGTTTTTAGAAAGAATGAGAAACGCTTGAGGGTATTAATCCAAATCCATAATCTCATTTAGATGAGATTCTAAGAATATAAAATATTTTTCGAAACATAAACCAATCAGAGCGTGTAAGATTGTGACGTCATCTATGCGTGTGTATTGTAATCACACGCGGTTGTCAACCAATCAGAGCGCGCGTAACATACCAAATTATTATATAATACATGATATATTAGTAGTAATAGGAATTGAAGTTAAGGTCCCCCGAAATAAAAACAAATAATTTCACTCAAAACGTTTTTATTCAAAGTAACTAGTTTTTCATCATAATATAATATAATACTGCACTATATTTTTCTAAATGGAAAGGGATTTAAAAGATAGAGGTGTGGGTGGCTGGACTGGTACAAGAGAGATACCGGCTCTTCGCAGTTGTCTCCAGTCCTCCACAGACATTTAAAAACTCCACCTCTTTCCCTCCGGCCAGTATCTATGTAAATAACAATACAAACTATGAAATATATTACATTTCTCGTCAGACTTTTTTTCTGCCTATGTACATATTTAAAACTTTCAAATGAAGAATTAGAACAACGCATAAAACTTCGTTGTCTAAGGGCCACTCCACATACCGTTCTGTACATGAGATCAGTGGCGTAACATTCTGTGACTTCACCTATGCATGTGTGCTGTAATTACGCACGGTTGGCAGCCAATCAGAGCGCGCGTTATATAATGCATGATAGATCACGATGCCTACCAATACAGCTGCCGCACGATGCAATTTTTTCCTGAACATTACGCTCAATGCAGTAGTCGCGTGTGTCAACCCTTTGCGCAACGTCACAAAACTAGTTACAGGAGTAGAATTCAGTCCTACTGGCCTGCAACTGTAGTGCGCAATGTTGCAGAAAAAAATTGCATCGTGTGTACGGGCATATAACCGCCTTACATCGAGCTCTGCAAGATACGCGATGCGGATGTACTGATTCGCGGTCTTATGACATTTTCCGTGCAAAGCTTGGTAAATAATATTATTGAAAACCCTAATTAAAACTATATTCTATTTTTTTTTCTTTTTTAGCCTTGTCTGGAATGATCTCACTGTAATAACAGATGTACACACGTTTTGTGAAACAATTCCAGTGCTCATTGCAAATAACAACGTTACCAACACACGTATAATAGATATTCCTCGTCAATGTCGAATCAACCAACATTGTTTAAAGTTCATTCAGCGTTTTCCGTCGAAAAGGTATGTAGTGTCCATTTCATTACAAATTTCATCTCTCTAGTCTTTCAGTCTCGTCACGCCACGCCCTACCATGGCGTGGCGTGACGAGACCAAAAACGGCTGCTCTTATACTTTAAGAGGGTCTATAGTATACTGCAAACATTGACTAAGAATGTTACTTTTGTCTTCACAGTCTACGTTAAGCATCTTTTGGCTGCGATCTTCTTCTCCGACTGAGAATTTTCCATTATTCATTCAGAAATAGACGCACCCAAGGGCGTTGCCAATACGGTCAAAACTGGGTGCCAAAATTTTGCTGAACTGCTTTGTTTGTTTCATTTTGCAGATGCAAAATCCAACGTTTCCAATCCATTATAGCGTGCTCACATCAGTATGTACGCTGACCATAGGAGCGTTAGGTGAGCGGCTGGTCTGTCCATTCCAATTTTGTGTATGCGTAACTTTTGCTGGTCTGTGTCGAGATGGTGATACCCTATCCAATTCTGTCTCTCTATAGCCTTTGTGAACTTCGACCGAATTTCTTGCTTCGACCACCCAGTATGTCACATTAGCTAGTGGGTTGCCTGTGTATTTCCTTGGAGTCTGGCTCGGATTTGAGTCGTCGTTTAGTCTCTGCTCCGCGCTAATGGCAATGTTTTTCTCTTCGGTATGGCTTTGAACAGAATCCGAATCTGAGCTCTCGGACCAAGTGTCTGACAAATATATCGATGCGGAGGAGTCGGAAAATCCATCAGATTTCGGAGTACTTCGTTGAATATAAGGTGACAATTTCCCCGTTGGGCTACCCATCGAATCTCCCGATGCAACAGACGATGGGCGACTTCCTGGCCCATATGTCACGGTGGGGAACTGGATGGGTGACCAGGACAGGGGACGGGAGCGACCGTCAGTAGAATCACCGAAAACAATCTTGTGGGTTTGAGACTTGTAGTTAATATCTGAAAGTGATCTTGGTCTTTGGTCTTTCTGTGGTCTAAAACCATTCCTTTTGTCTCCGTTGATTCTAAGGTGATGATCAAGTTGTGGCTTGGGATGTGTGAGAGAAGGCACAGGTAGGCGTACTACATCAGGAGCGGGGCATTCCACTTCTTCTATCGTAGAAGTTTTGACCTTTTCTTTTGGATCTTTGGGCTGAGTTTCTGTAGCTGAAGAAAAACAAACAAGTTGTGTGACTCTTATTTTAGTTTTTTCCAAATAAAAAAGTCAAAAGTTTGGATTATTTTCCTGACAAGGTGGTGGGGTCAAAGGCGGACGACAGAAGGGACAGGAAGACAATGACAATTCCATCGCAATTTGGCACAGTCCCAAAAACAGCCACGTACCAACCACAACCAACATCCGAGAAAACTTTCATATGCCAAATATATATATCAGGTTCGGCACACGCAAGTACAATGAAGCCTCTAGAACAACTTCAATGATAACCGAAGTCAGTATTGATTGCCAACACTCACCTTTCTTCTTTGGGCCAATTTTTCGCTCAGCCAATTCAACACTCTTCCAGAATTGTTCGTTCAAGTTTTCTATGGACACATGATAACTTGGTGGCATGCTCCTTGGTCTTCCGTTTGAGTTAGGTGGACTAGCACTCCGTGTGCTAAGATTTTCTATAAAATAGATGAGGACAATTAAAAAAGAGATATTTTAAAAGTTCATGAGTCTTAAGCACCTCACAGATACTAAGTACAGATATTAAGTATTTAATTTAGGATTTGAAGCGAATCATTGTTGCGGCGAGCACGCAATTCCCTAGTTTCAGTAGTTTGTTGGCATAGACTCGGTCTCAGAAGAAAAACTAGCCTGAGACTTTAAAGGATGGGAATGTGCGTAAGTAACAGTAAATTAAAGGGTTTAAAACACAGGCAATGGATTTAGATTTCTTGGCATATAAGTATGCTTATGTGTAAAGCAAATGTGATTCCTTGGAATCTGTTGCAAAATATCAGTCTTATGATCAGTATGTGCAGTTTGAGTTAGGAGAAAGTTAATGTGTCCATAAATGGCGATATTTCCTACCTGAAGATCCATGTGGCTCATAACGATACAAAGATCTGAAGTAGCTATCTGTAAACCAAAACAGCAACAAAGTATAAGTATTGTTAATATTCCTACAGGATTATAATCAGATTAAAGCCTTTAAACCTTGGGTAATTGCTCTCTTTCGCAGGGACACGTCATTGTTCGTGATGCAGCCATTGTCTGCCTTTGGATCTGACTCTTTTAAACTTCAACATCACTCGAAATGTTCAAAAACTTTATCAAGAAAAGTGTTTGTCGAAGCAGCTTATTAGATTATGCACTGTTTGAACAGCGTGACGTAGGCCTAGCTTAGTGAATGTGTGTTATTTCGTACTCCTTTGTAAATAGAACCAAGTTTAATCATGCAAGACTCATGCCCAACATGGCGTCGACTTGGACTGATCTTAGCTATTTCCTTATTTGAATACCACGCCGCCATGGAACGGAAAAGGGGTGCCCAAAAGTTCACGATTTACGATTAGATTGAAGCTGTTTTGACAGCCGAGTCAAAAACTGTCATTTGTTTGAAATTAGTTTTTGGAATCACAATTTATGTTGAATGCATCAGTTGCCAAACACGAGGCCTAAAAGGAAACCAAAAGAGAACACCACCCTGCATTCGAAAACTATAAAATTACTATTAAAAGTTTATTTCCTCGTAATCCTAAAATTAAGTAATTTCGGACTGTTTGATATTATTGTTTTGGAGTTAAAACCTCAAGAAACCTTTTTGTTTGCTCAAGAGATCATCACTTGACAAACTGAAAAGCCTTAAATATGGAAATTGAGACACGTACTCGAGGTCCCATTGAATTTGTTATGTCAAACGTGACGCTATTTGCTTTTAATACAATGTCTTCTTTCATCTTAAAACTGGGATCCAAAATTACAGCTTTCCATATTCGTCCTGGTAGAAAGAACTGCATATACGTGTATATAATTTGGATTTTTCCCCACTAGTTTGAATTTAAGGACTCTTTTTGTTACTTTTCGGTGATCATTTTAAGGATGAAGTCTTCGAAAGCAACCTCTACAAAAATACTGAACCACCCTACAGATCATCACTGCACCTAAGCGTTAACGTGTACGTGGGGGATTAATTAAAACTAATTAGGTCCAGAAAAGAGAGCCGGAAGAGAAATAGAGTGCCGGAATTACAGTGCAGTAGGAACAACAACTCCATGACTCCTCTCTCGCGAAGGAAACACAAGCAATTTCATTATAACAATAACAAGATCTAATTAGTCTACTGAGTAATATTAAGTGGTTCAGAGGCGGTTCTAGTGTAAGACCCTGTTCATTGGGATCGCTGGTAGCCTGGATGACTGTTTTGTTTTTAGCGCGTGTTCGGTGAAAATAAAAGTAGAGTTATCCCAGCTGCCAGGGCCACATAGAATAAGCGCAAAAACTGGTCTGTCTCAGGCCGTGGCAAGCTCATTGGCGTAGAACGGACTTACGGACTTGAAGGACTTGAAGGATCTTAACTGAGAAAACGGGGAGGAAGTGGGGACGTGGGGGTAAGGGAAGTACTGAATAGTGGCAGAAGGAAGAACCCCACCCAACACTCTCCCTTTTCCCCTTCCTACCCGCCACTATCTTCCCCTTCTTGTCCAAAAGAGCCGTCAAATGGCGAGAGATTACCGGTCTTACTCTAGTGCAGACTACTTAATCCCTGTTTATCCCTGGTAGCCGTAACTCTCGTTTTTTTCCTGGGTACCAGTAACGACTCGTCTACATGTAAAAAGACTCTTTATACATATCTTAACTCAAAGGGGAGGGGAGGGTGCTTCTATTGGCCTACCTTGTCTGAATGAAGTAGGTAACGTTGATGATCGAGCCTTGTGTAGCTCGTTTAGGTTAGGATGAGATCCTATTGAATCTTTCTTCAAATTCGTGGCTCGCTGATGGCCGACTTTTTCAAGATTTTCATTTGAACTCGACTTGGAATTAACGGAGGCTCTTCTAGGCCTTTCCTTTGGCAACTCTGGAAAAGATTACATTCAAGTAATTACAAAAAAAATCAAAACTTGTACGTGAATGTTTGTTTTGCTTGGTTTTCCTGTCACTTATGGGAGACATTGTTAACAGCTTATTTTCCTTCATGGAAATTACAATTCAGGAAATCATAATTGAACGTTGACGTCATCAACGCAAAGTTTGCCCGAGGTCCGATTAATTTAGTTCATGAATTATGCTTCCTAAAGTTGAATGCTGTAATACGTTTTACTTTAAGAAGTTTGCCCCGTTTTAGTTTCCCTCTATTTTCTAAATCGCTCATTCATTTATTTCAGTTTTTATTCGATCATATCAGTCGTGAAAGACGAGTAATGGATTTGACTTTTAAGGTGAAACTGAACAAAGGACAGGAAAAAACATGTATTGGCTTTCAGCAATTCCTTCTCTCCAATTGATATTTCCATTCACATTTCTCGCTCCTTTTCCTTGAAAGAAAAAAAAGACATTTTAAGAAATAATTTTGAGTAAAACTCCGAAAAGTAAAGGTCGTTTTATTGATTTCAACCTAGCTGGCTTGCTGTTGGAATCTATTTTACCAAGTTTTGTATTAAATATTACTCAAATCCTGTGAAATACAACACTTGAAGTGTGAAAAAGGTGGTCTTGAAAAAGCAATTAACAACTTTGACTCAAGCCGTTCATTGTTGCACTCAGAATTGATGACACTTGAAAAGTGAAAGAAGAAATTACCGCAACTTTACCAAACGGAACTGACGGCTCAAAACAAAGCCTATTTTTTCAAAACGCAGAATCAGCCAAGAGACCTTGATAAATTGGTTTAGAGGATACTTACAGATATCCTTCCCCAGTTCTTAAGTTTATCTGTAGTGCTCTTTCAGTTGTCTATAGCTTGCTTTTTATAAGCAATTATTACCGCCCAAAAGCTGTTCAGGTTAAAAAGGAATATTCACTTTTGCTCTGGTCTAGATGCCGAATGACCAAAGTGCAAACAAAAAATTCGAAGAATGAAAGTTGACGTTAATAGAAGATGTGGTTCTTGCGTTTAGACAAGAGAAATACTTTCATAAATCTACCCTAAGCTACCCTAAGAATGCTTGCTGAAAGGCCAATTCAAGGATTAGCTAGTTTGCATGTGCAAGTGCGGTGTTGTTACATAACTCAGAGCTTACTGTGCAGTCTGCACGTAAACAACAAAATTCTCAATCCTTTTAGATTTTCGCGATGCTTTATTTGCGTATATATTATTGACCCCGCTTCAAATTCTAGCACTTGCAAATATTTTTATTCTAAATCCCTAAGGAATAAAGATAGTATCAAAATCATATTTTCCGTGCATACTTTCGTTTAGACATCACTCTAATTGTGTTGGATCTTTTCACAAATGCAAACTAAACATTGACTTCGAGGCTTTCTTTCGTGTGAAGCTTTTATTGCTGTTTTATGGCCATCAGAACTTCTATCCGATTCAGTAGACTGATTGGAGCATTTTTCTTTGTTTGTCCTGGTTTTGTTTTGGTACTCAGCTCCGTAGTTTTAAGATTAACGAGATTTAAGTTATGTTTCCGTTCTAAATAAGATGTCAATATTAAGCCGATCGAAAGTGAAAATGTCCAAGTAAAACAAAATTGGAAAATGTTAAAATAGTCCCTGCTGCATCTTTGAAACTTAACAAAAACGTCTAAGCTGATAACGTCTATAGCTGTAAGCTATAAAAGAAAAATCCGAGGTGAAATAAAGTTTATGTATGCGTGTATGTAACGTATGGAGACATAATTTTATTGTTTACATATTTATATTTTGAGTGCGCTGTTCACGAGCATCCATGAAAAGAATTACATATACCTGTTACGAAAAACGTAGACGGTCTGAAATCTGAATTTGAATCTGAATCTGAGCGAGAAGGAAGGAAATTGTTGGTACGAACTTGGAATGACGGAAGTACAATATAAATTAAGTGATAAGAGTACGAATGGATGATATTGTGCATATTTAAAGGTAAAAGATTCATTCAGCTTCTTCAGATTCAGATTTCAGACCGTATATTTTTCGTAACGGGTATATATATATGTGAACTATTTATAGCTAAAGTACTTACTTTCGCAAAGAGGGCATGGGTTATCCACGAACAGACAAGAGTAGCATCTAGGATGGCCACAAGTGTCGATCAGTCTTCTTTTTCTTGCATTGTCATACCTCTCGCCGCAATCAGGGCAAGTGATAAATTTAGGCGAACTCTCCATTATCTGCGTAGGCATTGGTGTAGAGTCTGTTGATGAAGGCTCCTCACTCAATTAAACGGACCTGGAAGGTAACGAAAATATCTTGGTTGAGATCTCGAGCTAGAGAATATTCATGCTGTCGGTCAGTTTTCTACTGATCTTATTTCTGTTCCTAAAGCAACGGACCTGAAAGATTAGGCGCGCGTTGATAGCTGAGCCGTTTATGTTCCAGGCAGAGAGCTCAGCTACACAAGTCTCGTGTTGGCTAATACCAACTTCCTGTGAGCAATAAAACCTCTCGCTCCGTCTAACACATAATTATTACGCCAATACAATCAACGAGGCCAATATATAATGCAAAGACATGTACTAAGTCGAAAGACTAGTCCCGCCTCACACAAACAAATTGATTATCAGCCTAGGATAGTTTCCCTTACTAATCCACTGACCAATGCAATGTTTGTAGAACAAAAGTCTTTGTTAAACGCTGAGAGAGAACACTAATGGAAATACTGATTATGGAGCTAATTGAAGTATGCTTGGTTAATCATGAAAGCAGGATATGTTAATTATGTAACCACAAAAATATCTCAAATATGAGGTAACTATGGGTCTTTTTGGGGACATAAAACTAGTGTATACTAATATCGATCCTCTAGAAATAATTTTCTTATTATTTCGTGTCCGATGGGCTGGGCAAAAAATGTTATCTGTGCTCATATCATCATATAGTCTTTCGAGCAGCTCCTTCATTATCAAGCACAGGCACAGCGGGTAATTATACTTGTTTTAGTTACCTTATTAGGTTACCCTATACCCCTTTGCAAAATGAAATCACGCAAAAATATTAGATAATATTCGGTCTTTTCACTCGTCACGAATAATTAAAAGGTCTCTTTAACGTTCACAAAAAAATTAGAAGTTGCTTGAACGTGGACCCAAAAGGTTTTAGACCTAAATCACGTTCCACGTGAAAATAAATCACGTTTTACGCAAAAAGTATAGGGGACCCAGACTTATCAGTATTTTCCGTTTAGATCTTACGAAATAATGAGACCTTAGATATAAAAATTGTGCAAATAGTCTGCTTCCTATAACGACTAAACAGAGACAACTAAAATCATCTTTAAAGAAGTTCAGTTACACGATAATCATTGACTATATAGAACCATGGCCATATTTGGTACCGTGAATGTTAAGGTGGCTTATAGCCTATTATATCGTTTTGAGGGAATTATTTCATTATCTTGGATTTAGAATTATTAATCCAGTCGGCCTTGATATAAACCATAAAAAGATCAAAGATAAAAAGGTTTTACCTTTGCTAATCTGCAATATTTAGAATTGAGGTTCAAAGTCCATGGCAGTAGCTACTGAGCACAACAGTGACAAGGTACGGTCGGTGTACCAACGCAAGTTGACTAAGATTTTTCTCTGTTTCAAGTCTCTGATTGTGAACCAAACCAATAATCCACTAAGGCAAACTGGAAAACTTGCAAAGCGACACTATTTGACCCATAGGTTTATTGTACACACAACTGAGTCTTTGTGCTAATCCAGTTAAGCCTCTACTGAATACACAAAAACATTGCTCTGAACCGTTCTGACGCTAGCTCATGACAAAAACATGAAAACCCGCCGACCCCTTGGGATCTTGGGATTATGTTTGGACCTAATTCTTTAGGATTTGTCGAATGTTTATTTTTGTGTTGCGTCACACGGTCATCGGTCAAGATTATTAGCTAAAAAGTGTTGTGAATGGTGTTTGTTTGCCATGGGAAGTGACTAACTATGATTAAGTACTTCCTGAACAACTAGGAGGAAGGGGCTGGGAGGGGAGGGGTTGGGGACCTTTGTGGACGAGTAAACAACCAATCCACACCCAGACAACCGTCTCTATCAATGTACGAAAATCCTAGACAGGTATAACTCTTTTGTTTTCTTTTTGGTCATTAACATGCGTCTGCACACAGAAACGCGGCCAAAACACTTGACCTTCTATACACTAGCTTCAATGTAAATGGGAAATTATACAAGTCTCAAAAGCGATCAACTGTATCTGAACAACGGATTTGTTAATTAGAATAACACGGTGTGGGGTCTACAGACTTGATTAATGAAAGCAAAATATTACCTATAGTCTAACTTAATCAGCTAACTTAACTAACTTAATCAACTGTGGACATTTTTGAAACAATACGTGGCTGAACCTTTTGTCCAAAGGAACCCCAATATTTATGATCGATCGCAGCTTTTCGGTTGTCAGCTGAGTCATGAAAAATGTATTTATGCAAATTCTGTAAAATCAAATAATCCTTTTTAAAAATAATTTGATATTTAGAGATAACGAGAAATACATACCATAGCACCTTTTCCTTTTCGTGTTTCGTCACATTTGAATATTTAACGTCACAAATTGACGTCATTAATTACCCCAAAACGGGAAGTCGTTCAGTACAACGTACAGGAAAAAGCTATAATTAGCTAAAGTTTTCTTAATTTACTCAAGTGATGTAATTTGTCAGCAAATGAAGTACAAAGTACAATCTCTTTTGATTGTCTCCACAATGATAAAGACCTGTTTTTATATTTCAAAAAAGTCGATGATAAATTCAAACAGTAGTAGTTGCATCTTATGCATCAACTTCTTCGATTTTCATGAAAATGAATTTGATATTATTAATCTACAGCGTTGACGAGCTTATATGATCGCCTGATGATCGATCCGATCCACTGCTCTTTTTAACCGGTTTGAAATGGATAGAACTTCTTTCTAAAAATAATTAATTGATGAGGAAAAAACTGAAAAGGAAAGAAAAAAAAACCCCTACCATAACGACTTCAACGTTGGACCCTTTATAAGAATTCGATCTTTATAAGAATTCTGAACAAACCGTCTAATAAATCTTTATAAGAATTCTGAACATACAAATCTTGAGCCGTACGTCTGATAAATCTTTATAAACTGAAGAATTCTGAATCGAATTAATGTTGAGCCGTCAGTTGCTGATCGATATAAGAATTCTGAGCTTGGTATATACCTTTCTCGTGTATTTTTTATCGATCTCGAACTGATTCTGTTCGATCCTTTTGGTTACACATATATACGATATACAACGTTTATTTACTTCTATATGCGAATTTCCAAGTTCTTCGACCAGCTGAGCGTCACCTAGCGAGCCTATCGTATCCGAAAAGACAACTATTACTCCGTAATGTACAATTACTTAAGTTATATCTTGTTTAGTTTTGCCTTACCGTATACTAAGTCATCAAGTGTCGTGCTATCCTTCTTTGATTTCTGTCATCTATAGTTTTAACAGCTCTAGAATTAGCTACAAGTCACTAATATTCGACGTCTTGCTTGTTGACTTTCTCTAGTTGATCACTTCTATCGCGTGCTGACTATATCTCGTTATAAATATACCCTGCTGATCTATAATAGCTATAACTACGTGGGCGTCGGCCCTCAAGTGATACATCATTATATTGCTTGATGGTTAGTCAGTAAAATTCACGCAAACTCAACACAGGAACAAAGTCTCCGCTTCAAGTTTCAACTATTTTTATCCGTCATTTTCCACGCTTTAGTTGTTTTTGGTCTTAAAATACTCGTTAGCTGTACGCGACGCTTGTCGCGTGAGTTTCAAGCGAAATCATCCTACGTACTTGCGGGAGAATCTTGCGTTCTGAAAGACTACCAGATCACCACGTATAGCAACAGTTGTTCGGAAAAATCTTTATGCTTCAAGAACTAAAATAAGCCGAAAATCTAGTTTCGTATTTGTGGCGAGGTAAAGTTAAGGAGGCAAACCGTTGGATGGTGCGTTCAAATTCTATTGTCCACACCCCTTACGTCAGCCCTAGGGAGTGAGTGATGCAAGCGGAATTTCACGGAGGCGGAACGATGAAAAATTATTGTAGCAATTAACGTTGAATTGTTCTCTTTCACTCAGAAATCAACAAGCAAAACCTTTAAGCGTTTTAAAGCTGAGAAAAAAAAAAAAAAAACAACCAACCAACCAACCAACCAACCAACCAACCAACCAACAAACAAACAAACAGAAACTTACTACGATTCCCATAATCTCAATATATGTTTGAGTCGTCCGAGTATAAGGTACAGCCCCCCCCCCCCCCCCCCACCCACCCCGCAGTATCTCAGTATCTTAATTATCTCAGTTACTCCATCATAAATCTCGTAAATAAATATATAAAATTTGTTCTCTCTGATACTTTCAAATCTAGGTGTTAAATAGTGATAGTCCAAGATGGTCATAAAGATTCTAGGTTCGTCATTATCACATTAAGAGGGCCGGATTTTTTTCAAGTTCGAGCAGTGAACGACAAAAACTCCTGAGTTGAAGAATAGCTTTTGTACAAGACTAAAACCATTTCTATAAGAAAGTTTAAGTTGTTTGTAAGTAGTTTTGGCCAATGAAAGTTGAATTAAAGTGTTAATCCAAAACGAAAATTTGGATCAAAAATGAGGTTTAGGCCTTCATTTGCTCATTTGCTGTATGTTTTCTTTATATTCAGCTTGAAAAAGCTTAATCCCAACACAACATCAAGAAAAAGTCTTGTACAATTCAAAAATCTGTTTTAAACAGGTATTTTATCTTGGTACATCAGTTTTTAATCGGTAGAAAAAGGATTTGAGTGCATGTTAATCCAGAACGAAAATTTGGATTAAAACTCGCACGAAGGTCTAGTTTTTGGCTAGCCTGAGTATCAGGCCCTCTGGGGTGGGGAGGGGGAGGGGAGGGGAGGGGAGGGGGAGGGAAAGGACAAGACATGACTGCCTTGGTGCTAAAATTCAGCCGAGAAGCCGATCAGAACGTTTATGATTTAGTTTTAGTTTTGAGAGGATCATTCGTCATTTGTGGATCACTTCACTTGGTAATCCGAAGTGGTTTCCTGGACAACACATTGAAATCTCAAAAATTATTAATAAAGACATATGCCGACTTTATTGAAAGAACCGAAGAGTTTGTCTTGCAAAAATTCATTAGAGAAATCTTGACATTAGTGATGGTCTGAAAGTTGATGAAAGTGTAATTAAGGATAAGTTCGCGTGGTAAAATATTCATACTTGCGCTAACGAAGGGTCATACATTATAAAGTAGACTAAACAACAAATGTTTCTCTAGCTATTTAGCGAAGAATTAAACAGAAAGTGACAAAAATACTGAGCTATACTTTTAACTAAACAAGACTAAACTACCCAGCAATTCTCATTTTCTTATTGTTGCTGTTCTTCGTTGCGCACGGTGAAGTTAACTGCACAGGGAAGCAAACTCAAGATGGTCTTCAGCCATTAAACGGTTACATGACTTGATTCCCGCACTTCGTCCTGACCCGTCCTTTACATTGCTTTTAAGCGAAAAGAAACTCTAGCTCTAAAACGTGCGATCGACTTTATTAAATCCTGTTTATCAGCGATTATCCAATTAACGCGTTTAGACGCTACAATATAAGGATTTGGTTCGACTCGAAGTAGAGATTTGCCGAGCATTTCTCACGAATTACGGGTACTAAAATACATTATCAAACTATCTCAGACATTCTCTTCTTCCTACTTCGGATGTTTACCGATCGGTGCACTCAATTTTAACAAACATAATTACAAGAGGGACCGAGATGGTCCTACATACCTTACGTTTCGTACCACGGTTACTCTACAAGTCCTACAAAGCCGATCAATAAGCGTTTACAACGGAACTCTTGCCTGCCTGGCACGAGAGCAATACTGAAGCCACGTCAAGGGCGTACCGTAACTTATACTGAAGACCTTTGGTATCCGGGAACACGTTAATGCTCACTGGGTTTCCGTTTTGCCCTTGGCTTTGTCTCCGTTTGCCTACCACAGGAGGTTGGGTCAGTTAGATAATGTTCTACAGTATTATATAATATCACGTCTGTATTAAAAAAACCAAAAAAAAAAAAACACCCAAAATTATCTTTAGGGCTTAATAATTACTAGTCAGCTTCCTTATTTATATGGGCTTGACCTATTGACGAAATCTCCCCCTATGGAATTTCTCCTAGATGGGAATTTGAGAGTCTAGTAGCTAAATGACCTAGGAGGCTATTATATGTACCAGTGAGATGAATTTTATAAATCTTTTGTCCTAATGATATTTAATTGCATGCTATAAACAGCTTAGGTGAGCTTGTTGCGAGTTCTAGAGAGGAACCTCAGCGGTCCGACAGAGATTTTTCATTCTGTGTGGTTTCAGTTGATTCAACATAAACTTAAACCGAACAAAGGGAAGGTAATTAATGGCAGATCATACGGAAATGCTCACATGAAATTAAAGCTTAAGGAAACGGATAAAACCAAGAAACTATCTTGGTTTTTGTAGACTTCCTAAAACAAATAGAGTAAAGATTATGTTTGATTAACAAACTGCCGTATTAGTAACGAGCCGGCGATTCATTTTTATAACGTTTGTGGTTATTTGATGTAACATGTATACGTGATATCGATGGTACGTGCTCTATATCGGGGTAAGGTCCTGCCATCTTCCCTACCACTTACTGAGAGACGAAAGAGCGATAAATACTGCAAACGTTTGTAAAATGTAAAATAAATCTTGCCCGGAAAAAATGTGTCGTGCCTGCAAACGTAACCAAGTGGTTGCGTAACGGCTACAGCTAGGAGTACGGTCGGGTCATGGACATATATCATACTGCGGCACAGTGGCTAATTCCGATTGACAACACGTTTTATGAGATACATGTACAATTGCAGGTCTTTTTAACGAAACTGGAAAAAGTTATTCTCCGTTAAAACTAATAAAGCTGCATTTCACTGCCACTATGTCACTATGGAAATAGAAATCAGTGAAGTCGAACATGTTCTTCAAAACTTTACGGGCTTCTGCTGTGACTGGTTCGCTGCGAGTAATTTCTGCGATGAGTGGAGAATGGCCTTTAGTGCATAGGCCGGACACATCCTATTAGAGTCTACAGGACTGATAATCAGTACCGCAAGAAAATTTTAAAATCACAATCACTCGTTCCTGCTAGGTCTTACCTCCTTGTGGTAGATAACGAAGCTCTCTTATTTCAGTATAGTCTGTATATATTATGACTGTGCTTTTGAGACTAGTTAGTGCTCTGCAGTATGCAGTAGTTTGGTCATGAAGGTCATCTATGTTCTGGAGAGTTATCAACAATAACACCACGTATTTATAGAGCTTACTCAGCTTGTTATGTACGTAATTTGTCTATCAACAATATCAAAGTGCTTAAACAAACAGGAACAAGTACTATTGTCACAAAATATGTAGCATGGTCACACTCTCACTTGACATTTGATCTTAATTAACGCTAATTTGGTGGTAATTAAAGGATGGATTACAACAGCTTGCTACAGCTTGCAAGTGTTAATCTATGGACCAAGTAATTGCGAATCAAATTTCAAAAGTTTGTAGACGACTGCAACGATTCTGTTCAAGAATGAACAGCTAATTTTAGTGCTTTATGATTTTGTTTATTTATATTATGCATAAACAATCTGCAATTAATTAAACAAGTTAATTACATTTGGATTAGTACTCAGCTCAGGTTTGCATACTTTTGATTCCTTCCACCGACTTCACCCACGTTTCACAATGTATACAAAGATTATCAACAAAATAAAATCATACTTTAGTCTTGTCCCATCCTAGACAGACCCCATAGATCAAAGAAATAGTACAAACACACAAGGGATGATATCAATAGCTAGTTATTTGGACTATAAGTGCTTCTCTATACAAAATCCGGGACTTCAAAGTTACGTGGATAGCACTCCTGCATAGAAATGACGTCACGTACGTGACGCTGTTTGCTCACGTCTCTAGCGGGTACACAACACATTATAGTAAAGAAACTGCTAGAATAGCACGGGCCTAGATCCCATTTAAGTTTCAATAATAGCTGATGGAGTTTTCTGTTGCGTGGTGTGAGATGTTTTCCATTTCTCCTGAGATGTTTTTTGTGGATGTCTAGATTTATATTGGCATTTTTGAGGGGTTGGTGTTCCCTTGACCCTCTTGTATCTCACAGGAAACGAAAGAACCTTTTTAGGGAGACAAAGAGGAAGGTCTAGAATGTAGGAGGGTCAGACATCTACAAATAAACAATTTACTCCCAAAACAAGTACTCTTCCAAATCAAAGGCTAACTCGAGGATATGGGTAACCTCAGAGTTCATGCGCCTGCGATTCTCTCCCTCGTCCCCGGAGCCGTTAGATTCTTGCTTAATCGGGTGCCTGTCAAAAACCCGGATCAATCTCAGCACTGCTCCACAAAGATCTCACATTCGTTGGAATAGGGAGCAAGACAGAGCCTGGACAGCTTGGGAAGAGCGTAAAACGGTATCATCTTTGGTTAATAAAGTGATTAATAAACCTGTAATTAAGGTAAAACGTGCAAGCCTGCCGTCAAAATGGCAGTTTAAATATACATTTTGATCGTTCATTAGTAAAAGTGAAATGATTCTGAATAAAAAGACAATGAATAAAAGGGAAAAGTCAATAATTTATTTCTCTTTCCTCTTTGGGCCAAGCTGCGTTCTATAGTTACAGCGGAATAACAATGTGCACATAAAAACAACATTTAAAATGGTCATTGATACATGCATGGACTCGAACATATTTCTTGGTGAGTTCTAGTTCTACTTGGTATTGACGCAGAGGAAGGGAGGGAGGGGAGGGAGGGAAGCCGGAGGGAGGGTTTCCTTTTCCCTCCTCCCCAGTCCCCTCCCCTTCCCCTTCCCCTTCCCCCTCCCTTTGAGAGCCTGTAGGCAGGCTAGGGTGGGTGGGAGGCTGGATATTTTCTATTGGTATGCAAATCAAAACTGGTAAAATACGAAATATTTTAAAATAATTGCTATGTTACGCAATCCGCGCAAAACATTTGAATTTCAATAAAATGAATTTTTTAAATGCATTCTTTGACGATGAAATTTTGAAGATCCCTTTTTATTTAGAGTAAATTTGAGTCACAAGAAACCCTAAATTACTATAAATCACATCAAATGATTGTGCAAATTTAGAAAAAATGTCAAAATTCTAGCTTAATATATTTTTGTTTTTCATTGCGCGCACATTCGTCAAAATATATTACTTGGGGTTCTTGGAGTCCTCGCTTGATTGAGTTTCTTGTGAAATGTTACGCTGCCGACAGTGATATTGTGAAAAAAAGTTCTCAAGTTGCTTTAAAGGTAAAATGAGAAAGATCTACATTTTGCATATGTTCAAACTTGACCAAAATTTGAATAAAAAAAACCCAATCTACAGCAAAACCGCCAACAAGGACCCACAACACACACATGTGCAAATATGAATATATAACAAAATTAGAATTTCATTAGCAGTTTATAATATATTTGTAAGTTATATGTAAAGATGTCGGGCGTTGTCGCGTCATAAAGATCACAACCCTAGCCTTGTCTGTCTGTCTGTCTGTCTGTCTGTCTGTCTAAATTGAAGGGGCTCATTACGTTTCGTGCGAATGCATGTGTATCAGAGAAACGCCCCTGTATGTATGAATTCACACCATTCTTATGAAATGTATTTACGATTCTCTTTATATGTGTACAGTACTACCTTTTCTTATTTGAATAAATTGCGTTTTATCTGAATAAATTGTGTCTACGCCTTAGACCCTTCTTCACAAGCAACTTTCCTTTGACAAACTTTCGATGTTCGTGTGAATGAGAAATTTTGACCAAATGTCATACAATAAATGTTCGTGTGAATGAGAAATTTTGACCAAATGTCATACAATAAATGCTTTGTCAGTGTGTACAATGAGAAAATCCATTTTGTCATATAAAATTTAGTCTGTGTGGCCGCCTCTAAGGCTCCTCAATCCCCTCCCCCTCCCCTTCCGCCCCTTCCCTTTCGATTCCCCTCCCTCAGAGCCAATGACGCAGGCTTTATAACTTTGGTCGTGTAGAAGTGTCTTTGATTGCCAATAATTGACTGGGAATATTGCTAATAATTGAGTCCGGCTCTATATACTTGAATATAGGTTTTGAAATATCTTTTTAGAGACTTTTGCTCTAACCGTAAGTATTCAATATATTTTATCGCTTTTTGTATAGTTTTTCAGCCGCGAGGTTGTTAATATATGTTCTAACCATTATATCTTATATTTATAAATATATAAATATAAGATTCCCTAATTAAACCTCCAGCTACGCAGGCTTGGTTTGAAGATTTCAGTACATATTTGTCTACATGGTCGTAGTGGCCGGTAACTCGTACTTACCATGTGCGCTGTTATCCTTATGGTGACGCATGAACGCAGTATGCCAACACTGCGGCATTTATAGGGATTTTTCCCCGTAGGAGGGAGGGGTGGGAAACGGCTGTACACAGGCTTTGGCATTTATAAAAGAAAGTCGCTGTCATCACGAAAGAAAAACCTGAGTAACATTCAATGGCATGTTGCATGGCACAGAACCTTTTTTAATTACTTAAAAGCAAACGATATCAAAGCTAAAGGTAGAGAAACTAAAATATGAGTGATCAAAACAAAGAAAACTGACAAGAAAATGACGCACGCAAACGCTCACACTTTAATTTGTTTTACCGAGGCCTTGGTTCATTTGACAGAACTGAAGTAATTATATGCTTTGTTATATTCTTAAATCATTAATGCACGTTTTAATAAAAAGGAAGCAAAATGAACAAAATGTCCTCACTCTGCAGACAAATTGTTAGAACCTTTGAGCGCTCGCACGGAATCAGGATGCAGCGCTTTATGGCCTTTATGAGATGATTATCTATATTTTTTTCAGTCAAAATAGTTGTTTGTAAAAAGCATCATGTAGCTAACTCTGTTTGATTGGTATACAGTTATTTCAAGGAAGATTGTCGGATTGTCGAGCCAAGAGCTTCAAACTTAGCGACGAGACCGCGAAATAGAGCACGGGGGGAGGGGGAACTCCGATCGTAAATGGACGGGGATATGCTCGTCGTACCTTTTAGGGGTCAAAATCTACAATCTGGTACCTTTTAGGGTGTCTCAGACTTAAGTCGACTACCAGAGACATAGCTGGTACCTTTTAGGTACTGTTTTGGGGTAAAAAACTACCTAAAATAAGCATGAAAGGGACGATTTCGATGGTCTGAATTGAATCTTCAAAGCACATCGATAACAAAGTGTTTCATTATTTTAATTCTTTATTATTGTTTTTGAATTGGTACCTTTTAGGGATAGAAATCAATTGTTGCCACTCCCACTCAGGTACCTTTTAGGGGTCATTTTCAAAATTTCCGACGAGCATCCCCGTCCTCTTATATATAGGAGTCCCCCCCCCCGAGAATTTATTTTGGATCGAGACTATAAACGCCTGTGTAGGAGACTAGAAATAGAGGAGTACGAGATGTTTCACTACCTCTTCGGTTTTGATCTTAATTTTTAGCAGTACAACTGAAGGGAGCTTTCGTGCATAAACAGCAGGGAAGTTCATAAGTTTAGTTTCTGTTCATTTGGTTTTATGACTTCCCATGATTCCTTTCGGGTAAGTCGCATGGATTTGGAGCCATATTTGGCGATAACGTTTTATGAAAAGGAGTATTGGGAGCCACCCACTTCACTAATTATGTTCTTCATTTTATATCAAAAATAATAAATCATGATTTTAGGCTTTACTCTTGAAATATCTAATGCTTAGTAGGGGATGTAATATTTCACAGAACCTCTTTATCTATTCGATTTAGCGAGATCACGTTTTCATTCTAAAATATTCTAGACCAGCAACAAGACTGCATTTGATGACTTTATTTCATATTTAAAGTGTCATTCAGCTGAGCAGATGGTACAACTGCAAGTCAATACTGAACTACTTTTTGTCAAAGGATCAAGGTACTCAATCATTGCTACACCTTACTGCCAGTGTAGACTTCATTGGCGACATAATCGTGATGTTCTTGTTTTTCTTGACATGTTAAACTTTTTAAAGGGGGAAAAAGTAATGAAAAGCTATTTTATACTTTCTGAAACCTTCTTATTGCCATGGTAACTCCCGATCCCGTTTCTACGGTTGTCGGGAGACGTCCACCTCACAAATTCATGAAAAAGGAAAATACCCCCCGAAACAATGGGTCATTTTCAGAATCCTAGTGTTCGCTTAATGTATTTTCTCTGCGTTAAAAGTTTTTGACTGAACCGATTAAACTTCTATTTTCGATTTGAACCTTAAACCACCTGTTTCTATTTCATTATAGAGCGTGGGATAACAAGAGTTTCCTCTCTTCAATCCTTGGTGGACGTCTTCAAATTTTGCACATTGTTTTCTAATGCCAGGCGGCAACGGAAATGCAAACCGAAGGTTTTGTGGTTCAATTTTATTATTGCCAAATCCATTAACAGAAAACCAAGGCTAAATAACAAGTCCAAGAGTTTTGATTATATTAGATATAATGATGTCCTGCTAAGCTGACTAAAATGGATGAAAAATCATGAAAACAAATTAATGTCAAGGAGTTAAGATATCCACTTTTGCTTAAACAGCTTAGTTACGTAGTAGAAATATTGCCGTCTTAAAACGAAAATAAAACACAAGTGTTTTGGTATAGTAATTTTGGAAATAATACAAAAATTCTCTCACTGTCACGAATTATAATAAAATACTTGTTTTTGTTCAAATTTCGGGCTTTTAAAAAATCTAAAAATGAAGTGAAAACGAAGCAACCTTACGATGTATGTAACAAATTCTTGTCGCTTCAGTTTGAAGTCTGGTCTACTGAGATTTATGGTTTGGGATGACTGAAGTATTTTTAGGAAGTATTTTTGTTGAAGAATGTTTTCAGGCTTCCCTTCTGTTATCAGCTCGAAAAATCAACAATAAAGTTTACTATATAGTAATTTTTGGTCATTGTCAATCACATATTAGAAAAATACATGAAACATGAAGCCAGTATTTACATTCAATGCACGAACTAGGGAACCTAATGTTTGGTCTAGAGTTCAGTGCTCATATCATGCGAAAGTAACACTGACTAGCTGTGCTGACTACGAATTTGTTATAAAGGTTGGTGACTTGCAGTGAAAACTATAGCAAAACACGTAAACGTTAATGAATTTAATATCTGATACGAATTAAAAGCAAAACTAAAACAACGTCTATCAGTCTTTATTCAAATTAC
This sequence comes from Telmatactis stephensoni, assembly GCA_029948255.1. Lineage (NCBI taxonomy): Eukaryota > Metazoa > Cnidaria > Anthozoa > Actiniaria > Isophelliidae > Telmatactis > Telmatactis stephensoni. Next base: position 168,200 of record JALIZF010001809.1, read on the forward strand.
TATGATGAAAGACGGAAATTAAAGTTGAGCTCACAAGAAAGCTACACTCGACTAAAGTAACTGCTTGAATTTATCAGCCACAATAATATGTACAAGATTTCTTAGGAAATAATCGTTGTTTTTTCTAATATTAATGGTAGGTTGACGACGAAGTTGATTTATTGTTACTATGATTTCACATTTAATTGGAAAACATTTGTTTTGGTTGTAGTTCTGAACAAATTGAGCATTGCATACTGCATGTTGCAGTTCCTTAAAATGAGGTTTCATGGCAAACAACATTCAATTAGTATATATGAAACGCCTTGACAAGACTTTGTCACGGTCTTTCTAAGGCAGAAAAATAATTGCAACTTCAGTTATACTTTAGTTAAATGTATTTTTTTCCAAGCAAAATACCAATGTTTTTCAAATTCGTTATCTATAAGTCAATAACATTTCAACTGAAGCAGATTTGTTTTTTTACGTTTATAAAGTTAGTTTTTTCGATAAAGTCAGAAACAAACGCATAGAAAAAAACTAAAAAATAGAAATACATAAAAACAAATTGTCTCTGGTCCAAGATAAATTAGTCCAAAACTTTAGTTCCACCTTACAAATTATCGGATCAAAGTGCTCATTTAGACACAGCAGATGTTTGGCCCGTCATTATTTGTGAGTTTTTATCGAAAAACAAGTCCACAGCCATAACCGAGGTTTTGTTTATCATTTATCAATTGAACCCCCAACCAACCAATCACAATGCCGGATTCCGGTCTTGAACAATAATGAAAACTCGTTTTAATATATTCACTTTGGAGAGGCGACTAGAACAAAGAAAAAAGTGGAATAATTTCTCTGGCCATCTCAAATTGTTTTGGTGTCAGACGGGAGGTTTGTAACACAGGATTTTTCTCGCTGTTTTTGGTAAGAGAGAATCGCTCGTTTTTTCAGTGCATTTTTATTTTATAATCACTCATTAATCAGACGATACCTGCTCAGCGTAGAATATAAAATTCATGCCCAGCAAAGTCTTATCCAATACTCAATTCATAGCAGGATTTCAGTACTGTTTATGTCCTTGATTCGACAGCCAAATCTACCATTCAAACCCTTGCTATCGAGACGAATAAAATCGCACGATGATCGCCAAGAAAAACAGCGTATCTACAAAACCCAAGCTGAATCCATGGCCTCTGCCAAGTTTACGTTTAGTTCTCGTTTGTGTATCACTGGCTATAACAGTTGTAACTTGTGCTCTCATCATTTTCGTGGATGTCAACGCTCCAAGCCTTGAAAATATTTTCCTCTCGACAATGTACTTCCCGCTTGGGCAGGAAATCCAGCCGAAAGTTCGACGGTGGTCGTCGAATAAGACCGAGTGTGTGTTTTTCATCAAAGGGAAAGACGAGAATTTTATTCAGTTTGGTGGTATACAGTGTGGTCAGGCAGCATGGCAGAGTACAGCAATGATGGAAGAGAAAGATAGATATGTCAAGCGGATATCCACGAACTATCGATTATTTGAGAATGAGAATAAAGCACACGGATATTTCAATACATATTGGAACGATAAATTAAAAGACCCACTCCCAATAACATTTTATACCGAAGAGACAGTAGGAGCACCGAAAGCCGGGGACGAATTCAGAGCTTTTCGTTGGGACCCGGCCACGGTTTCTCAGCTGAGTTCTGAGGCAAAAAATTCTCCGTGGTTTCAAAGAGCGACGGCGACGTCGAGGCATATTATATATATTTTCAGGTAAGCAGGATGTAAATGATTTTATAATAGATGCAATATTATACAGATCGTGCGATCTCCCAGATGATTCCAATTACAACGTAGGTTTTGACTGTATAATTTACATCGACCGATAAAATTATATTTCGTTTAATTTTGTACTTCCAGTGAGACTTAATAAAAAAGAGATTATTCAAATGAAAAAACATCATGGTGTATTATGCCCATTATTTTTTATTGAACTCGATCAGTGTACATACTCAGCTGACGTTATTGTAGTTTTATGCATGAAAAAATGAGTTTGTACTTGAGAGCTCACCAACTGGTGGCACTACTGTAAAATCCAGCAACTACAAATGTATTTTTTTCTCCATGATCATAATTTCTGGATTCAGTCGTAACAGGTGCAGACGTTCGTTCATTCTATTCCAGGCCATTTCCTGTAAGCAAACGAAGTTATTCGTCAATCTAATAAAGATCGAAGAAGTTTGAATATTCATATTGAAATTAGTAAAGTGATCAGGGAAATACTCAAATAAAATAAAAATAAAAAATATATGTACATTTATAATTGTTACTAAACCTGACGTACATGTCCAAGTATATTGATATTTGGAAATAAACCAAAAAGAGGTCCAATTGAGGAAGAATATGGGCTTGGAAAAAAATAATTTATGGCAAAAAAATCAGCTGTTCTTAATCTTTCATTTTTGAATACATTATGAGTTTCCTTTGGGTATTCCTAGCTCCGGCATTTAAGCAATTAAGTCATAAAACAGGAAGAAGTTAATCAAGTTAGTTATCAAGCGTGTTACACTAGAAAACCGAGTAAACAAGCATTCAGTTTGCAATTCAGCCAAGCAGGCAATCTTCCAGCTGTATGGGAGATAAATTTAAGAAGGGATCATTATAAGAAGACAGGTGAATGAACGGACAAACGAACAAATGTTCGACAGACTTGATACCTCACTATAGACAGAGTAATCTTAACTGAACGAGATTTAGGAATTAAAACAACCAAAACAGTAAGAAATAAATGAACGAATGCAAGGGGATGGGAGAAAAAAGAGAGACTTACTTCCATAACCCATTTTCAAAGTTTGCTGATCGAATTCCTTGTAAGTAGTACTCCTTGTAAACGGTACTCAACTTAGACTCATCATTGATCAATACAAAAATTCATTTAAATTTACTCTGTTTTAATGGAAATACAGACAATTTGGCTGGCATCCTAAAAAGAGCATTGTAATGGCATTCTGTCCGACACTGTAATGGTTTCCCAATTGCCTTTTAAATGGTTTTTCGTGCTTTGTTTATTCGGGCATTTTTTTGGCATTGTGATGCGCGAGCTGTGTTGTTTTTGCTGGTTTTCTGTTAGTGTAAAGGCCGACATACACTGACTAACTTTTGATCAACAAACTGATGAACCGTTTGGCTGAAGCTTGCTGAAGATAAACGAAGAATAAAGTACACTTTTTCCTGTATCCAGTACACCATTATATCAGCTAGGGAAATCCTCCCAAAAAACTTACCCCCGAAACTCTGATCTAATATAACTTAACCTTTATCCCTCCGCCTCAAACTCCGGCAGATATTTTGATAATGGATTTTGGGCGAACCCACTGACTCTTGGTCATCAATAAATACTAAAAAGCCATTTGAGTGTCCAATGACTTAAGTGTTTTCAAAGCCTTTACAAAATAGCACTTAACACACTCATAGATATGACTGTTCCTTAGGAAAAAAATAACATTTCATGAAAGCAATGGACTTTATTTCAAAATCTGATAGTTTTCGATAACAATCGAGAAACAATTTCCCTTATTTTAGCCAAGCGTTTCTTGCCGGGCACAATGCAAGTTTCGATTAACCACACAAAACATATGTTCATTGTATTTCCATTAATATATCAAATAAATGTCTTAATATTAAAAAGAAAACTAAATAAGAAAGAAAATCATTGTTAACTGAATAAGGTCGAATAATCCTTGAATGACCGAAGATAAGTAGAATATATGACGACAAAGTTACGACAAACATGCGTTTTGTGATTATATCACTTGCTTACTTGCTAGTCTGCGTGCATTACGACATGCCACATATACGTTTTGTGTGAGATTGACGTTACGCTCTTTTTAAAGTGTCACAAGTGTGTCATTGGTCGAAACTGTCAAATCTACATAAAGCGCGCGTGCGTATCGTCCGTTTTCCCACGTTGACTTCCCCGCAAAACTCGCGGAATGACGTCGGCGCGATGTGCTTGGCGCTTAAGGTTTTAGAGATAGGAAGTTGACGCCATATCGCATGCGCAAGGCGCTCAAACAATGTAATTTGATTTTTATTGTTTTTTATGTCAGTATCCGAAACTGTTTTTATAGTTAAACCTCCCATAGGCAGATACCCTCAGGACCACGAGCTGGTAGCCATTTATGGGAGGTATCCACTTACGGGGGAGACCAGATCATGGAGGTCTATATATAACACATGATGTCTATATATATTCTATAATTTTTCAACTATATGTTATGTGCATGAAGCCAAGTTTTGAGATATTTGCGTCTTTATCTCCTCTACTGTCCGCTTAAGTGACGTAGTTTTTAGCCTCTATGGACCCTGAAAAGGTGTCCGTGTCCGCCTACAGGAGGTGTCCGCATATGGGAGGTGTCCGCATATGGATTGTGTCCGCATAGGGGAGGTTTAAAATATAGTATTTGCAAGGAAACGGGACTGTGCGTTGGTATCCGTTTATAAGGGGTGTCTGCTTACGGAAGGTGAATGCATGCCAAATATACGTACAGTATGTCCATCCGTCGTTTGTTTTCTCAAAGTGAATTTTATTCTAAGGCAGGGGAAGATTTTCGCCAGGCTCCTTGTTCAAGGGTTTAATAACAGTAAAGATCCAAGGCTTGGCGTGGAGTTCGCTGGAAGGTAAAAGTGAAGTTTGAAAGTTATCTATATCAGACTAGTTTCCTTTGCAGCCGTGTTTAATCTCGTAATGCAACGCTCTCTCGCTTTCTCTGGTTGCGAGACGAGACTAAACTCGCGAGGGACGCGCGGGATACGTTTGCGCCTATCCAATGATGCAATACGAAAATAACTTCTAAAATTGTATTTTGTTGAACATCCTTTTCAAAAGCGTTTCACCATTTGATTTCCTGATCTTAACTTTCCTTTACTGCTATCGCTACCTTTGGCCATTACGAGCTGTTTGTTTTGCTTGTTATTTTAAAAAAATGGCTTCCTTCCTTCATCGTAATCTCGTCTAGACTGGAGATAAAAATTCTATAAGCTGATTATCATTTTGAAAGTCAAGGATAATTCTACTTAATTTTCGCAAAAAGGCTAAAATGCTTCGTTTTAGGCTCTTCAGTCTAATGCATTTTCTGGTAAAAATACTCTGTACATACAATGCCCTAAGCTAAGACATTAAAGCTCGTTTGCAGACATTCATATCAGTGTAAGCAGGTTTGAGAACATCCTGCCATTATAGGATATCTTGCGGCTTTTTTATGACTGTTAAAAACAGCGGTGCCGCCAGTCCACATTGCATGTCGTGTTTCAATATTTTAATTGGTTAATGTTTTGTGGTATCAATCTAACCACAACTGTGAGACATGGCGCGATAAAGCACAGGGGACCGGTTATTTTCCACATTCATTCGAAAACTACTGTATGTTCAAAGTTCCGTGTTTTCTTATATCAATGTATACTTGCTTGCTTGTTTTTAGGTTGGCTGGGGTAATGGCAGAGCTGATCAACCAGAACGAGCCAACGCCAGTGCGCAAGTTTCTTTTAAACGTTCAATGGGGCGTTCGTTATTTTATTAGGGCCACGCCCTTACTGTGCGCGCAAAAGTGTAAGTATCCATTTATATGTCGATTGGTAGTTAGACATTCAACCAGTCAAAGAGATAGTATGTTCATCAGCCAGTGAGTCAGTCAAATTGTCTAGTCAGTCAATCTTTTACGACGTGTCCATCCGTCCGTCCGTCCATCCATCTATCTATCTATCCGTCCGTGCGTCCGTCCGTGCGTCCGTTCGTGGTCTGTCCGTCCGTTCATGCGATCCATCCATCCATCTGTCCGTCCTCCCGCTTGTTTGCTTTAATATTATTCTGTTTTGATTGCACAGTATCCACAGCGCTAACCATTTTATCTCACTGGACCACCAAACTTCTTAACTGTACATGGTCCTCGCTACGCGTGTCCATGGCAACACAGATTTATGCATTCTGGCGTCACCTTTTGTGTAAGTTTACTTAAATTATCTGTAAGCGTTCTAGTGTTTTTCATAGTAAACACAATATAAGGACACGCATAGGTTAAGTTACTAAGTTACTTGAATGGCTTGGTGAAATCCTTATCAATTATAGAGTATTAGTGTTTTTGTCAGACAAATTAAGTGGTAAATGGATAACAAATTTTAATATGTAAACGTTATCTGGTGATTTCCAGGTTCAGGTCTCAACGATCTTCATTTCGTTGGCGTCGCAATGCTACTTCTGTCGCTTCACAAACTCCACACCGTCCTCTCAGTAAGTCATTCCGCAATCACTTTGTCAGTACAGCTAAGCGTTTGGTTTACCAGTGTGCATCTGGTGAAATTGATATTCTCTATGGATATAAAGTACCATCGTTCACGCATGAGTTCGGAAAGACTCTCTTCGTGCCTTCGTCTTCTTCTTCTTCTTCTTCTTCTTCTTCTTCTTCTTCTTCTTCTTCTTCTTCTTCTTCTTCTTCTTCTTCTTTTTCTTCTTCTTCTGCATTGTATAGAAATATTAACAAAGATGTTTTCTTAAGGCCTGGTCGCAACACCGTGTGCCAGCAACGCTCAACAATGTGGGCTCCATCGTGAATGTTGGATTCTTTTGAACGCCCTAAAAGGCAACAACGTTAATTCTGTGCTGTTCCCAATGTTGGATGTTATTCAGGGAGCGTTAATACAGGGCTTTACTGATATAAGTGGTGCCGTTGCGAATGGTTTTCTAACTTTGTTGTATGTATTGCTTTTCAGCCATACGATCAGATGGACTTTTCACAGGTTCGTTGTCAGAGTATGCTGATGTCGGCGATTGAGAGAGCTCGCCGACAGAACCTTCTCAACCAGGATTTGTTTTTGCAGGCAAACTAAGGTTGTTTCATTTTTCTGCAACTACCTATGCATTTTTCTATTTCAGTGGTTTCCACAGTCTATATCGCTAGTCTGTCGCAGTAATGCATTTTGGGACTGTTAACTCAGTGAAACGACGTCATGGCTTGTTGTTCTTTTGTTTAGTATTTTCCAAATGAGTTGACAGTCCCAAAATGCATTATTGGGGAAGACTAGCGATGTAGTCTTTATATAATAATTGGTATATTACGCGCACTCTGATTGGTCGAGAACCATGTGTGATAACAGTGCACACGCATAGATGACGTCACTGAATCTTGCGCGCCTTTCGACTGGTAAAAATGTTTCGATGAATATTGTGTCAAACAAAAAGATCCCATTTTTCTGACAGAAGACGTCAAAATGTATTGAGAACAATCATTCCACTCTACTTCGTCTCGTGGCATACGTTTTTGTCCTCACCACATGTTGACGTCATCTGTGCATCTATTAGAGTACAGACGCACGGAAAAATGGATTCTATTTGTTAAATGTTGTGCGGTACCAGAGTTTGCAGGATGACTGAACGATATGCAGGGTAATTAATAAGATTAACTGAATGTTTACTTTAATTTTTTCACAGGTTTCACCAAGCTTTAACCCTCCTCTCCTTTGATTGAAGTACAGAGTAGGAGTCATAGAATAATATATAGACATCCCATATTAATGACATGAAGCTATATGGGATTTCAAAATTTTATCCAGATTTAATATAATATATTGATACATTATTATTATTATTATTATTATCTCATAATTTATTGACAAAAATAAATTATTTATGACCATAAAGGTATGGAACCTTGAACAATGTCTACTTTGAATTTTGTCTGCACGCAGTACGTGCGAATTGCAAAGGACAGAGGCATGACCAAAGGTACTAGAGAGGTTAAGATTCACGTAAACGGGAAACGGTACACGGCAGAGAGGATCACGTGACCTACTTTTTTCGTCCCTGGCGTTGTTTGTTTTGCACCTAAATGAGTGTGACTTTTCCCTTTCACGGCAAACACGAAATGACTCACCCTCCCATCAAAAGGCATCCGTAGATGCAAAAATGCAGGTCACGTGATCCTTTTTGTCGTCTGCCGTTTCACGTTTATGTGCAGCATACACTACTCCTAGTGTGTCATTATATACACATATATAATGTACATATATGCGGCACTGAGTTCTCCATTGCTAAGATCAATTAAGAGGGCTTACTACGCATGCTTCATTGACAAACTCTGAACGACTACACAAAATTTGGCGCCACAAATTTGGAAACTGGTATCTAGTGCAAAATTGGATTTTCTAACCAAATACTACAAATAAACGGCCGGACGCGTCACAATGGAGCGTTGGTTCTGTTACAAGTTTCAAATTGAATATACATGCTCAAAATGGTGGTACTAGTAGACTAATATTTAGTGGATAAACTTCTCGATCATTTGCGCATGCTCTGTCATTGCTTTTCCTTATCAGCATTCGTTTGGGAATAGAGAGAATTGCCGGTCGAGTCTGTGTACAGACGGAGAGATGAAACGACCAAACATTAAGTAAACCACTGCCTGCAGTGCTGGCAGCTGTAACAACGCTGCTACAACAAAACAAAACAAAACAAAACAAACGATATACAGATATACAAAACAAAAACAAAACAACAACAACAAAACAAGACAAAACAAAACAAAAACAAAACAACAACAAAAGATATTCACTCCATATGAAATGTTCATGATAAAAGAGGCAACCAAACTTTATTGATATAAATGAGATTTACATATTCTTCTGATTAGATTATCAAAATGTCGTTCTATATTATAGTAAAAATGTAAAATATATTTGATAAATGCTGAGTTTAGATGTATAAATATCTTCTATTCTTTCTATATATGGTATTCACATATTATTTTAAAATCCATAAGAATTTTTAGAACAAATTAAAACGAGCTGTTTTAACAGCTGTTTGCTATAAGATTTCTATCAAGCAGACCTCAAATGGATCTTCTGTGTCGTTATAGAAACTGTACAATGTTATAGAGCAGAAAAGTGAAAAATGCATGAAGCTATAAAATTCTCGGTGTAAACGCGACCAGCTGTGGTTATCTGTAAGTGTAAACGCAACGTTATCTATGGACCGGAACCACTTGGAATAAAGATCTGGAGGCTGAAAAAAGAAAGGAAAGATCTTTAGGAAATGGCTACGCGTTCGAGACACTGAGGTTTAGGGATTGGCAACGTAAAGATATCAGATTGGTGAGTCATACAACTGTTTCAGTTTTAATATTACGCAAAGAATTCTGAGCAAATGGATTCAATATACTTACTGCTGTATGCACAAATGTCCATGACAGGAGTTGATGGACGACTGTCATCAAGTCGAGAGCGTGACCCAGTTCGACTGCGTGACTTGGACCTATCGCTACGAGGTGTGTCATTTCCAGAGCCACCAGAGATTGATGACTTGCGTGGCCGTCTTTCCCGAGTTGGTGATGCACTACGTGGCGATCTACCGTTTGTCATTGCCCCCGTTCGCGATTTTCCTCTCGTGGGAGAAGCGTTGCGTGATCTGACAGGAGATGAAGAGCGTGACGCTTGACGCGATGACGGTCTTGATCTGGAGTCGTACAGAGTACAGGACGTGGCGGGATGCGACCGGCTTAAGCTCGGAGTGATAGGTCGAGGGTGAAGACTAGGATTTCGGCGCTTTTTAGCTGAAGCAGTCGATGCTAGACTCAGCTGAGACGCGGACATATGATTTCCATACTGTTTTCCTAGGCTGCCAGACCTTGCTGGTGAACGATCTCTAGGACTCAATGATCCACCACGACTGGATCGGCTTGTAAGTCTGGAACGAGGTCGACTTCGTCCCCCTGTCACGTCGCGCAAGTCTTTGTCCTGGCGTGACAATCGACGCGCAATTTCTTGGAACTCTGGGGGTAAATGGCTGTAAGCTTCGATTCCATGGGTATCTGTCCGTGATTCGACGTGTTTGTAATGGTTTAGTCGACCATTGTTGACCTGCAAAGGTTTAGAATTAATGATATTAGTACAAAACAGTTATTTTGAAGGTTTAGTGATTTGTTGTTTTCTGGACAATGAGCTGACCAATGTCATCACAACTGTGCCGGTAGCAAGGCGGGAGCGGAAGAGCTCAATAAAAATGCGAAAGCAAATTATTGCTATTAGAAAGGTTTCACTTAACCCGTGAAACAGATTTTAGGCTAATACACATTAGTAGATCAGAATTACAAGTTGTAATTCTGTTTTCTTGGTTTTCTTTTGTGTCTATTTGACTATTACACATTTGCTATTAGTTTTTGTTTTACGGCCCGGTTAAGTAAAATCACTCTATCATATCGATCACCACTACAGATAAATATGATAATGATGATGATAATTGTGATTATGATTATTATAGAATAGTGTGGTGTGTTACCTTTTTGCTTCCTCCTCCTGGGACATGGTTAATGTTACGGAACGAATCCACTTTGGATTTAACATTTTTTGAGTAATCAACTTTCTTGTTCATGATCTTCCCTTTACCACCTGCTGGAATAAAAAAGTTTCAGGTTTGAATGATAATTGGACCTAACATAAGTTATGTAGAAACGCCTCTGCTTAGGTATACACCGTAATGTCTGCTGGTATAAACGTATGACACGAAACGTTTACGTATAACATTTACGTATAGTGTATATAGTGTATAGTGTATAGTATAGTTATGTAGAAACGTCTCTACTTAGGTATTCACCGCAATGTCTGCTGGCATGAACGTATAATAATATGATAATATGATGAACATTTATATAGCGCCTATCCAGAATCTGCTCTAGGCGCTTTACAAAAACATATAACATGCATGGTAGACTATGAGCATAGGATGGCGACCATGAAAATTGATTTTAAAATACACTAAAAATTACTGCACTACCATAAACGTATGACACTAAACGTTTACGTATAACGTTTATGTATAGTGTATAGAATAGTTATGTAGAAACGTCTCTACTTAGGTATTCACCGCAATGTCTGCTGGTATAAACGTATGACACTAAACGTTTACGTATAACGTTTACGTATAGTGTAGTATAATTTCAGTATATATATTTTCCTACTACAGTTTTAGCCTACCTGGTTTGTAGGTGTTATTCGTTGATTTAACTTTTGACTTGACGTTACTTGTACCGGTTTTCTTAGGTGCGTTTGCAGATTTGGACTATGGATAGAAATCACGAACCAAATTAGATTATAATTCACAGGGAAAAGATATTAATGCCAATTCCCAACTTGGGGTTTCTCTGGGTCTAAACTGGGTATCTGTGCTATTTTACTGGGGAAATCTGTAATACCCAAACTTGTAAAAATAAATCAGATTCCCAGGGATTCCCTGGTGATACCCAGGGAAGTCCCATGTTTGACCCAAGCTGGGAATTGACATTCTTTTTCTTGAGATTACGCCCAAAAATCATGCAAATTTGCAATGTATAGCACTAAATTGTATTGTAAAATTGTATTATAATGTTTGCAATTGCTAATTGCACGGTTTGGAAATGATGCCATCACTATGTAGGACGTGGACACATCACAAAAGAATAGCACTATAAAGCGGCTTGTTCCTAATATTTATTGTCCACTGCGCAGACTATGAGTTAGATATGCATTACACTTGTAACATAACGAAAAACTAGCAACATAAACAGATAGTATCGTGGACTTCAAATCATCAAAGTTTTCGCGCCAATGAAACAATTGTGGCAATGATGTCTGCGTATGTTGCTTGCATATCCTTACGCATAGCAGGGCTTAAGATGAATCCATAACCTTTGAATTCATTTACCTTTCCGTTTTGTATTGGTGGTCCTTTAGACTTTGGTCCTCCCTTTGCATGGCCATTGGTGTATCCATTCATGTGACCATTATAGCCATTTGTTGTACTAAGAGCTGTAATGAAGGACATGTGTTAACATCTTACAGGTATCACTTCGTAACTGCATGGAACAGTATTCGCTGGTGCGTTACTCTGGGGAGTTCTTTTAACATGTAACCGAGATGATTAATGTATTGGACGCATCATTTATTGTTGCGCGCATAAATGTTAAAAAAAATTGAGGAAATAAAAATTGTATCTTGTCGCAAAAAGTAGAACGGCACAAATTATTCCTAGTGCAATACGGCTACATTCTAATCGATTGCAACTTTCACAACTGTTTGAAAACAAACAATTGTTTGAATCTAACCAACACAGTTTTATAATAATAACTCTCATATCTACTGGCTAATTTTCCCTGTACTTACATTTACGAACAGGAGCTTGTATCTTTCCCCTGACATCCGTCTCCATATCTGTCAGGCTTTCATCTGACATGGAAGAATCGTAACTGTTTTTCCTCGAACTACAAGGCGTCTTGAAGAACGCGCACTCAGAAACAGGTGAGTCGGGATAGAAATCTTTGTTCGGTCTCTCTCTTGTCCACTCACTACCGGGCTCGGGCATTGAAAACTGCACCTCACTATCGGTAAACACATCTGAACTAAGATCCGACAACGTAATGTCTAAATCATTATAGTCCCCGTTCTGTAGTGTTTTATTCTGTTGGTTCACATAATTTAGTGTGAGATCATACCGACTAAGGCTTTCTAACACGTTAATATCTTCACCCTTGTGCTTTAGAGATTGGGTGGTCATCGCACTTGAGCCCGCATGCTCAAATGCCCCAGCGCCGCTGTTTAAAGTGAATGCTGTCTCCTGACCCTCTTTCTTAGCAGTCAATGTAGATTTAGCTTTGTAATATTCCTTAGTTTCTTGTAGTATTTGCTCAGAGTTATGTATCGGAGAGTAGTCTCTCTCTAAGCTGTGTTTCGACTCAGTTGTACTTAAATCCAGCGGCCGCTCTTGACCTTGGGTGCTGCTGTTCCGAATAGGGGAATAATCTCTTTCACTCTTTTTCCTTATGTCTATGTCATCATTACTTTCCGTACTTCGTCTTGGATTCCTAGAAAGTCTGCCTCCTGGTAAATCGGATAGGTCTAAGTTTTCTATACTTGCACTTAAGTTCGACATTCCAAAGTCTAAGTCATCTCCGTGTTTCTTGAAGCGAGAATCGTCTCTCGAAGTGTCCATACTTTCGTTTAAGTCCAAATTGTGATCCTTTGATGAGCCGAGTTTTGAGCTCTGTTTGCCTTCAGTCTTCAAAGTGTCGTCTAATGATTTGAGCAGTTTCTTTTTCGGTGATGATAAAGCGATGTGATTGTCGTACATTTTAACGTTGCCGCCCATGGAGTATTCAAACTGTTCATATTTGCTAAAGTCATCGTTTGATGTTGGGTCGTAATAATATGGAAGTTCTTCTTGTATCTTGACTTCTTCAAATGTTGGCAAAAAGCTCGTTTCCTCAGCGTAGAAAAGCTCGTCTGGGATGATTACTTGTCGTGGTTCTTTTAGCTTCCTATAAAGGTTGAAACAAATATGAAAAAATTGTAATATAGGATCACCGTACTGATCGTTATAAACAACTTAAAGTGGCACTGAAATATATTTTATAGACTGCTCCCAACCGATACTATCTCGAACCTTGAACTATTACTTCGACTGACTATATTTGGTTTTCTTTCAGGGCCGTATGTAACTCCTTATAGCCTCGCGCGGTATATCGAACAACTCATCATTTTTTTTCTGTATTTAACAACAACACCCATCATGGTGGTAAAATGGTGAAATGTTGTAAGTGTTATATTTGAAAAAACGACCACTTGCGGCAAACAATCTTTCGATGATCTATTACTGCCGAGGAACTTCATTGAAAAAAAGCTTTTTAAGTGTAGACATCGTTAAGTCGGATTTCATATTCAATTCAAATTCAGTGAAAAAGAGAATGGATGATTTTAACATTGGAAGCTCTCCATTTTCGGTGAATTGCTGTCGTTTTTCAGTTAAACTTATCAATTTTGAATATTAAATTAAAACTGTAAAAATCTGAAAGAATACAAGCCAGGTTATTTTCTAGCGATGTCTATTGTGTTTTGTAGCTATTAATGGCCGACGACGGAAATGTACCTTGCAAATGAACTCATGCACTGCTATTCAACATGTATTTTACTCAACTCCGCCATTTCTTCATTATACAAAACGCTCAAATGGCATTTATTGAATTCAACATTCTTTGAAATATAATCCGTACTATTTACCTCACCAAGAAAGCGCAATTTAATACGAAAGACACAATACATATTTCACTGCACCTTAATAGAGTAATTCTTTTCGCATCTTAAGTCGACACAAATCCACTATCCAATATTCAGTTCAGTTGAAAATGATCTCCAATTTCTTCTATTTTTGGAAGTGAATGATTTCTACCAAACCTATCCACGCAGTTAAAAATATGCAGTCCTTGAAGTCTGTGGCCATGAAATTTTGAATGCAAAAGCTGACCAAACAGGTGGATTTACAGTTACGGTAAATACTGTGGTCGTATTGCCAAGACGTTGCTAGGCAACACCACAGGGTTCGGACTAATGACTTATCATCTTGTATTTTTATACCAAAACCGCAAGAGAAATAGAGACCTTCAAAATCTCATGTTGTAAGTCATATGAGTGGCAAGGCTTGATAAATATTACATTCAGTTAGACCAATCTTATTTGCTTTAAGCGAAAAAACATAATTCATTAAATAGCGCCGTCGTTAGAACACAGGAAGCCCAAAGACATATTGTATTCGTGAACAGTCAACTCAGATCCTCCCGCAGCACCGTATATCATAGAAATAGTTTTTTTGTTAATCTGGTAAATAAAGGCGGGCATGCATGGTGCTTGCTCATCATTGATGTTCTTTTCACTGTACAGGCTTTCTACTCCCAAGCCATCCATTCAAGTGAAACCCTGGATAATTCGCCAATTCGATTCTAAACGCACGTGCTACAAAGTGCAGTAGGGTGGCAACGTTGTTAAGTCAATACGAACATGTAATGTGAATACAAGAGTCTTTTGTGCACATCGAGAAAGATACCCTTGATTTCATTGTTCTAAAGATACACATTTACGATAATGAGTTTGAGTGACTAGTTTTTCGCTTGGATCAGTCTTTGTCTGACTGGATGGCTGTTTATACAGTCTCATTATACTGGCCGATTTAGCTGGACATTTCATTTGTGCTATTGTTATTGATGCCCTTAAGGCTTTAACTTTTGCAACAGTCCATCAGTTTATTGAAGTATATAATTGCACAGGTTTTTTTTCTATCCAAGTTAGATACTTTTGGTGAGTTACTAGAAAATATTTGTGGGAAAGAATTTCAAATTCAGTACTACAAAATACCACTATAATTTCTTTAAAATAATAAAATAAAGACAATAATGAGCTCAAATGAGAAATTCTGGCAGCTAAACGGAGGACTTCCCAGCCAAATGCGTATCAAAATTGAATTTGAAATCGGAGCAAAATACACTAAAAATATTAAACAAATTTAGCTTTGGATTGTTTGCAAGCAAAAAACATTGACTTTTTGAATTCAAAAAGCAAGTTGAACTTTATTTGAAACTGTTTGTACTGCTACGCATACGAGCGTGAAAGAACTATCATCAACAAACACCGCCGGAATCTCCAAGTTACAACTTCAAATCAGTAATTTAGTGAGACAGTCAAGTTATCAGCATTTGGAACACTTAAGATTCACAAAAAAGTTGTTTAACTATTATTTCTTTAGAATTTGATATTAGATATTGTAACTTTTCAAACTTTTGAAAAAGAAAAGCAATTTTGTGAAAGAAAAGTACATTCTTTCGCGAAGACGTAAGTTAAAATAACAGTGAAATTGTAAACACTTTGTCGACGGGTTTTCAACTTTGATTTTAAAAATACCTACTGCGCCTAAGTTTATTAAAATGTGGAATAATAAATGTCTTTTTCACAAAGAAATAAAGTTCTTTTTACATATATAGTAACAATGAATTCGAGTTATTGCACGAAGTTAACATGAATGATACGCTAGCAACTCATGCATACATTCAGTCATCAAAACGTCTAAAATTTGTTCAACCTTTTAAGCCGTTTACCTTCGCAATTTTCGTAGCCTTTTCTTCTCTTTCCACGACTCCCTCAAGGCGTACATGCTACACGAATAAAGAAAAAAGATCCAAGTGTGAGATGCGTCCTTTCAAACAAGCCATTTCACAGCTGCTGAATTTACTATCCAAACTTGAATTTGAATCAAGTTCATGCTTCATATACTTGCCCTAGAGCGGTCCACATTTTCACTTCCTGGTCGAGTCGACGAACACCTTTGCAGAAAGAGTAGCCTAGATTTACATCCAAACGTAAATTTGGCGGCAAAAAGGAATTAAAAGGGCTCTCACGGGACTATTGTGTACGTGGCGTGTAGAAATCGCGAAAGACAAACGAGAGGAAAACAAAAGTCGAAAGAGCAGGTATGACGGGTACATTGGCAAAACCACCAGCTCTGTTTTACTTCATTCGGGAAAAGTTTCTAAGGCCTTCAGGTCAAAACAACGTGAAGCTACTTGATTTTGTTTGTTTGTTTTCGCTTACTTTGATCGTCAATGAACTCGGACGGCCGTTCAGTCTTTGTGAACCCGACGAAGCGATGGAATCAGTGGCGTTTTGGTTCTGATTGCAACCACCTTGTGATCAACTGCTCAACTGATCTACCATGTTTATATATAACTATTATTTAAGAGTTACACTTTCAGTCATATTAAATTCAACAGTATGATTTCATTGACCAAATCCAAACAGATCGGGCTATCGTTTTGACATTTTTTTCTGACAATCCCTGTCAAGTTGATTCTCCCAGAAGGAAAATCTTGTTAGTTGATTTGTATGGTGTCAGGAAAACTGTGAATTCTCTTTGTATAAAGATTCGGGTCACCTGTAAGGTACCAGAAACATGGTAATTAATTTTTTGGCGGAAAAGGGAGATGGCAATGCATTATGGGTAAACCTATTAAAGATTTCCCACCTCTCCCCAAACTCAAGAAAGGACAAAACAAACATTATATCAAGGTAGTAATAGATCTATAGATGTTTGTGCAGAACTCCATTATTCAATAGACCTCAAACTTACTAAACTACAAGTATCAATATGCTAAGAGGAACAAGCCCCCACTGAAATAAATCAATAAACGAATGAATGAATGAACGAACGAATGAATCGGAATGCATACAGCGAAGTTGAAGCCTTGCTCTTGTTTGTATATTCAACAAACTGCAAACCCCTAAAATTCCGAGTATATACTGTCCGACTTCCTCTGACCATCGATAAATTCTGAAGTCTGATTTTGCCTGAATTTGATTGAATTATTGGTATTAAAAATCTTAGATCTGTGACTATCTGGCAGTTCTGGCTGGATTATTTTGGACATTCACAAGTACAAAAGTACATCGACCATATATGTTTACACTGACAACTCACCAGTTTGTGTTCGAGGTTTCATAATGTAACGCCATATCAACAAATATCGAAGACTTCAAAGTTCGCGCCAAATTGAGAAGAAGCACTAGCGCGCAGTCCTCGCTCGTCTATCATTTTTCCAAAGTCCCGGATCAAGTTAAAATGGCGGACGATTTGTACTTAGCAACTAAGATTTTTAGTTAGACAGAAGATATTTCGTTTTCTTTGGAATTCTCGTGCTTTATTTCACATTCAAGCGATGTGGAGTGCTTAGTTCTTCTAAAGAATGCCCGTTAGTAAGGTATTGTGAAAATTCTCTTGTGATTTTTTGTCGATACTTATGGCGTCTATTTTAGTATTTGGTTGCCAAGTTCTTGAACATATTTTTACGAGAAAAAGCAGTCTAATTTAGTACCTAGTAAATTATTCCTTGGAAAGAAATTTGAACTAGAGGTTAATATTAAATAGATCCTTAAAAATTACTAAAATATTATATTATCTCAAATGTTGCGCACTCAATGTGTGGATTCTTGTTTTCTCACAGATATATTTTCATACAGTTCTTACTGATAAGCTTACACGATAGAGCAAAGTCGATAAACCTTAAATATAAATACAGATATAGATATAAATGAAGTATAAATCAAGTACAAATTGTCTTTTCAGAAATGTGCAAATTTTCTTATTACATGTAGTAGGGATTCAATTTAATTATTTACTTTTAAACTGTTGTCCTACATTGAATAAATCATTGTAGAATCTGTCGTTGATTGTATGAGTTCGTTTGTGTTAAAATGTATATCAGTGATCTGTCATACTTGATGGCCAGGTGTAACAGTGGTATTGCCATATTTTTTGTAATATAGAATTTCACAATTTTAGTGCAATTTTTCAACAGAGTCGTACCAAGGATGACACATGGAAGGAAGCTGATTTGAAAAAAGCACTCCAGGTATATATATATTTAAAAAAGAAAGAATAAAAAGAAAGAAAGAAAGAAAGAAGGAAAGAAAGAAAGAAAGAACGAAAGAAAGAAAGAAGGAAAGAAAGAAAGAAAGAAACAAACAAACGAAATAAAATAAAATAAAATAAAAATTGTAAAATAAAATAAAATAAAATAGTATAAGAAATTTTTTGTTTAAGATTTAATTATGAATGGGTATTAAATATGAACTACTCATTGTTAAATTAAATGGTGATCACCTTTTTAATCAAATTTTGTTTTGATGTATACATTTTGGGATGTCTCTGCTAATATAAAAAATATTATACAAATGTATTTCTTTAATGTACATATATGAGGTACATGTGTATGATGTGGGTTAAATTTTTCCACTAGTGTAAATTTTTCTGAAGGTTAGGTTTAGGGTTTAATTGGTGGGTTAGTTGTGTAATTAAGTTAGCTAAAGAGGTTAATTTAACTATAGGAAGGTGGATTATGAAAGCAGAACATTGCTTAAAATAATTTAAACCAGTAGAAAATTTCAAACCACAACATTTTATATAAACTTCAGGCCATATTGAGCCGTGCAGCCTAATTTTCTAGCAAGGCAGTATGATCTAGGATTTAAATGTTAAGAAAATAATATATTATATCCAGGATTAACACTAATCACCCTTCAAATAGCATGGTTGGACTTTTACAAGTTTGTAAGTGGTTTTTGGAAGTATTATAAATCAGGGGAGCTTAGCCTGGAAGAGGTGGGGAAGGGGGTGAAGTGAGGCAGTCTCTTTTATTAATGGGCTTGAGTGGGGACTGATTCTAAACCACAGCATTGATAGTATGATTTTGATAAAAGTGTAACTTCTTCATAAACACTAGTCATGCTTTCAAAAATACTGTGAAGCAGTGATCCTCTGCCCATATAATTATATTCTACCTAGCACTTTAACCCTCTTGCATTTTTCTCTCTGGGAGTACTCAGGCATGACAGTGAGAGGAGCAAATGATGAATCAAAACAACAACAACAAAAACAACAACAACAACAACAACAACATTGAGGCCTGATCAAGTCCCAATGAAACTACTCCCTAAGCAACCCCAAAAAGGATTTTAAAATCATAATGAGGGTAATATATATAAGCTTATAGGTGGCCGTGGGGAGCAAGCTGGAATTACCTGGAAAAAGCCTTGGTGAGATTTGTTACCCAAAAAGCATCTTCTCAAAAATCAACACCTCAAGAAAAATTTAACACCTCTTGAAAATTAAACCCCAAAAGGCTTTTCACCTCTACATCATGCATTCTCATGCCTGAATATCCCCTTTGGCTTTTCTCTCATCCGATTTCTTTTTTAATTGATGCTCTTTTACATTCAAGGTACAGTACCTTGTTTTAACCTTTAAGAATGATTGATTTGTTTTTAAACTTACCATTTATGTTTCTTGATAAGGGTGAGAAAACAAGAGAGAAACGTGATGACAAATCTAAGTCAAGCCATAGAGATGATGGGAAAAGAGAAAGGAGGGTAAGTATGCACTCTAGCCTTCTATTATCCTAAATGCACCATGCTAAATAGTGTAGTTTAATATGAAGCATGCTTCGCTTGTCACATGCAATTAGGAATTAGAATGAGACAAGTTGTATAAAATTTGACAAAAAACTTTTGTCTTGTTACAAATGACTGTCAGAGCATTATACACATAGCTCCTTGTCTTGATTCCTTTGTATATTTTGTAAGTGAAGTATATCATGGAAGTTGCTATTGTATGCTTAGAAGGTAGCATGCTACTCTGTGACTCTGGAAATATTATTTTGAGATAGAACTGCATAGTGAAAATTATATACAGATACATAGAAATGGTAAAGATACATACAAATTGAATGGATAAGTTAAAACTCCACATGAAAGACACAACATCAACCACTTCAGAAAAATCTGAGCCTCAGGTGGGAACTGAACCTACGACGTTCCAATTAACTAGACGGATGATGGATTTCATTTGCTATATATTCACACTCAACCTTCAGACGATCATATGAGTTTCCAGTAGCTCAGTGGTAGAGCATCCGTCTGATAGTTAATTGGAAGGTTGTGGATTTGGTTCCTGCCCACCTGGGGCTCAGATTTTTCTGTAGTGGTTGATGTTGTGTTTTTTCACGTGGAGCTATCACTTATCCATATATACAGATACTAAGGAAAGTATATGGGTCACTAAAATTTTACAGTGTGGGCCCAATAAGATGTGATTCATACTCTGGGCACCCCAGTAATACTCAGCTGTGTATTTCTAGTCTGATCGTGATGAAGACAGGAAAAGAAGAAGAGATCACAAAGATGACCTAGCCAATGGTGAAGATAAGGAAAGGGAAAGAAGGAGAAGAGATAGAGACAAAGAGGCTGACAAGGATAGAAAAAGAGATAGAGACAAAGGGGATGAAAGATCAAGCAGAGATAAAGAGTCTCGAAGAGAAAGGGAAAGACGAGAACGAGAGGGAGAAAGTAGTGGGATAGGAAGGGAAGATCAGGATGACAAGGAACGAAGGGAACGCAGGAGAACTAGGGAGAAAGAGAGTGATGGGGACAGAGAAAGACGACACAGATCTAGAAGAGAGCAAGAAGACAAAGATTCTGCAAAAGAGGAGGGGAGGTCCAGGGATAAAGATCAAGAAAGGAGAAGTGAAAAAGACAGGGAGAGAAGGAAAAGAAGGGAAGAGGTAATATTTAAAAATAAAAACAATCTATTACTGACAATCAATCTAAAGTATCAGAAATAAATTTAATCACTTATTGCATTAATTATTGCATTGCATTATACTTTTATTTCAAAAAACATTACAGTTTAAACAACAAGCACCAACAAGCTAAAACCGAGATGAATGATAGTTTGGTGCTAGTAATATATTCAAAATCAGACTTGATTTCAATAGAATGGAGTGCTATATACTAAAAAGCATGTAAAAATGTTTCATACTTTGTAATTAGTGCTATAGAAACAAGTCTCACTGGAATACCTTATTACCAACATAAAACCTTCATTCATTTTGGTCTTGGCTTGATGCTTGTTGCTTTGAACTGCAGCAATAGTTTTTTGAAATAAGTGTATATCATCAGGTCTAATGATCTGGATTGTCACATAACGGTATGTCAATGTATGACAAACAGTGGGGAACACCTTGTAACACCTGGTCCCAAGTGTGTGATAATTACATGTAAGTGGAACCTGAGTTCCCATTTAATAAGGGATAGGCTTTCTAAAGTAATCTGATACCATTCATGTGAGTCTAATTTTGTAAAATTTGTTACTGAAAGTGAATAGATCACTTTGGATATAGTAATGTATTGGTTATAAATGATCACAGATGATGCATGCATTTCAAAACAACACTCTGGTTTAATGATGGAGAAATCATAATAACATATTTCCCCTGAGCCTCAACAACTTGAGTTCATTGTTCACTATCACTCATCCAATAGAGTCGTTTTCGTATGAGTGGGAAACTTACCGCGCCGTACCATGACCGTGTCAGTGCTGTAATGTCTATAAAAACATTCGAAATTCATGCCGTAACCATATTGTATCGTAACCATACAGTGTTCCCACTCATACGAAAACGACTCTATATCAAAAGTGGGCTGTTTATTTGCTGGCAGGCTTGATAGGTCAATGTTCACTGTAGACAAAAGTACAAAATAATTAGTCTGTCATAAAAATGGATTCAGAATAGATTCAGAACAGATAGAGAAGTCTCATAGAAATTCTTCACCTTTTTATGGACTGCCACTTTTTGTATCTAATTCTTTCAATACAGGGAGAATCAAGTAAAGATAGAAGTGGAGACAGAAGAAGGTGAGATATCTTTAATATGTAACATATTTACAGTCTGTGCTTTCTTGCAAGAGCATTTGTATACAGTATGTTTTTTTCCCCAAATTTATATGTACATTTTGAATCAACATTTTCATAATGACAGGGAAAAATCAAGAGAACGAGATCACAGGGATAGGAGAAAAGAAAGTGAACTTGTAAGTTTGTAAACTACCATTTACTTTCACAGTAATTATCTCATTTTAACAATGGTTGTCAACCATTTGTAACCATATTGTTAAAGTTAACTGTAATTTCAAGAGACAACATCACACTTTTGAAGTTGTTGAGTAAACTATTTAATTAATAGTTTAATGCTTGGATGAGAGTGCTTGTGTAGTTATTCTTTGGAATGTTTTTAATATATATTTTTATGTGCTTTTTAGGATGATTCAAGGAAACTTAGAGCCCAAAACAGAGATAGAAGGTATAATTTTAGAGCATTATTTTTAATTTTCATTCATTCATTCGTTCATTCATCCATTTGTGTGTTTGTTTGTTTATTTGTTCATTTGCTCATTCATTCATTTATTTTTGGTTGGTTCATTTTTGCAGATATTCATTCATTCATTTATATATTCATTCATTCATTCCATTATCCATCCATCCATCCATTATTTTAATTTCATCTAACTTGCCCAGATATTAAAGCAAATAATTCAGGTTTGTTTATATTCCACAGAGAAAGATCAAAAGACAGCAGAGAAAGAAGAAAGGATCATGTAAGAACTATTTTTAATAAACTTTTATGTTCTCTGTAAAAGAAAAAAATCATCTATAAATATTATTAATGCTTGATTAGCTTTTACTTGTTAATAACTATAATTATTTTTGTTCTTGATTTAATTTGTAGGATGATTCAAGAGAAAAACATAGGTACCTGTCATTACAATCTGTCTGACTGTGTACATTATATAGCAGTTTCAACGTACATGTACACACAGCAGTTTAATAATGATTGAAATATTTTTCATTTACTCAGAGAAAAATCAAGGGAAAGGGATGACAGAACGAGAAGAAAAGAAAGAGAAAAAGTAAGATTTTGTTGCTGCAATGGAAATGGGTTCCAAAGTCAGTCAGTAGTGACTTGTTTTTGATTCTAGTTCTCAGATGTGCAACAAAACAAAAATAGTAATTTGTGTAGTCATTATATAGCTGAAAGTTAATGAAAAATCCTCTGTACATATACTTTAGCTTGACTGTCTATGTGGTCTTTTGTGTTTGTTGCTGATATATTAGTGTTCATTGATAGCCTGCATTTTCATGCAAATAGTGGAGAATGATTGATACAGAATTGTAAACAAAAAGATATAAAAGTGGAAATGAGATGTCATTGGCAGAGAGACTCAAATCACACTCCATGCATATTGTAGAATGAATACTAATGTATGTAAACAAAATCATGTTGAACACTCAAGAAATATCCAACAATAGGTTTTTGTTTGTGATTAGTGTGATTTAAGCACTTCCTCCTTTACTTTAATTTTTGTTTTTAGCATGAGGCTGAAAAAGAAAATAGAGCTCAACACAGAGAAAAGAAGATGCTGACATCACTGCAACAAGAAGAGGTCTGTTAAAATGTTCAATTTCCTAATTTAAGAGTTTGTGGAATTTCATGTAAAATTTCTATGTTCTGTGTAGGGGAGGGACAGGAAATTGGGGAGGGGGGGGGGGGTGAGATGGTTGGTGCTGATGGCATCATAGGGTTTTACACTGACTACAATAAATCAGCAATCAATTTTGCTGTTATAAAATAATGCACACTGGTATGTCAGATCATTACAGTCATTATATACATGACAGACATGTTTGAATAATGTAAATACCAAAAGTACTTCACTGACTGCTTAATAATGTATGGATTGATTCAAAGGCTTTGGCATGCATAAGGCAAATGGTGCAAGGCAATACAAGTCCCAGTAGTAATTCCCCCTAGAATGGCTGTGTATACCACAAAAACACTGGCTGTGAAGACTAGATCGAGCAGTCTTTGTATGACTGTGAAAACAGCATTGCACAGTCATGGCACAGTTACATGTATGGCAGGAATTTTGAATATTTTTTATAGACATCACAGCACTGACATGGACATGGTATGGCACAGTCTGTTTCACAATCATACGAAATCTGCTCTTTTATTTAATTCCCTGGTATGACATCATGAAGTTGTCCTTAGCAGATCATGTCACTTGAATTATTCAAATTGGAAAAATGTCTCTTTAATGCATGCAGTAGAAACTTGTATTATGTACCTCACTGAGTAGTTGTGAACCATCCCTTCAACCTTGTTTTTTGAGATGTGGAACTGTTGGAAAGTCCAGTCTTTTTGTTTTTAATGTTGTATGGAACAATGCATGTAACAATTTTTTAGATAAATATGTTCATTTTTAGTATTTAGTAATTTAGTTATATTTGCATGCCCGTTATTTCTTCAGAGTTCAAAAGACCAACCTCCTAAGGGAGAAAGGTTTAGAGCTGATACTTTAGAAAATGCTGTAAGTCTGCTTTGATGCTGATCTGTTAAATGCTTAATGTGCATGTTAAAATGTCTGACATGTTAGACATTTGTACTTGCTTACTAAATATTTACAGACATTAATCACTCCCTGATGACTTTTTGAAACCGATATGACAGTGCAGATACAGTAATTGACAAATATTGCATAACTGGTTGTCAAATCATGAATGAAAGACGCAGTGCTGGAAAAGAAATCCCACTAAGGAAACTTTCTGAGTGGTGACCCTACAGTCTACTACCCTAATAAAGTAGAGAAAAAATTTCTAACTAAGATTTGGACTCATGACCCCTGGATTTCTATTCCAGGGCCCGGTTGTTCGAAGGTCGATTAACGCTAATCCTAGGTTAAAGCAAATGGTTTTCTTTAGATTTAATCCTGGGTTAACGCTAATCGTCTTTCGAACAACCGGCCCCAGTGCTCTACCAACTGAGCTACAAGATCTTTGTCTTTTCTTGAAACAGTTGGGGGTATACACTGTACGTGTACATGTATTTTCAATTGATGGTTGACAAAGCTATTAGTATGCTAGAAATGCCACCATCTTCCAAATAAATTTTGATTGACACATTGATATATTCACTTTGTGATCTGATAATAATTTCCATTAGTAATTTATTTATGGATTTTTCTTGTTAGGATGTTGTTGAAGAGGAAGATAACACTGCTGGGAGAAAAAGACGTAATTCAGTTGGTAGGAGGCCATCTATCAATGTCCAGGAGGTCACAGAAGAAGGTGGAGCTGATGATTATGAAGAAGACTTTGAGGTACTGTATCATTTGCTTATAACAACTTTATTTGCAAAAAAGGCAATTGACAGGGTATTGACAGTTAGAACTGAATCTCCGTTATGATAACTGCCTGTCCTTGCAATTTTGAAGGCAAGCCTTGATACTTTGTATGATATACAAAAATACGCAAAGGTTTGGTTGATATGGGCTCTCAACATCTACTAACACCTCACGTAAAACCTTCAAGACACATGAACTCACGAGCTTATAAAGTCCCGTTCTCACGTACAAATTATCAGCAGTTCTCATTTTTTTCCAAGAACAAAACGGGAGAGGAATACATTACCAGACTGAGTTGTACAAGCGACAAGTCTAAATGTCTTCAAGGACAGACTCTGGTCACATTATTCTTCTAAAAACCGCTGACATTTTACATTTTACGTTTTTATGCACAGCACCTTGCATTTTATTTTGCGCACCTGCACACAACAGCACAAAGCTCACAAGAATCTTCGTTAGGAGGTGGGCTGAACCCGAAAGAAGAATTCCCACAGTTATCAATTTTGAAATGAATTTGTTCTCATGTTGCATTTACACTGTAGATTATATAAATAAATCTTTTTTTACTTAGGACTATGAAGATGATTTTGAAAATGATCATGATGATGATGATGACGATAATGAGCAAGAAAGTGATAGCATCAACATTGAGGTACAGTGTAACTACAAGTGTCAGTACTCATCTACTATGTATTTGATACATGAAGATTTTTGCCAAGCATTTCTTAACTGTAGCTCCATCTGTTTGCATCTTGAAATTTATTCAATTTTCTTAATTTTCTTTGATAGGAGAGAAATGCAGGCATGCAAGAGGTAAGCTATGTAAACTACTTTTTGTACTCATCAAAATTACGCAGTATGGACCATCATACTAGTCTTCACAGGCAACCAGACTAAAATGAAGAATAAGACTGCATTACAGTCCATTATTCTTTGTAAAAGTACCATATTACTATACTTTAGCTGTATGAATTGTCAAACAGATTTCTTTTCTGTTACTAGCTTTTGAAAGCCATCAATCTGGAGAATGAAACTGTGAGAGCGTTGTCTCGTGAAGGCAGCAAGTTATCACGTTCAAGCGATGATGACTCAAAGAGAGGTAATTCTATAATTCTTATAGCTGTACTTTACTCTCTTACTTTCTGCCCTGTGTGGTGTACTGTATTATTGGAATAATTGCTGTGGCATTCGGTAAACTATAAGCGGACTCTTGTGAATAAAAATATTGAAATTAGAAATGGAAAATAAAATAGAATAAAAGAAACATATTAGTAATGGAAGCTTCAATGAGTGAGTACCTGGTCATTCATGGAGATTCACCTGTAATTGGCTCATTACTCTTCAGAGAGGCAGTTCTCATTTTCTTTGACCAAACGCTGTTGTATCATAACACTGCAGATTACAGGTTAAATTGCGTACCTTTATTGTATATGCATTAGTATGGTTTTTGTTGGTTTTCTAGATACCCCTGTTCGACTTCCTACAGCAAAAGGACGTATAAACTTTGTTGCTGCTAAGCAAAAGCAAATCAGTCAAAAAGTAGCATCACGGACAAGGAAACGTGGCCAGGTAAAAAGACATGAACGTCTACGCAATATGATGAGCATTAGTACTAAGAGTGCGCTTGCATGAACGATTTCGTTTCGGGCTGAGTGAGAGACGCTGGTCTCTATGGAAACGTCTCACCCGAAAATCATATAAAACTCGTCACGTGACAAACGCAGCCCAGAACAAAATCGCGCATGTGAACGCAGTCTCAAATGAGAACCAAATGTAGCCTCCTCTGCAGGAAACTCCTGGGATTCCTTTTTTGCTGGCCAGGGAAGAATGGGCCCAATTCTTCCTTTTCCCCTCTTCCCCTCCCCCTCTCCTTTCGTTTTTCCTTCTTCTCCAGTCTTTCTCGTTCGTTTTTATTCCAAAGGAAACCCAAAAGAGTTGCCTGTGGAGGAGGCTAAACCAAATGCTGCACCTTGTAAAATTTGAACAATTTCGTTGGAATATTCCTCACATGTTTCTCATTTATGCTATAATTGTAAACGGTCCTGATATTTGGTGTCTATGGCTAATCTTGTTTGTTGATTTTCAGGAGTTAATGCATCTAATTGACCTCGATGTAGTAGTACTTTGATATGTTTGATCTACCGCCCATGAATGAATATGAGTTGTACATCAAGAATTTTGGACGTTCAGATACCAAACAGGTACAGTCCAGGGCCGTAACCAGGGGTTTTGCTGGGTGGGTGCACATGAAATGGAAATGGAACTTTGTCTACGCTTGCTTTGTCTAATTGCTTTTCCTTTCCCCAACATTTTGCTGCTCCCCAACATTTTGCTGCTCAGTGGAGAAAGGGATTTTGGACTGCTGCTCATGAGAGCTAGCGCGATTATAGACTTTGGCTTCTACAGGGGGTGCACGTGCACCTAGTGCACCCCCCTTGGATACAGCCCTGCAGTCTACACGTAGTAACAACACAAAACTTTATTAATGGTCCATAACGTACGCGTCTAAAGCCTTGGTCATATATTTACTGTATAGGCCCTCATGAAGTACGCATATAGATATAGATGTCTAAACAGGTATTTAGCTGACTAGTGCTGTATATTGTGTATTTTGTCAGGCGTATGTACAGTGCAATGATGACAACTTAGAGAAAGAAATTCAAACAGAAGAAATAGAAACAAGAACAATGTGGACACAAAACCCTGCTGAAGACTTCGCTGGTTGTGGAGGTCAGTACCCCGACAAGAAACACGGAGGGAGAACTTGTAACTTGCAATATACTAGACCATTTCTGTGTCTTACTGTTTGCCATGAATTCTTGTTGTTCAACAGGAGAAGATGAAAGTAAAGATGAGTTTTCAGTGATGGAAAATCAAACGAATATTGACAGTGTACGGCTGGCACGATTTTTGGAAAGCGCTGGACAGGTAACGTGATATAGTAAGACCCGTCATCCTCAATGGGGCCATTTATACGAGACCAAAATAGACGCGTCTTATCTTAGAGAGATTTCGTATGAGTGTGAAACGGACCGCGCCGTGCCGTAACCGTGTCAGTGCCGTGGTGTCTATAAAAATATTCGAAATTCCTGCGGTAACCGTTCCGTGACCGTGCGGTGCCGTTTTCACAGTCATACGAAAAGCCCGATATACACGACAACCATTTTACGGCGCGACAACCCTAACTCTAGGCACGTGGACCGATTGTTTGGGGTAAGGCATTTAGTCATTTAGTCCGCTATTAGTCTGTTCACACGATGATCAGATTACGGGTGCTGTGCCAAAAAAGATGGGCCCGCGTGCCTAGAATTAGCGGTACCGTGCCATAAAAAAGTTGTCATGTAAATCGAGCTTTAGACGCGAACTCTCGTATAAAAGACACTTTGTGTCAAAGACCACATTTCATATGACTGTGAAAACGGCACGGTCACTTTACGGCACGGTTACGGCAGGAATTTCGAATGTTTATAGACCTCGTTTCACACTCATACGAAAACCGCTCAAAGAGAAGACCTCAGAACGCCGTTCCCCAGCATAAAAGCGCTGTTTATACGGAGAGGTTCATCTAAGTTGCGTTTAAGATAAGACGCGTCCTATTTTCGATCGTATAAATTAGGAGTAGCTCATCACCCTTCCTTGCAGCTAAGTGCTGAATTACGAAGGGCGCAGCTCAACGTGATCGAGTCGAAGGTTTACAAGGGCGCTTTCATTACGAGACAATTGAACTATCACACATTTACATATTACAAATTTACATACACATACACGTAGCAACCACCATACGACCAAGGTCTGATCACGGAGCACAGCTTACATCGAAACTAGTTCGTTTTTACTGAGGGAGGAAAAACCGGAGAACCCGGAGAAAAAACCCTCGAAGCAAGGGAGAGAACGAACAAGAAACTCAAGCCACATGTGATGCCCCGTCCGGGAATCGAACAAGGGACCATAGCGGTGACAGACCGGCGCTCTCACCGCTCGGCCACCCTTGCTTCCCTAAACAGCGGTGACAGAAGTGACCCTATTATATGTACACATGCAGAAGTACAGCAGCATGCTGGCTGAGTGTATTGCAATCAATACCCCTGCGACCAATGAGCCTGCTTCAGTATATTTACGTTGATGACTGTACTCTTCTATTGTGCTTACTAGGTTTGTCTTATTCTTCTGGAAGAGGCCTCAGCAGACAAGTCCAGTACAATGGTCAAAGAGAAGAAAGACTTGTCTTGTAGTGATGGGTATATACCGCTGACTACTAAGCAACCATATCTCGCAGGTGCGCACTCACACAAGTGTGATTTATACACTAGAGCGGTTTAGGCATGAGTGTGAAACGGATTGCGCCGTGCCGTGATCGTGTCAGTGCCGTGATGTCTATAAAAATATTCGAAGTTCCTGCCGTTTTCACAGTCATACGAAAACTTCATTTTACTGCAAAAAGAGTCCTTGCTGTGCACAGTTTTTCACAGTCATAGAGCAGATATCGCATGACTGTGAAAACGTTGAGGTCACGGCATGGTACAGGTTACGGCAGGAATTTCGAATGTTTTTACAGAGATTCACGGCCACTGAACACGGTCACTGCACGGCGCAGGTCCGTTTCACACTCATATGAAAACTGCTCTATGGAAGCTGCTGCTCTGCTAACCATAAGCTGAATTACCATGCGTATGAACTACAAACGCAGTCTCAGGTGTCATGTCACAGTAGTCTTGTCTTTTACATTTATAGTGCGTGCAGATTTCGTGTTACAATAGTAGGGCTGCATTTTCTTAGGCTACTAAGAAAATCGCTCTGTACCGTATCTTACTCTCGCGAAATCTGTTCTGTCTGGGTTTGTAACTGCTTACGCTTGTCTCTTTAAAGGGATTTTAGGTAGGTGAATGATTAAAGCATTGAATGAGTTTCACTTTTGATAAACAGGTCGAGCATTAGAGTCAATACATGTATCTCAAGTCCAGTCACACCTTCTGTTAACAGCCTATGGACCTGTTACAGATCAAAACAAGGGGTCGTCAAAGGTTGGTAAAGAAATTCCACATTATTGATGTTGCACTGGACATTTTTGCTAATTTCCTATGGTACTATGAGGAAATATGTATTTTCCTACATTTTGTCCAGTTCCTAGTATAGGAAAATGCAATTTTCTAGATATTTGCTACATATTTCCTATCATAGGAAATGATTGCTTTTGTTGCTGGTTGTTGTTGTTGTTGTTGTTGTTGCTGCTGCTGCTGTTTTTGTTATTGTTGTTGTTGTTGTTGTTGTTGTGTTGCTGTTATTGCTGTTGCTGTTGTTATATCTATTGTCGTATTTCGTCTTCATTGTTGTTATTGGTGATGCTCTTTTGTTGCTGACAGTGTTTGTTGTTGTTGTTGATGATGATGATGATGATTTAATGGTGACCATGTTTGATGCTGATGATGACGATATGATGATGGTGATGGATGTTTAGATGAACACTATGATAATATCCAATAATGTGTTTATATAGATAAGCGAGACTTTCAGTTGCAAAAGCATCATTTGCCTGTGGAACGTAAACGAACCTTCTCAGCCACAGAAGTAAGTATTCATCACTTCACACCGTACCTTAGTGCGTTCGTTATATCGATTTCTTTGTGGTTATTCAATTTGTTGTTCCATTTCTTTTCAACAGAGTTCTGATATGTGAATCTGTACCACGTTGCTGTTGTTTAAGTCCGTCTAAAGCGACTATTGCATTTGCAGGCTTGGTAAGGTTTATTGACAAGAGCATTCTATTGTTAACATACACAATGATGCCAGTAGACTACCTCTTTTGTGACCTTTTATTCTGAGTTATTTTGTCAATTACCCTCGCAGGTACCTTTACAATCTAGGCAACTCGGGCTGTGTGTTATTATTACTTATCAATAATCAAGTATTATTCTAACTAAAATGTTTGTTGCGCTTGCAGGAGGACGGATCTGTGGTGGCGTGGGATCTCCGAGAATCCTCACCCGTTCACCTGGTACTTAATGTAGATAACACACCAGTAACATTTAGATCACCAACCTTCAGCACAGGTAAGTTAGAAAGAGAATTGTTTCCAAAATTAGCGCTTGTTATGCTCTACCTATGGTCGATGATAAATGAGTAGGAAAACTCGATAAAATAATGTTAATTCTTTTCGCGCATATTAGTAAGTAGGGCGTGTACTAACACGTGCATGATGATAAATACGAATGAGTTTTTACGAATTCTAGAAAAAAGAACTGTCGCTAATAAATTTGGCGAGAGTAGGGCGTGTACTAGGCCTCATTCACAAGACAAGTCTGATAAATATGAATGAGTTTTACGAATTCTAGAAATAATGTAATATGTTTGGCGAGAGTAGGGCGTGTACTAACACGTGCCCGATCACGTGCCCTATTTACTAGGCATGCCTGACAAATATGAATGAGGTTTCAAATTGTAGAAAACATGAAACATAAACAAATTAATTGGGCGTGAATAGGAGGTGTGCACGTGCTTGACAATGTACCTTATTTGAAAGTTGTATAACCACTCGGATGTAAGATATATTGCTAATTGGCAACATTCGTGATGAAATAGGAGCTTTACATTGAAATATCACCAATCAATTGTTGTTTTTTTGAGAGAGCAATTTTATAATGTAAGTGAAGCGCTTTGGTAAGATAATTGTTTTTAAGTTCGCCAACGGCTTAACCATTAAAGCGCGTGCATTAAAAGGGACCGCGTTTATTAGAGAACTTTCTGGACATGAACATGATAGCCACCTTGTCTACCTATAGCCGGCGTCTAATGTTGTAATGTAGACACCCGGCGTTGCTCCAGGGTGGTTTAATATGGTTTTGTTTCTCTGTTGTTACCGAGTGTTATCACAAAGGAAATAGTAGAATAATACACACACTTACCCTTGTTGGTGGGAGAGCAAAGGCCTAAACCGCTATTAAAATGATTTAATAGGAAAACAACTTGATACCCAGATTGCATGTAGTAATTATAACTTGAATATCCTTATGCCATGTTTTTGGTATATGTGTTTCAATCAGTACAGCATTCTTGAATTTCTCAATAAGTAAAATGAAAAGGAGGCAAAAAAACTCAATTCGAATCAATTTAGTCAAAAGGTTTTTTTACCGATTAGATTACCGATTAGATTACCGATTGTCTAAATGAAAATATAGTTATTCAAGTTGAATCTCTATTTCATGTAGGTTTGTCACAAAAAGGCATTGCTTTCAAAAGATTTCGTAAATGGACAATGTTCGAAATTCAAATACTCTGCTTGGTAACAAAGCTTTAGGGACTAAAACAAAAAAGGCCTTCCCATTTTCTTGAAATATGACGTCATTCCTTTTGATTTATACCCGAGAATCTCGTTGTCAAGCACAGTATTTGGGTATTCGAAAGTGGTCTATTGGACACCCTGTTTGATGGTCGTAAAATCGTGTTTTCTTCAGTGGGATTTATCCAGGCTTGTTTGTTGTTAATATCTCTAGAACAGCATTCATTTTTTCACACTAGATGTACCGCGCTATCATAACGAAAATAATATTCAGATATCCGTTTCCATTTAGAAAACAAAAACTAGTTTAATGGAAAAACCCTGCAGGGATCCATTGTCATGATGTTTTCTGTATTCTGCAGTTGTTTTGTCGGTCACTGTGTGATTGCTATCCTTTTCCCTCACCACAGAGATAATTTCTGTCCTGTAGTTTATATATAGGTTGTTATTTGCTTTCTTCTTGTGATAAGCGTTTGTTAAAATACGTGTTTACCCTCCCACCCAAACCACTCAGAGGTCATTTTCATGGTGTAGTTTGGTCGTGTTTTTTTTCCTTCGTCGTGATTGCTTTCGCCCCTTACCGTCCCGTCCCTCCCTTCAAAGTCTTATCCATGCTGTAGTTAGTCTGGAGATTATTTTAAATGCCGTACGGTGGTTTTGTTTATCTTCCCCTTCTCTTCCCTCAAGGTATATCTATACTACAATTGATCTATATATGGAAATTGCTTTAAATTTTTCTTTAAATGCCGTACAATAGCCTTGTTTATCTTCACCTGCTCTCCCTTCAAGTTCATATCCATACTACAGTTTATCTATATCTTGAGATTGTTTTAACCTTTTCTTTAAATGCCATATTTTAGCTCGGTTTATCTTCCCTACAACATCCATATCCATACTACAGTTCGTCTGTGTGTGGAAATTGCTTTAACTTTTTCTTTTTAAAAATGCCGTACGATATAGCTTTGTATTTCTTCACCTGCTCTCCCTTTAAGGTCATGTCCACACTACAGTTTATCTATATCTTGTGATTGCTTTAACCTTTTCTTTAAATGCCATATTGTAGCTTTGTTTATTTTCCCTACTATATCCTTATCCATGCTACAGTTTATCTATATCTGGAAATTGCTTTAACATTTTCTTTGAATGCCGTACGGTAGTTTTATCTTCCCCTTCCTTAGACTGCCCGCCAAGCTGCAGGTTATTTTTACCGTAAATTTTGTAACCTTTCTCTAAAAATCGTACGTAAATTCATAATATTAATATGTTTGTGTTCCCTTCCTCTCTGAGAAGGTCTTCGCCGTCGTACAATTTATCAATATTCTTCTAGTTCTAAGTATTTTTCGGGATTGCCCTCCCCTCCTTTTCCTTCTTTCGTAGAGACCATCTCCATTGAGCTCTTCGTAGTTTGTGGCGACTTCTCAAATAGAATTCCTAAAAATAGCAAAGAGAATCAAAACAAAAACAATTACGTTTTTCATCCCATAATATGTTCTTCCGCACGTTAAGTCTCTTCATCTCTAAAAATCTACTTATGAAAAACGGCTTTAGCTTGAGAAAACCTCTTCTTACCACATTATCTCAGCTTGATTGATTGGATTGGAAGAAAATATTTTGTAAGAACAAGTAAATTATTGGCCTCATGTGAAGTCTTTTCTGGCACGTCAGTTCTGTAGTGCAATTTTTTTTATTTATGAGAACAGTAAATTATTGGCCTCATGTGAAGTCTTTTCTGGCACGTCAGTTCTGTAGTGCATTTTTTTTATTTATAAGAACAAGTAAATTATTGGCCTCATGTGAAGTCTTTTCTGCATGGCACGTCAGTTCTGTAGTGCATTTTTTTAATTTATAAGAACAAGTAAATTATTGGCCTCATGTGAAGTCTTTTCTGCATGGCACGTCAGTTCTGTAGTGCATTTTTTTAATTTATAAGAACAAGTAAATTATTGGCCTCATGTGAAGTCTTTTCTACATGGCACGTCAGTTCTGTAGTGCATTTTTTTTATTTATAAGAACAAGTAAATTATTGGCCTCATGTGAAGTCTTTTCTGGCACGTCAGTTCTGTAGTGCATTTTTTTATTTATAAAAACAAGTAAATTCAAGATTCTTTATTCGTACCACACGGTTATAATTAATACATAATAATACAAGTAAATATTATACATAGTAATACTAATAATATAAAGATATATAAATAAGGATTCTTATTTGCATATTATCCATATTAAAAAAACAAGAAAAAAAAACACTGTATATAGTATATATGTATACACCTATTTCACAAAAAGTTGTCGGACGAGAGATCTAAAGCACGCCCGACTAGAGCGAAAAGGAGTATGGGTAGATGCAAAACGTAACTCACTTTTCGGCTTTGGTCTTGATTTTAGACCATTACGAAATGAAGATCTGTGTTGTATAAGGGTAAAGCAAGCTAAATGTAGATTTCGTGTTGATATTCGTGTGGTTTTATTGTTTTAACAATTTCTACCCATATTCCCTTTCGGGTGAGTTGCGTATGCTTGGACTCTTTGGCTCGACAACGTTTTTTTAAATAGGTGTATATGTATGTAGGAATAGATACTGGGTATAACAAGTTGACGGTGCAGGTTATTAGCCTCGTGTGCGGTCTGTTTCTGGCACGTCAGTTCCGTAATGAGATTTGTTTTAGAAAAAGAAAAAGAAAAAAAGAAGAAAACAAAACAAAACAAAACATAAAACAAAACACAACACAACACAACACAACACAACATAACACAACACAACACAACAACACAACACAACACAACACAACACAACACAACACAACACAAAACAAAAAAACAAAACACAAAACACAAAACAAAACAAAACAAAACAAAACAAAACATAAGGCAAAACATAACAAAACATAAAACAAAATAACAACAACAACAACAAAAACAGAACAGAACAGAAATTCAATAAAGTTATAAGAGAAGACCTGCATGTGTTCCTCATGTGCAATCAGCTGATCTTTCCCTTGTTAATCACGTGCTCGCGTGTCCCACATAAAAATATAAATGAAAAAGAAAAAGAACAAAAGAACAAAACAAAACAACACCATACAAAACAAAACAAACTGTAATTAGCCAGTTACACACTGACGATGACGTGAGCAACGTCGAAACGTGTATGTGAATAAACCGACAGGGTTGAAATTATCAAAAGTTTTTCTGATTATAAAATTACTAGCTTCGTTGCTGATACAGACACCATAGCAACGTAAGTTGCATTGTTTTTGGGTTCGACGTCATTACTATTTGAGTATAATACGTGTTAGAGAAAACAGACAAATATTCTTACCGACAGTCTGAAGAGTTCCTCATGTTGGTCTTCCCTATGTTCTACCTTCTCTGTGTGAAACGTGTTGTTGTAGGGCACAAAATGTGAATTCTTTAATGTGTTATGTAAAATGTGACGTAGAAAAGGATTTTATAATAGCTAGCCATTATCTAAAGATTCAACCAATTTCACTAAATCGAATTTTTATTTTAAAAACAAACGCCTCTTTACCACTATTATAAGTGGAGCTTCTAATTAATTAAGAGGTCGTTATTCATTTGTTGTTAATGCACTATAAATTCTATCTAGCAACAGGACTTCTCTTTAAAATATCGGAAGAAAGTCGTTAAAATAATGTGGTTAATAGGTAGTTATAAATCAGGCCTTTACAATCGGAAGTCATTCATGGCAATAGCACTTTGTAAGCTGTGGGAAATTCTTCTAAAAACGAAATAGTCCAACAAACTACGTTATATTTTGGGGGGTTGGCGAGGTATTATATTGATT
Organism: Telmatactis stephensoni; assembly: GCA_029948255.1. Lineage (NCBI taxonomy): Eukaryota > Metazoa > Cnidaria > Anthozoa > Actiniaria > Isophelliidae > Telmatactis > Telmatactis stephensoni. Next base: position 204,656 of record JALIZF010001809.1, read on the forward strand.
TATCTTTTTCTAATTATTAAAAATGAAAACTCGCCGATGTTCAAAACCGTCGAAGTACTTCCCTCCTTCCCCCCCCCCTTCTTTTGTTTCCTGTGTCTCACTTTTTCTTGTAAGTTTATCTCAGCGCGTCTTCCAAATAACTTTAATGTCCCTATCTTTTACTTCAGTTGTGAATCACGTTGATTTATTCTGACTGTCAAATTGATAAACAGGCCGTCCACGTGGGTTTTCACTGGACTCTGCGTCACGTCCAACGTACATTCCAAGTGTTTACCCCAATCGTTCTATCTTACAGCTGCAATGACCTCTATTTATTGAGTTGAAATCTAACAATTCACCGCTCGTTGTACATGAATAGTATGTTCACTTACTCTACATATATAGCGTATCGATTGCAAGAGTTTGTTGTAATAACTCTTGTCACTATTTGTGGTGTCCAATTCCGTACTATAGTTTGCCCTTGGGCGAGAAGGTCAAATGTCAAGCATGATCTTTTACACTGTGATGTTCGTTTTTCCACAGATCGCAGTACGTTGATTTTCGACAAAACGGGTGGACCAAAGTTTCTTGGTTTTTAAAAGATTAGTCTATCGCGAGATTATTGCCCTTTGGAAGGGTGTTTAATCATGCAATGTGTGTGATCGGCGCTTGTGAATAACTTAGTCGTAAATAGAATATCCTTCGCTTCGGTTTGATTCACTCATGTTGCATTTTTCACAAACAAATTCTTTTTTTTTTCAATGTTGGTGTGCATGTGGGAGTCATGATTACGTACGTTTCTTCCACATTTAATTTTGGTTTTTAATGTGAGCTTTCGGACCTAGCTAAGGTCGATCATCAGGGATGATGTATTTACAAACATCGAATCTGTACATTGCTTCTTGTTTTATTCATGAACAGCCTAATTTATTTTTTCCTTATTTTTCTCCTAAACATCTGTCATGGCTTCCGCTAAGTCAGGCATCCCTCGCGGTACACTTTCGCCTTGACTAAGATGCTCCTAATTTGATCAATATGAAATGGACCAAGGTTACAAACCAAATTAACCCTTTTATTGATCAACTATTCTCCATTATTCTTTGTTATTGATTTATCGTTCAATTCTAGAGCGTTTAGACTACTGTTGTCAATATCTTGAAGCATTTTAAGTCTCTTGGCAGGTTATTGTCCACCCCTCCCCTTGTTCTACTTTTGTGGCGTTCTGTGATATGGCTAATCGTCGAGAGCTTCTTTGAAATTCAGTGCGATTAGCTAAAATATCTTGTGTCTTCCTACAAATCGTTCTCTTCATGCCTCTTCTGATATCCTGACTTGTAAAAGCGCACAGGAATGGATGCATGGCGGAGTTAAAGCAGACCAGCAATATGGCGATATCGCGAATCAGAGGCATTCCACGTATACTATTCTCGTTGTTTAGAGTCTTGAAATGAATGTATATGTATGTTACCCCATCCAGTGCCCAGCACGCTGCAAAGAGCACTGTAATCGCTATAAGGTTGACTGTAATCTTTTTTCGAACCTTAGTCACAGCTAATTGACCGATATCGACGATTTGTCTTTGTCGTCTGAATAGATGCTGCACAGTTAGCGAGTACAAGATAGTTACTGCTGTTAGTGGACTCAAGAAGGTCACAAAAACAATCACAATGGACCACACCCTCCCTTCCAGTCTCCCTTCCCACTTTTCGTTGCAGACAACCCTTTGATCACCCAGTTTTTGAACTTGATTCGTGTAGAAGTGAGGAACGTTAAGCAAAATGGCACCGATCCAACAGATTGCCAAGACGATCTTGAGCCGTGTCGCATTTAACCGTCTTGTCGCTAAGTCGTGTGGGTATACAACGGCGCGATAGCGTTCATAAGCTATGACAGCCAACGAAAACCCTGATGCAAAACCACCGATCCAAAATACAGTCTCTCCAGTCACAAACTTGCACAGGTAATCCCCAATTGTCCCTTGAGGGTGCTGGTATAGAGGACTGAAAGTGTACATAGCGGCGCTGAAGAGCGCCATGATAATGTTAGCCACGCATAGATTTACAAGTAGATAGTACATGGGTATGTGAAGTGAGCGTGTTCTTTTGACTGTCAGACACGTTAGAATATTACCCACAATATTGACGGTGGCCAAAACTCCAAACATCACGGAAAGTAGGATCTTGGTGTCGTTGTAGTTCATGATGTAGCCTTGATTGAAAACGCAAATTTCGTTATGCGTTATATTACAATGTATTAAAAATCAGGCGAACCTGAATAAATTATCAATGGCCAAGTCCTTAATTGTACTTTTCACTGCTACAACCGAACCTCCATCCTTGTTTTCTCTGAACTGAAAAAGCCGGTGAAGAGTGGTGGCTATCTACAGAAGTACTAATTCATATCCTGAAGATCACATGACAGAGCGTGTAAAAATCGGCGTGAAATAAATCCTCCAACGCCAGCCCTTTTGAGCCGTGACAGTTTTATGCAAAATGTGTAAATACGAAAAACTTACACCATTTCCAGCCCTTCCTTACCGACTTGACCCGATAATGATATCAACAATTCAAGACCGAAATCGAAATCCTCAAACCATCGCCAAATCTTGATCTCATTGTAAAGTAATATGACGTGCGTGGTTTTGCATAAAGAAGAAATGATGGCGAGACAACAGGCAGGCAGGCAGGTGGCATAATGACGTCGAAACAGTGCGGATTCACTCAACAGGGTCTATATATCCACGTTACTATTAATACATGTCAAATTGGATTCCATGTGTTACGTCATGCGCTCTGGTTGAGTCACTTGGACTGCGGTTTCTCATAACTGAAACCTACAAGAAGTCCGTGATGTTTCCATTTTAAATCGAGAAAAAGAGTTTGAGCAAATGTGGACACGATACGTGTTAGACTACTAATGTTGGCGTTGTCTCGAACTGCTGTTGTTTTTCTTGTCATTATCTCTTGTGTACTAGGTTTAGGAAAGCTTTTAGATAAGGACGGAAGCGCGCGCTAAATCAAAGATGAACCTTTTTTTGAGTGATTATTTTTTTCGTGTTGTTCAAAGAGGGGTGATAGTTGTTGAAGCTGTCATTTGTGATGATGCTATGGCAACATGCAGTGTGTATGATTTCATCTGTATCATCGTCATCATCGATAGAACATAGTCAGTAGTACTGCTCAAACTACATCGTTCAAACGTAGTATAGTTCTATTTGGGTGAGATTTTTCAGTCATCTGCGTGCTGCCTTGTTGTCAGGATCATATTACACCACTTTATCATAGTAATTTATTTGTGTCTTGCAGTGACTTGCCATCGTTCTCTTTGTATACCCTGTTTTCATCGATTGACTTTCATAAGTCGATGTGTTGACTTTACCGACTTGATAAGGTCCTCCTCTCGCTTCAGGGTTTGGTTGGTGAATGTTTAGATGTTTTCTGTTCGGCGATTGACTGTCAGATGATAGATGATTGAGTGATCAACCGACTTTCGCATCTGGTCCAAAGCTTGATCGCAGAATTTGGAACGCTTCCGCGAATTCATAAGCGCAATCCCTGGCGTACAATAGCGTTAGCATTTAAACAGCTTCTCTCTGATCACATCTCTCTTCTTTTCAGAAATTGAGACGTTAAAAAGGTTTTATTGGTTTACAGAAGTAGCTTCTCAAATGATCATCCTTTACAATGAAAGTATTTAAAAAAATTGTTCGTTGACAAAATATAAAGAAGATTCAAAATCTAAATGGGAATTATTTCCTTTGTACATTTATTTGTTCATATCAAAAATTCTTTCTAAAACCCTCTTATACAAGCTTCATTAGCAACAACTCGAATAATGCCATAAAAAGCTTTTCTGCCAGCTGAAAACAGTTGAAATCCCCTATTAATCAGAATAATCAGGAAGTCATAATCAAAGAGTGAATATTGCTGTCGTTCTCTTCCTTTTTTGTTTATCTACAACTATCTGTTTGTCTAGAATGTTTAATTTCGATTTCTAATCCAAAAATGCGCTTCATTTTTTTTTTTGTTTTTGGTACCTACCAAAGCCGCTGAGTTTTATCGCTGAGCAAATTAGATGAGCAGCTTATTAATTTTGCTGGCTCACAGCTTCTAAAGCTTTTACGGCTTTGATTGAAATCTACTTAAGACTTTTGTACCCGTGCATGTTGCTATCAACAAATCTTTTTCTAAAACATACCGTGCATCAGCCGACATGTTCCATTGTAAATTCTTTATCATGTGATGGATAGTTTTAAAGATCATTCTAACGTTTTTGCCCTAAAAAGTGTGCCGAATATTAATCTTTTGTCGTAATTCTTAATCCAAAGAAATTAAAAAAGAAAAATAAATGGACCGTGGTTTGCAGAGGTGTTGATTTGTATCCCAGATAGGGAAATTACTAACCATTTGCAGTAATTCTCAGTATTGGGAACATTTCAAATAGCTCTTTTTGTAGATCAGTCAGTAATTCATAAACTTGTGCGAGAGATTATTTATTCTTAAAATAACCGTGAAGTTATCGAAACCACGCTCTCGGATGCGCAACTTTTTTCTGAAACATTAAATCTGATAACGAACTCGCACACACAGTTTTACATCGATGTTTACTACATTTACAAAAACAACTTCTTACATAGATAAGATTACGATGATTGGGAGTCTATTGATGATGGCCACGTGGCGTTGCGCATGTATGAGTGCACTGTGTGGTGATAACAACTGAATATTCATTCCACTTGTATCATTTAGTGTGCTTTCCTGTCTTATGTAGTGTTTCCTTGAACCACCCTCGTTCGTGGTCGTTTTTCTACATGTTTGGTTGCATGAAACTGATAAGGATTTTTTGTAGTTCTGGGCTCACTTTGAAAGAAGATTAGCGATGACACAGGAATCCAAATCTAAAGATAATCATTGATTTAACCCAGGACTAACACTTGTCACCCTTCGAACGACCCGCCTCTGATTAGACTGCGATCAGTGCGTACGTTTAGCAGCAATGCCTTCTTCCTGCATTGTACATACGTAACGCTGTTATACGGCTTCCCTTTGGGGAATTAAAAATGTAATATTTACTCGCGAAGGATTTTTATGTTTCAGTACAATAAAAAAATACAATTTCACACTCGAATTTTTAAGATAGTATGCTAATATCTCCGACAGTAAAATAAAATAAAAATAAATAATAAATATGCCACCTTAATTGGTTATGTAATAGCATCTGTACACGTGAGGTCGGTATGGGTAATAGCAATTGCCCCCTGTAGGGCAATACTACATTGTCAGACCGAGTGATTCATTATGACCCTGTGTAGCCTTTAATTTTTCCATCCTCCATGTCTCCTTCGTTTTGCCCCCAACATCGTCTGGCGTCTTTGTGCCCTCACCTTGGCTGGGGCAAGTCCATATTTTCAGTATACATCTACATATTTAGCTTAACAATAATATAGTTCAGGAGTTATACACGTATGAGTGTATATGGCATAGTGATTGTCTGTAATACTGAACATTCAATAAGTAATACTAGTATTTTTAAGAAACAGTATCTTCTTCCTGTCGGTATTGTAGAGTTTGTCTGGTCGCCGTTTTCACTGTACATGGTTGAGTACATAGTGTAGTGATTGTCTGTAGAATTGATCTTTCAGTGTGCCGGTTTTACTAGTGCTTTTAGAATCATTATCTTTTTCCTGTTGCTATTGTAGAGTTTGCTTGAACCTCCCTTAAGCGACTTCGCTTTCCATATTCGTGGTATTATGTATGTCTAAGTATTCTTTATCACCGGATATTCAACTGAAAGACTGTCCTTCCCCTTGTGTTGCTGTTGAGTTTGGTTGAATCAGAGGGTGTGGTTCTATGTGGTAGAGATGGAGAGATGGGAATGTTGAAGTGTATCTAAGACCCTTCAAGTAGCCGACAAGCTTGGCGGTATTATTGGTGTTGTTGTTGGTGTTGTGTTTTATAGAGCGGTTTTCGTATGAGTGGGAAACTTGCCGCGCCGTACCGTGACCGTGTCAGTGCCGTAATGTTTATAAAAACATTCGAAATATCTGCCGTGACCGTGTCGTACCGTGCCGTACCGTGACCGTGACGTAACTGTCGTTTTCACAGTCATACAAAATCGGCTCTAGTGCAAACAATAAAACCGTACAGTGGTGACACTTGATTTCGACAGCTTTATACAAGATATTTAACTATATATACTAGTACAGTAATAGAAACTTGTAGATGTTTTGAGGACCAGTGTTTACTCATGTTCATTCAACGGATCTTCTCTATCATCAAGAGGGAACGATGTCTAATTTAAGCAGCAGTTTACCCCATGCACTATTCCTTTATAAAGTATATATAGTCAAGACTACATGCGAAGCTCTTGAATTATTTCTTTCTGATATCAGTTTTAATTAGAGCAGTTATACATATTGGAGAGAGACCGAACTACTGCCGGTAGCCGGAAAGTCCTAGTAATCGAGTACTACTTTGAATTCAGGTGATTGAATGCCGCTACTTTCCGTATCCTTACAATCGACAAGGTTTAGGGTACGTCCTTGGCATAAGTTTATTTTGTTCGTCTTCTTTAAACATGTGGAATGATGCACAAGGTTCAAACAGCTCGTGCTGGTGGAGAGTGAGTGCGCGGTCAATGAATTTGTATTTTTTAACTATTTTAGCGCGCGTAAAAGGCGTACAAACAGCGAGAGGGCACGCGGTGTTACAATTTATTAGCGCGCGTGATTTTCTCCCCTTGTTTTTGCTTTTACACTTTTGGAGACGGTTAAAATATCTTTTTACTTCACCGCTAAGACTCCAAAGTTCCTTTCTTACTCATTTGCAAAAGGTATTTATGAAAACACATCATTTCCTCTTTGTTGATTATTGCTGTATTTACGCAGACTCAGTAAGGTGCTGCTCCGGGAAATTTGTGAATTCTTGTATTAACTGATTGTTTTAAAACTTAAAACTGTATTAATGTACCGGCAAAAACCTTTTTATCTAATATAATCACTTAAGGTGATGTGAGAGTTTGCAAAACGATTGGATGCCTCATGAAAACAGCTGACCACTACTTGGTTTACTTTGTATTCGTAGGTCAATCGTCAATATAAGCCCATGGGCTAATGTTAATGTGTAAGGTTAATGGCTTATTTTCAAAAGAGTTATTACATTAGAAATTTAAGGGGCTTATGGACATATTTTAGAGGCGAGCACGTGTGTGTGTGTGTGTGTGGTGCTTGTGGTGGTGGTTTGGGCTAATATGTTTTGGAGTCATATCATTTTCGAAATGTTACAATATGTTTTTTTTATAGAACCTTTAAAACGTCTGTTCTCGAGAACTAATGCTACATGTTTAACTAATATTGGAAATGCGTTTTTCAACTTGTTCAAATGACATAAATTTCTATTAGGAAGAATTAGACAACCATTTACTTTAATGTTTCCTCTAAGCCGGAAGATGTGGAAACTAGATCCCTGCTAATTCGTATAATACTTTAATGAATAAAGCGTTCAATTAGTAAGTGGTGCATAAACAGACTTCTTATAGAAGCATTTTTAAATGGTGTAGTGCTGGAGTTGTGTGTGAAGTGTTATGCTTTATTTTTTTCTTTTTGGCTGGTAATAAGTACCTCCGGGGCAAAACTACTTGTCATTTCAGTTGCATTGATATTTCTTAACTGGGTTTGAGGTGAAATGATGAATATATGAGAAGATCAGTGGTTGGATGAATGAATGGCTAATGAAAGAACGAACATGAGTGCAAGTGAATGAATGAATGAATGAATATCAATTGAGGAAAACATCTTTAGGTGTTTTTGTTTCGATACTCATTATTTTTTTATAACCTATAACTTCCCACTCGAGAGCCAAAGTAGTAGATATAAAACATATAATAAACACCTTAACCATGTCAGTAATAGCACTCATGACAATTATAGAACAATACTGATTGAGAACACAACCAGTACCTAATTTAAAGTCCTATTTTTTTCTCCAAATATATATATATCTACGTTAATTTCCACTTTTATAGACGTACTCAGCCTGCTTAATGGCCGTCTTTCGCTGCAGTATGTTTGAAACGATGTTTTATTATAGTTGTTTCTTCAGAACCACATCAAGCTAAAAGATCCGGTGATTTCTACATTTTAAGAGGATATTTTTTTCAATATCGAGTAATAATGGCTAAAAGTGCTAAAAACTAGCCCCTCGTTTAAGTTTTAATTCAAATTTTCGTTTTGGATTAACACTCAATTTTTTTACTTTCAAGCTGAATGTAAACAATTCTATGGCAATTAAAGCGAAAGAAGGCCTAAAACTCCTTTTCGAGTCACATTTTCACTTTGGATTAACACTTTTATCCAACTTTTATTAATCGAAACCACTTACAAACAACCTAAGTCAAGGCGATCAGTAACGAAATCTTTGAAATTGTTGTAACTCAATGAACCAACAATGTATCAAAACGTTTTTTTGTGGACTGTATTTCGCTGTTTATTCATGAATGTTTCAAGAATCCTTCAAAGAATTTCAGCTTCCGCGGTTGATAAAAAACCATTTTCTGCATCTTAATTTTACTTTATTATCCTTTGTGATCAAGTTTATTTTGTCTGCAAAGTAACAAGGGAAAAAGGACCACTGGTTTTTTCGTTTTATAGAGTAATAGAGACACTACGTTATTAGAAATGTTTCTCTTTGAAAATACGAAGGCAAAGGCTAATGTTTTACTTCGAACTCGCGGGGAGTGGTTGCCCAGTCTCCCGAGCCAAAGGCTCATGTATCAAGCGTTCGAAGGTGCGCCCTCTACCCCCTCTATCCATCAGTGCTCCGTTTTAAGGGTATTTAAAGCTAATTAAAGCTACAATGGAAAGGAAAGAAGTCGAAACAAGGATGTGAAGTCACTGGGGATTGAACTCGGGACCTCTCGCACTGAAGGCCGCGCTACTAACCTAACTGTGCCATCCTTGCTCTTGAGAAAGCTCCCGAAGCTTTCGCATAATGACACTTTTATACGTTATGATACATCATCTGGATATTATACGCTATAATATTTAATGAATTAAAAATATACCAAATTAGTACATAGAATGTCAAGCCTCGGTGTTGTTCATTCTCCGATATTCCTATTTTGCGTAAATCCTCTTAACAGCAATTATCGTGTCGTTGTCTGTCCAACTTCCTCCCAATTAACCTATCTTTGGCTCAATTACTTTACTTGATTGGTGTCTACAAGCTTGACCGTGGCACACGCAAATATTGTATCAATATAGTATCTTATTTCAGTAATAAACAATTTTGCGTCTCTTCGTAAAGTCTTCCTTAGGATAAGGACTATCTCTGCCTCGATTACGTTACTTGATTGGTGTCTACAGGCACACGTAAATATTACATCAATAGTATCTTATTCCATTAATAAACAACTTTGCGTCTCTTCGTAAAATCTTCCTAAGGGTAAGAAAAAGATATCGCATTTCAATACTGATAGGTTTGCATGCATGTATCGATTTATGTGATATCGACAGAGAAGGTATATTCTTCAGTTGGAAAGAGCAGAGATGTAGCTTTTTTCAGTTTTAACTTGACGCAAAATCGCATCTTTTTTCAATTTGGAGATACAAACCTCAAATCAAAACAAACAGAAACGGACATACTAACCGACAACACTGAAATTATGTGAGCAAAACTGCAACAAGTTATGTGGTAATAATAATGATAATAACAACATATTTAACAAGGGTAAGCTCCTCAGCATATTATCAACGAACGCCCTGTAATTACGGAATTCCACAAACAGCAACACCCATTACAGAACAACTGTAGAACTTGGACTAAATCTACACTGCAATATGCACCTACTAGCAACAATGAAATTGCAACTGAAGACATCGCGGTCACCATTAAAGTTACGACAACTGAAAGAACAAAAATACAGATGAATCTCCACCAGAGTTTTGTGATACTTGAGATATTACGCGCGCTGATTGCCTGTATACCGTGTTTATGTCAACGAAGAGAGACGCACTTGCGCAAAACAACAACAACAACAACATAAACATAAACAATATAGAACGGTCGGTTGTGTCCCTGTACTGCGAAAGAAATTCTCTGGGAGATATAGAGCACTCGAAAAGCAAGGGAAACACTCGGCTACACTTCATGTCCCTAAGCTTGTTTGATTCTTTAATAAAAATTAGACTGAAACTATAACTGAAGATATCGATAGCAGCGTTGACAGCAACGGCTCCATCAACGTATTTTTGCATAATAAAACTATATAATTACAAAACCCAAGATGGTATCGTTTTTTCGAACATATTGTGTTGCTAACACTGTTTTTATGGTTATTTTTCAGCGGGTGTTTTATCCCAAGATAATCATCACAGTCCGGTGATAAGTTTACTTCCTGTTGTCATGCCTGGAGACAGGTAAACTATTCTTGACATCCTATATCCTTAGACGTTATTAAACTCGAACTCGTGGCATGTAGTCATTCTCAAAAATGTTGTCCATAAAATATATATAAATGCTCACATGACGTAATGTTTATCAATAAACCTTTGAATGAAACATTGACGTACGCGGAACAGACCCCGAGCCGCGTTTGTCGTTAATATAGACACTATATCTTAGGGAGTAGGGGTATTTCAACTGACGTAATATTTATCAATAAACCTTTAAAAGTGAAATGAAACAATGACTTATGCAGACCCCGGGTGGAGAGTATTGTCGCAAACTCGATGCCACACTTATCGAATAAAATAAACGGGAGATTCCGGAAGTATTTATTTTCATGGAATTCATACCCCTAATGAAAAGCCAAACTACTACTGCAATATTTCGGTTTTACTCCAAACCATCAGCAGGCATCATTCCTTTATTTTATTTTTCCCTAAAACTGTCCATTGGCCTTGGATTCTGATTTAATAGCCTATTAAGAAACTGTATGTAATTGGGACATGTATATGAAGTGATTCAGTGACGCTTGGTGAGAACGCTCCAATAAGGGGGTCTGCCTTTGTATCGTTATCTCCTGCGGTAAGTACTTGGTATATGCAACACCAATACTAATCTCGCAATCTGATTGGTTGATTAGAGTGTGTCAATAAGAGGACAGACACACTGCTGACGCGTTTCAGCGCGCGCGCTCGTTCTGTTGCCCCGTTGGAAAAGGATTTTTTAATTTTTATCTCAAATAATTGTTGTAAAAAACGAATTGAAGATGGTTTTGAGTTGTCTGTCACTCTTGACGTCATAAAATGTTCAAAACTTTGCAGTGAAACCACTCGCTGCGCTCGTGATTCCACTTGAGTTTTGAACATTTTATGACGTCAAGAGTGTGTCAATAAGAGGACAGACAACTCAAAACCATCTTCAATTTGTTAATTGTATGCAACACCAAGTGTATTAAATATATTGTATATCAATGATGTATCATCCACTGATACACTTGGTGTTGCATACACCAAGTACTTACCTATCCTGCATATATATGGCTAACGTGCAGTGTGTAGATTCATGTAAAATACCATGTGACCATATTGTATCCTTCCCGTAGTATCTCGTAGTATCCCGTAGTAGGTTATGATCTTCTCCAGGAGCCCATAACTAGTAATGGGCTCCTGTCTTCTCTCCATATTTGCTTTTTCCACTTGATCATTTTTTCTGATCTTTACGTTCATTCGTTTTTCTATAGTCTGTGTCTGTTTTTCTGTTTATCTATATTATTCCCCTAAAATTATATTCACTAGGTTGATGTGTGACATTTTGTTGCCCATTTTTTTCTTCTCCTTCCTAAAAATGTGTTTGTTTTAGTCTGTCTGTCCGTCCGTCCATAAGTCTGTCTATTTATTTTGCGCTGCTGTTTGTTAAACTTTCTAAAACCACCGACATGATTCCAATAAGAATATTAACAAATTGATATAAAGATATTTCAGATTAACAAGTTAAAAAGTCGACATAAGTTAACACCACAGGGTTCCCGAATCTTTCAAACGGATTTAAATCGGAAGCGCAAAATAAACTTTGTATTTGAAAAACCTAACTGACCTACAGTGATTAAATATACCACCCAGCTGTTTGTAGGACCTGAACGCATTTCCTAATTAGTTTATTCTGGCCTTAAAAGCTCTACCCTTTACGTAAAAGACAAATCGTTAAAGGAAAGAAAAGGGATAAAAATCCAATTACTGGAGTTTGGGGTCTTATATTCGTGTTTTAAATTGTCGTATATTAAATAATAACTTTAAAACGTAAAGCAATAAAAGTTTCTCTGTTATCCACCTCTATAGATCGTTGCTTCAGGAGCTTTCGCGTTCAGCTTTCAGGTAAAAATGCCATTAAAATATAAGAATGTTCTAATGTGTTCTGAAGCAATAAAATAACCAAAACATTGTTAATCTTTTGAAATAAGTATTAACTAAATATTGATGGAGTAAATGGTACACCAACAAAACATGATTTATTGCTAATAAATTGCGCGTGTTCAGTAGTTGATGAAGTAAGTGCTGCTCAAACTAGGTTGATCATTATTCGTCATTAAACATGTAGGGTTCTTTTCTTGGTATTACTAACAAGTTAAAGGATTTGCAATATGAAATACTTATGAAATGCTTGTTTGTTTACGATCTAGTGCCAAAGCGTCTTCTAGCCTGGGTGGTAGTTTGCAAGCAGGTGTGTTAATGAATGAAGAAAGATAATAAATGTTTACTCATTAGCACCACATAGTGGACAGCGAAAACGAAAAAAAAAACAACACACAACACAACACAACACACAACACAACACAACACAACACAACACAACACAACACAACACAACACAACACAACACAACACAACACAACACAACAACAACAACAACACAACACAACACAACACAACACAACACAACACAAAACAAAACAAAAAAACAGAAAGAAAGAAAAGAAATAAATAGAAAAAAAAGATGCTTTTTCGAATTTATCTGGATATGTGTGGAGAAACCCTTAGATTGTGAGTTATGCATGGTATAAACACATATATTCAATTATCAAGGTGGTCTTCATGTCTTTAGAGAAAGTGCACTCATCGTGTAAATCTGTCTCCTTTCCGGAATCGGACTATTATAACGATAGACCTGACGACAGTTAGGGCTTCAATGATAATATTGATTTTTTACAGAATAAAAATCCTATATCATAAGTTCTTTTTCTATCATTAGATGAAATGCTTGGTCTTTCAGTTTCAACTGGCTTCGCTTGAGGAAGATGCTATTATTAATATATGGGTAAGTCTTAATGAGATATTGCTGCCGGAACCTCTTTAATACGGAAGCTAACAGACGAAGGTCGCTGTCGGCAATACAACGTTGTTATTAGAGATTCTTTTATAATTAGTGTTTCAAGAGGCTGAATCGAGAGTATAGGAAATACTCTTAGGGTTGTCCGTTATATAGAGGTGCCCAGTATTAGAGAGGTTTCGGTCGTATTAAAGAGTAGTCTTAGGGAAGTGTTTACATGGCACTAGGATCATCCTAGCAGTCGAATCATCCTACCTGCTGTACATTTACTGCGTTCTGTTTACATGGAAATTTGTGTCTTCACTTCGGGTAGTAGGATCATTCTTGTAAAAAGAATGCAGTAAATGTATAGCAGGTAGGATGATTCGCCTGCTAGGATGATCCTAGTCCTGGGGTGATCCTAGTGTCATGTAAACACCCCCCTTAATTATAGTCGTAATAACTTTGAAGAATGATTTATTTTAGGTTGTTGTGGAGCTAGAAAATGCTGATGTAGCAGGTTCCCAGTCAGATTTGGGTAAGGATCGAGTAACACCATATTTTTTCAATTTCTAAAGATTTTGAGAGTAGGAATTCAATGTACTCGCTATCTCCAACTCGTAAGAGGTGATAAATAAAAATTTGAAAATAGCGGGAATATGAGAAAGCTAAAGAAAACAGTCCAAGGAAATGAATATGTGTTCGAGATAAGGATCCATAGTTTGTTGTAATCAATCTGTAGAGAGTTCAACCGCGCCATGAAGTGTGTTTTTCCTTGACGAAATCAACTCTGGCATCTTGATTTTCCCTTATCGTTTGCAGAAATATTGCTCTGTAATTTGTGTTATGATCGATAAATTCGTAATATCCATTTACTGCAGGGCTGGCCCCAGGTGGTAAAATTAAGCTGATCAAAAGTTCTTCTCTGTCTTTAGAGCTACCCTTGAGGTAAGAAATGTAATGACTATTAAAAGGCTTGATAACTCTTTCCGACAAGCCTTAACCGTTCGCATTAATGACTTTGGATTATATCCTTGATAAAAACAACGCCGGGAAACCCACAATGTATTTATCTCTAATGTATATGGAAGTGTACAGTAGGTTTCATTATCAGTATTTTCGAGAGCACTGATAAAGGGAGTGGGCGTTTCTAAAAGAGCACTTTCGGATTCATCGTAAATCGACCTTTACCTTGTGAGGGAGCATTTATTTTAAGAAGCGGAGGCACTGTGAATGTGGGCAAAAGGGTGGAGGATTTAAATTTTTACTTCTCTATTGTAAACGTTTCATTAAAATACACTATTTTAGGAAGGGTCATTGTTTGGAGGTGGGAGGGGCAACAATTTTTACCTCAACACTCAGAGGTTTTCCTGTGGCCCTTCCCCTTTGAACATGTTCCTCGAATATTATTTATGCTGCGACTAGATCGTATTGAATCTATTTTGTCTACTAGGCGCGCTGTATGCCGGCGGCGAGCTCGGTTTGTCGATTGAAGCACTCAATATTGCAAGGTTGGGATAAAATGGTTTTGTTTTTGTTTTTAGGGGTATTCGTAAAACTACCGCTCTACAAACAATTTGTATGAGGTTCTTACCTCAAGATCCTAATCACTTTTACATTGGAACTGATAGCGTAAGTACATAAAATGAAGTAAACTATACTTTAACGCGTGCCCAACATACATCGACTCGAAGGGACGGGACAGAAGGGGAAAGTGAAAGAATGGGTGAAAGAAAGAGATAGGAAGAAAGAAAGAAAGTAGACGGAAACGAAAAACAGGCAAAAACAAACAAACAAACAAACAAACAAACAAACAAACAAACAAACAAACAAACAAACAAACAAACAAACAAACAAACAAACAAACAAAGAGAAAGAAAAGAAAAAAAAAAGTACCAATGGATTTGTGGAGATTGTGGGATAAACAGATGTATGATCCAACGAAACCTTGACATTAGGATTTCCATGCGTTTTTTTTTTTCCAGGGGTGTATTCTTCACACAGTAAGACATGGTGGTAGAGCCCCACCCAAGGCCTATAAACCACAAACCGGTACGTCAATCCGTCAGTCATTTGGTTATAAATGTATCCATACTGCGTACTCATTCAGTCATTTTATTACTGCAGAATGTTTAGTTGACGTCACAGCCCTTGATGTGTCACCATGGCAACTACCTTGCATTCTTGTAAGTTCATTGGGAATTTAAATAAAGTTTATTTATGCTTTACTAAGGTGGTTGATGTGAGATTGATAGCTGTACATAAAACTTAATGAATATTGTTCTTGTTCATTATCCAGTCTGGCAGCAAAGACGGAATTATCAGGTTATATAACCTTAACAATGGTGAGTTAAAGTTAAGCTTTAATGTGGAAGCGTATATTATGCCTCGTTTACACTTGGGTCTCTACAGCCGGTTCCTTTCGGGCATCATTGTGAACATTTTTGCTGTAGATTACACACGCTATAACTTGGCTATGCTCATGTGAGAGTACAAGGAACACTTGTGCAGGCACCCGCGTCTAGTGTGCTCGCGTTAAAATTGTCCAGGACTGCAGCGTCAGGGCAACTAGTGAGAATGGGATTAGAATCCGCTTTCTTTCTTGCAGAATTTCCTCAAAGTACGTGGAGTAATTCTACTAAGGGTAGTCCTATAGTATGTATTCAATGGTCCAATAGTGTTCCTAGCGTGTTCTTCGTTCTTGATGGTAATTCAACGTTGTACATATGGTGAGTCATCAAAAAACCGTTTTCTCTTTATCCATAACAATCCTTGAACTGAAGATACAACGGGACCCCTTAACCGTAAAAATCGAAAAAGGAACATTTTAGTTTAAGAAGGTTGCACACAAATTTTGACTGAAATCTGTGAAGATTTTAGTTTTAGAGAGCGAGGAGAAGTGTCCGGAATACGGTGGTATATAAATATATATAAACATAAGCAAACCTTAGCCTCTTTTTACTGCGCGATAGTTTTTAAAGGACAATCGAACCCCATTAAAACGGAAGAAAAAAAATGTGTTCGTGTTAATGGGGTTCCCTTGGCTTTTGTATTTAAATGTGTTGTTCAAAGTCTTTGTTGTTTTTCAGGGATTTGTTACAAAATGAATCTTCACCTGTCTCAATCGAGAAGCTAAAACAAGGAAGGTTAGAAACGCTGTCCACCATTATTAACCTGCGTAGCTGGCGCTAAGGGAGGGAAGGTGGGGTGGGGGTGGAGGTGGGGTTAGGGGTTGGGGTGTAGTTGGGGGTGGGGGAGATGTGTGAATAAGAGGAATGGAACTCTAGTAGTCGCAAGCTACTTAGGCTACTGCGGTGGCCAACATTTTTTATAGCATCTTAAATCTTGTATTGGTTTATGTTATAGTGTGGTATGTTTTGAGTTATCCAGTGACTATACAGCAAGTGGTATTGGTGTACCTGGAAGAAGTCCAGAATTGGTAAGGAAACACCTTTTTAGTCACACATATGGTCCATTCTTGTGTTCATTGTTCTTGGAATGACACCTAACATAGCCATCTATTTTAAAATGAATGTTCAAGAGGTCTCTCAGGGACCAGCCTTTTCTATCCTCCCTACAGAAGTGTATGTACTTTTCGGATTGTTTAGGTACAGACGAAACAGTTAAGTGAAACTTGGCTGGGATCAAACAGAGCTTTCCGCCTTACATTTCTAGTCTCAATTCATTCTAGAACGCTAATATTTCGTATGCTATTGCAGGTTCTTGGTTATCAAAGTGGCATGGTAGAGGTACATAAGATTAGCGCACGCTTTGCTCAAGCATCACCGGATAAACTTGATAGATTTCACAGCTATTTAGAATCAGTAGTCTGACGTCACAATGAAACATGGTTTCTACCAATCACAACGAATGGGATGTATGACGTCATGTTTTGGTGGGGGAGGGGAGGGTCCCATCTTACGTGCCTACACTTTCCTAATCGATATTTAATTGAGCAAACAAAATCGAAGTGATAATGTATATTTATGAATATCAAACACATTTTAAATTATCCATTTGTCGCCATCAATTTATACATAGTATGTCGATTCTCTCTTGGTGAATGTATGTTCCAAACTTGTCCAGAGTTATCATGTGGGCCTCTCATCATGGTTTAACGGCCTTATAGCTCTATTGGTTAGAATGGAAATTTTATAGGATAAATTGTGTGGCAAATTCAGCGTCATCAAAGTCCCAAACTCATCCATTAAAAAACTAAGACTTTTTGACTCAAACCGTTTTAGCTAAACAACAATTGCACTGAGTGGTTGGACTGAGTGTAACCAGTTTAAAATTTACATGTTACTTTGGAAGTGTAATTCAGACTTGGTCAGGCCTTCTTACACTTTGCGCAGGTTCCAATTCAAGGGTTCCCTATGAAAACGGCCTAAGTGACTTTTTGATGATTTTTTAATGGTATAAAATGATATCAATTAATTTTCGTATCCTAAAACATCAATGTCTGGACATCCATCAAAAAGTCACTTAGGTCGTTTTCACCGAGAACCCTTCATATTGATGAAGTTGTATGTTGCCTTTTGCACTCTTTCATTTTCTTTTATTCTCCCTTAAAAGCACGTAAATATGTCTTTGCTGTTGAAATATGACCAGTGGAGACAACATAGTTGCTTTTCGAAACTTTTCGCCTTATGAAAATAAGGGTGAAGAGTGACAAGAAGAATTGCATGAAAAATTTCGCATTTTCGTAAGAGAATATCTCTGTGGAGACGATTTGGGCGATGGTAATGTGAAAAGTAATTGTAATTCATTAACTGTCGTAGTGTAGTATTCTAAGTGCACAATCACCTTTCAAAAGAAAATCTGTGTATCATATAACGTATTTTGAAAAAATATTAGAATAACTAACAAATTGATGTGATAGTGTATTTATAGTGTGCTGTGTCTGATGTAATAAAAACAACTTTAAAACTTACTTTTTGATGTCATTTGTATTGAATAATGAATAAATAAATATCTGAATACATGGAGCCAATAAAACGATGAGTCATTTCTTAAGAAATAACTAAATAAACAAAAACTAAAGGGTAAAACTGAGGTCAACTAAACGTAAATTAAATGTGCAAACATGCGCAAATGAAATTTACAAACATTTGAAAAAAATGATGAATTACTGATTGAGCAAAAGAAAAATCACTGAAGAATAAAGGCAAACTAACCAGTAACAAAAATATCAAGAGTGGGAGAGAAGAAAATGAGATAAAAGGGGAAATGATTGGATAGTTAATCAAAAGAAGATCTGCGGATAAAGAAGAGATAATGCATTGAACAAAGGTTGTGAATACTTCCAAAATATTAAATTTCACGATATTATCACTTTTTTCTTCACTCGTTCACCTCGTTTTTAACAGAAATTAAATCAATTAGAAAAGAAGTTGTAAAACTGATAAATTCCTTCCATATTGAGTTTTTTTCTAAATTTGCTATGTAAAATTCTCGATTGGGTTTTGCTAAATAACTAATGAGCTTGCGGCAGAGCGTACCTGTTGGTTAACTTCCACTGTGCTAACAGGTATCGTGCACATTCACATCTACCTGCAATCAAAGATTTTCTGAAATAATCAACTCGAGACAAAGAACCTCAACGGGATATGATGTCTAGAACCATTTTTGTAGCTACTGCGCTTGCGCAAGTAGCTACTATGCCATCGTCTGTGTTTTCCGAATATAAATAAGTAACAGATAAAGTTCGTAACCAATCACTATATAGATATAGGACACTCGTAATCATTTCGTCTTTCCGAGAAATAAATGATTCAAGAAGATTGACATGTGATGAGTGCCTCGGAGTGTCCGCTGTGTTTATCAAGTAAGTAAGAATATTTGTTTCAGAAAAATTCCCAATATTGCTTATTCACTTTAATCGTCTCTTTCTAAACGGTCAGATAAGATATCTAAGCTTTTCGTTGCCGTTGGTCAAAAATTTACTAGATCTTACCCTTGAAAATTTGATTGACAGAAGCTAAAAATCCAGACGACTTCAACCACTTGATATAGTCATCTTGGTCGCATAATTATGAAAATCAGCGTAATTTCATAAACTTTTTCTAACAAGGTTTGTACTTGAGGTAATTAACTTACAGAATATTTATTTGTGGCCAATAACATGCAAGGAACATTGAAAATGAAGTTTGAAAAGAATACGGTTTATTTTTTGTCTAATTATATTTCTTTCAAAAATGTGTTTGATTCCCAAAGGTGTTGGAAAACGATACACGCAGCTGGATGTCGTACAAAACCGATGAAGGAATATGTCGGGCATCGAGCTAAAGAGCGAAAAGAACGAAGCTTGATCAATGTTTGTAAGCCAATGGATCCGATTTCGTCGGTAAGTAATGGTCCATCACGTGATGATGTATCAATATGCTAGTCATTTTCAACTACGTCCGTGTTTACTACTCGATTAATTTAAGCAATTACAACTTATGCAAGATAAGTTATTCGAAGTTATTTATACTTAATCAGTAAATACAGGTTCTTAAGTCTTGGTAACATGGGCTTTATTGAATAAATGACACGCAATCAAGAGCACATAGCCAATCGACTTGAACACTGATTAGGTTTTTTGCAAAGAAGTGGCATATAACAGAAATTTTCACTTCGCCACATTAAATTTGCTTTTCATTATATCTCTGTCGTCTTGATTCAGGTGGATGCAGACCTTCATCGCAAGTTAAGTACTTGGGACTGCAAGATACGTGGTGTTGGCCCACCATCGTACGATTCACTTGTAGACTATCTGTGCCGTCGAATAGTTTCGTCCCATGCCCTGGATCTCGTTCGACGTATTGTAAACATTGTCATAAGATGGATACTTTATTTCCTAGGTTTTGAAGATGCACACACAAGGTAAAGCGTACCAGCAAGAGTTTTCCCCTCAGTACTTTGCTTCTTTCACATACACCTGACGCATTTACCATTTGACATAAAATTTTGGTTAGGTTGATCATCCTAGAGCTAAGACAGTGTCCGTTTTGTTAAAAATCCCAGTAGACAAGACCTTGCCATTAGCACTTCTGATCCTCAATATTGAAAGGAGATTGAATTAGAGGCCTGGAACTAGAAAACCCCCAAATGGTAAGCAGCGTTTCGATCGGAAAATTCCAATCGAAATGCGAGGACAACCTTTTCAGGTATTCCACGATTTCCGATCAGAATTTGCAACATTTAACTGAACCATGTACAATCCAACTGGAATTTTTGAACATTTATTGCATAATGGTAAGCACGCCTTCCTTATTATTATGAGGTCAGAGAGAAAGTGAATCCTTTGCTTCCAAAACTTTTTGATAATCTTTCTTTTAGAATCCTGCAACAGTATGACGAAGACGCGGTCAAGAACTGTTGGTATTGCCCCAAAATGTCGGACGACAGATTTGGAGTTCGTCCTGGGGAGACCTTCCTGGACGCAAGCACTCTCCCATCCCAAGTGCAGGTGTCTTACGCTATAATCATAAGAGGGATAAGCCATGACCCGTCGACGTCTGTACTCGATGGCTTGGGAGAAGACATTTTGATTGAGAATAACAACGAGGAGAAGAAAGACCTAGTTTTCCCGGAGAGACTTCAGAGCGAGGCGAATTCTCCTATGGTACAGCGTGCTACCTCACTTATACTTTCAATTCTCAAAGCGAGGGAAGTCTACTCTGGACCTAGATTTAAACCAGATACATATAAAGATAAGCCTTTAACAATGCAGTGGTATAGCTACTTGTTCTCTTCATCGATTCAGTTTCATCGTGAGCTCATTGAGAGGTATACAGCACCTAGGGAGTGCTCAAGGCATATTGTTGTCATGTATCAGGGAATGTTTTACAAAGTCGAGGTTATCAGGAAAGATGTTATGGGCGAAGAGGTGATGCCAGCATATGAGGAAATTAAGGTAACGACATTCGTTAAAGGAGACATTCATTTGTGAATAATATTGTCTAGTTGTTTACTGATTTGCCTGATTACCAGCTTCCTTGTTCTGCCCATTTTGTTTGAGTTACTATTCGTACTTGGCATTTCCATCACTCCTTCCTCCATCAATAAGATGTCTCATATAGTTTGTATTAATACTGTAGAGGCAATTAGAAAGAATCATACAAATGGCTACCAACATATCAACGCCTACTCTAACTATTAGTGCGATAACAACTTTACCAGCCATGGAGCGATTCTTGCTTGAACAAAACCTTAAAGAGGCTAGCGACAGAAATCGATACAACTTCGCTATTATTCGGGACTCCTTACTGGTGATCTCTTTAGACCCCGAAGATTCACCGAAAGCAGGAAATGACACACTGTATTTACTGCAGTCGAAGAATTTTATGAATCGATGGTACGATCGAAGTGTCAACCTGGTGGTGTTTGGGAATGGAGTTGCTGGATTTGTCATGAACTATTTGTGTGGAATGACAGGTGTGGTGGTGTCGTCCTTCGTTAAATTGGTGAAGGAGCTGGAAGAAGAATTACTTCAGAGTTTACAGCGAGAACATTTGGCTAGCCATGGTAAGCCACCGTGATGCTTTTCATGTCTATTAATTTTCTCTATTTCAGATCAAGCCAATACTAAATTTAGCCTTAAGATAAAAGAGTTGGTGCGTATTGTTTGGCTTAAGCCTTCTTTAAATCAACAAGTCAAACATACTAGTTTGCTCCTTTGTCACTAGTCCGTCTTTTATTCTGTACCAACTTTGATACATGCTAATTACATTCAATTGACCTGGAAAAAATTCCCCCGTTTAACGATGTTCAAAGTGGCATACATTCAGAAGATTTATGATCAACATTTGATCTGCTAGGCGATCAGTTATCTTACCTTGGAAGAGACACACCGCATCCTCTGCCTTAGACAAAACAAACCTACAACAAATTGAATTGATTATAGCCTCTAACTTAACGGCCAAACTCCGTCATTATAGGCAATCCTTGCATTTTAAATGAGCAGGGTATTTGGACGACGTTACTCCTACTGGAAGATGATGATGCTAGTTTTTCTTGGAATGAGCATGGGTTCTTTTTCTGATTCATTTAATTTACTTTTTCAGACCAAATCAAACTAAAAGAGCTTGCATCACCATTTCTATTACTTTGGGACGACACCCAAGACAAGACTGTTTCTAAGAAGATTGACGAAATCGTCAACCTGAAGAATAACTCCTGTCCTTTTATTCCACTTAGCCCTGCAATGTTTAAGCTGAATTGTGGTGTTACAAGGGCAGGTCTTATTGAAAGAGGAGTCAGTCCGTGTGGGACTTTCCATGCTGCCTTGCAACTTGCTCTACTGCGCATGTGTGGACGTACCAAGAGTGTATTTGAAATAATAAGTATAAGGTAATGGCCCTATAACCAGTAATTTACTGCTGGTCATCACTTGTCTTTTCATGTGCGCATGAGAAAAGTGAGACTTTATCCCTGTGTAAATGCTCACAACAATTTATGCTTTGGTGCTGTCTTTAAGGGTGTTAAAAAGCATACTGAAAAAATTGAAACCAACAATGCCAGGAATCAGTTGGCCAGCATTGTTGAGGGGGAGGGGAGGCTTGCACAAGCTTTAAGTCTGAGTCTGTGTAACCTGCATGTGCCAAGCCGAGACCATAATACTAAGAGAGCGAAACTCAGTATTGGTGTTTGTGCGATGTTATATCACACAGACATCAATACTGAGTTTCGCTCTCTTAGTATTATGGTCTCTTGCTTGTGCCCATGACACAAGATAATGATAACTGTGCAACAGAAATACGAGACGTATGAAGTGATGATGAAATGAATTGAATCTAAGCTATTTTGTCCTTTTCTTGTTTATGTCAGGCACTTCCAGTTTGGCGGCCTTGCTTGGATGGAAACGAATACTGCCGACATGCGACTCTTCATAACCGCGGCTTCAGAGTATCTCTCGGCTTCAGATCCTAATAAGAACGGTAAACAAATCCTCAAAACTTTGCTTAGAAGAGCCACTTCTTCATACAGAGAAGACGTTTTAAGACACAAGGAGGGAGAAGTCAACCTTTGGCATTTGGATGCGATTTATCGTATCTTGGGTTTACAAACTCGTCTCCCACGTAATACACGTATGAAAAGGAACTTACGATCGTTTTTACAGCAGCCTGTAATTGATTACTTGCGAAGTCCTGGTGATAATAATTCACTTCTACCGCCTTCTTTAGCGGAGACGTTTACTTCAAATCCAAGCTGGAATCCAGCAGTAGAAGCTGTTGGTCGTGTAGGAGTCAAGAGTATGTTACCTATGGGAGGTATGTGGAAACAAAGCCGCCAAGCAGAATAGTCAAACTTTTTGTATACTGTAAAATGGGTGGATTAATGCAACGAGTGTGTGACATTAATATATCGTTTAACTGGTAATCAACATCAATGTTGCGCTATTAGGGGCAGCTGATAATAATGGAGATTCCATTATCCTTTTCGTTCTTACATGTATCTACCCCAATGGTATACAAATATAGATGGTGATGATGATGATGATGATGATGATGATGATGATCTATCGATGCATTGCTTTTCTTTTGCTAATTTGCGCTTCTCTCCTTCCCATAACAGTGCACTACCTATTTACCAGTACGTCCATAGCTGTTACAGTCAGTAGTTCCCAAGATCATCCCTGTCATGGAAAGCACAGGGAGTTCGCAAAGGAGGTCGAGAAGGCGTTTGTGTTTATCAGTGAGCTCCTAAAGGACGACTAGTTGGCAAAGGTACAGGGGGTTATTACACCACAGTCAGACCCACGTCTATCACCGTCCTGCAGTATGGGTGTGGTTATGTGGTTGTAGTACATGTGTTAGTAGCGATCATAGACAAGTTTCAGTGACTGGATTACGTGGAAGTCAAGAAGGCTTTTGTTTATCAAATTTGTACGGAAGATTATTGTATGACAATCAAACCCACCTCATTCCCCGTCTTCAAGGGGTCAGTAAAGGTGTCAGTAGCTTTGTGGATGATCTAAAATAAGGGGCTAGAAAAATTCCTGATGGAATAGTAATGATAGGTGGACGTTCAGCTGTACTTGTCTCCCTAAAAAACGTCGTTTGTCAAAAACTAGCTCGCAAATTAAAACCTTGAGTTAATTTTCACTTACATGTCAAAAGTTTTATTCATTATGTCACTTTGTTGGTCAGTGAAATTAGTTTTGTAAGCAAAATTACTGATAACAATTTTTTCTATGAAAACTAATAAAGAAGTAGTTCACTATTCTGATGAAATAAGTAATCAGTAGCATCAAACTCATGTCTACAACTACCTTTCATATGTGTATGGAGTTTAAACTATTGTCAGTACAGCATGTCTTTTTCTATGACAAATTAATTTAAAGCTGACCTGCGTCTTGAGTAGATAATGATTTTTCGCAAACTCCGTTCGAAATATATGAGAAAACAATAGGTAGAATTCCGCTTACTGTGCTTCGGACCACTTTTTTAACGCATAATATAGCCACGATCTCCCACGGAGAGACGCACTGTGGAAATAAATATGTTGACGCGAAGTTGGCAAAAATCTGCAGAAAAGTCCCTCGTTCTTTCATGCCTAAAATATTCTTGTAATAGTGCTATTGTTAGCAGTAAGGACAGACTGTTGTACCGAGCGAAAAGCCCCTAGTCCGATCGTACAGCAGGATCGTTTACGTCCATACAAGGTGAAAGCAGACGGGGCCTACGGTTTAACGTCCTTAATATCCGAGAAGACGTGAAGGTCTAACTATTTGCAGATATAATTACAAAGGCAGCACCTTCTCAGTTATTTAAAGACCCTGAGTGTTGGTAATTTTTTAAGTGTATAGCAGTTCTTTATATGTGTTTCCTAACCCGTAGAGCATCTGTGAAATAGCTTATTTTGTAACAATGTTTTAGCTGCGTTTCAGCACCTTAAGAACAGTACCGCGAAAGGAAAACAAACTGGAGTAATTTATTCCATCATTTGTTCAGTGCAACAGTATACATTTGCGTTCCCTTCCCCTCTTTCCTTTCCCCTTCGCTCCCCTCCCCCCTCCCTGACGCCCTGGGTCTCCGAGGACGACATTTGCGAGACAGGCAGATCACTGGCAACTAGAACAAGAGAACATCAAGCTAGTGTTCGTATTTGGCAGACAGACAAGTCAGCTTTGGCAGATCATGCAATAAAAACAGGACACCCAATCCAGTGGTCTGAGGTCACCATACTTGTTAAAGATAATAGATACAATCAAAGGAAATGGGAGGAAGCTTGGCATATTCCTAAGAACAAAGAGACACTTACAAACTGAGACAGTGGTAGAATTCTACCACAACATTACCATCCTCTTATTGAGACGCTATAATAGTTTTATAGTCATTTCTGTATTGTTACGTGTTTTATTGTTCTATTCCTCGTGCACTTTCAATTTGCGCGCGCACTAAATGTAGTAGTTTCCACCGTTGAACCGTTGAATGACGATATCAAATATCTTGTACATCCCTAATTTGATCCAAACTTTCGGGCTAAGCGCCCATCTTGCGGATGAATATGATGAATGTAATCCGTCGACGCAATCCTAACAAGATCCTGCTTATGTCTCTGTATATATTGTAGTGCGCATGTCCGATAAGCTGAGATGAGGAAGTTCCTAGTCAATATCGTAAATTAAACTAGTAGTGTTTGCTTTAGTTGACACTACGTGCATTAAGATGTCAAACTACACAAACATAGTCCTTGCATTAAAGCATCCAGTTTGTAGGAACAGCTGTATTATCACTAACAAGATCAAAAATCTCCTTTATCGCATGTAAACAATAGCTCAGTTTTTTTTTATTTGGTGCCAAAATAGAGTTTCCCCTTAAAACATTTTGACCTTGTGTTCAGAAACAATCTTAATCTTTCTTGGCACTAGAAATTGAATAAAGCTGCGTTTGTAGAGACAACTCAGCATTATCTTCCTCGTTGCCTCGTCTGATCTATAACATGATCTTGTTATCACAGAGCTATTATTAACATCCCTGAAGTATAATGCCTGAAAGGAGTCTTTCTTCCTGCCGTTAGGAATTTTCAAGAACGTATTTCTCCAGTCACGTTAGACAGGTTTTCTGCAGGGTACAACAGGACTGCACAAACAGCTTTAAATGCAGCATTTATTGTTTAATAATGCTTTAGCTGCGTTTCGTAAGGAACTGTTTCGGTAGAAGTAAATTACAGGATTGACAGCCGTGGACGTAAAACCAAGAGCCAAGCCCCATGTGTGCAAATGACCCCATGTTGTTTGAAACACTTCAGCGGTAAACTCAGTTTTGGGAGAGGTTAGCATAGTGTAGCCAAACAAAGACCAGCACAAGGAAAAGATACCAATCACCAACGCAGTTGTCTTGCTGAGTTTCTGATCACTTGCTCTTTGAGAAAAATTGAAAGATTGGGAGGCAGGCGCCATTTGTGCTCGAACTTTGTTTTGTCTTTTTACTTGTCTGACGATGATCCCATAGCTGACCAGGATGATGAGGTACACCGCCATGATGCTAGAGAGGGTTAGTAAAAAACCCACTCGCCGTGTAAACATGTGAAACCCTGCCATACAACCTGTTAATATAGAGAGTGAACAAGAAATGAAGATGACAATTTTGATTTTGCTGGGTGTCATGAAGACTTTGTACTTAAGTGGTTTTATTGTAATCATACATCGGTCGATGCTCATGAAAGCCAGATTCAGCATCGACGCTGCACAAAAGGTGTAGCCCAAAACAAGGCAGACATTGAACAGTGTACGCGGAAACTTATGCTGTATGAAGTACACCTCCATGACCACTCCTGTGGGAACCAGGAAACCACTGAGAAAGTCTGCAACGGCCAAGTTGCAGATGAACATCATGCAAGTACTATGAAGAGTTGGTGTCGATACAACCGTCCAGACGATCAAAGAGTTTCCTACAAACTGCACTAAAAAAATGACGATTTTATAGCAAATTCCGAAAGCAAAAATTCCAAAGCAGAAGTTACAGACATCACCAAAGTCACTTCCATTCAAGGAAGAGTTATTCAGATCCCTTGACGACATTCTAGATCAACTGTCAGGTCACTGGTCTTTGTCCTTTGGTAATCAAAC
This sequence comes from Telmatactis stephensoni, assembly GCA_029948255.1. Classification (NCBI taxonomy): domain Eukaryota; kingdom Metazoa; phylum Cnidaria; class Anthozoa; order Actiniaria; family Isophelliidae; genus Telmatactis; species Telmatactis stephensoni. The sequence continues at coordinate 231,938 of JALIZF010001809.1, forward strand.
GCAAAAGCGTTTAAGGATTCAGGCCACATCTACACGTATGCGTTTACGTTTGTAAACGCATCAAAGTATTTGCATCCTACACGAAAACGATGGCCGTTTACAGCGGCATCACACGAACAACTTGATGTTAGTAAACGTATACTATGCGGTTAGACTCGTCCACACGTAAACGCTTCAACTCGAAAACAATGTTAAACGCTATACTGAGCAGGAATTGAATGATATTGTGACGTCAGCGTTTTCGAAAGTATGCGTTTACGGGTGTCCACACGTAAACGCTGTTTAGACGTTTTCAAATTTATCCACTTTGGGGAGCGTTTTCGAAAATATGCGTTTACGGTGAGCGTTTCAGGCATTTTCGTATGGACGGAAGGCCTAAACGCATAAAAAAGTATGCATTTACAAACTTATACATTTCAAATGTAAACGTAAACGTTTACAAACGTATACATTTCAAACGTAAACGTAAACGAATACGTGTAGACTGGGTCTTAGGATGGCTTGCATGTTTTTGTGTTTGGTGAACGATTACTTTTTCTGTGCCAATGTTTACATGTATTATGTCCAACATGTCGGTATTAATTTAGTGTTGTTTGCTCTCACTCAATCGTTGAATATATTACGGTCATGTATTCGTCGTGGTCCAAGCTTGACCTCGAGATCTTTTTAATTGTCCCTTGTTTTTATTTTTGAATGTTGCCCCATTTTATGATTATTCGAAGCATGACAAGAGAAGACTAGTTTTATTAGCTTTTTCCTTATACTGTTAACAGCATTTTAGAGTTATAAGGCTAATAAAGAGATATAACTGATAATCATAAATTGAGGATGCCACTTTTACAATCAAAACTGATCAATAAATATTCAAAGCTTACTCCTATTGTTTGCGTTGTCAAAAACATTTCATATATGTTTTACATTGCTATTTATTGTTATTGTTATTGAAAAGTGTACACCTTTCTATATCCATGTACGATACAATACGATTTTATTAGAGACTCCTTGAAAGGTTTTTCATCCCTAATTTACAAAATAAATACATAATTTACAAATAGATAGCTATATAAATTTTCAGGAAGGCGGGTCGTGCAGCTGGTGATCTCGCTGCGATGCGACTTATAGCTTCACAGTACTATTACATCTGAGGTGTCTGACCGACGAGGAGATTTTTCGTTTCAAGCCCGGACGTCAACAACGAGATCAAGTAAGTGCCGTGATAGCCTTCTTGAAGTTTTAATTTATTGCCTAATTCTTTGTTTTTGTTTTTAAATGCGTGAATATTACAAAAACCTAAAATGTAATGTGTGCAGGCATAATTTTAAGATTACTAAGCAACTTACTTAGACTATATATATAATAAACGAGAGAAGAATGGAAGAATAAAGTAAGAGGCAGGTTATAGGATGTACACGCGCTAACCTCTTTATCATTATATATATAATTAGCTCATGATATAGTAAATAAATTTGATTATTATATTATGTAAACGTTTAGTTGAAAGCGTATATGGGTCAAGTGTATTGATGTGTACTTAGGATTCAGCAAAGGCTTGAGAGCATCTGCTAGCGAATCTTTAATTTATAATATCGGGTCTGTTGCTGTAGAGATTTATGTGCTGCCCTTGTCAGTTCCAGGGATTCGAAAGGGAAGACCACCTCTCGTCGCTTCGTCGGGGGCGATATTCGCAGTGCGAGTGTAGTTGTAGTATGCTCTTCCTCCTTTTCTTTCGTTTTTGTTCTTGATTTCTACGGTGCGATATCAGCGTTTATTTTAATTACTGATTTATCCTGGCATACAATAACAAGGCATAAGTTCCTCCACTCTGGTATGGTACTATTAATTAGGGTATATACTAGGTCTTTCTACCTCGGTATCTCTCTATTCAATTCTCTTCCTAAATAGTGGTGTGGGTTCTTTTACTTCCCTCTGTTTGCAAGGTTGATGAGGAGTAACGCACTCGCTGCATGTTTAACTACGTCCTTATCCGAGAAAACGGGAAAGACTAACCATTTGTAGATGTGTTTGTGATGATGATGAAGTGATGATGATGATGGAGTGAGTTGTCTCCAAAAGACATCTAATTTCAAGGCAACATCAGCTTATTCTCAATGATTTAAAGATCCTGATCGAGAGTTGGTCCAGACGCGAATCGTAACTCAACCTTCCGCTCATGCGATCACAAACCACTTGGCGGTGAACCTAACTGAACCAACTGGACGGCGGTTCAAATCTTGCTGTACATGTGCTATAATTTTAAGCATTGGACTTCGAACAAACTTTTTTTCTTTTCTGTGATCAGGCTTTTTGTTACCCATTAAGTCATGGTAGTTGGGGTTGGTCCTAAGTGTACCATTTGTGTAGTATTTTGTTGTTTAACAGTGTTTTAGCTGCGATTCTCAAAGAACTGTTTCGATAGAAGTAAATCACGGGATTGGCAGCCGTGGACATGAAGGAAAAAGTCGTACCCCACATGTACAAGCGGCCCCATGTTGTATGATACACTTCAGCGTTGAACGTTATTGGAGGATTTAGCATAGGTGTAGGTAAATAAAGACCAGCATAAGGTGAAGATACCAATCACCAACACAATTGTCTTTGTCAGCTTTTGATCGCTTGCTCTTTGGGGAAAATTTTGTTGAGAAGCAGACGCAACTATTTGTGCTCGAACTTTAGTTTGTCTTTTCACCTCCCTGAGAATAATACCGTAGCTGACCAGGATGATGAGGTACACAAGCGCAAGAGCAGAAAGTGTTACCAGAAAACAGAGTTGTCGCGTCAATAATTTGAATCCTTCAATGAAACCAGCTAGAATAGCAAGGAACCAAATGATAATAATGACAATCTTGACTTTTCCTGGTGTCATAAAGACTTTGTACTTAAGTGGTTTGATTGTAATCATACATCGATCGATACTCATGAAAGCAAGATTCAGTATGGACGCTGTGCAAAATGTGTAAGCAAATCCCAAGACAGACTTTGTTCACTGTTTGCAGAAACTCGTGCTGCAATACGTACAGTTGTTTGACCACTGCAAGTGGCATGACAAAGAAACCACTGAGAAAGTCTGCAATGGCCAAGTTACAGATGAACTTCATGCAAGTACTATGAAGAGTTGGTGTCGACACAACCGTCCAGACGATCAAAGAGTTTCCTGCAAACTGCACCAGAAAGATGACGACTTGTAAGCAAACCCTGAAAATGAACATCGCAAAGCAGACGTCACAGACTTCCTCATTATTATTAGCTTTATCAAAGGACGAGTTTTGTTTAAACCACATTTCTAGTAAACTTTTCCGGCTTCCAGTTTATCGATTGTTGCAACTAGATTTTAGATGTTAGCATTATTCGCCATCCAATGAAAGGTCTTGCAATTCCATGAACGGCATACTATCTTTGACAGCTCGACAATTGCAATCTGAAGGGAAATTCTATCTTATGATAGCGGTTTTCATTATTTGAAACTGATCATGATTTGATGAAATGTATTCAACCACTTATCGCTCTACAATTCAGCTCAGTTTTTTCTAGTGTTCCAGCGTCACTGATCATTGCTTCATCAAGTGGTCCAACCTCTTGTAACTGTGATTTTCAATTTCATATTCGGCAAATCTAATATCCACAATTGTGTTTAGAGAGTTTTCTCTTGCTGCTTATTCGATAATTAATTTTTCTCAGTTTGAAACTGTTTTTGTAAAATCTGTAGTGATCAGTGGGTGGAAAGATAAGAAATCGCACAATTAGGATAAGAACAAAGCCCTGAACATATGGACCAGTTCTGACAGTTCAGTGCATCTGGTCTCTACTATTTAGTTGAAACCACACGCCGTGAACTGGTGGACGCACCTTTTGTTCAGTAAATTTAATTATATTTTTTCGCTGGTCTCGACTATTTAGTTAAAACCAGACGCAGTGAACTGGTGTATACTGGTGTTCAGTAAATTTAATTATGCATTTTCGCTTTACCCTTTTTACCCTTTGTACAAAAAAAATTCACAGATATCGTAGGATATACCGCAATACTAAAGCAGTTACTGTAGAAGCCGAGGGTTCGTTCAGCGAACAAAATCGGTATTATGTCCAGAGAAGTAGAGTCATCGAAAGTTGACTAATCAGGAGCCAAGACCAAATGACTTCTGCTGATACCAATTTTGACAGCTTTAAATTTAAAAACTCATTTGCCATTAAGACTGTAGAAAACGTTTTCTAGTATAACAGAAAAAAAAGCAAGCTTGATTCGACTGAAAAAGAACTAAGGAGTTGTTGATCCTTAGAGCAGATTTCGTATGAGTGTGAAACGGACCGCACCGTTCCGTGACCGTGTCAATGCCGTGATCTCTATAAAAACATTCGAAATTTCTGCCGTAACCGTGCCGTGACCGTGCGGTGCCGTTTTCACAGTCATACGAAATCTACTCTATAATAAGAAAGATCTCGGTTGCAATGATTTGCAAACACTGGAATATTTCCTGTAAGAAATCGGAGAACTTAAGTGACATTTTTCTGGATATACCATGTAAATTGGGATAATTAGGCATTACCGACTAAAAATAGTATTATAGCAGTATATACAAATGTTGGGTATTAAAATTATTAGAAAGTATATATTTTTGATACTTTGATTGATCTCGCCAAATTAAAAATGACGACGCTTTGTGACAAAGGGATAAAAATATAATTTGTTGTACGCTTTTGTGCACCAGTTCGCTGCGTTCAGTCTTAAATTAAAGAAGAAGTTGAATGAACAAAATGGCACCAAACTCGAGGGGAATGCCAGAAAATTGCACATTTTCAAGGTTTTTTTCTTTTTGCATTGTTTCGACAGCGAAGATAACGAAGAAATTCTAAAAGTAGTCGGTTTGCGAAAATAGTTGCTGCTTTTATCGGTGAAATCGGGTTAATTTGATCATTGTTGGAACACTCTATCTGGAACCACTCTTACAATGTGATATATATCAGATATCGACTCAAATTGGATAGCAAGGGAATCGGTATGGTGGAATATACGTCATGACCTAAACGCCAAGAAACGAGCCCGCCCGACAACATGAATAGACATTGTTACTGAGTATACAGCAATATAAAGATATGTAAACCAATATGTTAATCCCCAACTATATACCTTGTTAATAATTGTTCGCAGCACTATAACAAAAGGCAGACTTCCAATGTCATTTCTGCATGAAACGTTTAATCTTGATCGAAAGATCACATTCTAAAGTTTCCTTGTCAACTCGCATAACATCAAACGACAAAACCAGCAATATGAAAATCATTCCGTTGAAATGAGTTTCAGACCGCAATATTGTACCGAACAATGTTAATTATGTACACCAAAATCGAAAAGAACGTTTTTGAAAAAGGTACATATAAATATCAGTCAATGTTTATAGAAATTGTACTAAAATTTTCAATCAAGCTAGTTGACCATCCATAATAGATCACGAGCCGGTATCAAATAATACGTGCACTACCTACCTGGTTAAATTTTATAAGGAATAGATACATAAGTGGGCATGTCCGTTCCTGAAGATATAATGAGTACGATCACAATATGTCTTTAAGCTATGACTTAGTGGCATTTATATCATCAGGATATACGTAGACAAAAGTAAGCTCAACCTGGACAGGTAATGTTTTGCCATTAATTTCTGTAAATGATAGGCCTTCGGTGCTTAAAAAAATTTCATAACAGTTGGCGATGGCAATTATTTTTAATTTAATGACAAAATTCCTCTTCTTATGTTACTGGCTAGTTTTGGTCGGAGCGGCTTTTAGGTGGTTATGTTAGGCGAGTTTCTGTAGTGCACAGCAGGGGACTGTTTGCGTAGTAGTTTATTGCAATTGTTTAGCAATGGTAATCAGTTAATGCATTCGCATGGCATTTCGATTGGAATATGCATATTTTTAACACTCATTTTCGACTTCCAAAATTGTTGGCATTGTAACTCAATGTGATTGAAAATTCGTTGTGTTCAGTTTTGAGTGTCTGCTTACATCTGTTGCACGATTTATGTGGACAAAATGCTATTTCACATGTACACCCTCCACTGCGCATGTCTACTACTAAAAGGATATAATTATCATACATCATTACCTTTAATGCGTGCGAAGTTGTAAATACATCGTGTTTTTTTATAACATCGATCTAGAACTGTCTGGCATGCATCTGTTTTGCAAGTCGGTTATGACGTCACAAATAATGATTGTTTATGAACACATTAGCACCAGCATATGGATTAATCAACAAATAATAACAAATGTTTTGTTGAATTTTTTACACATATTTGAAGGAACGCCGATCCATATTTTGTGTTGACAACAGTTTGTAATTTGGGCGATACCTCAGCTGCCTGCATTATATCTATAATAAAGCCGTGAGCTTCCGTAATTATCTAATGCATATTCGTGGGCTGTTAAAATAGCGGCAATCATCAGCACCGTCCAATGAATCGAATGTATCCTACGAGTTCACTTTCCTATTGGTGAAATTAATTTTCTTTATAAAACCACTCCCGACGCTTCATTTGTCTCTCAGAGGGATAAAGCTCGAGGAGCTACCGACGTTGAATATACTTTTATGTTGCTCTTAGGACTCTGGAATTGCAGAAGAGTAATGGATGCCAGGCGAGATTTCTGCGGTGTACAGCGAGACTACACAATCATTCTTAACTCATGCAGCATCTATGTCCTAGTTTATTGTGTAACAGTGTTTTAGCCGCGTTTCTCAAAGGCCTACTTCGGTAGAAGTAAATCACAGGATTGACAGCCGTGGACGTGAAAGAAATAGACATGCCCCACATGTACAAGTAACTCCATGTTGTATGATACACTTCAGCGTTGAACTTTATTGGAGGGTTTATCATAGAGTAGCCATACAAAAGACAGCTTAAAGTAAAGATGCCAATAACCAACGCAGTTGTTTGAAAGAATGCGAAGCAGGCATCATTTGTGATCGAACTTTGTTTTGCCTTTTCACTTCTCTGATGATGATCCCGTAGCTGACCAGGATGATGAGGTACACGAGCACAATGGAAAACAGTATACTCAGAAAACCATCTCGTAGTGAAAGCAGATGGGATCCTCCCAAAATTCCAGATAGAATAGCAAGCGACCAAGTGATGAAGATGACGATTTTGACTTTTCCTGGTGTCATGAAGACTTTGTACTTTAGTGGTTTGATTGTAATCATACATCGATCGATACTCATGAAAGCAAGATTCAGCAAAGACGCTGAACAAAATGTGCTGCCAAATGCCGTGCCAGCATTATAAATTGTACTTGGAAACTGGTACTGCATTATGTACAGTTCTCCGATTACTGCTATTGGCATAACAATGAGACCAATTAAAAAGGTCTGCAATGGCCAAGTTACAGATGAGCTTCATGCAAGTACTATGAAGAGATGGTGTCGATACAATCGTCCAGACGATCAATGAGTTTCCAGTAAACTGCACAAGAAAGATGATGACTTTGCAACAAACTCCAAAAATGGAAATCCAAAACCAGACATCAAAAACATCTTCAGCATTAGTATTATCGAAGGATGAATTTCCCATTGCATAAACGACATTTGAGATGTTTTTGCCCTTGACGTTGGCTGCAACAAGAATTGATTTCGGTCAGATCATAACGTTCTATTCATATATTCTATATATTCGATCGGTTCGTTCTATTCAATCGCCAATCCTATGGACGGACAGCATACAAGTTAGTGCACCTTTCGTTAGTGCACAGCTTCTGCTTTCCTCTAAATAATTCATCTATCTCATTATTAGGTGAAATGTCATCACCTGATCTGAAGTATGGAAGCTCATTTGGTGACATGCATGGCAAGTAGTATTGTAACACTATTCAATCCAGTTCAATTCAAACCATCGCTGAATCATTCAACTAGATATTCACTCAGAACTGTTCAAGTGACATTCAATGATTCAATTCAATACTACTGAATAGTTCAACCCTTGTTTAACTATTCAACGTCTTGAGTTATTGCAGCTCCGTGTCCAAGAACTTAAAAGTGGATGAAATGTTAAGTAATGGGATAGCTGATCAAGGAATTGTATAGTTGATTTGGTCTCGGTCCTCACGTCAACACAATTTTCATTATAACAAGCGTTTGAAAATACAAAAAGTTCCTGATTTTCGACGAAAACTTCCTCGAAGCCGATTGGACATGGAGACGAAGATGTACTAAAAAGTTTCGTGTTCTAAAAGAAGAACTGACTAAATCCGATCATTAAACGAGTGGTCAGTTGAGAGACACTTGGGCAAGCTTTTATCTGACAGACATAACAACAATTTGTAATTGAACGTCAGATGTCCTAACTTGCTGTCTGCTCTTATTTTACCTGTAGCGGCAAGGGCAGCTCAGTGTGTATGGAGTTTTGAAGTTGACTTCCAATTCTTTTCAATGCTGGATAAGGTTCTGTGTCGGCTTTGTTATTTTCTATTCTATATCATTAATTTGTTTTCATTTTGTCTTTAAATCCTAATTCTCTCTTAATGTTGTTTGTGACATTGATTTTTTGATCCTTCCGGTGTCCCCACTTTTTTGTATTTTTGTATTTATCAGTTATCACTTTCAAGGGATAGGTTACTGAACACAAGGCTAATCCGAAGAGCAATTTTTTTTGTATGTAATTTGAATCCGGATGAGTTTTGGTCTATCACGTGAGATATCTGATGGTACCACGGTTTTCGTTGGGGACGCTTCCTCCATCCTGTTCCGCACCACCTGCGTAGTATATCATTGACTTTCGAAGATGACCCTAATTAGATTATCGCAATCAACTTTTCAGGTTAATTTGTACGTATTAGTTCGAAGTCTAAATGAAGTACGTTTTCTGGCTAATTATTCCAACTGGGATTCAAAAATAGGTTCTCAATCAGTTGTTCGAGGTTAACATGTTTTAATATGCAACTATTTCGATCAGATCATGAAATACTTTTGAAGTAATTTCTGTGCTTAGTCGTTAATCTTATGGTGTACTGATGTTATGGCGGGGTTTCTGCTGTTTTAAAGACTGCATAATCACTTCTAACTTACTGAACCTAACTAATGCAGCATTTGTGTACTAGTTTATTGTTTAACAATGTTTTAGCAGCATTTCGCAGGGAATTGCTTCGGTAGAAGTAAATCAGCAGGATTAACAGCCGTGGATGTAAACCCAATAGACACACCCCACATGTACAAGTGACGCCATGTTGGAGTGAGTCTCTTCAGTGCTGAACTTTGCTGGAGAGGTCAGCATGGTGTAAGCAAATAAAGACCAAGATAAGGTGATAAGGTGACCAAGATACCAATCACCAACGCAATTGTCTTTGTCAGCTTTCGCTGATCGCTTGCTCTGTGGGAACAATTTGCTTGACAAGCAGACGCAACTATTTGTGCTCGAAGTTTGTTTTGCTTTTTCACCTCCCTGAGAATAATCCCGTAGCTGACCAGGATGATGAGGTACACAAGCGCAATACTAGAAAGTGTTACCAGAAAACAAACTTAATTGTCGCGTCAATAATTTGAATCCTTCAATTGAACCAGTTACAATAGCAAGGAACCAAATGATAATAATGACAATTTTGACTTTTCCTGGTGTCATGAAGACTTTGTACTTAGCGATTTGATTGTTATCATACATCGATCGATACTCATGAAAGCCAAATTTAACATGGAAGCTGCACAAAATGTGTAACCAAAAACCAGACACACTTTCCACAACGAATGCGAAAACGTGTTGTTCATGACATAAAGTTCCATAACCATTCCCGATGGCATGACAAGGAGACCAACCAGAAAGTCTGCAATGGCCAAGTTACAGATGAACTTCATGCAAGTACTATGAAGAGCTGGTGTCGATACAACCGTCCAGACAATCAAAGAGTTTCCTACAAACTGCACCAGGAAGATGACGACTTGTAAGCAAACCCTGAAAATGAACATCGCAAAGCAGACGTCACAGACTTCCTCATTCTTAGTATTATCAGAGGACGAGTTTTGTTTAATCCACATTTCTAGTAAACTTTTCCGGCTTCCAGTTTGTCGGTTGTTGCAACTAGATTTTAGATGTTAGCTTCAGTATTCGCCATCCAGTGAAAGGTTTTGCAAGTCCATGAACAGCAATCCATCTTTGACAGCTAGACAATTGCAATAGGGATAATGCTATCTTATGATAGCAGTTTTCATTATTTGAAACTGATCATGATTTGATGAAACTTATTCAACCACTTATCGCTCTACAATTCAGCTCAGTTTTTTCTAGTGTTCCAGCGTCACTGATCGTTACTTCATCAAGTGGTCCAACCTCTTGTAATTGTGATTTTCAATTTCATATTCGACAAATCTAATTTCATCCACAATTGTGTTTAGAGAATTTTCTCTTGCTGCTTATTCGAAAATTGATTTTTCTCAGTTTAAAACTGTTGTTTATAAAATCTGTAGTGATCAGTGGGTGGAAAGATACGAAGAAATCGCACATGAACATGGACCAGTTCTGACAGTTCCGTGCATCTGGTCTCGACTGTGTAGTTGAAACCAGGACGCCGTGAACTGGTGGACGAACCTTTTGTTCAGTAATTTTAATTATATTTTTTCTCTGGTCTTGACTATTTAGTTGAAACCAGCCGCAGTCCTGATCAACTGCATGGTGCGCTTACCCTTTGTTCAGTAATTTTAATTATATTTCTCCGCTTTTACCCAAGAAAACATTTTCTATGGAAATATTATAAGGATGAAGTTTTTTTCAGCCTCGCGTAGTGGTTTTCATATATATTGAATTTAAAACAAAATATTTGTATAGAAAGAGTGAAATTGCATGATAGTTTGCATGTCTTGCAAGATTTAGTCACGTCAAAAAGATTTCAAGAAAGAGGGAAATAAATCAAACACTTGTATGTTAGGTTTTGTCATCTATGATAAAAATTTGAACAGTACATAAAACACGCACGTTTTCTATAACACGATTGGCATCAAATGCATACAAAATTACTAAATACACCGTGGGGTTTTTTTTTTTTTTTTGCCTTTGTTTTTGTTTTTTTGAAATTGATCTGGGACTGTCTGGCGTCTTGATATTTGTCTTAAAAGTCAGTTATGATGACTAATAATGGCTGGTCTGCCTCGATTTCCAGTAATCTGTCACTTCTTTTGACCTCTTTACATTCTGTGTAGTTTAAAGTAGCTTTAGATACCCTTAAAACGAAGCACTGGTGGAAGGTGCACACGGTCGGCTTTCCTGGGAGAAGGGACTACTGATGCTAAATATGGTGCTTTACCTTTAACTTTACATTTATCTTTAATCATAGCTCCTTAATCCAATGCATCGAATTCATCGTTCTCCTACAAGTTCACTTTCGTATTGATGAAATTAGTTTGGGTGGCATGGTTGCCCAGTAGTAAGAGCACCGGCCTTTCACCGCTGTGATCCGGGTTCGAGTCTCGGCTTGGGCATCGGATCATATATGAATTGAGTTTGTTTGATGTGTTGTTCTCCACCATGCCACGAGGGTTTTTTCTCCGGGTTCTCCGGTTTTCCTCCCTCAGCAAAAATCAACGTGAGTTGAGAGATGTATGCAAAATATTTATTATTTGTTATTATATTTTAATTTAATCATGACTTCCTGATTGTTTGTTTATGAACATATTGGCACCACTATATGGATTGATCGACAAATTGCTGATAACAAATGTTTTGTTGATATTTTAATAAATATTTAAAGGAATGCCGATCCATATATAGAGTTGTCCATGTTTGTAATTTCGGCGATAAACTTCCAAAGATATTATATTTCAATATTCGGTATTAATTAATATAGCGGCAATAGCTCCTTAATCAAATGCATCGAATTCATCGTCCTCCTACAAGTTCACTTTCGTGTTGATGAAATTACTTTTCTATGTAAACCAACTCGCGCTCGCAAAGAATGAAATTTGATTGCCGGAAGAGAAACGATTCCTATCCGCGCGCGCTCAGAGCATTGCGCGCCCGACATGACGTCAACTTCCTGTTACTAAAAATAAACTTAAGCACCAAGCACGTCGCGCAGATATCAATTTTTTCTTAGATTATGGTCTCTTGCTTTTCTTGGTGTCACGAAGACTTGGTAATTTAGTGGTTTGATTGTAATCATACATCGATCAATACTAATGACATAAGATTTTAGTATAGTAGTTAAAAGTTCCTGCAGCACAGGCTCCGTTATTAGTAGACCTTCAATATCCTGTTAAAAACTACTGATGCTGATGTAGGTGTAGTCGCACGTCTTGATATACTGGCCACCTGCTCTATGTCCTTTATTCAAAGAAAAGTTTCTGTAATCTTTAAGCACCATTTTAATTTACTTGTCAAGAGATTTAGATCTAAACTATTCCTGTAGTTACGTAGTTTAATCCCTGGAGGTGGAGGTAGGGTTTGTCCTCGTACCTTTTCGGAGTTAAAATAAGCAATTTGGTCTTTTTTAGGGTGTTAAATTCGAAATCTGGAATCTTGACCTTACATGATGTCTTTCTCGGGTGTTTAGAAAGAAATTCGTTCGTAATAATGTTTCAAAACCTTCATCTATTTTTGGTGGGAAAAGTTCATGATTATACTTCAATGTGATTAAAAATTCGGGAGTTTTCAGTTTTAAGTATTTTCTTACACCTGTTGCACGACTTGTATGAATATTACACATTATACACATATCATCTGTAAGGGAAAATAAATTAATCAGCTGCATGTTGGGTTTGTCAAATATGACAAAATATATATACGGTGAGGTCCACGTTTTCCATAAAAAATGTATCACTGTCAAAAAAAGATCGATATCAAATATCTGCAACTAACTTTAATGCGTTCAAGGTTATAAATCATTACATCGTGCATTTTTTTACAATATTGATCTAGAACTGCCTGGCGTCTTAATATCTGTCTTGAAAGTCAGTTATGACGTCACTAATAATGGCTGATAATAATAACCCATTTACATTTTACATCTGCTGATGAAGGTTTCAGACGAAACCGAAACGTCCAATTTTTAAATTTTAGGTCAGTGTCAACTTTATATATATTTTTTGTTTTTATTACTCCCTCATTTATGAACATATTAGCACCAGTATACGGATTAATCGGCAAATTATACCAAGTGTTTCGTTGATTTTGTTTTCACATATTTCAAGGAACGCCGATCCATTTTTTGTGTAAACAACGTTTGTAATTTCGCCAATACCCCAGTTGTCTGCAATATCTTTAATAGTGCTGTAAGCTTCAGTAATTATCTAATACATATTAATATAGCGGCACTAAATTGTCAGCTCCTTTCAATACATCGAATTCATTGTTCTCCTACAAGTTTACTGTCGTATATTGGTGAAATTACTTTTCTTTATAAGCCTACTGTCGACGCTTCATTTGTCTCTTAGAGATATATAGTTCAAGGAACTACCGACGTTGCTGAAATATAATCGTTTAACTAGTCTTTATGTCGCCTTTAGAATCTGCATTGCGGAAGAGTAATGTATGCAAGGCGGGATTTCTGCAGTGTACATCAAGACTACACAAACATTCTCAACTCATGCAGCATCTGTGTCCTAGTTTATTGTGTAACAGTGTTTTCGCCGCGTTTCTCAAAGGTCTACTTCGGTAGAAGTAAATCACAGGATTGACAGCCGTGGACGTGAAAGAAATAGACATGCCCCACATGTACAAGTGACCCCATGTTGTATGAAACTGTCCAGCGTTTATCTTTTTCGGAGGGTTTAACACAGTGTAGCCACATAAAAGCCAACATAAAGTAAAGCTGCCAATAACCAACGCAGTTGTTTTGGCAAGACTTTGGTCGCTGCTTCTCTGAGAACAATTGTTGAAAGATTGCGAAGCAGCTGTTATTTGTGATCGAGCTTTGTTTTGCCTTTTTACTTCTCTGACGATGATCCCGTAGCTGACCAGGATGATGAGGTACACGAGCACGATGGAGTAAAATACAATTGAAAAAGCAACTTGATGGGGAAGCAGGTAGGATCCTCCCAAACTGCCAGTTAGAATAGCAAGCGACCAAGTGATGAAGATGACGATTTTGACTTTTCCTGGTGTCATGAAGACTTTGTACTTTAGTGGTTTAATGGTAATCATACATCGATCGATGCTCATGAAAGCCAGATTCAGCAAAGACGCTGAACAAAAAATGCAGCCAAAAGCCACGCCAATATTATAAATTGTACTTGGAAACTCGTGCTGTATTATGTACAGTTCTCCGATTACTGCTATTGGCATAACAATGAGACCAATACAAAGGTCTGCAATGGCCAAGTTACAGATAAATTTCATGCAAGTACTATGAAGAGCTGGTGTCGATACAATCGTCCAGACGAGTAAAGAGTTTCCAGTAAACTGCACAAGAAAGATGATGACTTTGTAACAAATACTCAAAATATAGACCCAGCTACAGACATCAAACTGAATCATCTCTAGAATTAGTCTAACTTATTAAAGGTTGAATTTCCCATAACGACAATGAAATGTTTTTCCCCTTGACGTTGGTTGCAACTGATATTGAGTTCGGTCAGTTCGTTTTATAAGTTCCTCTACTGGGAGATGGGGGTGGGGGGAATGATTTTGGCAACAAATGTGAGTTGACGCACGCATTTCTTCCAAAACAGGAAAATTCTTAACCGTTTTTTTTTTCAAGATTGTAGATGAGATATCATCACCAGATGATGATCTGAAGTATGGAAGCTCATTTGATGACATGCTTGTTGGCACAGATGATTATTGCATCACAGTCAAACCCACGTCCATCATCGTCCTCGATGGATCAGTACAAGATTCAGTAGTTGTATGGATTAATTGAAATAAGTGAATGAAAAAAACCTCATTGAATACCATTGACAGGTGGCTCCCTAAAAAACGTCATGAAGACATTGTACTTAAGTGGTTTAATTGTAATCATACATCGATCAATACTCATGAAAACCAGATTCAGCATCGACGCTGCACAGAAAGTGTTGCCAAAGCCAATGGCCACTCTGTTCAGTGTAGGCAAAAACTTGCCCTGCATTGCATACCGTTCTGTGACCACTGCAAGTGGCATACTAAAGAGACCAAAGAGAAGGTCTGCAATGGCCAAGTTACAGATGAACTTCATGCAAGTACTATGAAGAGCTGGTGTCGATACAACCGTCCAGACGATCAAAGAGTTTCCTGCAAACTGCACCAGAAAGATGAGGACATGGAAACAAACTCTCAAAATGAATACTCCAAAGCAGGTGTCACAGACTTCATGAAAATAGCGGTTTCATTCAAGTAAGAGTGATTTAAATCCGTCGAAGAGATTTTTATAATCGAGAGAAGGATATTTGTATTTAGTCGTCACAAGATTTTAGTATAGTAGTTTAAAGTTCCTGCAACACAGGCTCCGTTATTAGTAGATCTTCAATATCTTGTTAAAAACTACTGATGCTGATGTAGGTGTAGTCGCGCGTCTTGATCATATATGGGCCACCTGCTCTATCTCTTTTATTCAAAGAAGAGCCTCTGTAATCTTTACGCACCATTTTAATTTATGTGTCAAGAGATTTAGATCTAGATTAACAATATAATCGTCTTTTAATTTAGCCGTCACAAGATCAGATGACGTATTCCTGTAAGGTAGTTTAATTCCTGAGGGTGGATGTAGGGTTTCTCGTGGTATCTTTTTGGGGTTAAAATACGCAATTTGGTAATTTTTAGGGTGTTTAATTCGAAATCTGGTATCTTGACCTTATTAGCAAGGGAAGCAAGGGTGGCCGAGCAGTGAGAGCGCCGATCTGTCACCTAGCTCTGCATGTAGTCCCGAGTTCGATTACTGTATGGGGCATCACATGTGGCTTGAGTTTCTTGTTCGTTCTCTCCCTTGCTTCGTAGTTTTTTTCTCCGGGTACTCTGGTTTTTCCTTCCTCAGTAAAAACGAACTAGTTTCGGTCTAAGCTGTCCTCCGTGATCAGAAATGGGTCGTATGGTGGCTGCTGCGTGTGCGTGTATGTATATATGTAAATTTGTATGTAAATGTGTGTCTCGTAATGAAAGCGCCCTTGTATACCTTCGGCTCGATCACGCTGAGCTGCGCCCTTCGTAATTCAGCATTTGTGCAGCAAGGAAGGGTGGTGAGCTACACCGAATTTATTTATTTATTATTTACATGATATCTTTTTCGGTTGTTTAGGAAGATATTCTTAAGTAATAATGTTTCAAAACCTTCATCCAGTTTTGGTGGAAAAGATTCAGGAGCGCATGCTCAATAAAGAAAACGGCCTTGACTCTCACTTCAACAAAGTCAGAATTTATCAGTGTGAAACTGCTAACAGGGAAGCAATTTTACTCTTTCTGTACAAATATTGCCTTTGAAATAAATACTAAAACCACTACACCAGGCCGAAAATCTTCATAATACTGCAGCGTTATTTATATAGGATACTCGATGAGTAAAGAAAAAGCAAAAAGCGCGACTCTTTAACTAGTGAGTTAACTTTGGATTTACATGATGGATTTGTTGATTAACAATGAGAGGTACACAAGATTTACATTTCAACTCTTGATCGATATCTCTCTGTATTACTATACATTTGAAATGACAAATTTCCTCTAGTTCACTTGTCTTGCTACAGCTCTTGGTCGGGCCTGCTCAGTCTTAGATGCTCGTGTTAGGCGGGTTTCTGCAGTGTGCAGCAGGACTAAACAGTTATAAAGTGCACCGTTTGTGAAGTAGTTTATTGTTTAACAATGTTTTTGCAGCGTTACGTAGTGAACTGCTTCGGTAGAAGTATATCACAGGATTGACAGCCGTGGACGTGAAACCAAGAGACGCCCCCACCTGTACAAATGACCCCATGTTGTATGGAATACTTCAGCGTTGAACCTTTGTGGTGGGTTTAGCATGGTGTAGGCAAATAAAGACCAACACAAGGTGAAAATGCCAATCACCAACGCAGTTGTCTTTGTCAGCTTTTGATCGCTTGCACTTTGAGGGAAATTTTGGAGAGATTGGGAAGCAGGTGCCATTTGCGCTCGAACTTTGATTTGCTTCTTTACTTCTCTCAAGATGATCCCGTAGCTCACCAGGGTGACGAGGTACACAAGTGCAATGCAAGAAAGTGTTAGCAGAAAGCCCATTCGTGTTGTAAACAACTGGAGTTGTTCAAAGAAACCAATTAGAACAGCAAAGAACCAAGTGATGAAGATGACAATCTTGACTTTGGTCGGTGTCATGAAGACTTTATACTTTAGCGGTTTAATTGTAATCATACATCGATCGATACTCATGAAAGCCAGATTCAGCATCGACGCTGCACAGAAAGTGTAGCCCAAAACAAGGCAGACATTGAACAATGTATTGGGAAACTTATGCTTTACGATGAACATTTCCATGACTACTCCTGTTGGCATCACTAAACCGCTTAAGAAGTCAGCAATAGCCAAGTTGCAGATGAACTTCATGCAATTACTATGAAGAGTTGGCGTTGATACAATCGTCCAGACGATCAAAGAGTTTCCTACAAATTGCACCAGAAAGATGACGACTTTGAAGCAGGCTTTCAAAATAAAAGTCCCAAAGCAAGCGTCACAGAGTTCATGCGGAAAATTAGTCCCATTCAACGAAGAGTTCTTTAAATCCTTAAAAGACATTACCGTGGAGGAAAGTATATCAGAAGTGTTTTACGTTTTTCTTGCATTCGGCGTTACATGATTTTGAATCACAGGTTCCCGCAACACAAGCAACGTTTTCAGTGTTGCTTAACAAGTCCTTCAAAGACTAGGTACTCTTCAAGACGAACTAAATAATGTAGAAGTAGGCTTCGGTCAACAGTCTTTTCTGTGTTTGGCCAACAACACGCACCATTTTAATTTATGTGTCAAGAGATTTAGATCTAGATTAACAATATAATCGTCTTTTAATTTAGCCGTCACAAGATCAGATGACGTATTCCTGTAAGGTAGTTTAATTCCTGAGGTGGGGGTGTAGGGTTTCTCGTGGTATCTTTTTGGGGTTAAAATACGCAATTTGGTAATTTTTAGGGTGTTAAATTCGAAATCTGGTATCTTGACCTTATTAGCAAGGGAAGCAAGGGTGGCCGAGCAGTGAGAGCGCCGATCTGTCACCTAGCTCTGCATGTAGTCCCGAGTTCGATTGCTGCATGGATGGGGCATCACATGTGGCTTGAGTTTCTTGTTCGTTCTCTCCCTTGCTTCGTAGTTTTTTTCTCCGGGTACTCTGGTTTTTCCTTCCTCAGTAAAAACGAACTAGTTTCGGTCTAAGCTGTCCTCCGTGATCAGAAATGGGTCGTATGGTGGCTGCTGCGTGTGCGTGTATGTATATATGTAAATTTGTATGTAAATGTGTGTCTCGTAATGAAAGCGCCCTTGTATACCTTCGGCTCGATCACGCTGAGCTGCGCCCTTCGTAAT
Organism: Telmatactis stephensoni; assembly: GCA_029948255.1. Classification (NCBI taxonomy): domain Eukaryota; kingdom Metazoa; phylum Cnidaria; class Anthozoa; order Actiniaria; family Isophelliidae; genus Telmatactis; species Telmatactis stephensoni. Next base: position 250,348 of record JALIZF010001809.1, read on the forward strand.
TCAGCATTTGTGCAGCAAGGAAGGGTGGTGAACTACACCGAATTTATTTATTTATTATTTACATGATATCTTTTTCGGTTGTTTAGGAAGATATTCTTAAGTAATAATGTTTCAAAACCATCCAGTTTTGGTGGAAAAGATTCAGGAGCGCATGCTCAATAAAGAAAACGGCCTTGACTCTCACTTCAACAAAATCAGAATTTATCAGTGTGAAACTGCTAACAGGGAAGCAATTTTACTCTTTCTGTACAAATATTGCCTTTGAAATAAATACTAAAACCACTACACCAGGCCGAAAATCTTCATAATACTGCAGCGTTATTTATATAGGATACTCGATGAGTAAAGAAAAAGCAAAAAGCGCGACTATTTAACTAGTGAGTTAACTTTGGATTTACATGATGGATTTGTTGATTAACAATGAGAGGTACACAAGATTTACATTTCAACTCTTGATCGATATCTCTCTGTATTGCTGGGGTGCATGTGACGTCACGGCAGCCATCTTGGTTGACCTTCAACAAAAGATTTCTCATTAGCGTTTATTGTTTGGTCATCCAACATGGCTACCGCTTCATTGTCTTTGGATTCCCAAAGGTATGGATGCACCCCAGCAATTACTATACGTTTGAAATGACAAATTTCCTCTAGTTCACTTGTCTTGCTACAGCTCTTGGTCGGGCCTGCTCAGTCTTAGATGCTCGTGTTAGGCGGGTTTCTGCAGTGTGCAGCAGGACTAAACAGTTATAAAGTGCACCGTTTGTGAAGTAGTTTATTGTTTAACAATGTTTTTGCTGCGTTACGTAGTGAACTGCTTCGGTAGAAGTATATCACAGGATTGACAGCCGTGGACGTGAAACCAAGAGACGCCCCCCACCTGTACAAATGACCCCATGTTGTATGGAATACTTCAGCGTTGAACTTTTGTGGTGGGTTTAGCATGGTGTAGGCAAATAAAGACCAACACAGGGTGAAAATGCCAATCACCAACGCAGTTGTCTTTGTCAGCTTTTGATCGCTTGCACTTTGAGGGAAATTTTGGAGAGATTGGGAAGCAGGTGCCATTTGCGCTCGAACTTTGATTTGCTTCTTTACTTCTCTCAAGATTATCCCGTAACTCACCAGGATGACGAGGTACACAAGTGCAATGCAAGAAAGTGTTAACAGAAAGCCCATTCGTGTTGTAAACAACTGGAGTTGTTCAAAGAAACCAATTAGAACAGCAAAGAACCAAGTGATGAAGATGACAATCTTGACTTTGGTCGGTGTCATGAAGACTTTATACTTTAGCGGTTTAATTGTAATCATACATCGATCGATACTCATGAAAGCCAGATTCAGCATCGACGCTGCACAGAAAGTGTAACCCAAAACAAGGCAGACATTGAACAATGTATTGGGAAACTTATGCTGTGCGATGAACATCTCCATGACCACTCCTGTTGGCATCACTAAACCGCTTAAAAAGTCAGCAATAGCCAAGTTGCAGATGAACTTCATGCAATTACTATGAAGAGTTGGCGTTGATACAATCGTCCAGACGATCAAAGAGTTTCCTGCAAATTGCACCAGAAAGATGACGACTTTGAAGCAGGCTTTCAAAATAAAAATCCCATAACAAGCGTCACAGAGTTCATGAAAATTAGTCCCATTCAACGAAGAGTTCTTTAAATCCTTAAAAGACATTACCGTGGAGGAAAGTATATCAGAAGTGTTTTACGTTTTTCTTGCATTCGGCGTTACATGATTTTGAATCACAGGTTCCCGCAACACAAGCAACGTTTTCAGTGTTGCTTAACAAGTCCTTCAAAGACTAGGTACTCTTCAAGACGAACTAAATAATGTAGAAGTAGGCTTCGGTCAACAGTCTTTTCTGTGTTTGGCCAACAACTAAGATTATAAGATGAAGGTCAAAATTTACGTGAATTATTTCAGACAGTTCGATGACTGGTTCACTATAGATTGAATTTGGTGTTGTTTGCCTCACATCTACTTGTTGACATAACAAGGACGAGTTTTTAATTATCGTTTTTAATTTCCTACTGTTCCATTATATAACTCTTTTGACCTTCTAAAAATTAAAAATCAAATTATAGAAATTAAATCGTAAAGGAAGTAGAAAAACCGCGATCCTTCATTATCCTTTATCTTTGCGATCTTTACGTTCTTGATGTCCAAGTCCTAAGACGTTCATAGAATACCTTTTTCAGTATCATTTTATCATGACACATTTTGTGTCAATACTGTTAAAACTGATGTGACAATTTGCAATCTTCTTCTTAAATTCTGTTTTTGTTTGAATTTATCCAGGGACAACGGCCGGGACAACGCTATACACCCTTCTATTGGGACCAGAGTTCCTACTTGGTACTAAAAATAAAGTCTTGAGTCGCGATAACAAATAGAATGAGAGAGGGGGAAAAACATCGCTCGAGGAAAGTCATGTAGAAGGAATCGTAAATTAACGAAGGAAACCTTTTTCAGTTAATGCACTCGTATTTCATTACCATTGGACTATTTACTCGGGCTACCTGTGGTAGCGCGAGTCTAGGTTTCATTGCTGAAATGATTCCTGGACCTGAAATGATTCCCAAGTTGTACCCGAAATAATCCCCAACACGAAATGATCCCCAGGTAATTCAAAGAATGGATTTTATGGAGTTTGGATTAAGGAATTTTTGAGTAGGTGGTTTTTTGTCTTTTTTTCAATATTAATTGTATAAGAGATCATAGTCGGGTCTAGAAAGAAAAACAAGTCACATTGAGTTGGCAAATGTACTATTCAATGCAAAACTGAAACAATTTAATTTGAAAGACATCTAAATGTACAGCCGAGTACAATTCAACATTTCATCGGCTTTAAGTTATCGTACTCTAACAAACTATAACAAATTAAAGTAAAGTAAATTAATGTAAAGTAAATCAGTTAAAGAAGTATTTAGTAAATTAAAGTAAATGTACGAATGCATTAACAGCATATTTTGTGTCGGGGATCATTTCGGGTTCTGCTCGCACAATACACATACCGTTTGAAAAAAAAGAATCCAAGAAAGAGAGCAATAAATTAAACAGCTGCAGGCATGTTAGGTTTTGTCATATATGATAAACATATAAACAGTCAGGTCCACGTTTTCCATAAGAAATTAGAGACCTTAACATTGAATTAAGTTTACGGCTAATGACAAACGGCAGAAATTGACTTTGATTTTGATGTTATATTTTACTCTAATCCTTAAATCAATCCAACAAGCAAATAAAGAACAAATCTCTTATTGACAGAAAATATAAATATCTTCACTTAAGTGTACAAACGGCTCAGACGGCTAAAATTTGCTGTATGATGGTTTGCCGTAAACGTCAATCTTAAGGTCTCTATTGATCAAGGTGACCGTCGAAAAAAGACTGCGATTATAGCATCAACTATATATCTTTAACTACCTTTTATGCGTGCGAAATTATAAACACGTGTTTTTTAGAATAGTCATTTAGAACTGTCTGCATCTGTCTTGAAAGTCAGTTATGACGTCACTAATAACTATTGTTTATGAACATATTTACACCAGTATATGCATTCATCGACAAATTATAACAAATGTTTTGTCGATTTTTTTTTCTTCACACTAATATTTAAAGGAACGCGCCGATTCATATTTTGTGTTGACAACGTTTGTAATTTCGGCGATACCTCGGCTGCCTGCAATATACTTAATGATACTGTGTGCTTCAGTATGTCTATCATAAGTACCATACATATTCCGGCGGTATTAATATAGTAACAACTATACCAGCTCCTTCCAATGTATCAAATTTATTGTTCTCCTATAAGTTCACTTTCGTAGTGGTGATAAACCCATTCCCGATGCTTCATTTGTCTCTTTTAGGGCTAAAGTTCAAAGAACTACCGACGTTAAATATAATTGTCTACTGTTAATTGTTAATTGTTTATGTTGCCCTTAGGATCTGGATTGCAGAGGAGTAATGAATGCCAGGGGGATTTCTGCAGTGTACAGCATGACTACACAAACATTCTTAACTCATGCAGCATCTGTGTCCTAGTTTATTGTGTAACAGTGTTTTAGCCGCGTTTCTCAAAGGCCTACTTCGGTAGAAGTAAATCACAGGATTGACAGCCGTGGACGTGAAAGAAATAGACATGCCCCACATGTACAAGTGACCCCATGTTGTATGAAACTTTCCAGCGTTTATCTTTTTCGGCGATTTTATCATACTGTAGCCATATAAAAGCCAGCATAAAGTAAAGATGCCAATAACCAGCGCAGTTGTTTTGGCAAGACTTTGGTTGCTGCTTCTCTGACAATTGATCAAAGATTGCGAAGCAGCTGTTATTTGTGATCGAACTTTGTTTTGCTTTTTCACTTTTCTTATAAGGATCCCATAGCTGACCAGGATGATGAGGTACACGAGCACAATGAAAGAAACTATCATCTGAGAACCAACTCGATAGGAAAACAGGTAGGATCCTCCCAAAATTCCAAATAAAATAGCAAGCGACCAAGTGATGATGATGACGATATTGACTTTTCCTGGTGTCATGAAGACTCTGTACTTTAGTGGTTTGATTGTAATCATACATCGATCGACACTCATGAAAGCAAGATTCAGCAAAGACGCTGAACAAGATATGCTGCCAAATACCACGCCAGCATTATAAATTGTACTTGGAAACTCGTGCTGTATTATGTACAGTTCTCCGATTACTGCTATTGGCATAACAATGAGACCAATACCAAGGTCTGCAATGGCCAAGTTACAGATGAACTTCATGCAAGTACTATGAAGAGCTGGTGTCGATACAATCGTCCAGACGATCAATGAGTTTCCAGTAAACTGCACAAGAAAGATGATGACTTTGCAACAAACCCCAGAAATGAAAATCGAGAAACAGACATTTAAAACATCTTCAGCATTAGTATTATTGAAGGAAGAGTTTCCCATAAACTGCATTTGAGATGTTTTTCCCTCGACGCGGGCTATTTCGTTCAGTTCGTTCTATTCATATGTTCTACATTCGATCGGTTCGTTCTATTCAATGGCCAATTTCATGGACGGACAGCATACAAGTTAGTGCACCTTTTTTTGTGCACAACTTCCGCTTTCCTCTAAATAATTCATCTATCTCATTGCCTTTATATATTAGGTGAAATGTCATCACCTGATCTGAAGTATGAAAGCTCATTTGGTGACATGCATGGCAAGTAGTATTGTAACACTATTCAATCCAGTTCAATTCAAACCATCGCTGAACCATTCAACTAGATATTCACTAAGAACTATTTAAGTGACATTCAATGATTCAATTCAATACTACTGAGTTCAACCTTTGTTTAGCTATTCAACTTCTGGAGTTATTGCAGCTCCGTGTTCAAGAGCTTAAAAATGGATATGAATATGAACTTTTGAATAATGGAATAGCTAATCAAGGGATTGTATAGTTGATTTGATCTTGTCCTTACGTCAACACAATTTAACGAGCGTTTGCAAATGCAAAAAGTTCCTGATTTTCGACGAAAACTTCCTCGATGACGATTGGACATGGAGACGAAGATGTATTACAAACGTTTCGTATTCTAAAAGAAGAACTGACTAAATCATTAAACAAGTGGTCAGTTGAGAGACACTTCAGTGGGCAAGCAGATCGAAATGGGGCTTTTATGTGATAGCTATAGACAACAAAACATTGTACGTAATTGAAATTCAGATCTCCTCTGCTCTTCATTATTTTATCGTACCAAAGTAAGGATAGCCAGTCAGTGCGCAAGGACTCTTGAAGTTGACTTCTAATTCTTTTCAATGCTGGATAAGGTTTTGTGTCGGCTTTAATTCGATGATTTCCATTTTATATCAGTCTTAATTTGTTTTCATTTTGTCTTAATATCTTAATTATCTCTTAATTATGTTTCTTCATTTTTGTGGTTACTGGCTTAGTAGCCAAGCAACCATAATGCCATCACCTGTGTAAGTCCGTAAACTATGAAATCCGAAGTAATTACGATGGGAAAACGGCTGGAAACACGAAATAAATCCGAGCATTATTCGATTATTTTTTTATTCGATTTACGACTTTTAAAGGAACTTTTTTCCATTTTACAATGAATAAATGTTAACATTCCATTTAACTCTGCTTTTCGAGTAAAAACACCTAGGGTTTACTGCAAAATATGATGTTTATCATTTCTACGAACAAACTACGAACAATCCGCTGACCAAACATATTCACAACGTATGGAGTGCAGGCTCCTATTTCCATGTGGTAGACGTCCTTCATGAGAAAACATTTCAGAGGTGAGTAGCAGGCATGTCTTTCAGCGAGCATGCGCAAAGATTGATTTCAAAGAATCTTTCAGGATTTTGGGAACTTTTTCAAAGGATTTCATACGAAAGATGAACGTTAAATCAAGATATTTGACAACCATCGTCAAGCAGCTTTCAATCCTCGACTATCATGCATTAGTATTATACCTTTGATTATTGAGAAGGCTTCTTTCAGCTGGTGTAGAGAATGAAATCATAGTATATATTATTTCATAATATATTCTCTCAGTAGAGAAAATGATCATTCTGCATTGTAAGAATAAGCTCATTACTGATCATATTTCAGTTGTGATTTACTAATATTTCGATCATAAATACTTTTGAAGTAATTTCTGTGTTTAGTCGCTAATCTTATGGTGTACTGATGCTATGGCGGGGTTTCTGCTGTTGTAAAGACTGCATAATCACTTCTAACCTACTGACCCTAGCTAATGCAGCATTTGTGTACTAGTTTATTGTTTAACAATGTTTTAGCCGCATTTCGCAGGGAATTGCTTCGGTAGAAGTAAATCACAGGATTAACAGCCGTGGATGTAAACCCAATAGACACGCCCCACATGTACAAGTGACCCCATGTGGAATGGAACTCTTGAGTGATGAGCCTTGCTGGAGGGGTCAGCATGGTGTAAGCAAACAAAGACCAAGATAAGGTGAAGATACCAATCACCAACGCAATTGTCTTTGTCAGCTTTCGCTGATCGCTTGCTCTGTGGGAACAATTTGCTTGACAAGTAGACGCAACTATTTGTGCTCGAACTTTGTTTTGCTTTTTCACCTCCCTGAGAATAATCCCATAGCTGACCAGGATGATGAGGTACACAAGCGCAATACTAGAAAGTGTTACCAGAAAACAAACTTGTCGCGTCAATAATTTGAATCCTTCAATTGAACCAGTTACAATAGCAAGGAACCAAACGATAATAATGACAATTTTGACTTTTCCTGGTGTCATGAAGACTTTGTACTTTAGCGGTTTGATTGTCATCATACATCGATCGATACTCATGAAAGCCAAATTTAACATGGAAGCTGCACAAAATGTGTAACCAAAAACCAGACACACTTTCCACAACGAATGCGAAAAAGTGTTGTTCATGACATAAAGTTCCATAACCATTCCCGATGGCATGACAAGGAGACCAACCAGAAAGTCTGCAATGGCCAAGTTACAGATGAACTTCATGCAAGTACTATGAAGAGCTGGTGTCGATACAACCGTCCAGACGATCAAAGAGTTTCCTGCAAACTGAACAAAAAAAACAAAGACTTTGTAGCAAAACGTCACAACGAAAATCCCAAAGCAGAGGTCACATGTTTGATCAAGGTTAGTTCTATTCAAGGAAGAGTTGTTCAAATCCTTGAATGTCATTTTAGATGTCGGATAGAGAATTGTCGAAATCTAGCTGTTTCAAGCTGTTCGGAGCGGTTCTTAGATTGTCTGCAATACAAGCTCCTTTGGTAGTAGGTTTTCACAAATCCTCCAGTAAAAGTTTTTTTTAAATGAACTTTTTACAGTCGCGTCTTGGGCTGGCAACTGTTCAAGTTACGTTGATTTCAAGCTCCATTGATGACAGACTTTTCCAAATCTTTAAAAGTTTTTTGAAATGAACTTTACGCCATCGTGTAGCCGTAAGTTTCATCGGACGGGCCTAGCGGCTAACAAGGTAATTTTTCCCGCCTTTCCTTAGCCCCGCCTTTGATGGTAGACTTTCCGAAATCCTCAAAAAAGTCTTAAGACGATGAACTTCGACAATAGCAGCAGTAGGCTTCTTGAAGTCTGCCATCTGCACTATTTTCTGTTTGCATTTTGTGAAAGATTATCCTTTGGAGGCCGAAATTTACATAAATTATTTTTGGACTAGTCGTGGATCCTGTCTGATTGGACTCGGTTTGTTAGTTCACATGCACCCACGATTGACATATCACTGACGGTAAATTTTCTAATTATCTTTTCTTGTTCTTATTTCATCCTTTGTAATGTTCCATTTACGATCGATTGTATTCAGCTTGCATTAAGAAATAGAAAAAATAACATTCTATTCTCAGTACTATATAGGTTAAAGTAATGCTCTCCGTATAAATTAAAAAGGTAACAAGTTTTTGGTGTTTGTGTATTTATCAGTGGTGCAGATCATTTCAAGCCGTATTTAATATCCCTCAAACACGTCTTGTCACAGCTCAGTTTAAACAAAAGCAAGGCGTTGAATCGCTCGAAACTGATAAATAAAACTGACTATTGCGTTTAAATAGAAAGGGTTCGGCGGATAAATATAAGAAAAATTTGCTCAATGGGATTAGGCGATTTGCACGAAGGCGTCATTTTACTTCAACTAACTATCTGGATGCTTTACGGACTTTACGAATTTTCTTTCTTATTTACCAGTTTTTTATTCCCTCCCGAGAATAGCAATTTGTTTCACCAAAGAAAATGGGCAACATGCACATTCTGGTTGTTGATGTAATAATGCCTATTGGCTAAACTTATTGTATTCGCTTTCGTTAATGATTTTTGGTATCACTTTTTGAATCTAAATTAAATATTGAACGAAGGAAATTTCCATCCCAAGTTCATCCCATCAATGTTCAAGCAGGGATTAATTCTATTTGACTACATTAACGTGTTACAAAAGCTGCAAAATCTAAAATTCCTGCTCAGTAAGAATTAATGCTTAGTTTTGCAGCACATCGCTGTTTTGAAGCCAATTCTCTCTCCAGTGTTCTTGTTTTCCGTTTAACATTGTCATTGTTTTGACAAACCAATTACTTTTTCTTTCTTCTATGATCGATAATCATCAAAAACTTAACTAGCAAAACTGTAAGTTTTCATTGAAAACGAGCCGTAGCTATGGCTTGTCAAGGAAAATGGAGAACGATGTTTATCGCGCGCCGTTACCATAGCGACTTGATAGGCAAATCGGTGAGATTCGGTTCAAACAGTTATGAACAAAATGCGTTGTTTCGATCCAATCCCATCGTCAGATTTTTTTCATTTTTCCTGTAAAGCTAGATATTTTATTGTACTTTAAACTTAAGGAATAAAAAGTGGGCTCACCGTATTCGTTTCTGAGATATTGAGCCGTAAAGTGAAAATTTGGCCATCGTTTTGAATACCGAGAGGAAACTGGGTCTAGTAGAATCTTTGTTTCATCTTTTTCTGCAGTTTCTCACCCTAAACGATTGTTTTCTTGAATCAAATTCCTTTTTTTAAGTTTTTCCTTTTTTACAAAGTAATTTTCACTTCAAAAATCGGCAAAAAGTAATTATCGGAAACATTTTCTTAGCCCGCTATCTTGGATTTACTGAGGTAGCGTGCGCAGTAAAAGTGCGCGTGACTAGTGCCCGCGAACGTCCTTAATAAGGAGATGGGTACGTGTATGAATCAACAAAAATATCAATGGAATATCATGGAAAAAGATTACCAGTATCAATGGAAAAGATTACTATGGTAAAAATTACGTTTGTGTGGGAGGCGGACTGGCTGGTATCTCGTTTCCCGAGATATCTTGGTGTAAAGTGCCGAGATCTCGGTGCTCAAAAAAATTTTATATAAACGAGCTATCCCGACATCCGGGCTGGAAAGTTTTCCTCTGAATTTTGCATGGAATAGTTACGCTTTCACAAAAATAAAGTCAGAATGATGTTATCTTGCCTCGCTTTATAAACTTTTTGTATCATAATAACACCGTCAATTAAAAACCAAGGTCGACCGTTAAAAGATGCAATTAATGCAGCGACAATCAACTAATTAAAGGCTTTGCCGCCTTATCGGTTCACAGATTCCATTCCGGAAAGCAGGTTGAATTTGTCCATATAAACACAAACGAATAATTCATCTTGGTTACCGAGCCAAACCGCTTATCGGGCTGGCTCGCCATCATATAAATAGACCCCTAAATTACTCATCCCTATTGATATCCATACGAAAGAAGTATGTACTTTTGATTGAAGATGTCAGGTTGTGTTGAAATATCCTCAAATTTATTAATGAAGAAAATTGAATTGGAAAAAAAGTTCATATTTTAGTTCCTAAAAGCTAGTAATTACTTACAGGAAAAAGATGTCGCAAACAACTGTAATTGCTTTTTTACCAGACGCTTTGTCACTAACCTATTATACTTTCAATCAGTGAGTAGTGATTCTTTATTGTACATTATTCAATCACTGCACACTATACGATCCGTAACATTAATCTATCTGCGTGGGGATCCGCTTAATTGAATATAGCTTGAAATTAACTGAGAAGCTGTGTCTCTTGAAGCCAAAGAATGTCGACAGTGTTAGTCGTAGAAAATCAACTATTTGACAAGATGAGAAACTTATCAAAATACAAGTCTGTGATTGGTCGAGATATAGTGTTTACATGTCCGGCGAAGAAATTCACAATGTAATTTCCTCAATCTTCATTACAGTTGAACTAAACGTTGCACTGTGATAGACTTTTGTCAATATGACGACATCTCTCCATTTGAAAACAAAAAGTTTGATGCGTCTTATATGACTCTGATACTTTGGTCAAAAACATAAGTTCATTTTCTTAATTTCTTGCTCATTTCCCTTTTCCTTTCATCTTTATTGTTTCATATTTTACCCCTTTCAAAGTCTCTTTTTAATTTAATGTGAAAAAATAATCATCAACAGATACCTTGACATAGCACATCCGTTGTCCCTTCTGTCCCTTGCGTGCTATTCAAATACAGAAAATCAAAGACGAGAATTCAATACGGTATGTGTTTATCATTTTATTGATTCCCTTTCCGTAACAATCCATTCTGTGCATTTAATTTAATTTGCCATCGTTCATTTCTTCAAAACAGTGGACACACGGACACCCTATGCGATAAAGTTTGAAGTCATTAGTTTTGTTTAAATTAAAGCCAACAATTGAACAAGGATCTAGAGACTTCTTGACGCATCTGCAACTTTTTATTTACTGAGAAACTCTATGAAGAACTCTTCTTTTGCTTACAAGCTGACGACTCGTAGCAGCACTCAATCATCGCTCTAACAACTAACATCGGAGAAAAGATTTGCCGTTGTTCTTTCTCAAGAAAAAGGATGTGGATTCTTGTGCGCTTGTTGCTAGCAACATTACTTGTCTCCTACTCTACCTGCAAGAAAGATATCTACATTGGAGCGTTGTTGTCGATATCACTTAGCGATGGAGGATGGAGTTCATCAGGTACTTTACCAGCAGTTGAACTAGCACTCGAAGATATCAACAACAATACTGAGATACTAAGGGATTATGAACTAAAAATGATTCTTAAAGATAACAAGGTCAGTGTAAACATCTTTTTTCTCTGATACAATAATTTTGTATACGTAAAGACGTCGTAGACTTCTTCAGCCAGTCACCTCCAGAGTCGACTGAGTTACTCAGGTTTTGAATACAAACGTCAAGGTCCTTTTTATCAACAATATTGCTTTTCAAAATCTATATAGCACAAAACAGTAGCCGCAAATCTCGATGTTTCTCTAAAAGACTACTTTTCTTTTGATTAACAATTATATTTAAAAGCAGAAGATAAGAGTCAGGATTTATTTATAACATTTATACCAAGTTTCGCTGGGCCTCTTAGTCAGGTTTTTATTTTCCGTATGTGTACTTTTCATATGTAATGATAAATACGAAAGCTTGGATTTTTTCTTCCTTTATTTCATCATCAAGTACGCAGGTGTGGCATGAGGCAAATGCAAAATGCATAGATCGTTTTCAGCGTGGATTTCTTCAAGTTAATTTTATTAAACAGGCCACACACGATAGTGGTAATTTTGAGTAAAAAGTGTGATTTATTAATTTTAGCCCGGCTCGGCACCGGTGTCAAGACAGATGTTCGATCTTAACTTCGTTTATTATAAAGTACATAGATTATAGCACAGGTCAAGCATATCCGGATTTCACTGCGCATGATTCGCGGAATTCTTTTCAAAATAAAATCAGTGTAAATAAAAAGTGAAACATGAATTATTACTTGGTAAATAAACACTCCCATCTTGATAATTCTAGATTTTGGGGAATCGGCGTGAGATATCGGTGCACGTGCGCACCTTAGCTTTTTAATAAAAACAAGAGACCATGATACTAAGAGAGCGAAACTCAGTATTGATGTCTCTGAGATGTTCGTGGCCGCTAAAGCTATTTTTAGTGACTTCGCCATCGCGCGCGCAAGGCTCTCAAACAATAGAATTTGATCTTGCGCGCGCGATGGCGAAGTTGCTAAAAATAGCCTTAGCCGTCACGAACATCGCACAGACATCAATACTGAGTTTCGCTCTCTTAGTATTATGGTCACTTGCTTTAATAATGTTGATTCTCTGTTTCCTCTCAGGTTGAATCTAAGTGGACTTTTTTCGCAACTTTTCTACTTATAAAAATTGTGAAAAATACCTGGAATTTGAAATCCACAATGCATTTGGGTCTTGGTATGCGGTATTCACTATGCAGTTTGCATTAAAACTGAGGACAACCTTTTTTGAAATAGGTATAGGTATATTTATAATAAGCAAAAATAACAAGGTCAGTGATGTACTTCAAACCATCTCAGATGTTGGAAAGGACATGGACTCAGTGCTAGTGAGTAGTACTCACCTATTAGATTGAATTGCCAACTAAATTAACGGTTGAGGATGGATTTGAAAGCTGAACATTTTGCGGGGTCTTAACTAAGTCGTATCTTAGGTAAAGATTGTCCCCAAAGTGTTGTTTGATAGTTCCCTGGAGATAGTTCGCATCTTATTTTCGCTTGTCTCATACTGCTTCAGAAATGGCCTTAATTGATTCCGTAGTGTCATCGAGGATTCAGCACGTATCAGTTTGTTCAACTCATTCAAGACGAGCGTCAAATCGTCATGTTGCTGGGTGGTGGATGTTCAATTGCTACAGAAAATGTTGCTGAGGCATCGCCATACTGGAACCTTGTTGAGGTATGACGGGTTGTTCGGGTCAAAAGGATAAACACGAGCAAAATCCTCAGTCTATAGTAGCTTTTTCTGGTTAATTAGTGGAAGATCGCCGTCGGCAATGTGCTACCTTACGGCCGACCTGTAATAAGACACCCTGCTATCACAACCAGCTCAGAACTTTTGGCCCGGTAAATTGGGATGGCACCCCATTACGACCTTTTTTGTCCATTGTTGGCCGTATAAACGAGGTTCCACTGACAAGACAAATAAAGCATTGAGTCTGTACACACTGCTTAGGATTGTGTCTACAGTAAAATCAGTGTTATGTGTTTTTCTTGTACAGATGATATAATCGTCAGTATATTATAACTCGCAAACCATATTTTGACTTTAGATACAAACTGCGCATGCGCAAACTGGTGACTGAATTGGCAACACTCATCGACAAGCTAAGCATAAATGGATCGCTATATGCTATATAATAAATAGGTGTGAGAAAAATATTTAACCTAAAATGTTTTGACAGTGCTTCACGTACTTTTATAGGTTAGCTATGCAGCCTCATCATCTGGTTTATCCAACAAGCAAGTGTATCCGTTATTTGTACGAACAGTTCAACCCGAATTCAGAGGCAACCCAGTCAAGATTGCACTTATGAAGCTTCTTGGATGGTCGCGAATCACCACGATACGAACCACTGGGATGGTATTCAGCCAAGTAAGTGGAAGGTTTGGTTGAAACAATTGCTTGAAAATGTATGCGCACTAGTTTTGCGAATAGTTTGGTACAACGTTTGTAACATCGCGATGTATGTATGTATGTATAAAGTGGACACGCACCCCTAGTTGCTGACAGCATCAGGTGGAAGTTTCTTCAGTCCTTTCTTGCTTGCTTGTTTGCTTGTTTGCTTGCTTGGTTGTTTTCTTGCTTGCTTGCTTGCTTGCTTGCTTGCTTGCTTGCTTGCTTGCTTGCTTGCTTGCTTGCTTGCTTGCTTGCTTGCTGGCTTGCTTGCTTGCTTGCTTGCTTGCTTGCTTGCTTGCTTGCTTGCTTGCTTGCTTGCTTGCTTGCTTGCTTGCTTGCTTGCTTGCTTGCTTGCTTGCTTGCTTGCTTGCTTGCTTGCTTGCTTGCTTGCTTGCTTGCTTGCTTGCTTGCTTGCTTGCTTGCTTGCTTGCTTGCTTGCTTGCTTGCTTGCTTGCTTGCTATCTTGCTTGCTTGCTTGCTATCTTGCTTGCTTGCTTGTTTGCTCTACTTTTTACAGTTAGTGAAGCTTAGTGACAACTCACTATATGATAGGATAGCTAACTTTATGGCAAAGGACATTGAGTGTGATACATGTTATGCATGCCATTAATCATTCGCTCAAAGTTCAAACTAAAGAAATGAGAATAATCAAATTTATTCCTTATTTTTAGACAGTTGACCATTTTAACAGTCTTCTGGCAAGTGAAAATTTTTCAGTCGTGGCATCAGAAGTAATTACTGGAAGCCCACGTCGACAGATTTCAAATATAATAGTAAGTGATGACAATTATAGGTTTCCACAAAAATGTAGTAGAAACCTCCCGCATAGACGTTGCGTAAATACGTCTATGTGAAAAAGAGCACGCGTAGTTTGGTTACTTGGTTGGTTACAGCTGCTGCGTGACCTTCTAAACGAGTTGTCTCGATCCAAATCCCTAGTGACCTCGTATACTTCAGTTTCGACTTCTCCCTAAACCGCATACCTTTAAGTAGCTTTAAATGCCCTTGAAACGGAGCATTGAGATAGAGAGAAGTTAAAGTGCACCATTGGCCTCAAGTTCTTCAGTTGAAGACTAGTAAGCTCTAGTACTTACGAGTTACCCACGTTTCGAAAGATTAAATGTTTTACCTCCACCTTTTCAGCCCCAAGTACACTGTTAAAGAGAACTGGCCGGGTGTGGTAGAGTTAATTAGTTTTGTGTTTGGATTTTTGAATTCCAGGACCACGATGTACGAATTATCTACGGTATGTTTTACGAAGATCAAGCAAGACAAATTTTATGTGAGGTACAACTGACTTGTTTTTACTGTAATTAGGGTATTCTATACTGGGGCCTGTTTCTTGAAAGACCCTTTAACTTAACAAGCCCCGATAGTTTACAGGAAAAATTACGGCATTGGCATAATATCTAGGAAAGTTTTCAGTACTCATGAGAGAGAAGAACTATTGGTAGTTGTAAGTTGCATGTGAAGTCACGGCAGCCATCTTGGATGACTGTCAACAAACGAGTTTTCATTAGCGTCTGTTTGATCGTCTAACATGGCTACCACTTGTTTATCTTTTGTTGCTCAGGTATTGAGGGAAACCCAGCAATTGTTTTTTTGAGAAAATTTTGATCCTTTACTCCTGGACTCGTAGCAAGCATTATTGCTCTGGTCAAGTATTTTTGTCCTCCATGCTAGGAATTCACTGCAAGGTGTCTATACATGTATATACTGACACTGCATGGAAATTACTGTAGTCAATTACACTGATTTTCTCAAACAAAGCAAAAGATGATGAACAATATTGGATTTCGACGACTTTGGTCTTCTTGGTAAACTGATTTGTACAAGTTAAGTTTGGGAGGGGGGACCGGAAAAAAAAATTTTCGTCACAAGAAAGAAATCGACACATCGAAAACTCTTTCATGTTTTGGCCTGAGCGGCTGGAATCTAGGCCTATGCCAGTCGATCAGCAATCAACTATCTGTTCTTTATTGTCATGCGCACTCGCTCCTTTCATGCATTGAATCAACCGCTGTCTACATTAATAAAGTATACCCATGCAAACCTAGTTACCTGTGTAATTCCAGGCATACCAACAAGGACTTTACGGTTCGAAGTACGTGTGGTTTCTTCCTGGCTGGTACGAATATAATTGGTGGAACAACGTTGGCAAAGACAGCCCGTGTACACCAGATCAAATCAAGCAGGCTGTTGGGAATTATTTTGGTACGATTGAAGAACTTTTTGAGCAAAATATGTCACAGAGAATGATCAACGGAAAGGTTAGTGAGAAAGTGTATTGTTTAATTTCTTAAGAATGCATGATTGTCAGACACTCTAACTGCACTGCCTCGCCCCCCCCCCCTGATTATAAATGTCCCGGATTAAAATTTTCTGAACTTGTTATGGTCAACTAGAAACAGTACCGTGGGAAACTTTCTTAAATATAACGGTTTATAAGTAAAAGTTACTCAGAAATAACTGCTTATTTTGTCTTCTCCACAAATTTTGAACTCACATGGATGGTGCATGATTATATTATCATTGTCTATCTCACAGACTGTAGAGGACGTAAGAAATCGTTACCATGAAAGAATAGCCAATCAGGGCTATACCTTCAACTCGTACTATACAGTGGCTTATGACGCAGTCATGGCTATTGCTTTGACGCTGGACAAGTCTATTGGAATACTGCAGGCTCAAGGAAAGAGCCTTGACAACTTTACATTTGAAGACAGCGAAACTGCCGCGTTGTTCAAGGCTGTGTTGTTGAATTTGTCTTTCAGTGGAATGTCGGTATGATCATAAAATCTCCACACTCTGGGATAATGAGTTTTGTAATTTTCACAACATATATCAGCCACAGCTATCTTTATCTATATAATAATTTGTATATTACGCGCGCTCTGATTGGTCGAGAACCGTGTGTGATTACAGTACACACGCATAGATAACGTCATTGAAACTTACGCGTGCTCTGATTGGTTGAAATGTTTCGATAAATATTATATAAACCAAATAGATTTCATTCAACGAAAAATTTCTGTTGGTCTGTACTCTAATAGATGCACGGAAGACGTCAAAATGTGGCGAGACCAACAGTTACGCCACTCGACTTCGTCTTCTGAAGTACCTTTTTGTCCTCACCACATTTTGACGTCATCTGTGTATCTATTAGCTAGAGAACAGACGTCTTTATTGAAATATAATATATTGTCGCTAAACTTGTTTTGTTTTCCTTTAGGGTTTGGTTGATTTTGATCAAAATGGTGACCGCATTGGTTTGAATTATCTACTGCAATATCAAGGTAGGCTTTCTCATGTTTCTGTTCAGAAAACAATAAAGTCTATGCAGTAATTTATAGCGATATGTCCATTCAATTCATTATACTGTTGTACATTTTGTTTCCAGGCGATAAAAATAAAATGGTTACTCTTGGATACTTCGACGTTGCAAAGGGACTTGTTCTCTACGATAACAGTTCATTTTATTGGCAAGGTAAGACAAATTATTTTGCTCCCTCAGAGAATAATAACTAAACACACCCAAGTTTGGAGTGTTATGGCTTTGGGCCAAGGGACCCATAGCCACTTTATGTGAACCAATCCTAAAGTACATCATTGTAAAGCTACATATTAATTGATCGATATATATTGATATAAAAATTGATGATATTTTTAACGGTAAATTGACCACCAGCACGTGACAGTAAATGAGAGTACATGATAGTTGGGATCAAGACTCTCTTACGGCCAAAACCATCGTTTACCATCATGCACCATTTGGCTGTAGCCTAGCCTAAGTTTGACCTAACCTTATTTTAACTTAAATTTCAATTTAAAATCATTTGTGTTTTTCCTAAGATGGATCTCCTCCCAAAGACAGGCTTATCACACAAGACCAGTTAGTGACTGTCCGTTTTTGGATATTTGTTTCTACAATCGTACTTTCAAGTTGTGGGGTCATTGTAGCTTTGGTCTTTCTGGTCTTTTACGTTCGATATCAAAATAAAAGGTTGGTAATGATAAGAATTATAATGATAACTTTATAAGCTGACTATGGAAGACAGCTTTACAACGCATATATATGAATGAAAAGGCGAGACACCAGATAACTACGTGGAATGTGAGGTAGAGAATTAAACCATCTCTTGCCTTTTGCGAGAATCGATCCCACGATTGCGATTCACGCCTTTAAGATAAACACAAAATACAGACTCCCTCGTCTCATGCCCTGCTACCCGGCCAAAAAGTAGTCCACTACTTTTTAGAATGAGGGTTTAACTCAGATTTAAGAAATGTGCAGAAATTAGGATTTAAAAAAATGAGAAAAACAACTCGCAAAGTTTAGCGCGGTGACTGTTCAAACAAGCAAAAACTTGCATCAACTTGCGATCAAATTTGAGCACGTTCAATGCGCTCACAGGTCCACGCAAGTCCATACAAGTTAGCTATCAAACGAAACGCAAGACAAACCTTGCATCGACAGTGCATTCTGGTTTAATCGGGGCCTATCACTTCTAGATCTCTCGTGTTCTGATCAATCCCCGTATGCTAAATATACACACAGGTGCGCGCGCGCGTTCTTTATTCCTTTATGAATCCGGACACAAGTCATCATTTTTAAATGACCAAAAATGGCATTCTTTTCTTTCGACATATTAAGATTCATCAAGATAAGCAGCCCACGAATCAACATACTCATGCTTGTTGGCTGTAGTCTAGTTTACTTAGTAATCCCACTTTATGGCATTAACTGTGATTGGCTTTCACACTATCACCGGGACATCATTTGTCAGGTAATGCTGGACTCTATGGACAAGTATAGTCGCTACTCGACTTGTTTTAGGTTTTGTATGCACTTTCCTCTTTTACTGGCGAGAAAAGGAGTGAAGGAAGGTCCCTTTATCATATGACTCGTATTTGGCCCTTACGCACGCTCTTACGAAAACCATCGGAAATAGTCACGTGACGGGGCACATGCAGATTTTCGAAGATGGCCCGGAAAAAACCGTATCCGGACACAGACCTGCGCGCGCGTCCAAAAGTATATATGTAACGATCAAAACGAGGAGTCATATGATATAATGCTTATTGACCATCGCACAGAATTCAGGGACACATCCGGACTTTTCCTATTGTTTTGGCGCTAGATTAAAACCATTTTCATCTGAGTGTGACTCTTGAATGATGTGATTTACAAAGAAATTCGGCCAAAATGGCGTCAGTAGGCTATCAAAAGTAGTGTTATTGCTTTCCGTATCTCTTCCAACACAGGCTGAAGGTGGAAATGAATGCTTATTGGACTGAGTTAGTGGGACCGTACGGGAAAGTATTTGGCTCTTGTTCATTCTGACCTCGAGCCAAATATTTTCCCGTCCAGCCCTCCTACTCAGTCAAGAAGTACATATTTTTCTGCTAACACTGTGAGTTCTTGGCTGTAATACAATGAATGTAAGAGCGTTTTTCTGAATCTATGCGTCATTTCCGTTGTGTACGTCGAATTTTGACTGCAAGTTCGATTTCTTCACTACTTAAATACTTTATTTAAAACTTGATGTGTCTGTGTTCAGGTCGAGGTCTGGCTGTATAATTTAGGATTTACCATGCTGTATGGCGGACTGTTTGCAAAGACGTGGCGAGTTCATGTTATATTTACAGCGACAACCACTACGAAAAAGGTATCCATTTGCGGTTCTTATAGGAAAATGATCAGAAAAACAGATAACTTAACCTAAACCATCGACGCTCATCGCCCCTTCTGTGAGCCGTGATCGTTTGGTTCTTCCTACAAAAGAGTTTACGTAAAGGGAGGGGTAACGAGTCGTATAGATACTCAATCTGATAAAGTGCAGCTGCGCGCGATGCAAAATTCTATGAGTTCTTGAAAGCGCCATAAATTATTAAATGAATGAGCCATCCCTATATGATGGCTCGCGGTATACTGTACTTAGGTGTAGTATTCACTCCATCGATTTAGTTTATGGTTTGACTGGAGTGACATTCCAGAAACAGACTTCAATTCAGTCAGTATTTCCCACAAAATGTGATTAAGCTGACATGGTTTGCGAAATGGTTTGTGGCATCATTTGTTCCTGTAGCATGATTTTCTTTTGTTTTGTTTTCTTTTTCTTTTGTTTTCTTTTGTTTTCTTTTCTTTTGTTTTCTTTTCTTTTGTTTTGTTTTCTTTTCTTTTGTTTTCTTTTCTTTTGTTTTGTTTTCTTTTCTTTTCCAAAGACAATTCCATTCAAATAACAACAAATGGTGTAAATGGTGTAAATTCTAAAGTTAGACCTTGCTATATTGTTGTTTTCCAGCCAATCAAAGATCATCACCTCCTGATAATAGTCGCATGTCTGTTGATGGTCGATGTGGTCATCCAAACTTCATGGCAAATTCTCGACCCACTGAAATCTGTGCACTACTATTTCGCCGAGGTAAGTAGTCTCATTGAAACATGGGTGGCTACTCGCCGTTGACTTGAAAACCAACATATCTTAAAATTTTATATCGTTGTAGCTGCATGACGAGGGGTTGACACGATTCTATGTGGAAAGGTGTAGCTGTAAGCATTTGTACATTTGGTCAGGAATCCTGTTCAGCTATAAAGGTTTGTTTGTAAGCAATAGCGTTGCGCAGCGGTACTAAAAATAGCGCGCCTAATAGATTCACGACTCAAACAAACATTATGAATCTGTTATCATACTGAATAGAACACAGAGATACCTACAATTTATGATAATGAAAACGCTGCTTATGTTTAAAAAAATGGATATTAAAATCCAAAGTACCGAAATCGGGCTCAAGGAGATGAAAAATTTGGTTTGTTTGTCTGAGTTGTGACGTCACTGTTGCGCATCGCTATTGAACATATACAGATTCCATTTTTCCGTGCGTCTGTACTCTAATAGACGCGCATATGACGTCAACACGCAGTAAGAATAAACAGTACGCCCCGATGAAGTCAAAGTCTACATTTTGACGTCTTCTTTGCATCTGTTTGAGTACAGACGGTCGAAAAAATTTAATGCTTTATATAATATTTGTCGAAAGATTTCGACAAATCAGAGCGCGCGTAAGTGTACCAATTATTATATAATGATTGTATAGTTGAGTTCCAAGCCCAAGTTTATTAAGATCGTCGATTCGAACTATGTCTGAGTTTGGCTTATAAAGTTAAAACTGATTTGAAATGGAATGGCCAAGACAAAGATCTTCAGTTAAAGATCCTCCATTCGACGTGATAATAATATATTATAATGATGAAGATGATTATGACGATCCATGCAATATTGTACGCAGTATTGCCAAACATTAAATTAAATGTTTCCGGGAAAGACGAATGACATTTTCGTTTTGCTGAGTAGCGCGCAATGATTTCACACCTACAGATTAATTATCGTATATAGCTATTTCAATTAACGTTGTCGCTGAAAAAAGCCTAAAAGGCTAAAGCCTTTCAACTATCTTTTGTTTACTAACAAACTTCGCTGTAGGCGATCTGAGAAATTAAGGAATATATGTCCAAGTTGTAGAATTTGCAAGCTACAGTGAGTTTCTTAATGTAATAATGTCACGGTGGGGAAAAATAATGAAGTCTGCTTTTAAAGCTTTAGGCTTTTTCAGCGACAACGTTAATTGAATTAGCTATATACACATTCTTACTTCTGATATCTAAAACATCTCTATACATACATTTCAGGATTGTTTCTTCTCTTCGGTGCATTTCTCGCGTGGGAAACGCGGAATGTGAGTTATGCGGAGCTGAACGATTCACGTAACATCGCGATATCAGTCTACACGATTTTGCTGTCGTCTGTAGTTGGAATTCCTGTCATGGTTTTCATCAAAGGATTTCCTGACTTTACATTCTCGATTATCGCACTGTTTCAGTACGTCTCTACGTCTGTGATCATAGCGCTGATGTTTGTGCCAAAGGTTTGTGATTTAAAAAATCGTTATAACTTCGCCAATTCCTTGATATTGATAAATACATTCACATTCAAATCTATCCTTGCGTACTCTGCGACAACGTAGCAGACGTACGTTTTCAATGATTAAAAAAAACACTATAAATTCGCCAATTCCTTGATATTGATAAATACATTCACATTCAAATCTATCCTAGCGTGCTCTGCGACAGCGTAGCAGACGAACTTTTTCAATGATTTAAAAAAACGTTATAAATTCGCCAATTCCTTGATATTGATAAATACATTCACATTCAAATCTATCCTAGCGTGCTCTACGACAGCGTAGCAGACGAACTTTTTCAATGATTTAAAAAAACGTTATAAATTCGCCAATTCCTTGATATTGATAAATACATTCACATTCAAATCTATCCTAGCGTACTCTGCGACAGCGTAGCAGACGAACTTTTTCAATGATTTAAAAAAACGTTATAAATTCGCCAATTCCTTGATATTAATAAATATATTCACATTCAAATCTATCCCAGCGTGCTCTACGACAGCACAGGATACGTACGTTTTCAATGTTCGATTTTTGCAAGGAGCAAACAAACACACATTTCATTTCAAACTAAGATGGGATTCCTGTGTTGATCCTTTTGCAGAGAGTCAGGACAACAAGAACTTTCTAAAATTTGTATCTGACATACCCTGATTGTTTTTGTCAGATTCTGATGCTTAGAAACCTTAACAGTACAGAGCATTACAACCCAAGAATAACTGGCTCGACATTGCAGCTTGGTATTCAGAATGATGCTGTACTTACGAGGTCTTCTGGGGCTGTTCTGGATAATATAGAAGAAACAAGGACATGATACGATAGGCAACAAAGGGTACAAGAATGCTAGAATTCACAGAGAAATGTATTTCAGCGACGAAAAATGATTTCTACGTGTTATGTACAGAAAGACTGTTCTAGTGGGTACTTCTATAAGGCTGACAACCCTCTAGCCATCACTAGCTGACACCTGTCTACAGTAAACATGTTTCTATGAAACACTCCGCTATTAAAGCACTGTACAATCAATGGATGACCAACCGGCGCGCGCCGATCGCTGGTCCCATCCTGAAAATTAATATGCTCACAATCATTTTACTCTAGCGGAAACGAGTACCGCGAAGAGAACTGGTTTTGCTTCCAATTATCTCCAAAGGGATTTCTAAATGTTTGTGTTTACAGTGTAAGTGGGGTACACTACACGTTTGGTGCATTCATTCAATAACACAAGCATGACGTGCAACGAACAACGCCACAGAAATATTCAACGGCTAACGAGAGAAATGTGAATATTTTGCTTTGAATATAATGCTTATCGTCACTCTTTTCTATGTTCCCCTATACTTTCCATTTGCCAGTTTCTCGTTTCCCTTGCAGAACCCCATTTATTCTTATAAGAGGCAAGTCAGTTTCTATCAAAATATTGTTTATTAGTTTCATTGATTTATGGAAAAAGTGTGACACATTTCAAAAACTAAAGCTACACTTAAAATTCTAGTTCTTTATTCGAAACTTTATTTGTTTTTGTATCTTCTTCATTGTCGTTACCAACCAGCTCCTTCGTTAATCGCGATTCCCAGACGTCTTTCTCTCCTTGATCAGAAAAATCTAGAAACATTTTACCACGCAAAGCTTTGGGAAGTCTCTTCTTTTCTATCTCATCGACTCTGATGGCAATCAAAGACGAGTCTTTCATTTGTGAGTTCCTTCCGAGATGCCATATCCAATTCTCCTCGACAGAACGTGCTTCGACATGTAATTTTTGGACTAAAACAGCGAGGATGTGCCTACTGTTGTAAACGCTATCTGCCATGTTGTCAACGATAGTCTTGCCTGGCTCGAAGTCTCGATTGTGAATACAGTAGTTCAAGTTGTGTTTCTCTATCAATGGAATCAGCTCTGATTTGACCCAATGGAAAGTCCTTGCTGCTGAAAGTGATAAAGACATCATACTGGTAGCCGCCATCATTGTCCAGATCTCCTGATACTGCAAATCAGTTAAATGTAAAAGTGTTAATACGCAATATGACGGGCAATTAGATTTGCAAGATGGATTGCAGCCTTGCAAACCGGAGATGTTTTGGTTTATAGTAGACTTAGATTTCATCTTACCCCAATATCCAGAACTTTTGGACTTGTGTCTTTTTGCAATAAGACCTGCAATGAATCCTATCATACAAACCACGATACAAACTAAGAATATCGGGATGGTGGTTCGCCAGAATGGTGACATGGAGTTAGGAAGTAGACGTGTGGGATAGCAACTTGGTAAAGAAATCTGAAAACACAGTATTTCAAGAATTGTGCGTTAATCTATGCTTAATCCAATTCGTTGACTCTAGCAACAACACAAGCAAAGGTGGGACTCAAAAGAGTGGCTAATTTGGTTATAGGTGCGCGGGCCTCTGTGAAAGAAATGTTTGTTTCCACTCATCCTTGTTTCGTATTTCCTCCAATCTGTACCACAGTCATTAAAAATATGCGTATAGAACAATTGCTTAGGGCTAGCACAAGAAAAGGCGGAGCAAGAATGAGAGTGGACACTCAAATTTGCGCGGCCTCCTATATAACAGATTTCTACTTCCGTCTTCGTGGAATTTTCATCTTTGTTTCGACTTCTCTCTAATCTGCATAATTCATTGTAGCTTTAAATATACCACTACGTGGGACAGAAACTGCATGATAGATGGAGGGATAGATGGCACAAACCTTACTACAAGATCGATCATTTTCGAGTGATTTTGTGGGATGCTCGTACGCTAATTCAAGCTTGGGGTCCAGTTTCATAAAACGTAACGTCGGACGTAACTTCTCACGTCAAACGTTACTAACAATGGGCTGAAAGTCCGACGTTAACAGTTAACGTTCAAGTGACGCAACTGGCCCCCTGGAATCAAAGCAGCGAACAGCAACAACAACAACAACAACAATAACAGCAACTCTATTTGTTCCAGCACGGGTCAGGAAGCTGGCAGCCGTAGCTGATGTGGACCTGCACATCTAACGAACAAATTGATACAAAGCACTGACAAGACAAGCACTGCCAAAAACCAAAGAGCAGAGTTTTCTAGCTTTGCGTGTGTTGTTTGTGTTTATGTCTTTAGTGTGAATCAGGAGAAAATAATCCCTTACCTTTTGACGAGTGCGATAAAACCAAACAAACCAGCGAGCTGTTCCAACCGTATGACGTATTAATATGGCAACCATAGCAACCAAAATCCTGTACTGTGACGTTTTTTATTGTCAGCGAGTATTCTACCGTTCCTTCATTTGTTTCCTTGGTAACCATCTTGTAGCGTTCATCCGTCGACTCGATTGTCGTGCTATCGTTCTTAAGCCACTGCGGCGTCGATTTCGTAATATCCACGTAACGAAATGTACAGGACAGAGTTGTAGACCACCCAAGCTTCGTGTAAACGAGCGGAACCTTGGAGGAGACGAGAGGCGGACCTGTAAAAAGAAATCAATAAAACGAGCAACACAAACACCAATAGCCAACCCAGACAGTGAGATTCCTCAAAGCTGATACCCTGATATTAAATCGGATTAAGTCGCACTGCATTGGGTTTTAATTCCTGTATCAAAATTCTCTCTTATAATTAGTCGGATATCTTCTTATCTCAGATAAACACCCTTGTGAGACAGACACTTCTCTAAGGATTCCACAGAATTTAACTGCGCTGTTTTGCCATGCATGTTCACTTTGTCAAAGCCTTACTATTTTTAGTAGAACTGTGAGTTTGGGACAAATTACTGTTATCGCAGTACAAGGCTACATCAAACAATTGTCCATCACTATGTTATCCAAAACATTTTTCTGTTAGGAGCACATTTTTAACAATTTCAGTGATGTTTTAATCAGTCTTAAAAACCTATTTTATTAGTCAGCACTGAATTGATTTCGATAGGTCTCAACATGCATGTTTTGTACATAAATGATTTTCAAAACTCATCCGATATATTTGACTTTCACCTTTTTGCTGACGACTCCAATCTTTTCTACATGAATAAAAACTTGCATTCTCTAGAAACAATTATTAACAGTCAATTGCAACGAGTTAATAGCTGGCTCTGTGCAAACAAACTTCTACTGAATGTTGATAAATCAAAGTTCGTTGTTTTTCACCCAGTGCAAAAGAAAATCGTTTATGATATACGTCTGCAAATTGACAACAAATACATTAAACGTGAAACTGAAATGAAATATTTAGGAATAACTCTAGATAGTCATCTTAATTGGAAGTCCCATATATCATTTGTATCGAGTAAGATAAAACGTAGCATTGGCATAATATGCAAAGCCAGACATTATGTAAACTTAGACATCCTAGTCAATTTATATTATTGCTTAATCTATCCATATTTGATTTACGGTATTGTTGCATGGGGTCACACGTATCAATCAACAATCAATCCTCTCCTTATTCTTCAAAAGAAATCATTACGCCTAATGACTTTTAGCAACTTCGATGCTCATTCAAATCCTATTTTTCTAAAATTAAAAATCCTTAAGTTCCCAGATCTTGTTTTTATTTACACGGCTCTGTTCATGTATGACTATGACTCAAACAACTTGCCTAGTACCTTTGATTCGTATTTCTTGCAGGTTAACCAAAAACATCGGTACAGTACTAGATTAGCATCAAAAAACAGCTATTCTTTACCAAAAATTAAAACTAATTATGGAAAATTCAATATCAAATTTTGTGGTGCAAAAATTTGGAACTCAATAAGTGAGTCTACAAAAAAATTAAGTAGGACAAAATTTAAGGAAATGCTTAGCAACGATTTGCTCAAGACCTACGTCGATTAGTATTTCAATCGATGTTGGTCTAAAGATATTCCTTATACTCTCGCTATCTTAAATACAAACTAATTCGCACTAGTTAAGTACTATCAACTTTGATTAATTATATAGTTTCATCAGAGGTTGATAGTATTTAAGCGGTGACTATCAACCTTATTATAAATATAATATATACAATCATTCTAATTAATATCAACTTGATCCATCTGTGTATTTTTCTATAGACGTTCTATCTTGTATTTTGTATTTTGTATGTTTTCTTTTTTCTACATTTTCATCTTTTTGTCATAATAATCCATCTGACCATAATAACTGTAATAACCAAAATGTAAGCCACCTATCTCGGTTAGCCAGATATGGTTATTATAGGTGGCTTGTACCTAAATTTCCGTTTTATGTTATATTCATGTAAAATATTTATTCATGTAATTGTGGTACTAAATAAACATATTGTTGTTGTTGTTGTTGTTGAGTTAGTCGCACGATGTATTACGTATAGTGACTGATCTTGAGTTACCTTGAATTATGACGTGCAACAACATGTTTACTAAGCAGTATAAATAGAACTACCTTAAAGGTTACTGTCAAACAAAAGTTTGTAAGAACACATACACGCAGCAGATATCAAGACTACAGTAACACAGTGAGCTAGGATGGGTGGACCTCGAGTACAGATAACGAGCCGAGTAAGGAACGCCTACTAAAAGCCGTGCTGTCTCAGGGAAAATTCATTCTAGTTTTACTGGTTCTGTAAGTCCAACAGTTCAAGTGCTCTACCAACAATAAAGACAGAACATCGGCCAAAATTGTCTACTAGTTTTCCACAGTTATAGATGATTGCCAAAATTGCCCTTCTATAACACTTTGATTAAATCGCATCTCAAATCCAAGGAATAATGAATAGTGACAAGATGAAAAAAGAATAACGAATAACAGAAAAATAGAAAAAGAATAAGGAATAGTGAGAAACAGCATTCTTGGGAAAACTTGTTTGGGAATAATGAATAATGATAGTCCAATTATTCTGCTTCCAGCCTCGAGACTAAACCCTTTGGAACTACGTCTGTTATATGCTCGTCCAATCTCAGGTAACCAATAATGTACAAAACGTTTCACTTATAAAGGCGCTGTTACACTGTGCAATTTTCCCAGCAACTTGTCTCGCAACGGCGTTGCAAAACAAGTTGCAGAGAAAATTATGGCGCTGTTACACTGTGCAATTGTCCCCTGCAACTGGCCAAAAATATTGCAAGTTGCTAGGGAAAATTGCACAGTGTAACAGCGCCATAATTTTCTCCGAAACGTGTTTTGAAACGCCGTTGCGAGACAAGTTGCTTGGGAAAATTGCACAGTGTAACAGCGCCTTAAGACTGACTTTCAGTAATTTTATATTATGAAGTACATCAAGCATTAAAATCTGATCCTGTGATTTCAAAATAACGTTGTGTCGTTCGTGCGGACTTCCTGTTTTTCTACATTGGGTTTCAAGTTTACCGAAAAGCTAGGTTTCTAAGCTAATTTCAAGATGGTGGACAATGTGATGTGTTCCATCGCTACAATATCAGCAAAGTTTTGGTGGAATTTTGACGGTTTGAGGCTCCAAATTGCAGGAAAATCAACAAAAACAAATCTACGTGACTTCTAAATAAGGTAATACCTGCCCAAATATGGAATAACCTTCATGGCCGTGCGAACGACTTATTTTTATAGAGATATGTTTGATATGATAAAACAGTACTATGATAAACTCATACCTAATGTATTTTTAACAAAATAATAATAATTAGCATTACCGTTGGTCTTGACATATAATTGAATTATTCGACTATCTGTTCCTTCGTGTGTACGGACTCCGCAAGTATAGTTCCCAGCGTCCTTTAGAGTCACGTTGTTCAATGTGTACCAGAAATCAACCTGGTTCGTTTGATGAAATCTACTGTGTTGATCCATGTCGACGTCAAGTCGTATACCATTGTATTCCCAGAAGGTAACAGTGTATTTTTCGATGACGTCAAATCCTTTGCATCTCAGAGTCAGTTTCTGATTTTGGTATGCAGTTAGGTAATCATAACGCGTGGTTACACGGATAACACGATCAGGTGTGACTGTAAATCAATTTGAAACTATGTAAGAACATTTTTTAAATCTATATATCTAACATTTTTTGCCTTCGCTTTACTTTCCTTCTCTCCCAATTATAGTTTCTCTTTTTCTCTGTCTCTTGTTTTCTTTGGTCCACTTTTATCTGTTTCTGTCCTTTGCTTTCCTTCCTTCCTTCCTTCCTTTCCTTTCCTTCTTTCCTTCCTCTCTACGTTTCTTGGTTCCTAATTCGTTCGTTCGTTCCTTCTTTCCTTCCCTTCAATAAAATTCCTTTCTTCCTCCCTCCCTCCTACCAATCTTCCTTCCTTCTTTCCTTCCTTCCTTTCTTCTTCCTTCCTTCTTTCCTTCCGTCCTTCCTTCCTTCTTTCTTTCTTTCTTTCCTCCCCCTTCCTTCCTTCCTTCCTTCCTCCCCCTTTCCTCCATCCTTCCGTCCTCAGCATGTTCCTAGCTCTGTCTTTTCTCTTTTTCGTTCTTTTTGATTGTTTGTCTTTTCTCAATCTCGGATACGTGTACAAGTATGAATTGCACCGAATCTTCATCCACTCCTTAACCATCACCCCTCACGCTTGCCCAACTTTAATCCCTTAACGACTGACAACCCTTTTTACCTTCTTTTACTTGAATATCAACTGGTCTCATGTCACTTCCTAATGAGTTATTAGCATAACATGAGTACATTCCTCCGTGATCCTCATCAGCAAACCTTATGTGTAGAACGACACCAGCCCTCGTATCATATGCATATTTTATATCTTCGTCGTTCCCTTTTTTGCGCCACCAAGTCTTAGGCTTAGGCCATCCGTCAGCGGTACACGTAGCGATAAAGCTATCTCCGTAATATAACTCCACGTCTGATTGCCGCGGGCTGGTGATTTTCGGTTTGGCTAGAAAAAATCAGGATTAAAGATATAATTAGCATATTCGAGAAATAGAGGCTTTGCACGCACGGTCACCTGGCATAGGCCACTTTGGATGGTAGGAACGATTTAAGGTAATCCGTGGAAATATAACCGAACATGGATTTTTAATGAAATTCAAATAATACAGGGGTCACCGTGTTCGTTTTTACGCTAGATGGCGGTAATTTTAAGCAGTTTTAGGGCTGTGCGCTAGCAATTTTCGAAAACGGAAAATTGAACAAAAAGCACTCATCTTTTGCATCATGTCATTGATAGCATTGAAATGTTTAGGACATTCTATCTTTTACACATCGAACAAATAGTAAAACCTCAAAAATTTGTAAGACAATTTAACTGTCGTAAAAAAAGAGGTTTTTCGACACCAATACATACCCAGATATTAGCTTGAAAACAGCTTTCTACGGTATTTGAAAATGTCTCGAAAACGGAAAATGGATTTTTGTTAAAATTGAAATATCTGATAGGTTACCTTATTCTTCTTAATTTGATATATTAAAAATGATAGGTCACCGTGTTCGTTTTTGCGCTACAGCTCGCTAAAGTACGAATCAAAATAGACTGACAGAGGGAGGACTAGGCTAGCACTAGTTATCTCTCAGTTTCAGTGTTTCTCAAAACGCCTTGTGTCAGCGTTTCTAGTCTTCTTTTGATGTTTTCAGAACTATTTTGCGTAAATTTGAGTATTTTACATTTCAAAAATTTTGTTTTCCATCTAAACGGCCGCCGTCTTGAAAACTTGAAATTTCTCCGTGTGCACGAGCTCGCGCATGGTAAAATCGTGCGTAGAAGAGCATGCGCAATGAAATACTACCGAATTATCTTAAAATCATTTTTCATTAGGATGAACGTAAATCAAGATAGTTTTGTTCTGCCATCCAACATGACTGCTGTGACGTGACTACTGCAAAGCTCAATTGGCGGGAAAATGGTAGTTTCGCCGCCTGTTCAGGACTAGTCCAGTTCCTGGCCCCGTCTTTCAGTTTTTTGTGTTTTCATTTTTTCGTTGGGCTTCCTGTCTTTTGGGGCTTCCTTCGTTGTTAGTGCTTGCCGAAAGAAGGGTCCAGAAACCTTTGCCTGCGTATAAATCTCTGTTTGTGTAATCTCGGTCTGTGCAGATACTGTGGTAAAAAATCGTCATAAAGAGGCGCATTTTTGTCGAGAATCACGGACGCCATATTGGATCACTTTTAACGCGAAAAAAACCCGTATGCCTGTGGTCTAGTAAATCAGCGGATTCCAGAGGGCGTCTGCGCAGACCGAAATTACCAAAATGTTCGAATTTCTAGATAAAATTTTCGGGCATGCGCAGGCAAAGGTTCTTTCTGGACCCTCCTTTCGGTAAGTACCAACAGCAAAGGAAGCCCAACGAAAAAAAAAAAGAAAGAAAGAAAAGAAAAGAAAGAAAGAAAGAAAGAAAGAAAGAAAGAAAAAGAAAGGAGAAAGCCGAAAGCCGAAAGAAGGGGCCAGGAACTGGACTACTTCAGGACTAGCAAAGGAAGTTATTGTGGTTGGCACTAAAATCTGCGGAGAGGAAAAACCATCAAGGTAACATGTAGATGTACGAAAGGGCGAAGGGAGTTTTTCGATAGGCGCAAGTCTGCGGTGCGCCCACGCCCACGCCCACGCTGTAAACCACAAATTGCTAATTACAAGGCTTAATAGAGGTTAGCAGACTTTAAAATAGAATGTCTTTTACGGTCACTAAAATTAACCTGGAGTGAGATGTAAGTAGGTTTCTTTGATATGCTTTTTTTATGTTGTATAAGGCATCTCTGTGTAGACAAAACATTTTTAGGGGGAGTTTCGAAAATAGAAATCTAAAAATATGACCTAAAATTTTGGGATAACAAGATATTATTTAGTTAAATATAAAATATCCGTAATTGAAAAGAAAATAAACCTGAATTTATATTGGTCTTGGTTAGGATTTTTTTTTTTTTTTTTGACATTCATCTTTTAACGTTTATGTAAACCTGACTAAAATAGCTTGTTGGATACAATCATATTGCATATTCAATTAATCTACGTAAAACCACAGGAGCTGGAAAAAAAAGAGAAAAAAGAACATGGAAGATGGACAGACAAAACGGGAAAAGAAGAAACAAAGAATACGAAGAAAAAAAAAACCGAAAGAGGAACTAATCGATTTTTTTTTAAAAAAGCTTGTTATTAGACGTATATAAACGGAGAAATTAAAAAGAAAAATAGTGATTACCAAAAGGGTAATTGAAAGTGTTGCAGCTGAAACTAAATTCGAGCAGATCACTCAAAATATAATTCTCTTTTATCAACTGAAGGATAACATCTGTATGCACCAAGTGTTTACGTCAGACTAGCTACAAATCAAATCTTTCAAGCTCAAGTTTGCAGTAGTAAGTATATAAAGAATATAAAAAAAGAAAGAAAGAAAAGCGAGTGAGAAGCTAATCGAAAGTTTAAATTTGTAAATACATCTAACAGTCCATTTCACGACCGGAATAACTTTAAATTGATACCATTCAACATACCACAAACAGAATTGAAATTGTCATATCATATTGCAATAACAGTTTGCTATTCAATAATCTTGCTTAGCTCCGTATTGTTTGGTGTTGTTTTTCGTCTCTCTTTTTACTTTTTTATTCTAAAAGCTTATTATTGGAAGTATATAATCGGGAAAATCAACCAGTAAAAAGAAAACTTTACTGCTGTGAAAAAGATTATTTATTTTATTTCTATTTTATTGAATTCTTATTCAATAAAGAAAAAAAAATGTAGTTAATAAGTCACGTTTATCTTTGGAAAATCAAGAGCGAATTGGAGACGGTGGGTGCATATGTCAGTCCAAAAGGCAATTGGTAATCCCTTAAAAACTGTGGACTTTCTGGTTGCTACTGGATTTTACCACGCTAGAGACTGACAAATTTAAAACAAGAAGAAATGTTAATAGATAATTATCTTAACTGAACAATTTTTTTATTCATCAAATTAAGCTGTTGGTTGAAAAAAGAAATTAGAGCGGCGACTTTAGAATGTATGTTTGTTTTGGTTATCCGGTAAAAAAAAAAAAATTAAACATCACCAGCGGATCTGTTAAAAAACATGTCAGTAAATTAAAAATACACCATTAAATTATTATCTTTATTATATTTTTGCTTTTAGTCTTATAAAAACATTTCCATCATTTTTTATGTTTGCTTTGTTTTAGTTTTGCTTATTTGTTTGTTTGTTTATGTGTGTGTGAAATAAATATCAAGGCGTCTTTAATATCAGTTCTTGTTTTTTTTAAATTGACTTTTAACCACTGAGTGCATGGATTTCCCACTGTTAAGTTCAACAATAAAGAAATATTTATAAATCTACCTAACTGGACAACACAGTTGAAGTAATTCTACTTATATAATGATCCAAATAATAATAGGACAGAATGTGTTTGTTCAGTAAGTTTTAATTCCCTTTTGAGAACCAGGCTTCGTTTCGGCAATATTCTGCTTTAAGAGTTTATTTTCGTATTTTTTCTTTTATTATTTGATTGCTATATTTGTTAACTTTTTTCATATCCTCTATTTTCTCTTTCTTCTTTGTCTTCGATTTTTCATTTTATATTGTTTTATTGTACTCCCACCAATTCTTCGGTTTTTAACTCCAAAGTCGCGCAATTTTTATAATAAATCTATTTTTAGTTCAAATATGAGGTATTCATCGCAATTCCTATGTAAAATGTTTATTTATTCATGCAGAAGGCTAACTTACCGTAAATATGGAGTCTATACCAATCTTCTTTGGTTGTTTCACCTTTAGTTACCATACAAGTGTACCGACCATCGTCACTGTTGCTTAAATTCTTCAACTTCAGCCCTTCCCACATTAACGACGAGACGCCATCTTGTTCAACAGAAGATACCAAAGTAACATTGCTTAGAGCATGGCCATCTTTCTTCCACGAGATTCGATCAGCTGGTCCATCTTGAAGCACCGTGCAATTTAGTATTATATCTTTACCGGGCCATATACCTTTTGCCGCAGTAGAAGGTGCTTTTAGCTTACACACCAGTGCATTCACGCTCGGGAGAACTGTAATACAGAATAGCAAAATTATTCCATGTGCTAAGATCATCTTGAGGAACTTTCATCCATGCAGCTGTAGCAGATAAATCGAACGACGAATTCTTACAGAAAAAGTCATGTCTCTATCAATCCACCTGTTTGTAGCATTATATACTAAAACGTCTCCATTCTTTTTTTGTCTCTATAAATATTTTGGCTGGCTCAGTGTGAAATGCCAATCATAAACAGATCCCCTAGTGCTCAACCTCAATGGAAATACGACAGGTATTCAAATTTTAAAGAGAGGACGGTCTCAACAAACAAAACCTCAAAAGCTAATGAGTTCGATAAACTCAAAATAATAGGCTAACAATACCTCGGAGTTTTTCTGCAAATGTCCGTTTAGGCATAAGCTAAGTTGTTAGGGGGAGGGGCGAGATCGTTAGCCCGCCGCGAGGGCTCTGATTTTTCCACAAGATGAAGCGAGACGCAATGTCATAACCCAAACAATATCGAAAATGACATTTAGATTATCTTGGTCCGCTTATTTGACTTACATCAATTTTTAGCTCTTTGTAAGATTACAGCAAACTGTGCATATTTGAGAAATATGCATTTTCAGTATTAGTATTCAGAAATTCAGACAATCGCATTATCTATTCTATGCCAGTCTTTGTACATTACTTTTACTGAAATGATTTTTTCCCTACAAATCCGATAATCGCCAATACTATCGATGCTGGCAGGAACATCAAACTGCTCATGCAGTAGTGCTGTTATTCCACTTTCACAAAGCCAGGCACTCTCCCGTGTTTTTGTTAAAATTTTTCACTGATGCGTCAATTACTGTTTAGAGAGAATATATAGTTACAGCAGATAAGCCTAAAGGGAGGCATATAATGATGTTTGTTTTAAGATCTTAAGAATAGTCTAATGGGCACAAAGTAGAAACCGTGGGTCGAACCTAAATAGACGGGCAACCAATTAAAGGTTCTATCAGATGAAGAGTACATTATGGTTAATATTACGCATACGGGGCTGAGTTTAAAAATTAATTTACTACCGATAGCAATTAAGCCTGATAAATTACAAATACTTGTCTTTACTTCAGTGCGTTGGGTACCCTGTGGCGATTTATTTTTATTATCATCTTTGATTGGTCAGTTGTTACTAAATGGAAGAGTTTGAGATTTTTTTTACAATCATCTAGAGCCTTCCATATCTGATTCCTGGACAAAGGATTTGCTTTCTTTTTTAAAAAACTCGGATTTATCTCAATTCTCGTGGTTATTGGTTGTGGACTTTTTGTTGGGGTTCGGTGAAATCATCGCGCACATTTCCGGCCGAACTGTACTTGCACATCGACCCTATAACAGGTGAATCGATCCAAGTTGCTAATTCTATAGTTCATTATCGAGAAGAATCATTATAACTATGCCTTGTGCTAATTAAGAACTCCTACGTGTTTTTTTAGGGTGGCATGGTTTGCCGAGTGGTGAGTGCTGTGGTCCAGGTTCGAGTCCCAGCTCGAGCGCTCAGACCATATGTGAATTGAGTTTGTTTGATGTGTTGTTCTCTACCATGCATGCGACGAGGGTTTTTTCTCTGTGTTCTCCGTTTTTTTTCTCCCTCAGCAAAAACCAACATGTGAGTTGAGCAATGTTGCAAAATCATTTAATGTAGAGGTAGTGAGTGTGAGAGAAAACAAGCCCACATCAGCTCTTAGCTGCAAAACTCATCCTGTATAAACAGATGCAGTTTTTAGTTGTTATTTGGTGGCTGGGCGGCGCTTTTTATGTCCAACTCAGTGTGGGACCACTGTCACACAGAAGCAAATGAAAGTAGCATGATATGAGATGGTTCCCGACATGTTTACAGTTCTTTTTTAATCTTCAGTTAAATGACTGAAGACATTTCAAATAAATATGCATCCCGCAATTTAAAGTTATATAACTAAAGTAAACAGTATTTAAGTAATGATCCTTGTAAGAAGTAGGCACCAGTAATGCATGGCATGTAAAGCACGCGATTATACTAATTGGATAAGCAAATAAAAATCCTCGTTTCTGATTGGTCAGAGGCCAAAAAAACCCTAAAAATAGACCTAAAATTAGCTTTTCCCGCCATGTTTTAGAATATATTCGGTTCCAGTCTTATTTTCATTGTTTCTGCCAAAAATTGCCTCTTTTTGATGTGGGGAACTGGTACTTTGACAAGCAGCGTGGTTTCACAAGTCGGAGCCATCTTGGATTCAGACGTACTTCGAAGCAAATCTCAACTTTTTTAGATCAATATTGCACATTTTATGGAATCATTTTAAAATTGAGTTAGGTTTTTGGTTTGGTTGTTTTGGACGATACCTTCCTCAAGTGCCCGGCAGTGTCAGATAAAATTTTGTAAGTGTCACGCTCGGATCGATTCGTAAGCTTATGTACCCTGACCATCCGCGAAACGACAACATTCGAATTTTTTTGATTGTCTAGAAGCGCTCGAGGATTCTAACTAAATATAGACCATTTTTAAAGAAAGATTGGTGGATTTCATGGCGAAAAATGGAAGAATATCGGACTGTCTCCAAGCGTTACGCGCTGTGATGTCTTCGCACTCTGTGTACAGGGTTGGAGAAATACCGCATCAAATTCGAGATTTTTGGCTGCCTGGAAGCGCTTGAGGATTCTAAATAAAGGTAGAACACTTTCGAATAAATATTTTGTTTGATTTCGAATAGAAATGTTGAAAAATATCGGACTGCCGGATGTTTAGTTATTTGTTATTTTAAGACCGTCACTAGGTCCGGCTGCCGGATGTTTAGTAACTTCGTTCTCTTTTAGAGTTTACGTTTGAGGACTAGGAGGGAAAGCCTTTATTGCTGACATATTTGGACGTGCCAAACACATGTTCATGTACGGCATAATTTTGTAGTGGAATCGAAAGGAGTATTTTAGAAGAACTTGTAGACCTTGACCTTTCACACCATACCAAATAACTTTGTAATAGCTCTGTTTTGCGTGTTTGAGCTCATATTGCACATCTCAAAGAAAATAAAGGAACTTTTGTTTTTGAACAAGACGTTTTCCAGACTTAGAAGAGGGGGATGTAGAATTGAGACAGAAGATGGATTTTATCCTTTGGACATCTAAATGCGAGTTTAGTCGAGAAATGGATAACGTGGTGATTTTCGGCGGACTCGGTTTTACAATTTACGGCTGACGATCCTGGAAGATGACTCATTGCCTGCATTGCATATTGAATGTTTTGTATTTATCGTTAGGCATATAATTATGAAACATATTTATGTCATTGTAGTTTATTTGGCCAGCTAGTTTTACATTGTTCTGTGTACAGGAAACACGCAATGACAGCTCAGCGTATCGTGTTACGTTTCAGTGTTAGCGAGTGAGAGAAAAGACTTATTTTAGCTATGTTCCCCACGACCAGTTTTCGTTAAATTTCATACGAAGTTTTTATGGTGTTTGATAATGCAATTTTTAAATTAAGATGTTCTGAAAACCAGCTTTGATCCCAAGAAATTTGATTTGTAAATTCAAATTTCGCGCTTGAATTGAATCCGACCAATGAGGTAGCCGTATTTTAATTGGATTGCAAATTGACTATAACAGTCATTTATGCATTAGGGGGCGTGAATTTGCCTACTTCTTACAAGGATCATTACTTAATACATGAGTTCCAAATTTTACACAGGTGTCTCGATTACTGAGCTACCGCTTTTCAGTTCAGTGGCTTGCCAATATGCGCATCATTTGCCTTTTAGGACTGAATAGTAAATTGATGTCAAAAATTAGACTTCACATTTTGAAAGCTCAATGTTTCAGTGCCAATCTTTGTGGGATATTCCTTTAATTGTTCTTTTCAGTTACTTCAGTTAGCAAGCTGAACCGTCCAAATAACTAATATGACTTTTAAAAGTCTGACTTTTTTCCTCTCATGTTATTTTCCTCTACTTTAGAAAATAAATGTCCTTGAAAGCCTTCATTAGGTCAAAATACTCCTTTTGGTCAAAATTTCCTGTCATTGTCCTCGAGCGTACTCAGAACTGAATATATATTCATTTGATGGACCTCATTTCCTACACTTTTACTTTTACAATAAAATTGCTGTACTAGATAAACATATGAATGCACAATTATTCAATTTCAAAATCGGTTGCTTGCAGCGATTGGATTCAGCAAATTAACTATATTTATTGCCGCTAGCCGACTGGTTAACAACGATTCAATCTAATTACGTATCCATGACCACGGCAAAATTGCTCGAAAACGCGACGCTGTTTTTCAACCGCACTCAATTTGAAGTGTATCATATTCAGTCTAAGACGTTAGATATCAAGGATTATGTTCAACATATTTACTGAATGAGGATAATTTTTGGGTTATAGATCGTGCACAAATGATACTTAAAGCCTTGGGCTAAAACGTTAATCTAGGAATAAAAACAATGCTAAAATCTTCAAATCAAGAAGCATTAGTGTTCACCTATAGACTAAGCGATGGATGACGCGAAAAGTGTTTATATTTTACTTATGGTCGTTTGACGAGAAATTATTATGATGTAGCCACTGCTTTATTTCACTAAGAGTGAAGTGAAAACTCCAAATTGAATCGTTAAGCGCAAGAATTCGAATCGTCTAAATAATCACGTAGTTTATTATTTTATAATTTTTTTGCCAATGTTGTGAATGACTTGATATTGCATACGCGATGAGGTGCCGTGTTGGCCTAACCCCAAGACACCTTCTTGGCCGAATTATTCAGTGGACGGCGATTATAATCCCCCAAAAATCTTTGAAGTTTAATCCCATGCGCTTCCTGAACAATGTGTCTGTACAAATGTTATCACGATCTTGATTTGGCAAAGTTTGGAGCTTTAGGCGCATGGCACTTATACTGGCCCAAGCAAGTTATAATGCTGTGGCGCCTAAGATAATATTCCTGCCTTCAAATAAATCGCTGAAAGCCAAAGGACTGTTTCCAGCAAACCTACGATCCAAATCAGACAACAATCAAGCCAGCTTACAACAACTCAAAAACTAGCATCTCGTTTCACAATATCTGAATGGATAAAACAAAATAGAACAGGAGCGCGCACAAAACCTTTTTACTCACCACAAATCAAGAGTGTCAAGCGATGCATGGTGTTAGTCAGTCCCCATCATTGTCGGATTTTTGCCTCTGAATTGGACGACGTCTGTGAGGGCTTATTTAACAAAAAATAGGTGAAAAAGAAGAGAAAAAGTTTAACAATTAAACACCTACGGAACAAACGCCAACACACAAACCGGGGTGCATATGTGATGTTTTTGAAACATTTAATTACTGTGTGTTTTACCAAAGAACCACTCAATATATAATATAAAGGTAGTGTCTATGTAGCAATTGGTGAAGGTTACAATTCACTCATATTCTAAGACGAAAAAACTCGATTGAAAAAAAAACAAAAACAAAACAAAAAACCTACAAATGTCAGTAAAGTATTATTAACATTTACAATATGTGAAAACAACTATTTTTTTTTTGTTCATCCTTTTTTAGTCTCAAACTTTTTGTCCATACTTTAGTTTTTGTTTATCGAGTGGATGCTTAGTCCACTACAGACCTCCTAGCAGTACCCAAATCTCCATTCAACGCAATCATTCCAATTAAATCGACCTCACGTAGCAAACGTCATTGACGGTTTTTTTTATGATGATGACCAAAATAAGAAATTAAAATTTATTTGCTCGTAAACGCTGTCATTATCTGACATATTCTGAAGTGAATGTGGTTGGTGAATAATTGAGGAGTACATCCATACAGACCGAGACTCCTACGCTTATACCGCGCTCGACACGTACGTTTCCTCTGGACTGAGGGGAGGGGTCAGTGGAACACATCATGTATTTCTGCCTTGATTTAAGGTATATTCATTCTCACTTTGCTTTCAAAAATGACGTTATGAAAAAAAAGAGCTTCGACTTCTAACGGTAGAATATGAATTACTTCACAAAATATCAAAGTATCAAGTATTCGCTAAGCCACACTAGAGTACAAGGTGGAATAAATAATTA
Organism: Telmatactis stephensoni; assembly: GCA_029948255.1. Lineage (NCBI taxonomy): Eukaryota > Metazoa > Cnidaria > Anthozoa > Actiniaria > Isophelliidae > Telmatactis > Telmatactis stephensoni. The sequence goes on from JALIZF010001809.1 coordinate 290,201, forward strand.
CCTGACTAGCGAAGTGAAAGTCAATAGATATTCATAGTTTCTACCACCCGCTGTGTTTATGTACCGCGGGCGTAAAATCGTGGTTGGAGTTAAATCTAATTTAGTCCACGCTTTCAATTAAGGCAGCTATTAAGTACTTCTACTTCAATAAAACGCTTTCCAAAATGTAAACACTCCACGTTGGTTGAGCCGTAGAACGCTATGCTTGATTTCAAAGTGTATTTTTTTTTTCATTGAATTTTGATTTAAGTGGACCGATACGTCAAATTCTGCAATCTGATTGGCTCTTCAAGCAGCACACGTGATGGAGCCAGCCTTGGCGGTGTGGGATGGCGCGGATATTCCCCTTAGAGAAATGATTCTACTTCTATTGAACTGAGTAGTGTGAAAATATTGTTGAGCGCTTTTTCTTGCAATAAAAAATGAATTAACATTTCAGTGAGTGACAGCTGGTAATTTCAAGTGGAGAAAGTAGTTAAGTAGTGAGTAGTTAAGTCTCTATCCATACAAACGACGGAAAAATCAGAACTCAACAAATATCCAGTGGTCTTGCTTTCAGTGAAAGACAGCTTTTATTTCACTAAACTTCTATTTCTTCAAAAACTCTTTAAGTAATAAATTTGAGCTGAAACAAAGCTTAAAAAAACATAAACTCAGTGGCCGAATGGCGCCTGTTTGCAAGTTGGAAAGAGTCTAACATCCCAGCTACATTTATCTCAGTTTTGAGAGAAGCAGTTCTAATGAGAAGTTTTGATTATGTGAGTATTGTTATCATTATATTTGGCTATGAGCCTAGCTTTTAGTAACTTTCAATTTCCATTCGAAATTTCCAAACGAACAAAAGAAATCAATCTTGGTGACATGGGAGAGAACAGCATGAATTCAACTCGATCAGAAGTGAGCTAGGTTGTAACGTAAGACACGTGATTAGCTATGTGGGATAATACTTATATTACAAGTAGCTGAAGATATTCTGAATAACACTAATTTGCCCATCATGAGGTTTGTTTCAGCATGAAGCCATCAAACTCTTTCGGTTACCAACTGTTATCACGACGTCGGAGGATGTTTGGTTGGGTGAGACCGATGATAAACGATCAAAACAAAGCCACAGCTTTGATTCTTTTTAGTATTTCATCAGATGACCTGCAGCTTTGACTACGTAGATTTACTGGCATTATATAAATTCGTACTCTAGTTTAATTTAGTCAGACATCGAAGCAACATAAATGGCAAGTTTGAGTTTCGCACAAAAACTTGGAATTGAGGCGGCACTTCACAACAAAAACAATACAACGAAACAAAACACGAAACAACGCAGCACATCACATCACAACTCAACACAATACATCACATTACATCACAACACATCACAGCACAGCACAACACAACACAAAACAACACAAAACAACTCTACTGACACAACACAACACAAACACAAACAGCAAACACAAACGCAAAAACAAAACAAAAACAAAGCAATAAAAACCGAGACATTTTCAAGTTTCAATGTTCAAAGTATACGAGATGGATAACAATACTTTCGATGTTGTCGCTTTTAGTCTACTTTTTTACATAAAGTCTGACAGATATCCGGCGTCACTAAACATAATGGACTCCTTTAGCACTGTTAGCATATTACAATTTGATCGATATTATCACTAAATACCTGCAAATATTAAGTTAGACTCCATGGGTATCGTATACTCAGCACGTACACTAGCGCTTTCGTCTGACTTGTCATTAGAAATTGCGATTTTTTATTTTTTCAATGATGCAATTAAAATAGTGGATGTACTCAACATGAAATAAAAGCGTTTGTATTGCTTTTCCCACGCTCAAATTGTTTCATTTGCCGCATGCCCCCTCCATGCAACTAACTAAGGAAATACGTAACTTGCACTGTATACCTAAATATTTCCAAAGGAAATATAATTGACCTTCCCCTAAGGAATTGAGTTATGTGCGGCCCTGTTTTCAATGTTTCTTTTTTCTTGGTCGTTATCATTTTCGTTTTTGGCTTGTGTGCTAGTATTTAGTTTTGCTCAAAGCAATAATTTTCTTTTGATTCGAAAATTTTTCCCAATATAATATCTATATATTAACTATTTACCACGACTTTTCAGTTTATTTGTTTGTTTGTTTTGTTTTGCCTTTTTCACGAATGTTAATTTGTGTTGTTGCTTCTAGTACCTCTTCCAGCGCAACCTAGTTTCATTTCTTTTCAACATTTTTTTAAGGTAGTTCCGGAGCCTTAGATTTCATCAATGAATTTCCTTTAAAATCCTGTCATTTAAAGATAATTGTTTGGCAAGTCAAAAACCGAGAAAAAGGGAGGGGGTCACCGTATTGGTTTCTGAGCTATAAGATGTCGTAAAAGGTGGTACTTGCAATGATTTTCCGCGATTTTTCTCGACATGTACGTAATCCACATAGTCTGAAGAATGAGAACAAATTTTTTCCGATTAAACGCCTGGACCGTCTCAAAAGATAGATCTGAGGCTTATCTAGCAGTTGTAATCGTATGTATTGTTTGATGAGTTGCACATATGATTATAAGGGCATTCTAGAATCAAATTCCTACCCAATTACGCGCTCCGAAATCGTGTACGGACTGTAAAAATGTGGAAAATTTACGACAATCCAATCAATGAAGTTGTATTTTTATTTTTTAAATCAAAAAAGTGATAAGTACTCTCTTGAATAAAAAGAAAAAACAGGGGTTCACCGTATTATTTTAAGAGTTAGAAAAGCACAAAAGAGAAAACACACCAAAAACTAAATATCACCCATTTTAGCGATTTTCTGGCCGGCTTTTTCGATGGATAAGATTAACTAAATTTAAAAGTTCGAAGTTAAAGACCTACATTTCATAGCGTACAAGGTTTTTTGATTAAAATTTTTCCGATATTTTGATGACAAAATAATATTTTTCTCTACTAAACTGAGAGTTTCTACGTTTTCAATCGCTCGCTTACTAGTGCCTAGACTCCCCACGGTAATACCAATGCTCTCTAATAAAAGTGCGCGCGCTCGAATGCGCGCGGTAAATGCGCAGTAGCAAGGGTCCGGAACTACCTTAAATGAATCTCTGAATCTTAGATTCGAAAGTATTAATTTTCGTAAGTATAGCACCCTATTGACGGCTAGCCCAAGGCTTATAACCATTATATCTCATGAATCTCCTTATGGTACCTGTAGACAACAAAAGTAACACTAGCATTAGGATAGACACAATAGCTTCGATTTCATGGCCTGAGCGGCTGAATATAGGGAAATACAAAACTGGTAAAAATACGTTGACGAAGGAAGAAGGATATTTAATCTGTGCGGACGCTTTGCTTTGATAAAGTGATTTCTATCTTATCTGTTCATTTAGGCCAATCACAAAGCGCCTACCAGGCAAAGATTTATAGGAAAACTACACGAATGAAACTTAGCGCAGACCCATAAAAGTACATTCTATTTAAAGATTTTTTCACTTTTCACAAAGTACGATATATTCAAGAGTGCCATGTTGTCGTTGGAGTCGTATTGGTGCTTAACAACGGCTCCCGTTTTGAGTTCAGAATTGCTCAGTCAGTCAGTCTCGATTCCACTTGAGTTATATTCAGAAATACGAGCAAAAGCCGTGAAATTCTGAAGTGTTTGTTTGTTTCACTCGCGGTTACGTCTTTCTGCACACAAACTTCCTGTTGAAAGTGGCAAAATATTCCCTTTGTTTAAGATTATGTTCATTATGCGACTTAAAAGAAATAGGAGATGAGTATCATTATATTCTTAGATGTAACAATTATTTTTTTCCTGTCAGAAATGAGGATTTGAATAATATAAATAGTTTTGGTCGTCTTCAAATCGAAGATCTATTTTTATATATATTTTTAATGACAGATATTTCCATTCATAATCTAGTTCCATTTTTTTTGATCTTTTGAAAGTTGTTATATTTAGTATAGAACTTTAATTGTTTGAAAATTGTAATACTTTTAAAATCACTTGCTATATAATTATATGTTTTTGTATGAATGTATGTATTCCTTATATACCATTATTGGTGTTTTGTATGGAATAAAGATAACCATCTGCTAATCATATTCCTTACCTTTCTATGGCCTCACTAAAATTCAACTGTAGAATGCATTACACTGTCGATGCTAGCGTTGAGCGAAAGGAATCTTGAAATGGGAGAATTAGTATTGACAAAGACGATACCTCACGTCTAACGTATCAAGAACATGGTGCAAGAATAAATCCCACACAACAAAACAGAAAATCTCTTGGTTTTTGCTTATAAAAATGATTTAACGTAATGTACCCTTAAAATGGTTATGGCAGGCGAATAATCATTATCTACACTACAGCGTATTTATAAGTATTTTGTTGTTCCTCAGGGGTTAATGCTTGGCCCCTTATGGCATGTTTATAAATCATCCGAGACCTATTAGTAGATGCCGTCAATGATGTAATGGCTAATTTAGTTTAATGAAGCTCATCTGTGGCGCGTAAAACAAGGATATCCTTGCCATGGCCAGACCCACAGACGGGACTACCAGGCGACAAAGAAAAGGAACTTTATATATAAAGTACTATAACTTCCATTGGGGAAGTCATAGCTAAATTGTTGACTAGAGCGGATTTCATATGAGTGTGAAACAGACAGCGCCGTGCCGTGACCGCGCGTGTTAGTGCAGTGATTAAGATTTCTATAAATACATTTGCAATTCCTGCCGTAAGCCTGCCGTGCCGTTTTCACAGTCATAAGAAATCTAAATCGACTTTACCTTGTATGGCTGTGTCACGTTCGCTCACTTATTCATTGATTCATATTTTTGCGCGTCTAGCGCTTTTCCATCGTCAGCCGTTTCGCGAAGTATTCAAAAAAAAAAAAAAAAAAAAAAAAAAAAAAAAAAAAAAAAAAAAAAAAAAAAAAAAAAAGAAAAAAAAGAAGAAAAAAAATTGGGTATGGTCGAAAATAACACCTGTCTAATGCATTAGCCATAAAAACCCCGTGAAATTCTATAATGTTTACTACTAAGCAAGATGCTTATCATGTTCTAGCATAAATAGTGTAGTTGTAATAGTAGTTTTAGTCAGTAGATGAATATGTTGTGCACAGCCTAGTTCAGAAGCCGTACCAACTCTTTGCCGTACAATAGGGCTAAAAAATGTATGCGCATGCGCTAACTCACGCAATAAAATATATGGTGACGGGAAGTGGAAGGTTAATTCTTGCATTAATTACTAGTTTTCTCCAATTGTGAAAAAAAAGTTGGATATCCTGGATGACAGATGGTATCTTGATGTGAATCACTATATTCTGCAGGTGGGGAAAATACGCAGAATTGAGCCTTTGATGTCTTTTGCACGAAATCGCTTCTTTCGGTACTTCACATAAACATTTTTCCCCATCTTGTGCATGTCTTCCGAAAATCAACCAAGAAGCAATTTTAGTGCGAATTACTCTCCTTCTCATTCCAACAAATAATATATTGCCGAATAAGCAAAATCGGTCGACGTTTTCAAGAAAATATCACACAGTACAAGCGATGGAAAAATGGTACGTCCATAACTTTTATATTAGAAACGGCCTTAATTTTTGAAATTTTGTCGGGATTTTTATATTTTGACAAAAACCCAAACAAATTTTATCGGCCACCGGTTGAGCCTGCGATATTTTCACTGACCATTTGGAAGCTGCACGCAATTTGGCGCGTTTTTCAGCCCTATTGTGCCGTATTAAATTGTTGCAAGAAAATCATGGAAAGTTTGGCGTCTAAATAAATTTGGAACTGCTGGTTTGATTTCGAATGACCTAGGTATTCAGAACACCAGAGCCAGCTACGCGGTCGTCTGAACTAGGCCTGACCTGCAAAGCAGGCGCTCTTTCTGGAGTTTAAGATTTGGGATTCCTGTGGAAAAAGTATGGCGCATGAGAACTGCGAGCTTTGCGAGCCAAACTATCATTTTAGAATAGACCATTTCACAGTTATGTCTTGCTCGACGGCAGGCTTCGACTAGTAATATATATTCTTTGGATTTTGGTAACAACCCGGCCGTGAAAAGGCAAGCAATGCACATGAATCAGGGAAGTGTGAATAAACAAAGCAAATAGTTTAGATTACCACTTATCATAATAACACTGATTTACATGTCAAAGAAAACGGTCTGAATCAATGTTCGGTGAACATTCACCTCGATGTGATGTAGCAGTTTGGTATCTGCGGAAAGGTCTTCAGTTGCGTAAACAATGACCGGAGCCTGGAGAAGAATGCGCCCTTGTTTTAGTTGAGTCTCCCAGTGATCATCAAGGGATTGCATTTGGAGCATCCCAATTGATTTGGCCGTTGGGGGAGAAAAGGAAGGCGTGAATGAAACAAGGCAAGGAGCTTGAGAGGACCTCACGCTCGCATCTGTTGATATGGTATGGAAATCCTCAATTTAATTAGAAAATTAAATGAAATTGAGTCTCGGTTATATGAAATTTAGCTGTTAAGCCCCTTTATCTTCGATCTAAGACATTTTATTCCACTCAAGACTTTTCTCTAAACTTACAAATGCAACCCAAGAGTAATATTCTACTTTATGCTAACTATAAATAATGAATCGGTATTATACAATATTCAAGTTCGCGTAACTGATAAAAACTATTATATACACTTCGTTATTTCACCATCAGAAAAGAGATGACACTTTCAGGCGAGCTTCAATCGATTACTAATCACGTGAACACTATTACTAATCACATGATAATATTACTAATCACGTGAGCACTTACTAATGACGTGCACTATTACTAATCATGTGATCACTATAACTAATCACGTGATTACTAATACTTATCACGTGATCATTAATAGTGGTCACGTGATGAGAGTAAAATGGCAGAGTACATGCAGCTTTATCACAGGACAGTCTCAATCATCCACTTTATCAAAGAAATCCTTTCAATCATCTTTTACATAAACCTGATTTGGAGTTGGAAAAATTATATTTTGGTAACAAAGGTGAAATTAACGTCCCTTAACCATTTTAGAATTATTCATAAGTTTATATTTAAGCAGTAAGAGCTTTTTAACGTTAAATATCAAATTTCAAATTTGCGTCAATGTTGAGAATTATCAAACACATCATGTGAAGGCTTCTATAATCTCGTTGTCCTGACAACTTCTCCAGCTCTAACCTTTAATAGTTGACGTCTGGTGAAGAGGACAACCAATAGACACAGCAAACAGATGAAACCCATTCCTATGAGAACCACGTGAGGAGTGGATATCGTCGAGTCTGAAAAAACATACCAGTACAAGAATCAATGAAGTGTGCCGAATTATATATTACTGATTCACTAGTGCCGTTCGGCTCACCCGCTAAAAATACCATGAAAAGGGAAAAACAACCGCGGAGTCACCCGCGTCATACTTCGTCTAGGACGTACCGAATAATTAAGAGCATTTGATAGTCCCTCCGGGGACAAGCCTGCAGCCATTTTATTGAAAAGCCAAGTTCAACTTGCAAAAAGATATCACATGTCGAAATTCAGCCTTACAACTTGACTCATCAGTACAACTGACAGTTGATGGCGTTCTCTCATTCTTATCCTGTGAATGACAGCATTTTTTCTCGTCGTCCGTCCTTTCGGCTTTTTTTTGCCTACCAGGCGACAACCTGCATGCAAATACAGTCGGGAGCGAAGATGAAACCTTCGATGCGCCCACACCGATCCGAAGCTCTATGTTGCACAAGCGAATCAAAATACTGATTAAACCATTTTACTTCAACTTCCGCACAGCCAAAAACTGAGATTTGAATGCCATACAGACGAAAAACTTAGCGCAAATAAGGACTTCACAAGATATGGAGACAGCAAATTCGAACTCGATAAATGGCTTCATCTTTCTCGAGCAAAGAGCGCAGCGATGAAGTCTTAAAAGAAAGCGTGGAGCTAGGCAGTTCAGCTTTCCATATTTCTCATCTTAGAGTATATACCTTTATGCTTTAATTCATCAGGTTGCGGTCTGTGGATTTCACTAAGAATCACTATCGGTCCTTGCTCTAAGCTGTACGTCTCCTCCGTTGCTTCTCTTTTAAGTCTTAGTTTAACGTCTGTTGATATCTCACCTACAGCCCTTGGCGCAGCTAGAGTCCTTGTCCGTAGCGTTGCATAGTCGAACTTCACAATGAATGAAGACATATGGAATACTGGTTGAGTGAACGAACTGGAACGCTTGGAAACTGAATCTTTGAGCCCATGGGGGAGAGGGATGGGTCTTGAAGGTAGAATCTTTAGGGCATCTGTTGGTAAGAATAGAATTGAGTTATAGTTATAAAGTCATGAATTTAGCTTTCACTCATCCAGTTATCTCCGGCATACTAATCAAGTGGGTGCTTTTCAAACTCAGCCAGCCACCAAAAATGGTGTTATCTTTAAAGTGGTGGTGGGAATTACGGTGGGTGTTGCAAAACACGCGTCTTCTCGTGAGACGATCAACAGGCACAGTTGTATCTAACGAGTGAACGTTTGGATAATGATACTTACCTTTGTTCAATTATGAGATATCGGTCTTCACTTGAAGGTATTCGTCTGGGCGTGGCATAACACGTGTCTGCTGAGATCGACAGACTTTTATCTGCAGAGTCAACGTTAAGCTGGAAGTAAAGCCTTTGATTTAATGGTACTGTGACAGGAAAGTCCTCGTACTGGTCAACAAATGTACTGTCTCGAAATAATCCCATTTGTAAGCCAAACTCGCCAGAACCATCTTCGACATTCAGTTCCAGAAGTGTTTCTTTTACGCTAAAATCTTTGTAAGAAGCGGCTACCTATAAATATATATATAAAGGTTTTACTATCAAACCGTGCTTGAGTAAAATTATAGTCTATAAGTCGACGTGATGGAAAGCAACGTTTATTAATTCAAGACACTAGATAATTAGTTAGCCATTTCGAGTTGGCGCTCTTAGGCGCTCTTGGGCGATATTGAGCGATCTTGGGCGATCTTAGGCGATCTTAAGCGATCTTAGGCGATTTTAGGGCCCGGAGTAGGCCTCGAATACACGGTATAACCGGAAAAAAATGACTCCTCTTGCCGTGACAGTTGCGCGATCTGCATGATGTAAATACAACCTATTCTCTGACATTGAGCTTGGGTTCCCTGTGTCTGGTCCTATTTCACAATGCAGTGATATTGGGAGTACAGTGTTATACTGCTTACAACTATTCGCGTGTAATTTACAGCTGGACAGAGTATATATATAGTATAGTAGAGTGTGGACGTCGTGATCCAAGTAACTAAGATACAAGTTAGCACACGATAGAATTCCAGTGAAATGGCGGTTTTTTTAGCTAGGAAGAGAGGTCCATCAGGCCCGGTGGAGGCCGGAATAAGACAATTGACTTCTAAAGCTGGGACATAGCTACAATCCTTGCCAAAACTGTTGGCACGATGGCCATTTTTGAACCGTGCGCAATTAATTTCCAAGTAGGTTACGGTGCTCCCCCCTCCCCTGATTCAATGTTGAGAGGGCTTCCAGGGCACAACTGCACATGCTTCCACCCGGCAGATCACCAATGGAATTTTGGGGAGGGGGGAGGGGGGGGGGTTGAAAAAAAAAATAAGAAAAATGGATAGGACACACCAAAATTGGATAGGAACGGTAACCGGGCCAACTCTTTTTGGCAAGGATTGTAGCTTGTTTTGCTGGGTTTCAATTATTATATGCCATTACATCTAGAAAGGGAATTCCGTCAAATTTCTTATTAATGTAAGGTGGCTGGATTAAGTGCCGCAACTAAGGCGGACCTGCCCTGGTGACAAGAGGAACCTTGCAAGAGACGGCCGATGGCTACAAGTCTTTAACTTGCCTAAATTTCATTAATTCACGTACACACACAACGAATTATATTTTACTTTACCTTTGTAGGGTATGAGCACCGTACAGGGATCTCCAATACTGGAAGTCTATTAATAACTGCATTGGGATCAAACGGCTTGTTCTTTACCATATTGGAGTATGTGACGGTAGTATTAGTATGATGGCTAACGGTGCCACACCCAACCAGTGGAATCACCACTGTAAAATGAGTATAGTTTGCAGATCTTTGAAAGTCACATTTCGAGTCGAGTGTACTCAAGTCGTCAAGATAGAAGTCTGGAATGAAAGTCTTTAGTATGGACACTGTGATGTCGTACTTGTTGCATATAATACTAATATCATCGTCGCTTCCTGAAAGAAAAATAAGGGGGCATAGTCAGGACTTTAAATCTAACCTCGTGGTCAACAAATGTACTCGAGGACTTATCGAGGCTGTTCATATTCTAGAGGGGCACGGGGCAGTTGCACATTGCGCATGCATGGTTATTGATTACTTATTCCTTATTTTGCGGGTAAGCACGAGTAGTATTATGGTGGTCGCATCTGCGTATCCAGTGGGTCTTGAATTTGAAGACCGATACTAAAATCGGATGTGAAGGAGGTTAGATCAAAATCAAAGCAAGCGGAGCCCACGGTTAATCAACGTATCCCAGAAGGTTTTACTATTTACAAAGCAGCATTCTCTTAATTTTTTATCAGAGAAGTAAAGGTTTGTAAACACGAAGAAACTTTTTGTAACTTTTTCTTATGTGGAGTTAGTTCAACCTTGTGTCCATCCTTGCAATTAAAATGTTGCGCGCAAAGTTGCGCGCAACAATTGCAGAAGTTGAAACGAGTTTTATTTCTGCAAAGAGTTGGACACACAATGCTACTGCGCGCAACAGTGTAAGAAATGTTGGTGTCCTGGCCTTAACTGCAAGTAGCGCGCACAAATTTCATTTGCAGTTCGACCCTTACCAAACCACTCATAATCATCAGACAAAAAAGAACGCGAACTGTCTTTATCGACAACTTGTTGAAAAGGCGGGTTTTATGCACCCGTAATAACGAACTCACGATGGCTGGATACCTAGACGAGAACTTCATTGGTGGGCTGCGTGAGGCTGTAAAGCGTTCTAATCCCTCTATAAACCAAACCAAACAGAGACCAACTTGGCGATAATTATTTATAACATGTTTAGCTCTTTTTAGCACTGACGAGTGACGAGGGTAATTCAAGTTTTCAAAGGAAAACCAATAGAATGTGTCGACATGCCTAAAAGCTTAAGTGGAATTGATTAAAGGTCAAGAAACAAAGAAAAAAATAGAATTTTTTAATTCAACTTTTTCCGTCGACGATGGACAAAAATCTTTCCTTAAAGAACTCTTAAGCATCCTTCTGTCATAGGAATGGTCGACGGGAAATTGATGGGAAGCCATTTTATCTTCCTGGCCAGCTTTTCCCTTTTTCCAGCCCCGCTCCCACCATCGTTCAATCGAGCCTTGAAAGGAGTCACTGAACCATTTCTTTAAAGAATGGGGATTACACATCGTATTCACCTGCGATTTGCGCCCGTGGAAATAAAAGTAAAAATCTTAAACACTGACCATTTGTGGAGGAGGAGGTTTGATATGAGTATCAGTAACGTGCATCGACCAGCATCTTATCACCACGGGTAACCTCATTACTTTTTTTGATAAGGAAATTGCAGGTCATCAGTGAGGTAATTTGTTCAGTATGGACTGAAACTATTGGGTTAAGTTACTAGTTTGAGATGCATATTCATCCATTGCGGTTTTTATGTTTTTATTTATTTGTGGGTTGTTTTTTTTTGATAATCCAAAATGTCCATCAAGTCATGGGTGGTCAGTTCAAGAACAAGTAACCGCAGCAATTATTCGTCTGGTCGTTGAACAAGAACAATTATTCGTCTGGTTGTTTTGCATTGTAAATTCGGTATTTCTGCGTTTAATCTTCATCTTTTTGTCATCACTATATCTTTTTATTGGCTTTTTGTATTATTATTTTTTGTATTATATATGTATATATAATATCTATATATCTATATACACCACCCGGACTCGGGTATATGTTGACATGTTTCCAATGTTTTACTGCATGACTTTGAGCTACGCAAGTTATCTAGCCATGCATGCCTTATCGGGATAACCTTCGTCTTGCTTGTTTTCAAGTTGGCCGTAGTTTAGGTCAAACACAGCGAATATTGGACTTGATAGCGAAATACTTTGATTGATATGAGTACTTTAGAACTTATCTATGTAAAATGTATCAGTTCATGATGGAAAAAAAAAGAAAAAAAAAGGAATTAATAAGAGCTATTAAAAGCTAGGAGAAAAGTGGCAAGCCGGTGAAATGCGATGTAAATTGTACAAACAAAAACTAAAGTGAATCCGTTTGTGACAATGAACAGCAAGAAAAGAAATTGTACAACCATTATACAACACACCACATCACACCAAGGAACCCGAACCTTTGACACCAGAAACAAAGACTAGTTTGTTTCCAACCAGAGCTGTCTATCTAACAGATGAAAGCCGTTTCAAAGCGGTAATTTTTTGGAGTTCCGTGCGTTAAGCCACAAAGTTAGAATTCTATACTTAATTGAGTTGATGGGTTTGTTTGAATAATCATCACCAACTTGTTAACCGCATGTTATTGTCGATCAACGGCCACAGAACTTACTACATGGCGACTGTTTTACTGGCTTATTCATGTTTATTCAAAGTATTAGGAAAGCAAGGTTTCGTGGTTTTGCGAGATATATCTTCATTTGATTTTAGGGGTGAATTTGTTTTAGCATTTCAGAAGATCTGGTGCTTCAGTACTCCAGTCTTGCGTGACGGGTATATATATATTTACAGAAACATCAAAACTTCTGCCTAATCCCTTTCTAAATCACGAGTAAATACGCTATGCACACACGCCTAGGAACAATTTAACTGTTTCACTTCTTGTTAGCTTTAAGCACCTAATTGCGACGAGTTCATTCACGATACCATTACTCTATTTCATGGCTTATCAATTAACTGTGAAACCTACCTTTTGCTGTGATGAACAGAGATAGAAACAGCAACGCAAACGTCAGTTTAGTCGTCGACATCTCGAAGCCTCTCTCTGGCCAAGATGAATTTAAGCCCTTCGTTTAGGAATCACATGGGTTCCTGTGGTTTACTTTGATCAGAGAGGCTCGGTTGTTCAGTACCTCTGTGTTAAATGGCCCTCCTTCAGAGCGATAGCCTCTGGTATGTGTGACTCGGCAACTATGGTCGACTCTGTACCGATAAGTGGGAGTAATTTTGCAGACGACTTGACCTTGCAGTCCTACAGAAGTGTAAACTTTGCAGTTAATATGTGACGCCTAGAACAAAAGACGTTTGATGATTTCATTGCTGGAAGCATACGGCGTTAATGATTAGCTTATTATCACTGGCATTATTAATCACAGTGTCTGCCAAGGGATTATATGACTTACCGTATTGATATTTGGCTTCTGTATATATATTTGGTTATTAAAAACTATCAACTAATTTTCACCCGATGTTTAGTAACTTGATATTATGGCTAACAGTACATGGCAATTTGATATGTACCAGTGTTTGTATAGCTGGAAATAAATGCAAGTTCGCAGGAGTTTTTGGAAAAAAGAGTTCAGCCTCCACAGCTCCACGCACGTTTAATAACAGACCCCCTGTCAGTACGAGAAGCTCAGACTACTACCCATCCGTGACGTTATTTCAGTGCTTACGCAAAGCATAGCCCGACAGATCACTGGGTAGCCTGTGTGCCCGTAAGACACTCGAGGCCGAGTAGTGGGAAAAAATGGGAGCCTGGCCGTGAGAACTGGCCTCTTTTTTTCTTCTCAGACGAACTGAAGCATGATTCACAGGCTAGCCTTCCTAGAATGTTTGTATTGACTTACAAATATGACGTACTTTTCTCTAATGTTTTAGTATTTAAAGCCTTCTTCTCGTTGTGATTTCTACGTAAAAGGCCAGACCGTGTCAACTGGACATACTTCACGGGCTACCTGTGGTTGCATTCTGCTGACCTAATACACTGCGTGTTCACATTTCAAGATGGCGGATGAAGTGGTTGGAAATGATGTCCAAGAATCTCAAATTTATTCTTGTAAAAACTCTCAGACCAACGTAAAAGACTTGATAAGGCAAGGCTATAAATATTACAAGCGAAAGAGCCCTCCTCCAGACTTTAGTGAGGTTATAAACTTCAACAAACCCGAACAATTTAGTGATAAAATTGATTGCATTCCACTCAAAAATCATCTTCATTCCGGCCATGGACTTCGATGTTCTAGTGAATGGGAAGTCTATCAGCTTTTTTCTTGTCCTGGTTTTATTTTCATAGTAAATCCATTTTTAGAAGGTGCTCAGTGTTATTGGACCCGTCGGTGTATAGAAGATTTTACTCGAAAACCCAACGTGTCGAATTTAGATGCACATATGTCGATCAATGAAGACGAATCAGTGTGGGAACTCAGCGGGTAAGGAATTTATCATCATCATTTTTATGATTGTTTCGATTGTTACATTGTTATATTGTTATGAAAATATTGGAGATTTTTGATTATTTCGGTATGTTTATTATTTTGAAATATTTTTTATCATTATTATCATCATCATAAATTCAAGTATCATTGCTGATGATATTTTTTGATAATTGTAATAAACTGTTTCATGCATGTTAATTTTCAAACTATAATCATTATGATTATTTCTCTTAAATGGAAATACTTTAAGTAGTTGTCTTGAATGTATTTATTACGAGTCCTTAGCTCATTATACTTATCTGGTATAAATAAAATAATCTATCTATCTATCTAGTAATCATTGCATCAACAACAAAAATTAATATACATAGCTAGCTGATATCAATTCATGTACACATGTAGTAAATTTCTTCTTAAAGTGATGATGATGTTAATCATCTTTGCAATTATTATTACTTTTAGAAAAGATAGTCAACAAGATTTGATGACAAGACTTCGCTGGGTTCACCTTGGCTACCAATTTGACTATAATGTAGTAGATTATAAGCCAGAGCACTACTATGGCTTCCCTAAAGACCTGTCAGGTCTCATGAATCATATAGCAGAGGCAATAGGATACCCAGGGTACACCCCTGAGGCAGGAATTATAAATTATTATCCAATAGGAACATCAATGGGAGGCCACACTGATCACTATGAATTGGACCTTTCTTGGCCTTTGATTTCAATCAGTTTTGGACAGCCAGCAGTGTTTTTGATTGGTGGGAAAACTAGAAATATAGAACCAACAGGTAATCTTTTGTAGTTAACATGCTCATTGACAACTGCTTGACATTTCATTCTTATATTGGGGAATTTAATTGGGTATTGTAATTTAAAATATTTTTTGTCATGCTTTCTTGAATAGGATTACTAATAAATTCATAACTATACTTGTGATATTGATTATCGAATGTGTAAATAAAGCACAATTCATTTCAATTCAATATACACTTTAGGAGGAAGAAGAAATTGGCCACAGGAAGCCCATTTAAAAAATCTTCAATATTTTGTAGGTCTGAATCCCTGACACATACTAATGTTATTCATCATGAATAACATTTTTATAACAATCCTCATCTAAGAAGTTATTTATAACAGGATCACAGATCACTTGATCTTCTGAATACAGTCGCTGTTTTTAGTTGCAAAATCTTTGTAAGTGTGTTGGACTTAACATTACTACAATTATTTTTTAATTCTTAGCAGGGTGCCTTTTCAAAGTTATATGATACTGAGCCTTTTATTTTAGGGTTTTTCCTCATTATTTTATAAACTGTTCTAAGTATACACAGGAAAAAGATGTAATTTTCCAAGTTGGGGCTTCTTTGGGTCTGATCTGGGAATCTGTTCTATATTTCCTGTTTCAACCTTGAAAATCTGTAATACCCAAACTTGTAAAAATAGAACAGATTCCCAAGTTAGACTCAGGAAAGCCCCATATTTGATAAGTTGGGAATTAACATTATTTTCCTGTGTATCTTATGAAAGATGAGTTGTGGTTTCCAATTTGTTACCAACCATTTTTTATGATCTACATGCATTTTTGAACTACAGAACTTTTTCTGTTTGATATTTCTATTTTTTAATGAATAATAAATTCTTAACATTTTTTGCAGCATTGTATATTCACAGCGGAGATATAGTCATCATGTCAGGAGAATCAAGACTTGCATTTCATGCAGTACCAAGAATTATCAAATCAAGTGAAAAAAATGAAGCACCTGAGCCTCTTATGTGGAAAGAAAAAACTACAATTATACAACAGAAAAGTTGCTATAACTGTAAATGTTATAAAGTTGACCGTTTTATGGAAGATTTACCAAGTACAACTAAGGAAGATTGGTCACCATTTTCACAATATCTGTCAAAAACAAGAATTAATGTGAATGTTAGACAAGTTCATTCACTTGGGAACACTGAAGTTTGAGGTCAATGAATGTAGAGAACATTGTTTTGTCTCAGTGACCGTTTCAAGAGAAATGCAACATTCTATAAAGAATTTCATAACAGAAAGATGACAGGAAAGTGATAACAAAAATATATTTTAGCATGTTTTTTTTTATTCGAACCCTTTTTAACAAGCTGTAAACTTTACAGGAATTTTGGGAAATAGATGGTTAAATACAAGACATGTCCACTATACAATATCTTATTTCTCGGCCTTTTTTGTATCCAGATCGGAGAAATAATAATAATACGGACACTCCGTCTCATCCCCATGGGTTCGTAATTACCGGGTTTCACTTTATTGTACTGATATTGTGTATATGATTAAGTCTGTAAAATGGAATTTTAAGAAAAAGAAGACATGTCACAGTTTGGCAGTAGAGTCAATAGTGGAGATGCCACAGTTATTATGAAAAATATTAGGTTTTGGAGATATTGAATTGATATAAAGATAAAGGTTTACTTTTCGAATAAACTAATATTTGGTATTTTGCTATTTCTTTATGTAGGTGAAATTACTAAATATTACTAAATACCAATTCCAAAAAGTGACCGAGAGCTGTTGTTTATCATTTTATTTTTCTCTTACTACTTATAATTATAATTTTTTATGTTGGTTTCGTTCATGGGTTTTCATTAACCCGTGAAACAAAGTGTACTAGTTAAAGTGTACGTAATAGATAAATAATATAGATAACAAGGAATTAGAGTGTAGTAGTGCTTGATACACTAAAGTGTATTTCACGGGTTTATGAAAACCGCACTATCGTTCATTGCTACACCAATGCAGAAGTAAAGATCAATCAAGCAACCGATCAAGCTTTATTGCAGTTCTACTAATTATTGCTTTAGGGAGTTCACAAAAATAATAACTTATTTAATGAGCTTTTATCAGGTATTTTTAAATTCGTAAAAACAGAAAAAGTATTACCATAGCTGGAAAGAGCATGATAAAATTAGCAAGACAGTGAAGTTTGAAGGAATTAAATCCAATATGAATTTTTGAAAAGTGTGAATTTGTAAGAAAACCTTTGCTGGTAGGCATCTCTTGCCTGCCAGCGAATGTTTTCATACAAAATTTTGATTTCGGAAAATTCATATATTCGTGAGTTTGAAAGTTACTGCATTCAAACTTCACAGTTTTATTAATTTTGACGTGCTCTTTCCAGCTATGGTAATTATATTTCTGTACTGTGACTTTTGGAATTACATGATAAAAGCTCATTGAACTTCTGATAATTTTTTGATTGATGGTTACTGCCAATTCACTGTAAGGCCTCAAACTGAAAGCTCCTATTAACATGCATTATTGTTTACCATAGACCAGTTCGCAGTGATATTTTGCTCAATATAACCGATGCCTCTAAGATGTTCAAAACTTTGAGCAAAAACAGTGGAAATCTAAAGAATTTGTTTTATTATTAATTCACACCTCCATAGTTGTTTTTTTTTTTTTTTTTTTTTTTTTTTTAATTCATTGAGTATAACCCAAAGGGGTGAGTACGAACGGGACTAATGTCCCATGCGAGGTACCACCCTAAAAAAAGAATAATAATAAATAAATCAATAGATCAACCGGTTTTTTTCAAATCGGTTTTTGAACGAATTTTCCCAAATTCGTGTCTAATGAAAATATTACGCACAATAAAGGCTTACATTAAGCAACATATTGCTAACTGATTTTAATTTAACGAACTGCTTCTACTAAACCTACAGTTATAATTGCATTTTGTCCAAAAATCATCTTCAATAGGCTTTATGTACTGCCTTTGATGAAAAGTTGATTTGTATAGTAGATCAATTGATAAAGCGAACAATAAAAATAACCAGCTGTTTTTCTGTTAATAATAAGTTGAACTGGAAAGTCATGCGCAATTCATGATCACTGCTATTTCACACTCTACTGAGACCTAAGCAACTCATCGACATGTGCTGCTGTCTTTTGGCGAAAAAAATTCGTTATCGTTTTATCATTTTCATAATCTACGTTGCTTTTGGAGGGCTAATATTCTATGTCATTGAAAAAGGCAATTCTGATAATACTGAAAAGCATCGGAAATATCTCCAAAGAAATCTCACCCAAAAGATGATACGTCGTTTTAATATGTCAGATGAAGAAGTCGAGACATTTTTGCGAGAATTCAAGGAGGCCTTTAAACCTACTGGTCTAAAATGGACCTTTCAAAATTCGATGTACTGTGTTATTCAAATGGTGACCACCATTGGTAAGTTTGGAAAAGTGTATGCCGTAGATAAACATATACCATTCATACAAAGATAGGCAGTCCTGACACTGTTCTATAGACCGAAACATGATATTTCTTCGGGATGAAATTTTTTGGGAGGGTGAAAATCCCGGACGATCTTCGAGTAAGCTATGAGTGTTTTTCGAGGTCGGTATTGAAGTTAATGTCTTTAAAAGATTAAGTGGCCGATTTAAATTTTTGCGATCAAAAGTTCTAGTATATCCATGTATAAGTATAGGAAATCGCACGATCTTGAGTACAATTCGGAATCAATAGGTACGAAAGGCTCGTCCTATTTTGAGAACTTTCAAAACATTACGAGTAACTATTAATTCTGAATTGTACGAGAAGATCGTGCGATTTTTTATTTATAATACACTATCGTTGCCATAGCGACTTAATAGGTATTCTACAGAGTACAATTAACGATATAATTGTACTCCTCTCGTCCAATCAGAATCGAGTAATTTTGTATAGTGTATTATAAGGATGTTAACTTTGCAGCTCGCGTTGCGAGAAAACGTTTTTTTATTTCCGGCCCTACCAGCCGAGAAGGCCGGGATTGCCATCACCCAGTTCGCTCTTCTGCGGTATGATCCAAGGAAAGACCCTTGCTCTTCCCTAATTCTAGCATTTTGCGAAAACCAGAAGATTTTTATGAAAAAATGAAATATAGTTCCTTTTGTTGTTAAGATTTTGACTTTAAATCGTTCACTTTTCACTCCATGTACCTGCTTTTGTTTTTGTTCTCTCTATTTTTGTGTGTTAATGGGTGTTTTCAAATTATTGAATTATTTGTAGGTTATGGCAACATTACTCCTCAAACAACAATTGGACGCATGCTCTGCATTCCTTATGTCCTTGTAGGGATACCAATCTGTGCGCTTTTCTTTCAAGCCACTGGAAAAACCATCACCAAACTACAGAAATCTTTGATCACCAAATTTGAACTCAAAATCCTGAAAAAATCTGCCCCTGTAAAGAACTTGGAAATGAAATCTCTGATTTGGACAACTCTGGCAGCAGTAGTGATTCTAATATTAGGTGGTTTGATGTACCACCGTAGAAACGGTTCCACCCCACTGAAATTCCTCGATGGTATATATTTATGGGTCATAACATTAACGACCGTAGGTTTTGGAGATTTGGTGGTAGCTGATCCTGTTGGAGAAAACCTTCTTGAAAATACGTTTATGAGATCATCATATATTATTCTAGGACTTTGTGTAATTTCAACGGCCTTAAACAACATCTCGGATTGTATCCTAAGTGATGGAGACTTTGTTGGAAACTCCCTTAGGAGTTATTTGTGTTGCAATAGAGGGGGATCAGGAAGAGCGAGCAACGAGATTGATATGGTATCACAACAGGGTGGAAATTCTTTGGAAACTCGCTTGAGTGTAACTAGTGTCGTAAAAGAAGATAATGAACAAAAGTGAGCAACGAGGCGAAGGCTATAGATGGTATCACAAGGGAATGAGAATTATATAAGTTCTGTCTGCGTTCCAGGGGGAACTTCTGAGAAAGCTTAAATTCTATTGGTTACTAGGTTAAAGGCCAGAGCTCGTTAAGCAGTGTTACTGGACAAACAGAGGTTTCTACGAAAGTTCTCTATGATTTCGTCAACACAATGATTTATTACGCTAACTGTCAGAAAATATAATAGTTATGAAACTGTAATAAAAACAAGTAGAGTTCCCATTACGTATAGATGCATTCATATCGCAATGGGAACATCTTGAACAAACCGGTTTCGCAGTTGCTTAGTGCTTTCTCAATAACAGTTGCCAGGGTTTCTAGGGAAACCAAGGTCAAACTGACATATTTGGCACTTGCTAAATGTCGGTTGTGTGAACGACCTGATCGCCCTTAATTAGGTTTATTGGAAAAACACGAGTAATTAAAGAAGTGACCAATAGGACTCCGCGGCGGCATAAATTTCAAAGAAAATAGGCAAGGTAAAAGGTGAGAACAGCTGCTAGATAGAAAGTAGAAAACTGTAGCAATTATTCATAGAAGCAAATGCTCAGGTCGAAAGACTAACCAAGTAATCTAGAATTCTACCTTGTGACAGCCGAACAACTGAATAAAAATCAGCTTGTTTTCGGCCTGGCCGGTTATAAACTGAACACCAGTATTTTACACTTTAGACATTTCGCAATTCGTTGCCATGTGCTGCCTTTCCGCCAAAATTTTCCGGTATCGCTCCGTGGTTTTTATCATCTACGTTGTCTTTGGAGGGCTAATATTCTATGTCATCGAAAAAGACAACTCTGAAACTACTGGAAAGCATCAAAAGTATCTCCAAAGAAATCTCACCCAAAAGATGATACGTCGTTTTAACATGTCAGATGAAGAAGTCGAGACGTTTATGCGAGAATTGAAGGAGGCCTATAAACCTACTGGTCTAAAATGGACCATGCAAAACTCGATGTACTGTGTTGTTCAAATGGTGACCACCATTGGTAAGCCGGTTCAAAATGCTGGAGATAATTATAGAGGCTTTGCACCATCACGTGATGGCAGCCATGACAGGAGGCACAACAATCGAGTCTTTTCCCCCTGGGGAACTGAACTCTTTCTCATGTCAACAAGATTAGTCCAGACTTTATTGTTCCTGCCTCCTGTCATGGCTGCCGTCACGTGATGGTGCAAAGCCTCTATACTCGTAGACTGCTCAGTTTAGCTTCATTTTTTCAAAAACGAAACCATAACTTTTTTCAGATTAATTTGCTACGTCAGGTTCAATTAGAACGCGTTCAGATTTATTTTGACACAACTGCCCTAACCGGAATTCTACTACCAACTAAGTTTAATTTGTAAGGTTTTACCACATAGACAAATCAACTTTCCTTTCCCGAATATACTTTAGATATTGTACTAGACCTCCCGCACTTGTTGAGAATTTCACTGTCACACCCAAAAGTCAAGGGAGTCATTTTGCAGAGTTTATCCAAAACAAAACGAAACGAAACGAAACAACAAAACAAAACAAAAAACTCTAAACCATGGTCGGTACTGAGTCCCAGTGAGCTTTATTAGCCATGTTTTTATAGTAAATGATTTTTCTTTAATTCCCAGGTTATGGCAACATTACTCCTCAAACAACGATTGGACGCATGCTCTGCATTCCTTATGTCCTTGTAGGGATACCAATCTGTGCGCTTTTCTTTCAAGCAACTGGAAAAACCATCACCAAACTACAGAAATCATTCATCACCAAATTTGAGCTCAAACTCTTGAAAAGATCTGCCCCAGTAAGGAAGTTGGAAACTAAATCCCTGATTTTGACGATTCTGACAGCGGTAGTGTTTATAAATGGAGGTGCCATGATGCACTACTACCGCAAGGCTAAAGATTCGGCATCCACTTCATACCTGTTTCTCGATGGTATCTATTTATGGGTCATAACACTAACGACCATAGGGTTTGGTGATATGGTGGCAAGTTATCCTGATCGAGAAACCATCCTTACGAGTGGAATTGTAAGATCAATGTATCTTATACTAGGACTTTGCACGGTTTCGACGGCCTTCAACAATATTTCAAATTGTATCCATAGCGATAGCGAAGGCATTCGAAACTCACAAAGAGGAGAATCAGCAAGATTGAGCAACGAGAATGGGTTGATATCCCAAGTGGTGGAGCCGTCTTTGGAAACTCCCTTAGAAGTTAATTGTATAGGAGATAAGAACCCAAGAGTGAGCAACGAGATTGAGTTGATATCCCAAGTGATAGAAGTTCCCTCAGAAATTAAATGTATAGGAGATGAGAATCCAAGAGTGAGTCAGAATGAGTTCAGTGATATCTCAAGTGATGGAAGCTCCCTTAGAAGTTAATTGTATAGAAGACAAG
The DNA here is from genome assembly GCA_029948255.1 of Telmatactis stephensoni. Taxonomy (NCBI): domain Eukaryota; kingdom Metazoa; phylum Cnidaria; class Anthozoa; order Actiniaria; family Isophelliidae; genus Telmatactis; species Telmatactis stephensoni. The sequence continues at coordinate 312,669 of JALIZF010001809.1, forward strand.
AATCCAAGAGTGCCGGGAACGAGAATCGGAGTTGATATCTCAAGTGATGGAAGCTCCCTTAGAAGTTAATTGTATAGGAGAGGAGATTCCACGAGTAAGCAAAGTACATGGTTGTAAAGAAGCAGTCCAAAAGTAATCGCCAAGAGTCAGATAGTATCCCGAGGGATTGAGACGTGTATGGTAACATCCCAAAAAATTGAGTTGTATGTAGGAGAGGAAGATCCAACTGATTAAGCAACGATCTTCCTTAGAAGTAGGGTGTCAGTGGAACAATCCACGAGTTATCGTTACGAATCAGGTGATAATCACAGTGACTTCTGCAAATGACTGGAACTTCAAAAAAAAAAAAAAAAAAAAAAAAAAAAAAAAAAAAAAAAACCGGAGAGAAGAGGGATATACGAAGCAACGAGTGACAGCGTCTTTAATTCTAAAACGTCCAAAGAAATTTGTGTAAGAAAAGGGGACGAGTTTCATAGATTATCGCAAATGATGGAGACTTACAAACTGTACGCACCGTGTCAGTGAAGTAGCATAGAATTGCTATTGAATAGTAGATGTTATAAAATACTTGAGATATAACGCGCGTGCTGATTGGCTAGCTACCATGTTTATATCAGAGGACAGAGACATGGCTCGCATAAAAACGTTGAAAATATTCTATAAAACAAGAGACCATAATACTAAGAGAGCGAAACTCAGTATTGATGTCTGTGCGATGTTCGTGGCGGCTTAAGCTATTTTTGAATGAATATTTATATATGCTTCACTATTAATTGATCCATTCCTTTCTTTCCATTTTTCTTTCCCCCAATACTCGACTTTTCAAAAGTTTTACCGGTAATGATTCTTCCAAGGCAATATATAATTAATAGCCCAAGTGACGTATATAATTACGTCCTCAAAAACATACAAAACTAACCAATCATAACACGCGTCACCAACTGACTTTTTTAAAGATGTAAATTTACCACCGTTAATATCAGTGTTCAGTTGTGCAATTGTATCCTAATCGAGGCCTAATCACAATAACAAGAGCAGATGTTCATAGTTTTTATTGTGGCGTTAGTGCGCACTTTGCATTTACCAGAAAATGTCTTGCAAACAAGTCATTCCAAAACTTATTCAACGTTTCATCATTTTTATAACCTACTCTCTTCTTGGAGCGCTTATGTTTTATCTTCTAGAAAAAGAAGAGTCGAACAATTCTGAGAAGCGTCGAGAAAATCTCCAAACTAATTTAACCATCCATTTTAAAAATCGCTTCAACTTGTCAAACGAAGAGGTCGAGAATTTGCTGAGGGAATTCAGGATGGCTTTTCAGGAACCCACAAGCCTAAAGTGGACAATATCGAATTCTTGTTACTTCATTATTCAGCTTGTCACAACCATAGGTTAGTCGATTTTTGTTCAACATATTGGATAGAAACAGGTGTAACTCTGATATATAACTTATGCTAATTTGAGTGTTTTTTTTTTTAATGGTACAAATGGAAAATGTATCGAATTTTCCAAAATAACTGCTTATTTCGACTGTATTGAGGTTTCGGGCACTAGTTACAGTGATGCCCCATTACGGCCTGAAATGTTTCTCTCTATTCCCGAACTACAATTTTTAATATTTTACTTTTCACTAAATTTGGTCATGCACTTTATGGAGCAGTTGACATTTTGTGCGCCTAGTGTTTTCATGCATATTTTAAATCACCTTTTTTTACGAAATATAAGTTTGAACATTCATTAGAGAAAGTTAGGGTGCAACCCAACGGAACTGATTAATCGTTTATTTATAGTTCTTTGTTTCCTTTAAAAAGCTCAAAGGATTAACCAGATAAAGCAAAGGGAAAGCAAAGCAGGGACAACTCGCCTTCATATGAACGGGCCCTTAGAAAAATATATTGGTCCCGTGCGAGTTTTTTATTGCTGATCGAGTAGAGGAAAAACATATTTCCCTGAGAGTGCGCTATGCATTTACATATCATACAACGTGGTTATTTTATAAAGAGGAATGTAGAGGTATTTTTATTTTTTAAACAAATGCATATATTTTACGTAACGTGATTGTTATTGTTGGACGCACACGGGTCGAAAAATAACATTTTTATAATGTTTATTTTTTATATCTGTTGTAGATTTAATGATGCTGATAAATGTTTTTACAATTTTCAGGGTATGGCAACATCACTCCTCAGACAACAATTGGACGCATGCTATGCATTCCTTACGCACTTGCAGGAATAACGATCTCTGCTCTTTTCTTGCAAGCGTGTGGTAAAGCAATCAGTGAGCATCAAAAGATTATTCTTTCCCTTTTCGAACAGAAAGTCCTCAAAAAGTCTGCACCCATAAATAATTTGGAAGAAAAATCGACACTGATGACTATTTTCGTAGCCACAGTTCTGATTTTGATTGGTGCAGTGGAATACAGCTATCGCACCACCGAAAGCCAGTCACTACATCCCAATCAGTCCTCGATGGAATTTACGTATGGGCGATGACATTAACAACTGTTGGTTTTGGAGATTTGATCATAGGAACCCCTAACAGCATGAACATATTTAATGTCATCTTTATAATTTTGGGATTAATTGCTGTTTCGACAGCTTTAAACAACGTCTCTGACTGTATCAAGAATAAAGGTTTCTTTGGATTTAAATTTGGGTGCGGTTGTTGTTGTTCAAAATGTAGATCAATGACATCAAGAGTTGAGAGCTGCCCAGAAGATTCATCATCAACGTGAATATCAGTCAGTATTGCTAGTGTCGATGCTAGTGCAGCATTGTAGATACACTGACAGTATTGACACAGCACGTAACATTTTTCTCGTGCACGAAAAATCAATTTGCGATTACCAGCTTTTTAAAGGAGTTTCGGTTTCGAATCCACGAGTTCACAATTACGATCAGCAATCCTTACAGACGTTGCAAACTATGATTCTAGTATGTGTGTCTTCTCCTATTTATGACTTTGCTGTGACAGTGGAAGTCTATTGCTTCTCATCGGCTTGTAGTTCGACATCTCCGTTTGCATCGGTATCAGCAACTGCCCTCTCAGACTTCTTGAATAGTGGCGAATTCATTGCAATATCTACCACACTGTTTATTAAGTTTGCCATGATGCACAGCCCCAAATAGCTGAAGAATGGCCACAAGACTATTGGATAAACTTTTTTTGGTTTATTGATCTCGTGTACCTCGTGTCCGGGTATTAAGTCTCCAAACCCAACCGTTGTAAAAGTGATAAAAAAACAGTAAACTCCGTCCAAAAACGACCATCCTTGGAGTGTCTGAAGAGCAGCTCCAATTAGGATAAGAGTCCAGATTCCGAGAAGACAAATCACAAAGGACTTCTCAGCAAGATACGTTGGTTCTCTTTTGAAGAGTTTCTTTTCGATATGCAAAATGCCGTATTTTTGCATACTCAACATGCGTTCTCCAATCCTTCTGGAGGAGAATGAGATTGACTGGTATACCGACCGCTGTGAAGAAGATGCAGAAGATTTTTCCTGAATTTGTCTTCGGAGGAACATTTCCATACCCTGAAAAAAGAAAAATGATTGATAGCTCAGTCATTATTGAATATTTTTCATTTATTTGTGTGCATTATTGTTTATGACGCCACAGTCTTTTTGAATAATTGCTGTGAGTGCATTATCATTTATGACGCCATACTGAGAACCCTTATGTGCGCTGCAGATGTTTATGGACTCAAAATATAAACTTTTTTTAATTTATGTTATCATCTCATGAGTCAAGTATCCAGCCATTAGGGAACTGTGCTCGTACATAGATTTGTCAAACAAAAAACAAGCAAACTAGAATATCGGCTTAAAAAACATGTCTACCGTTATAGAGCTAATTTCTTTGATAGCGTAGTGTTAGTACAAAGCGGAACGAGAGGACGTAGGAAGAGTATAATTAATAAGTTTTGACGACTTACATGTGTTATCAGGAGCAAACAATACTACATATTACTCGCGACAAGTCAATATTTGAATCGTACATACATAAAACATCTTTACCTTGCTCATTTTGGGCGGTGATGACCCAGTACGTACCTTCAAATGCATTCAAGTATATTCGACAGTTTGGATGTTTTGGTCGCTTTTTTACTAATTAATTAATCATGGTGGACTGCCAAAAAAATGTATTTTGAAAAGATTCCAATGCAAAGTTTGAATTTTTAGAATATTGGCCCAAATATTATACTAGTAGAAAGTGAATTATCCGTCTGGATGAATCATTGATCAGATGATGATTCGACTCGTCGACCAGAATTCATGAGAATTTTTAAAAAATTCATCTCTAGTATTAATATATCGAATACTTACCCACTGTGGTCACAATTTGCATGGATAAAGCGAAGCCGTCCTCATAACCAATATCTTCGATCACCTTAAAAACACAAGTCCCTATAACAATAACTACAGAAAATATGACAAAAACGATCAGGTTTTGCTTGTAAGAAGCCATGACTGAGGTATTCTGGCAATTAATGATTATTGGATACGAACTAACCGTAAATAATTGAGTAAAGAGACAAAGGACTCCTTTAATTGGCTTAATTTTTGCTATGGATACAACTCGTACACATTGCTATTTGTCAAATCACACCCTAGGGGGTGAGGGTAAGGCTGTAATATAAAGTGCTTTAATCGACCACTGACAATATTTAGCGGGCTCACAAACAAACCTCTTCTGACTTAGTCCAGTCCCAGACTCTCTTCCTTGCCGCTCCAGGACTCGCGGAGAAAGAGAGTCCAGTATAACTTGCATGCGCATGTACAAAATGAGCCAATCAGATTAAAGTTTTGTTTTGAGAGCTTGCAATATGCAAATTTCAGTGTTTGGTAGTGGTAGTGATGCGTATCGAAAAATTCACAAATACGTCTTTCACAACTGTCCATCCGTAAATGGCCTGTAACTGCTCAAACTTTGGTAAAAGATTATAGTTGGTTTTTCCAAGTGCATAGCTCACTGAATCAACAAATGGCTTTCCGAAATGAGACTGATATCGTGTATACAAAACACTTTCTTCTTCAGCCATCTTGAATCATTAGACGACTTTATTTAGGATTTGTAACCACGCGATCACCACATGAATGTGGTGATCGCGTGGTCACTAAGCTGACATGCGCATGCAAGTTATACTGGACTCTCTTTCTCCGCGAGTCCTGGAGCGGCAAGAAAGAGAGTCTGGGACTGGACTACTTCTGACTGAGACGATTCGGCTCTGTTGATCAATGATATCTAACCCAATAATAACTTTGGTTCTAGCGCTTTTAGGTATCTTAGGGACGGTGATTTGTATGTTCATTTTCGAGGCTATCGAGGACGAACTTTCGTATATCGATTCATTTTGCCTGTGCTTTCAAATCATCACAACAATAGGTAAGTTTACCTGGTTATATTTGCTGTTGCGTTTAGTAGCTCATACAGTGTATGCTGCGGGTTGTGTAAGAGAGAATTCCTTTAATAGTCCTATGGATTTTAAGATTGTATATATTCTACGTACAAAAGAGCAAACACTAGTAAGAATATTGGTTCAGATTGTTATGCATGTTTGCCGTGACCATACCCTTTTGTTTACAGCCACGAGTTTCACCACAGGTAGCCCAATCTTTGATCGAAATATTCAAATTTAGAAATTTATCGAAAATAAAATAAATCACATCTTTTACCTTATTTTAGTGTTCTATTGCATTCTTTGTGGTTTTTGGATGGTTTGGTTGCATTTTAAGGCGATTTTATCAATTTGTAACTTCCCCACTAAAGAAGAAGACTTCTTCTTTAGTCAGGGGAAGTTACAAATTGCTAAAATCGCCTTAAAATGCAACCAAACCATCCAAAAACCACAAAGAATGCAATAGAACACTAAAATAAGGTAAAAGATGTGATTTATTTTATTTTCGATAAATTTCAAAATTTGAATATTTCGATCAAAGATTGGGCTACCTGTGGTTTCACGGTTGATTAGTAGTGACCCTTCCCACATCCATCAAAATACGACCGCTTCCCCTGAAAGTAAGAGCACTGGAACAGAATCGGTACTATCAAAAGAACACTATGTGTTTTATTGATATATTAATAGTCTTAATTAACATGAACAACGTAAACTGCGTAAACAGGACCAAGACTCATTTCCTACAACAAGTGAACAATATGTTCCTTGCTTCTATGTTTAAACAAAAACTGAGATTCAACGGTATCTGTTCTGCCAAGCAAGCATTTTAGTTGGAAAATCATGATGTGCTCTTTAGTGACTTTCACTATAATATATGAAATAATCTCGAGGCTATTCTGAGAACTTTCAAGGTTATAAACCATTCGTCAATGCCGCCTTTTTTGTCCAGCGAAACTTTGATATCACGGTGAAAATAAAGTCCCGGATACATTATTATTTTTAACAGAAATATAATTCCCAAAAGAAGCCTCTCTCTCTCTCTTCCTCTATGAATGACCTTAAACAAGCTATTATCAAGTAAGAAAAATGTTAAAATTAAAAAAAAGAATCTCTAATGGTTGTAAAAATTGTACTACTATTGTCCTCGTGGAGTAAATCGTAAAAAAGATCTATTACTCGGTTGGAAAAGATTGTCTTTTTTTGTAAAAAAAACTGTATTACTAATGTAATACTTATGTCAATTATGTCAACTCCATATTTTGTAAATAATATTTGTCGTTCTGAGGGTTACATTTTGCCGGTCAAATAAATAAATTAAATAAATCCTTGATATTTCACGATTGTAGAGATCAAATGAAGAAATATTGCACCAGTCACCTGTGAACATGAAGTACAATCGTTAAGGAAGTTGTCAGATTAGGGGAAAGTGAGAATCAATTGAGAATCAGAATTAATTAATTTTAATTTTGTGCGCGCGTAGCGAATCGAACAAGGCTTGGAGAGACATAATATATAATATTTAACAAATAGAACAGCTTTGTCCGAACGGAGCACGGAAAAAGCTGTTCTATTTGCTTTATTATATATTTTTAAGTATAAATATTCAAGGGAAAAGTTCGATTTTCTCTGTGCAAAAATTCAAAAATTGTGCGTGCGCGATCGAGCTCTGATAAAGCACAGCTTTCAGCCAATCCGGCAGAGAGCGCGTATCGACAAGGGTATATAATAAAATATTGAAAATTACAAGCAGTCATTCTGATAACTATATTTTGGTCTGTAGGGTATGGAGACCACATCGCTGTGACACACGCCGGCAAGGTCTTTACAATGTTTGTGGCCTTGTTAGGTATCCCTATCAACTTCTGGCTGCTAAAACGACTAGGCCAGCACATTTTTAACGTGCAGAAACGCGCCATAACAAAAATAGAGGAAATGCTCTTCCATCAAATTCAACCACGATTTCTTCCAGAAAAGTGTTTCCTCATTGCTTTTGTTCTTGTGTGGATTATTGTGTTTATTGGAGCTGCAATTCAACAAGCAGATGAAAACTGGTCATTTCTTCACGGTGTGTACTGCTTCGTTGTCACTCTCACGACGATTGGTTTTGGTGATTTGATTCCATTGCACCGAACCAACGCAGGCATGAAGATTTTCAAGATCTTATTCACGTACTTTGGTCTTTGTATCATGGCCAACCTGCTCTTGGCTGCATTCAAAGTACAAGAATCGATAGAGATTTTGAAAGGAATATTATTCGGTCGCGATCGTTATACGAGATCTCGCATGAGGGAAGATGCCGAAGCTGGCGTTAGAGAAGGAGAACTGGACACTCACAGCGAGCCTGTGTGAATTCAAGACGTTAGTTTACTCATAGCACTAATAATCCTAGCAGATTAACTTTTTGTAGAGTGGAGCATATATACATTTATTATATCTTCCTTCCTTCCTTATTTTTTCTTTCTTTCTTTTCTCTTCTTATTTATGTTTTTGAAAGAGGACAAAAAGTAACTCCAAAAAGATGACTGTCTTTGCAGTACGCCCAATACTGGACTTTATGAAAACACACATGTGCGCACATGAAATCTTGAAATCCCAATCTCTCTCTCCTACAGGAGTTACTGAATCGAATTTCGAACTAAAACCAATGAAATATTTGCACTACACATGAACATAGTCATGACGTTTGGCGACCAGGAGTCCACTGAAAGAGAAGTAGAACTGGCTCTTGGATTTCGAAGAGCAAATTCTTATATCGTATTTCCAAGATTCAGAGATTCGTCAATGAAAAGGATGAGAACCACAAACTGGCTGCATGCATGATCACGAGACAAGAATGAACGTCTTAGTCGATCCTCTGCATTCTTATCAAGATCACCACACCATGCCTTCTTGCTTTGGTTGATCACTAGGTCTACCTGAATGCAGGAAAGTATAGTCGCTTCACCGGGAAGACGACTGCGCAAGGTCTACGTTAAACCATCTGAGTCCTGCTACAACAAGGGCTGGCTGACCGACGTTCAGGAGTCTGGCGCTTGGATGATGTCGCTTTGTCAGATAGTGCATGGAAGCAAGTTTGATCTGCTTCTTATAATTGCGGGCACGTCTGCGCATATCGGAACCATGAGGTCCTTGCGGCTGTCCCCGTGGCTCGTCATTGGTGCGATGTCGCTCCCCAGACGTACGATGCTCGTGTGTAATGTTTTGTTTTGAGAGGACTTTAACGGATTCCACAGCAGGAGGGTGCAGGTCTCAGGCTGCAGTGTAGGTAGGCTGTCCTCTTCCGTACTTACGTCCTTCACCAGCAACCATGATTTAGCGTTGACTCAAGTACTTCCCTAGATCCGCTGCGTTCACTGCAAAACCTCGAGGCGCCACCTGGAGGCACACAGCGGACGGTCTTCACCCTCTTTTCTTTTTTTCTTTATCAACTGGTACAAACTTAATACGATGGTCATCTTTCTTTCACGAGTTAAATAAAATCACATAAATAATAGTCGTAGAAACGTATTTTATTACGTCCCTAAAAAGGTATACCTGAAAACTAACCTATCAAAGCACGCATCACCAACTTTTTTTAAGATGTAAATTTACCACCGTTATGTAATGTTGACGGCTTACGGCAATTGCAGATTAATCGTGATCTAATCGATATTGACATTAGTGAGAGCAGATGTTCATAGTTATTATTGTGGCGTTAGTGCGCACTTTGCATTTACCAGAAAATGTCTTGCAAACAAGTCATCCCAAAACCTATTCAACGTTTCATCATTTTTATAACCTACTCTCTTCTTGGAGCGCTTATGTTTTATCTTCTAGAAAAAGAAGAGGCGAACAATTCTGAGAAGCATCGAGAAAATCTCCAAACTAATTTAACCATCCATTTTAAAAATCGCTTCAACTTGTCGAATGAAGAGGTCGAGAATTTGCTGAGGGAATTCAGGATGGCTTTTCAGGAACCCACAAGCCTAAAGTGGACAATATCGAATTCTTGTTACTTCATTATTCAACTTGTCACAACCATAGGTTAGTCGATTTTTGTTCAACACATTGGATAGAAACAGGTGTAACTCCGATATATAACTTATGCTAATTTGAGAGCATTTTATCATGGTGGCATAAGAGTGACATTTAACTGTCCTTTGTGAACTGCCATAGCAACGATTCAGTTACCTTGCTTCGATTCTCTTTCAAGGCCTATTCTGGGCCATAAAATCGCCTAAAATCGCCCCAAATCGCCTTGATTTTTGAGCATCTTTTGGGATAATTTTGCTTAAATCGCCTAAAATCGCCCAAAATCGCCCAAAATCGCCGTAAGTTTTGAGTATCTTTGGGGATAATTTTGCTTCAATCGCCTAAAATCACCTACGATCGCCCAAAATTACGGCGATTTTAGGGCCCGGAGTAGGCCTCTTTCAATTTCAATTTCAGTTTGGCGTATGAATAGGAAACGTTTCGATTGTCAGTCACTTGCAGTTAGGCTAGGATTGATAGGTTAATTTGTACTTTTAAGAAGATTTATAATTAATTTCTATTGGAATCGTTGAATTAAAACTACCTTGTATGAAAGTCAAATGAAGAATTGCGAAAAACTGATTACAGAACTGCATGGATCCCGGAATTCATGCGTCCATGCATTGTTCGGAGTTTGAAAAAATTTACCACTATTTTAGCACACAAATCCACTCGTTTGGCCGCGCTTCACAGGGATAATTACTGGCTATTATAATTAAAAAACTTAATATCGAAAAAAACAACTAACTAGAAAATAATAAGAAAATGTCATGCAAACAAGTCATCCCAAAACTTATTCAACGTTTCATCATTTTTATAACCTACTCTCTTCTTGGAGCGCTTATGTTTTATCTTCTAGAAAAAGAAGAGTCGAATAATTTGGAGAAGCGTCGAGAAAATCAACTAACTAGAAAAATAAATTAAGAAAATGTCTTGCAAATGCAAATCCCATGTAGTTTTTTATCACTCAGTACAGAAAAAAAAAACAGTTTTACTGCGACTGCAATGCATTTAAATATACTCAAGAGACCATAATACTAAGAGAGCGAAACTCAGTATTGATGTCTGTGCGATGTTCGCGGCGACTAAGGCTATTTTTAGTAACTTCGCCATCGCGCGCGCAAGGCTCTCAAAAAATAGAATTTGATTTTTGACGTGTGCACGGACGAGACCGTTTGCTTTCGACATTTGAATTTTATTGTTTATAAAGAGCCTTGCGTGCGCGATGGCGAAATTACTAAAAATAGCCTTAAGCTTAGTCGCCACGAACATCGCACAGACATCAATACCGAGTTTCGCTCTTTCAGTATTATGGTCTTTTGATATACTTGGTTTCGCAAAGTGGAATACAGAGTTCTATTCAGTTATCCATTTATTCATTTATGTATATATATCCCGGAACGAAAACAACATTTTTTGTTTATATTTCGTATATCTGTTGTAGATTCAATGATGCTGATCGTGATAAATGGTTTTACAATTTTCAGGGTATGGCAACATCACTCCTCAGACAACAATTGGACGCATGGTATGCATTCCTTACGCACTTGCAGGAATAACAATATTTGCTCTTTTCTTGCAAGCATGTGGTAAAGCAATCAGTGAGCATCAAAAGATTATTCTTTCCCATTTCGAGCAGAAAGTCCTCAAAAAGTCTGAACCTATAAATAATTTGGAAGAAAAATCGACACTGATGACTATTTTCGCAGCCAAAGTTCTGATCTTGATTTGTGCAGTGGAATACAGCAGTCGCACCAGTCACACATTCCCAATCATTCCTCGATGGTATTTACGTATGGGCTATGACATTAACAACTGTTGGTTTTGGAGATTTGATCGTAGGAACCCCCGACAGCATGCACATATTTAATCCCATCTTTATGATTATAGGATTAATTGCTGTTACGACAGCTTTAAACAACGTCGCCGATTGTATCAAGAATGGAAGTCTTTTTGGATTTAAATTTGAGTGTAATTCTTGTTGTTCAAAATGTAGATCAATGACATCAAGAGTTGAGAGCTGCCCAGAAGACCCATCACAAATGTAAATTTCAGTATAATTGCTAGTGCAGCAGTGTGGATATATCACCGCCAGAAATTTCGGTCATATCGCGGGCGCAAAGATCAGCGGATTTCGTCACGAGAAAAACAAAATGGCGTGGGGTTTTTTTGCAAAGAAATAGCCTAAGGAAAAGATATATTCGCGCCGGATATAGTTTCAGAAACTAGCTAGTTGAGATACTGACCGGGTATTTATACAGTCTATGCAAGTCCATGGGGTTTACAATTCTTAATATTTTCTCTACACGAAAGCTAACTTTGCAGTTATCAGCGTGAATCGGTTCAGTTTCGGGCCCACGAGTTTAAAATTACGGTCAGTAATCCTTACAGACATTGTAAACTATGATTCTAGTAAGTGGGTGTCCTGGTTATCACTTTGAAGTGGTAGTGGAAGTCTTCTACTTTTCATTCTTGTAGTTCGACATCTCCGTTTGCATTGGCATCAGCCACTGCTCTCTGAGATTTCTTTAATAGTGGTGAATTCATTGCAACATCTACCACACTGTTTACTAAGTTTGCCATGATGCACAGCCCCAAATAGCTGAAGAATGGCCACAAGACTATTGGATAACCTTTTCTTGGTTTATTGGTTACGTTTAGGTCATGTCCGGGTATTAAGTCTCCAAACCCAACCGTTGTAAAAGTGATAAAAAACAATAAACTCCGTCCAAAAACGACCATCCTTGGAGTGTCTGAAGAGCAGCTCCAATTAGGATAAGAGTCCAGATTCCAAGAAGACAAATCACAAAGGACTTCTCAGCAAGATACGTTGGTTCTCCTTTGAAGAGTTTCTTTTCGATATGCAAAATCCCGTATTTTTGCATACTCAACATGCGTTCTCCAATCTTCTGGAGGAGAATGAGATTGACTGGTATACCGACCGCTGTGAAGAAGATGCAGAAGATTTTTCCTGAATTTGTTTTCGGAGGAACATTTCCATACCCTGAAAGAAGAAAAATGATTGATAGCTCAGTCATTATTTGATGAATTATTTTTCATTTGTGCTTCTTTTCTTTCTTTTTTGAATAGTTTCTATAAGTGCATTGTTGTTTATGACGCCACAGTCTTTTTTGTGTGGATGCATTATTATTTATGACGCCATAGAACCCCTATGTACGCTGCAGATGTTTATGGACTCAAAATATAAACTTTTTAATTTCGGAGCAGTTATCATCTCATGAGCCAAACATCCAGCCATTAGGGAATTGTGCTCGTAGATAGATTTTTCAAACAAATAAACAAAAACAAATCAGTAAAGTAACTGCTTTTCTAAACAAACATATCTACCTAACAGAGCTAATTTCTTTGATAGCGTAGTGTTAGTACAAAGCGGAACGAGAGGACGTCGGAAGAGTATATGATTTATGAGTTTTGACGACTTCACATGTTATCAAGAGCAAACAACATAAAGACTCTCGTCAAGCAACATTTGAATCGTTCATGCATGCATAAAACAACTTTGCTACTCACTGTTCAACTGCATGCATTCAATAAAAATCTAGAGATCTTATTCACTATAGATATTATCTTGCTATAAGTCAGCCCGCGATTTTTATGAATCAGACTGCAAAAATAATACTCTATTTTAGAAGATTCCAAAAACTGACACCCTAACTGCAAACCAACTCTCAGAAACTGCCAATTATCGAATACTTACCCACTGTGGTCACAATTTGCATGGACAAAGCGAAGCCTTCCTCATAACCAATATCTTCGATCACCTTAAAAACACAAGTCCCTATAACAATAACTACAGAAAATATGACAAAAACGATCAGGTTTTGCTTGTAAGAAGCCATGACTGAGGTATTCTGGTAACTATTGATTGTTGGACACTGACCTATTAACTGTAAATAAACGAATGAAGAGACAAAGGACCCCTTTAACTGGCTTAATTTTTGCCATGGATACAAGCGTTCACAGGTGTTGCTATAATCATTGCAAATCACACCTTGGGGGTGGGGGTAGTGCTGTACTCCAATTGATCTCCGGACAATTTTTAGCGGGCTCACCACAAACCTCTTCTGACTGAGACGATTCGGCTCTGTTGATCAATGATGTCTAACCCCAAAATAACTTTGGTTTTAGCGCTCTTAGTTATCTTAGGGATAGCCTGCGTTGCTGGCGGTCTGCGGTTTTTGGGCGGAGGGAAGGGACGGCGATTTGTATGTTCATTTTCGAGGAAGAACTTTCGTATGTCGATTTATTTTGCCTGTGCTTTCAAATCATCACAACAATAGGTAAATTCACCTGGTTATATTTGCTGCTGCATTTAGTAGCTCATACAGTGTATGCTGTGGGTCAGTGAATTTCTTTACAAGTCATGGAATTTAAGATTGTATATAGCTATTTCAAAAAAGGTTGACGGGACGAATGGCGAATGGTAATCGGCGATTGGTGATTGCACGACCGAAAGGAAACTTGGGGTAACAAGAATTGCTTCATTTTCATTGATTAAATACCCAAGCAATGCCGGTACCATGCAATAAAGACCTTATTGGACAAAGTGGTCGATAGGCGATTCATATCTCCGCGCCGGATAGCGATCTAATAGCGTGACCACAGTTCCTTTCGGTCGTGCAATCACCAATCACCGATCGCCATATTTACCGTTCACCCCGTCAACCTTTTTTGAAATAGCTATATATATAGTGAAGAACAGGAATCTACTAACAAAATAGCAAGCACTAGAAATAAACTGGTTCTGATTCTTATGCACTGCGTTTGCCGTGACCAAATCCCATTGTTAACTGGCAGCCACGAATTTCATAGTATCTACCCACCCTTTTCACATCCATCAAAAGACGACCCTATCGGCTTCCTCCAGAAAGTAGTTGAGGACAAATCATTACAATCAAAAGGGCACCATTTATTTGATTGATTTATTAACCAGCTGTAAACAGGACCAATACTTGTTTTCTTGAAACTACCGCCAACAAATGAACGAAATGTTCCTTGCTTCTATGCTGTGCAATATGCAATCACGGATCACGTGATTAATTTGGGAATAATCATGTAGCTGATTTTGGTCCTATCACGCGTCACGTATAAACCCTTTGCTACCCTGTGTTTCAACAAGAAGATTCCTCGCGGCTATGTTCTGTACAGCAAGTCCTTCCTTTAGCAACCAAATATATTGTGTTTATTCCTCACTTTGACTTTCACTGTGAAACTTAGATAAATCTCGATAATTTTGTGTGCGTACTTTTACCAGAACAAGCATAAATGATAATGAACTTTCATGTCTCGCGAGGTGAATCAAATAAGTCCCGGATGCAGAAGGAGACCTTTTATTTTATAAAACCTCAATTACGTATTTTCAACGAAATTTTACTCCAAAATAAGCGACCCCTTACCCTTCTAGCAAAGGCTTTTTCTGATCCTCAGAATCGTCAGCAAGCGATGGAAAAAAAACTTACTTTCCCCTCGTTTCGTGAAGGGATCGATTCGCGACCCCTCAATTAACTTGAAGTAAGAATCCCCAGAAATGTATTGTTGAGGTACTGGCACTGTTTGCAAAAGCGAAAGTAACGCCCCGTGCTGCTTTTGGAATAGTTTACGGTATACTAAGAATCAGAGTCAATCAACTCTGCTAGAATCGATTGATTTTATAAAACAAATCGTGTTGGAATCTTATCAATATCACGATAAATATAAGATGGAGTACCATGCATGCAACACATGCAGCTAACGTTAACTCAGACTCGTTCATGCGTTCTATGATGGCGATGTTTACAACAAGTATTATAAACTCAATCCTGACAACTATATGTTTTGGTATATGTAGGGTATGGAGACCACATCGTTGTGACACACGCCGGCAAGGTCTTTACAATGTTTGTGGCCTTGTTAGGTATCCCTATCAACTTCTGGCTGCTCAAACGACTTGGCGAACACATTTTACGTCCAGAAACTCGCAATAACAAAAGGCCTATCCCGGGTCCTTAAGTCGCCGTTATACAGCAACTTAATGCAATTTAAGGCGTTCTAAGGCGTTTTAAGAAAATGTGGAGAAATTTGTGTAAGTTTTTAAAGCGTTTTACGACGTTTTAGGCGTTTTAAGGCGTTTTAAGGCAACTTATTAAAAGAGTTGAATTGACTGAAATTAACTTAAGGCTACTTTAGACTACATTGAGTATTTAAGGCATTTTAAGGCAACTTATGGCCCCGGAGGAGGCCTAAAAAAAATGAAGGAAAAGCTCTTCAGTCCATCGAGTTATGGCCAACCTGCTCTTGGCTGCATTTGAAGTACAAGAATCGATAGAGATTTTGAAAGAAAGACTGTTCGGTTGTCGCGATTGTCATATGAGTTGTCGTATGAGGGAAGATGACGAGGCCAGGCTGACGTCGTGAATTGTGTGAATTTAAGACGTTAACAAACAAACAAACAAACAAGCAAGCAAGCAAACAAACAAACAAACAAGCAAGCAAACAAATAAATAAACAAATAAATAAATAAATAAATAAATAAATAAATAAATAAATAAATAAATAAATAAATAAATAAATAAATAAATAAATAAATAAATAAATAAATAAATAAATAAATAAATAAATAAATAAATAAATAGATAAATAAATAAATAGATAAAACAAAAATGTTTTTTATAATCCTTACTACACATTACAACTTACAAAATCTACATATAGAACTAAAACTAATCAAAAAACTAAAACAAATCAAAACTACTCTTATAACTAATCTAAAAACTATGCCGGTAAATATGTACTGTAAAATTTATAAGGAAAGACTTGTGCGCATAAAAAGGCATCTATTGCCCAAAAAGCCATCTATTTATGAAACATTTTAATATAAAATAAGAATATATCAGGATATAATTTTGTGATCTGTTCAAGGCTATTAGTCTCTCAAGTGGAAACTGATATAATGGATGTTCAGAATCATTGAGTATATCTCTCCACATCCTCAGATCCTTTTCTCCGATTATCTGCTCGATGGGAGTGACACTCTCAAACTACTCGAACTTAAGAGCTCTTTCTGTAGCTTATCAATTTGACTTAAATATTTATTATATGACGCTCACCTACCCAAACTCTTATACAATATGTTAAAATTGACATAATTAATGTATTAAACAGGGAATAATGTAAATCTTGGGGAAAATTTGTTCAGCTCAACTCTTAATATTATTAACTCAAATTAAAGCAGTACATGGTACATTTAAATCAGCAGATCCCTCTGGTAACTACAAGTAATATCGTCTGCATATTTAATCATCGTACTGCAGCATAAGTATAATCTCAGCAGACTAACTTTTTGTCTATTGGAGCAGTGCAGTATATACTAATTTATTAGAGTGGATTTCATATATGACTGTGAAAACGGCACCGCACGGTCACGGCACGATTACGGCAGGAATTTCGAATGTTTTTATAGACAACACGGCACTGACATGGACACGACACGGCGCGTTCCGTTTCACACTCATACGAAAATTGCTCTATGACCTCCCTCCTCTTTAACCAAAAGTAAAAAAATAAAAAATCCAGAAAAGCCTTATACGCCTTGGGCTTATGTGTCGAGACCGAACGTGAACTGTTCGTAGCACGTAAGGCATACGCTAAGTTTAAGGGGGGTCGTCACGTACGTTATGGTTTAAACTGGATCGGTACCCTTAATTTTTAGATAAATTTGTCATCAAAAAGATGCCCTACCACTCGAGCGTGCAGGATCTGCTTACCTGTCTGCCTCTAGATTTATAGTTATGAGAAAAATAAACATCACTTATATTTTGGTGTATTTTCATTAGCAGGATAGTAATTGTGATCGTTTAAACTGTCCATCTAATTGATTAAAACTCGAAAATCTGCCATAACTTCAAAAGTTAGCCCAGTTTTTCTGTTTTATTTAATATCTGGAAAGCTTTCCTGAGTTTTAATATGGCAAAACTTCAATGTTGGAAACATGACTGAAAAATTGGAAGCGTCGTCTCTTGGCTTTTGAGCGCAACATGAAAATTTGGAAGCGTCTCTTAGCTATTGTATGTTTTGCGCGCTTATGATTGGAAGAGATATTTTAGCACAAGAGAAACTTAACTTTGTTTCAAAACAGGGTTAGTACAATTTTTATTTTAAAGAAATTTATCAGTCTGAAAACCAAGACATTCTCAAGTATGTGGGGAGTTGAAATCTTACTCGGACCATTACTTACTTATTACTTAAATAAAAGAAAATAGCTGGGTTTCAAACAGCTGTTGATCAATTTCGTTATCTGCCTTGAATGGTGGTCAAAAATTGACGACCACCATGTGCTCTCAACCAGAAAATATTCTACTGAAAACTTGTTTTTCAGTTGATGACAATTCCAACAAGGTTGAAAATCACGTCATGTGAATTGAAACCCAGCAATTAAAATCAGTGAAAAAGAATCAACATACGATCGGCCTTACGTACAAATCGTCCGAGATGTAAAAATCGTCTGATTTTGTACTTGATCGTCTCATCCTTGTGCGAATAAAGCTACTGGTGTGGAATAGTTTGGAATAGTTATGCTTGTGTAAGGATATAAGCAGCGTCTTAGCTGTTTGTTTACCAAGTGCTCTTCATCCATAAGATATTATGGAGTAATGATCAAGTGTAGTCTTATCATGGTATCAAATACCAAAATACGGAAACGACTCGCTCATAGCTCTCGATTTCCCTCAGTGCCTCACTTTTCCTTGATTTCCGTGTTTTGTTTTTTGTTGTTGTTGTTGTTGTTGTTGTTTTTTTGTTTTAATTGATAGTCGCCCCTGTCTGAGCCCGCTCACTTGAATAACTGCCCCTTTTTACGCGAAACCAAGAACAAATGATTGCGCCGTTATAACGTGAACTTCACTGAAAATGTTTATCATTCCTTTCACTGTATATCCGACCATTGCCGATTTCCATACATTTTTTGTTATCGTGTCAATTTCCCTATTCATACTTATCATATACTTTCTTTACAAAACCTGACAGCATTGTCTTGTTTCTGGTCCTGAACATAACAGTTTTCGTTATCCTGCAGCCATTGGAGAAGCAGAAATCAACGCCTCATTCAAATAACGCCCCACTTAAATAATGGCTCCCGTTTTTGAGTACAAGAATAATTGCGCATGTCAATCAAGAAGGTTTTTCCTATAAATATCGAGACTCTTTTCTCTGGAGACACAAACAACAAGAGTTATTCCTCCTGCTAGGGTTACCATACTCTAAACGTGCTTTCAAATCGAACTTAAGAATAATAATAATTTATTAACTTATAAAGCGCATTTTTCATGGCATAATGATAAAATGCGCTTAAAAAAATAATAACATATATTAATTTATATTTATTATTTCACACATCTGGACTTAGTAATAAGCTAACGAAGTCATGCATGTTAACTTGACCTTGTTCACATTTAATGGCAAGTCTTTAACTATAAGTCTTTATCACAGATTTCGACATCAAAGCATGTGTTTTTGGAATTATCTCCCACCGTCACTCACTCTTTAGTAACCAATACCCCAAATAACAATTAACGTTTATCGTGGTCCCCTCGCAGACGCAGAATATTATCACATTTCGAAACAGTAGACACGTTACCTTGGAAACTGCTTACTTTTGGGTTCTGTATCAAAGTCATTTACATTTTGGTTATTTCGTTGCAAGTAGTTGAAGAGACGCTAGATACATATTATAAACCGCGGCTACGGATTAATGGCAAGCTGCTCTGAGTACTTTTCTTTAATTTTTCATGACTTTTTCAATTCACCTTTTCTTATTCATGTGAGCAACGGCGCTATTGAGGAACAGAAAATACCCTGATGAAGAGAAAACAAGGTATGTCAAGTGAAATAAAATTGATTTTTATTTTATGAACTTTGTTTTAGAACGAAGTGACGACAGTTAAAGTGTACGTTACAGAATCATTAAAATTATCTCATTTTGTTATCGGCGTCTCCTGTGCGCGAACAAAATTACCAGTCCGTTAAGTTTTGACTCTGCGGATAATTACACTAGCTTTTATTTGCATTCTTGATCCGGCTTTATTTCAAGGCAAAGCATAGACGTTCATCGGTGAACCCTAATGAGCAGGTGTTGCTGCAGAGTCTGCTTTACTGGCGCTAAGTTATTCATATCTCGTTGTTCTATTGGTTGGTATTGAGATTATACTTCAATTTATCAACAGGGGTATAATTTCATATTGATGTTAACTCGCTAGAGCAATGACTGTTTAAGAATTGAATTAAGGAGTTGGAAATCGCTGGGATATTCGTTTTAAGGTCAGTGTTGAGATATTTCATTGCTTACGTTTCTACTCAAAGATTTTTCAACACAATTTTTTCGTTTACAGGAAATTTGCTGGCAGTTCGCTTTTCACCATCAAGCAGTGTGGACCGAGGTAAATATGCATAGGAAACGAAAATATACTTAGTTGATATAGTTAAGCAACCGTTGTTAAATTTTGGAATGATTTCGGAATTTCCGTGCAGTCATCCTAATTATCTCCTCAGGCGATCTATATTTACCAGTTAGCAAATAAACTTAGAAAGCTCACAATATTTAACAAATTTACCAGCACGAAGCTGGAATATCCCCTTTTTCGAATTCGCTTGATCAATATTCTGCGGCTCGTTCAACCAAAGCTGCGGTTTCTTTGCAAATATCTGTCAAATTCAACCAAAATTTGTTTTTGTGTTGAAAAGCAAACATACTTCTAGAGGGGTGGTGTTATTATAGAAAACAAAACTAATGATTTTAGGGTGAAACTGAACAACGATTACAAAAGTGCCACTCTAAAAGCCCGCGAGAATTTCCCCTAACGCCGTCAAAGTCGGTCATCAAGTTCGCCATTACTCACGCTCCAAGATACTCTTGATCATTATTAATTACAGAAATAAATATACTAGAATTATAGAAACACAGACATTTAGTTAACTATTCAAAGTACATCTCATAGTACTTCAGATTTTATGTTTTATTCAAAATGAATTTCATGAGCACTATTATGAAGATCCTTCGATTTATTGATAAGTCTCAGACCAGGCTCGCTTGTGGATTTAAGGATGAGTGAGTGAGAGTTCTTCGATGATCCCGTGGCGTTTTGCATCGCAATTTTCACCGAGGATTAGTCATGATTTCAAGTTAAGTAAAAATCGCATATTTTAGGGCTATAAGAGCTACCAATTAAGGAATGGATGTTCCTGTTAGCTTAGAGATGATGAAGTTGAAGGAAACCACTGACTTACTGAGATCATTTTTGAAATCAATTAATTTTTTTTTAATTTTTCATGATCATTTTATGGCATCCAAAATTTTGGATGTCGAGCTGGATTAAGGATTTAACGATTATACAATTTAGCAATCTGTCGCTGTCAAAACCTAAGATTCATTTGATTATTTGTCTGAAACTGAACAAAATGTCATTTACGTTCCAATCTGGAAACATTGTGGCTGTCTGTTCAAACCTTAAACCGTTGAAGCCAAACCGCCGAAAAGGCAATGTGGCTTACTCTAAAATCCTAATGAATAAATTATTGTTTTTGCTGATGTTATCAAAGGAGGACAAAAGAACAAAAGTGAAGAGAAAGAAAGAGTGATGAAAATGAAAAGAAGGAACTAAAAAAGGGAGAACCCAAATTTCCATGTGAAACCTGGAAGTGTTTGGAAGGCGAGTGGATAAAACGTCGAGAAAGAACAAAATTGGGTGAGATTTAGAACGTCAATGGCGTTACCTTCAGCGATTTTTTCCTCAACTAATCATCTAAAAAGTCTGAAATATTCATGGAAGCTAACACCTCCTTGTTAACAAATAGTACAATAGGATTTGTTGCCAAGCTACGTCCAGAACTGTGTGTATATATTTGGAAAAAAGTCACCGACAGCGCGTAGGAGATGACTGAAAGAAAAACCAATGCACTTCTAGACCATGCTTTCTTGGCCGAAATAGAAACAAAATTACAATAACAACAATATTTTGCTTCAATTTTTTTTATAACAAAAAAGGTTTCCATGACCTCCTGAGAGAGAACGCATGCGTACTTAAAGTCCTACAGAGAGCACTTGTAATCCACACCATCGCAATTAGTTTCTGGCTTCAAAACAGTCATTGTTTGAAATGTTGTTTTTTTGTTGAAACGACCCTTCCTTTTTTCTATCATTCGATACATTGGCAGTAAAATAACCCACAGTCATTCATAAATTATAATTCTTTTGTTGGTTAAATGGTGCGAATGCCTTTGTTCCAACGAAGCGCGGAAAGCCGAACTCCATGTAGTTCGTTATCTCTGCTCGGTAATGGTTTCTTCTTTTAGATTTTTTTTGTGATAAACTAAGTTCACGTGAAATTCGGTGGGATTTTTATAAAAGGCTCACACTTTATCTTGTCTAGAAACATCTCTTAAAAGCAACTTTCATCTCCCCGACGGGTTTTACTGGGGGTATTTATTAGATCTTTTAATCTAGATTGGCCCTTGTATCTATGCAAATACAAACTTAACTAAATGTAGTTATTTTCAGAGTCAAAAGGAAGCGGAACAGTCCTGTTTGGTGTTGCAACGCTCTGCATATGAAAAATGTCCTGAAGGTGAGAATGACAATACATATAAACTACTTACCACGGAAGCATAGGAAAAGTATCTTCTTCCATAAGATTAAAGCAGTAAAGGAATGACTCGGGCAAATTCTCGACGAAGAAGTTGGTGAATTCGCTATTCTGTGGTTTGGCCCGAAGTAAACAATATGATTGAACGTCTTTTGATGCATTTATTGATTTAAAGGCTGACAACTAACACTGCCAACAACTTAAACCTTATGAATCATTCCCGCTCTTCCTCCGCTAATGTTTTACTGTAATGTTTCCAGGATGTCAACAAACTCAATGAGGAGCAAAAGAAGAATATATCGTGTAAGTCAGTTAGCCACATTTATCTACAACTTATCAGGTAGTGATTTATTTGTAAACAAGGGCATTGCGGAGTATTTTTCTTGAATGAAAAAGTCAAAGCTGTTTTTCATATACATGGCTTAAGCTTTGATTTAAAAATCCCAAGCTTGTGAAAATGAAAAAGCCAACATCTGGAGAAACCGTCGTGATGACAAAGTGGTTCTCACACTATTATCAGTTTCAAGATTTTGTAACTTTGGTTTTCGTTTATTTTAATGTGTAGAAATGTGATAGTAATCCTGAGTGTATGGATAAGTAAGATGGGTTAGCAGTATATCTATCATGAGATTTTATCGCTTTCATTACAAAGAGAAACGATTTTGAGTTTCACGTAAACTGACGTTAATTATTCAAGTCAGTAGAATGGGAATGTGTTGATGGTGAAGTAATTATTTTGTAATTGGGTTACTCGCTCGTTCGTTGTATCGTTGAATTTTGTCGTTCCACTCGAATATTTTGTTCGTGTATTCGTTTATCATTTCTTCAATTTATTTTTCTAGCTTTGTTCGTTATTCATTCCAGTTCCTCCATTTTCCATCAATCCCTGATCCATCCAATTCATTTTGTTATTCGTTCAGTTATTCAACTCTATATGATTTCATTGACTGATTTATTCATTATTTTTGATATTCATTTTATCAACCATCTATCCATGCCTTCCTCCAGAGACCATTTGTCCTTCCATCCATCCATCCATCCATCCATCCATCTGTCCATCCATCCATTCGTTTGTTCTTTCATTCACATGCTTACCATTTCAACTGACTAATTGTTTCTATATTCTTGTTTCATTCAATTCTTCATGTATTTATGTGGTAATCTGTTAATCTGTTTATTCATTCATTCATTCATTCATCCATCATTCATTCAGTCGGCCAGTCATTTGTTCGTTCATTATATTCATTTGTTTATTCGTTATTCATTTATTCATCCACCCTACCCTCCACCGATCTTCGACTTAATTTTTTGTTTGTATGTTTGTTTGTTGATCAGTCGTTCGATAATCGGTTTACTGAGCTTCCTTTCTGGACCCCTCTTTCTAGCCCCCTCAATCCTATCGATTGGATTAAATGATGTATCGTTTCTCATTTGTCTGAAGCTGCTGAAGTATTATAGTTCGCGTGATATGTTTATCTTTCAGTGCCGCAATGCTATGTCAGTAAACACTAACGAAAACACGAACGCGTCGAATTCCCGCCGAATTTTTCGGGCATGCGCAATGCATTTTTCACCTGTGTCACCTGGAGGGGGGGTACTTCAAGTATATTTTGGTATGATTGCCCTCGTTTGTTTCAGTATTCTCACCACCAAAACGGCACACACGAGGCGACATTGAGTGCATCGTTGTCGGCAACAGCGATATTAATTGGTTCCTGTGTCAACGTTCCGTCACCGACTCACCAAGTTGTACAATTACGTCCTGCTTTTGCGGCGCCTGTCGAGACACTTGTGTGACTTAAACGATTTCGCCAAAGAAAGTCATCTCCTTTTCGTACATATTTTTAGCAAAAAAAGGAATTGAATTCGAACTTCTACAACCTTCAGCTGTTGAATGCTGTTTTGTATGCTTCGCAACGTCTCCCCACGTATCTGGCCCTTTAGCTTCGAATTCCTTTCCGGTAAAGAGGAAAAATTAAACTGCTATTTATTAGGTTTGCTTCACTCGTGAAGTAGGCACCTATTGTTCAGTAGAAAAGACACTTTACCAAAACGTTTTTTAACCTTGCAAATTAAGGTGGCCCGATCCTTATTTATTGGAGCATTTTCGATTTTTTCTTTTTCGTGCGAGTCAGTTTCGTCAACAAAGGGGTCATTGCTCTGGAGTGCAGGATGGTTAGTGTTCTCGACTTGGTAGCTTTATTTCTCCTCGGAAAAGGAATGTACATGTTGAAAATCGGTAAGAAACGTTCTTTAAATGTTCTGATTTATGATATACGATATGTGGAAGGAAGATAATGTTTGACTTCATCTTCAACTAGCAAAAATGCTTAGTACGGAATGCATGTGTTTGTTTTAGATTTCTGACCACACATGTACAATTTTTTTTTCTACTAAGCTTAGGATAGCATTTGTCTTTCGGAATAGATAGGAAGTCAGATTCAAATCATCTGGCATTTGTTTGATAGCCAACGGCAAATGCATTAGTATTGCAAAGTCATGATAAATCGAATACCAAGCGAGTTGTATGGTTAGTTTTGAAACAAAATATCTCAGATACAAACCCTCAGGGTTAGCACCTTATTTGCTGAAGCTAATCAAATATAGGCAAGTAAATTTGTCGTGGGGTTTTAAGATTATGACCTTTTGAAATTTTGAAAATGTCTTGATATCTGAGAGAATTTTCCACCTGATGAAGATAATAATCATAACATTTCCTTTAAATTCAAAGGCATTCTTGGTTGAATATCGAAATGTTAGCTAATGAGAAGCGTGCTTTAAAAATATGAACTACGCTCCAATAAATAGGATCGGGCCAATTAACTCAAAGAACTAAGAAATAACCAATTAAAAAGAGAATACGTAGCTCGATCGACTTTTCCTCTGATATCAGATTTTAATTTGCTGCATAAAAGCTGCTGATTTACTGTTTTTAACTTAGTTTATTTCAGTATAGACAAACGGTTTTGTCATTGAACTCAAAGTTGTTTGTCCACCGCGTGCACTCCCAAACGCACACTTGTCAGTCGTGGAAATTTCCCATGCTAATTCCATAAAACTTGTGGAAACTTTTGTCAATATTTTTAAACTGATGAAAAACAATCAAATCACCACCACTTACGCCCTTCGTGTGTGGAAACTTTGAAAGAAAAACAACTAAAAATAACGCTAAAAACGAAAGCGTTTCCATAGATACCATTCTCTCCCATCGTTTGCGCTTCCTTTGATATTTTACCACTAAGCATTTAGGGATTTCTATGACCTTTTTAAATAGCTTAAGTCAATACTTATTTGGGTTTGTTTCGTTTGTTTTAATTCTTATTTTGTAATCCCAAAAGAATTTTCAGGACATGAAACTTAAAGATTTTTCATTTCTTAATTACATCGTTTTATTTTAGAAAAAGAATCTTAAGGCTGGAAAGTCTCCCGCAAATCCAATGTTTTGAAGTAATCAAAATAATTCGTGTTAATTACTAAGCTAATTTCTTCATATTGTGTCAAGTAAGGACCATAGATACTGTTGCTACGTCGGATAAGCTAAAACTTTAAATCGAGATTGCGCTATGAAATAAATGTCCATTGCTAAAAATCATATACGGTTTAGTTTGATGTTGTGTAACGTTTGTAAACATTGACATAAATAGCCAATTAATGTTTAAATGTCCTTGAAATCGAGAAGTTTGTAGTTTTGTTTATCCGACCCTCCATATTCCTTTGGGGAAAACTTTACTCTCTCATTGGTGGAACGAAGCTCGGTGTTGGCGCGCGGGATCGGGTATAATGTTTTGGTAAAAGATAGACGCTTTTTGCTCTCGACTTTTCGACTTGTAACGGTGACAAACACTCTGTGAAAGAGGAAACACTTGTGCTATGATCGTACATTCAACAAAGTGGAAATCTTATCTTTGAAATAAGACGCGAATTTCGAGATAATAAGTCTGAGGATTGTGATATCAACAATTGCGCTTTGAAGATACACGCTGAGCTTCAGACACGCTTCACTTTAACAAAAAAATTCCAAAAAAATTAGCATTTTCATTTTTCCTGTTGAAATACTTCAGTGTAAATTTGGACTGGAATTTTTCATTCATTGGACTTTGCTACACAGTTTAACACATTGGTGAAAATATATTGTCAATTTACATTTAAGTCTTTGAATTTTCAATGATATTTTGAAGTAACTTCATAAAATTTCTACCCTTATCTTTACTATTACATATTTAATACACGCGTTCTTCTAAAAGCTATGAATAAATAACAGCCAACTTAAACGGCTGTATTCAAGCTGTCGCTTCCTTATAGAAATCATAAATTCGTGTACTCAAATTCAACATTAAGACAAAAATATCTACTACAAATAGACTAAATAGTCATTTACATTCACCCTATAAAAATTGTTTGTAAATGATTTCAGTAATTTTGCCATAAACGTATAGATTACGTACGATAATGGAGGTTGGTTCGACAAATTTTGAGCAAATATATATTTTATTGATCTTCTTCGATTGACTCAACCAATTTTCTTTGCCATCGGTACCGGCCGTTCTGTTCTATTTACCGTGTTAAGTGGTCATGCAGAATTGGTGTTGTCGGTTAGAAAACACGCGATGTTGCCAGAAACATACCATTTATTTTCTAGATAAGCGGTGGTTTTTCTAGACCTCGGCGCTTCAAAAAGAGTTCTTGGTTTTGCATTTATTGGACTACCGGCAAGATGATCTCTCCGTTTTTGCTAGATACTTTTATTCTGATAATTTATAATCGTTAACGAAACACTGTTCTGACCGTTTAGAATTCTTTCGATGTAATTAGGAATTGTGGGTTTTTATTGATAAACATTAACATTGTGCTCTATTTAGGAGCAAGGTTCCGAAAATTTCATAATGAAAACCCATTGTTTTCACCTCAAATACTCTATTCTTATCAGTAGATACAACCCTAGGTTTATCGAGAGAAACCATGCTTATAGACAATCGCTATTTCTAATTCCAGTGCGTTCTCAGCGGATGGACATTGATAATGACAACCAATCTCACCATGACACCTGCACCATTCAAATAACCACTCAATTATTGAAACTTTCTAGAAATGCAAATGTGACAAGCGACCATCATCCATGGTTCTGATAGGTGGCGAGATCTTCTCGCTAGAGCTGCTCGAACCACAAACGGTATGAAGGTTTTGCGTTAACCTTGTGTAAGAGGTCACTTTTGACAAGACCGAGTTATCTCTGGTTCCATTGTCCAAGCATTCAGGTGTCTGAATCGACTTGACTGAATTTTGAGGAGAGTTTGAAGTAAACCGGAGGTACTTGATGTTCTAACATATTGAACTAGATAGTTTTGGTTATTTATCCCTTTTTAAGACACCTGCAATTTGTCAATAAAAATGGATTAGAACGGAAGAATACGTAAACAACTGGCATTTTTTTCTACCAAGATGTCGAAATGGAAGCAATTATCCGCTCTTGTTAAGACCAGGGAATTCTTCGATCGGGTAAGTACTACTTGAAGTTATCAGTCAACTTGCCCTCAAACAATAGATGGGTGTCTACAGCGTCTTTATCGGAGTCAGAATATCAAGAACCAAAACCTGCCTGTAATATTTGCTAGTGAACTAGAAATAACTTTAATCCCGTAAATCTCTTGTTTTGATTATTTTTTTGACATTCTTAATCATGTATTCTCTTTAATATTGTACACTCGGTAATTGACAAGCGAGAGTGAGTTGGCAAGGTTCATCCTTCCTTTTAGCAGGTCTGAAATAACTCCATATGAGTCCAAAATAGTTTGATAATTGTAAATTAGGGTACCCAAGCCTCTCTACAGGTATTCTATTTAAAGCATCACAGATGAATCTGGTAGGTAAAAAACAAACCAAAGCAAAAACATGGGCATCAACGTAATTTTACTATCTAATGAACAATGTACATATAAAATGAGTCCCCTAGTTTAAGCTCAAGTTATTCAATTGTTTTTTGATGACAGGAAAAGTACTTCCAACTGAAGTCGTCCTGGCGCCATCTCCCGCTTCTCCTAGCGTCTAAATTTGCTGTAGTTTATTGTTATCTATATGTATGATAGATTAATTTACCTATGGCGCGTTTACTGAAGCAGAGAATGTTGCACCTGCATATATATATTAAAGTACTTAGTAGTACACTTTTCATTCGATAACGATTGATAAACTAGACAACCTGCTGGATAATAAACTGGCCTTTTATCATTTTCTATTTCGCTAAAAAGTATCTACTCACTTAATATTGAGCATTTTTTGTTATAATCATGTTTAGAGTCGTTGTTACACGTATTGAATAATTGAAAACTTGATGCTGTTGTGATGTCATTAGTACATTTTGTTTTTAAACGTTTTATTTTGATTGTGGCACAACGTGAAGTTTTCTTTTATTTGCAGGCTTCCGCCTCACCAATGCAATTTAAAAAACGCATCTTTTACAGTTAGACGGCTGTTTTTCTTTTATTAAGGAGCACAAAAAAGAACGAAAAAAAAAAGACGTTTTCAAATACGTTAAGATTAGTGTTGACATCATAAATCTTTGTTGTGCATGCTGTTATTTAAATCTGTTGTTGCTTGTCCGAACTTGCTGATTTTGTTGTTGTTGTTGTTTTCTTCTTCTTCTTCTTCTTCTTCTTCTTCTTCTTCTTCTTCTTCTTCTTCTTCTTCTTCTTCTTCTTCTTCTTCTTCTTCTTCTTCTTCTTCTTCTTCTTCTTCCTCCTACACCTCAACTTTCTCCATCGTTATCCGCACAAATGCAAATGTTTGTTGTTACTTGTTCGAACTTGCTGATTTTCTTCTTGTTTTTCTTGTTGTTGTTCTTCTTCTTCCTCTTGTTTTTGTTGTTGTTCTTCTTCTTCCTCCTACACCTCAACTTTCTCCATGGTTATCACAAATGCAAATATTTTAATGTTCCTGTCATAGAAAAAGCTCAATCTGATCGTGCTACTACTCAATATTATTATCGCGAACTCTATTATGTCGTGTTTGCACTATGCGAATATAACGTATCAAAGCGAAGCTATTCTAGACTATCCAAGTAATGAAATAGGTCACGTGGCTATTTTTATCAACACTATCAAGGAAGCCATTTCGTCTACCCGCAGCAATCGTTCAATATTATAAGCAAAGTCTAGAAAATGTCAATATCATTAGTACTATATAACAACTACATAAAACGTAGCTTATTTTTCTTCTATATCACGTTTCCATTTGTCCATGATTTCAACTGATATCAGCGTAATGAAGAATGAAATCAGGTTTTCCGTCCTTAGTGGGGTTGGGATGGGTGACTTAATCCCTTTTAGAGACGAACTTCATATTGGTTTCGCATAGATTTCGCCGCCTCTTCTCCCTAGGGAGTGGGGGTGGAGAAAATCACGGGAAGGGTTGGCAAGGTTGTTAGTGTGATATTTTTCTTATTCGAATACTCACTGGTTTCGTCGTGAGCAATAATAATAATAATATTAATAATAATAATAATAATATAGATGATAATAATATAATAATAATTAGTGAGTATAGAGCACTGATTTCGTGCGCAATTTTGAGATTCTGGCAGTCATTACAGATCTTCCTGAGTGTATGCTTCACTTTTTGTTGAGAAGTTAATTAATAACTGCAAGTCTTTTAATTTCACATAGCTTGTCTCGCCTCGTTTGTCATATTACAGTCATATATTTATCTTGAGGCTATTGTTCTATTGTCAGATTATTGCCCTCTGGGGCTGAATGATATTTACAATAGCGATGGGCAATCAGCGTATCACCCCATAGGAAATTTCATCAAAATATCGATGCTTATCGGATGTGTTTATTTGTATTTCTTCCATTCAATCTATTTGACGTTCGGTGTCTAAAGCCACTAGGAACAATTTTCCGGTCGTGCAAACTCAAATTCATTTTCAGAAAAACGTCGAGATGACTGAAACTTCTGAAAAAGACAGCAAGGTATAGTTAATAACTTAGGGATTTTTATCATCTGTATTTTATTATTTATTCAAATAATATGTTTAATTCAGAGAACTAGATCATACGGATAAAAGAGAATGAGATTCGTATTTGGTGTCTTCATAAAATCTTGTTATGCAGCTCAGATCGCCTTGATGGATTTTATTTTTTCTAGTTATACTATTCAGCTGTTTATATGTCAGTTTTAATATGCTTGTCCAGAGAATTATTTAACTTAAAAGATGAGCATTTCCTATGGGAGTTTTCTTGTTTCTTTTCTTGTTTTGCCATTCCGAAATGTCAATATACGTACAAATTAAGTGTGATTCGATCCCTTGCCGGATTCGAGTTTTTAGAAAACTGATGAATATTTTCATTTTCTTTTAGTGGTGGAATAAATATTCAGGTGCCATCTAGTCGTTTCATATCTTTTTATTTCATGAAAGAATTAATTCGAGACTCAATATTAATATTAATAATAATAATACAAAGAAATTCAAAAGCCGTCTGGGCTTAGCTGGTTTTTCCCCAGCAAATTTTACACTCTTTGACAAAAACACACATCTAAAAATTCATCTGTTCTTATCAAATTCCTAGCAAAAAATATTGGATTATAAAAATAATTGTAGAGTTAAATACTCTGTTCTGTAGCCGCACTCTGTCAGTTTGACAAATCAGTGCAGTTTGTCATTCTTCAGGCAGTTTAATCTAAGTTCAAACGAGAAGTGAATATATAACTAACAGAAAATATGACGATGCTATCTCAGTTCGAGACTGCTTTTGGAGAGAGGGAAAAAACATATATTGGTGTAAGTGGGAACTCTTTCTTTAGCTTCATTGTTGACATGTCATTCATCTAGATTGGTGCGTGGTTGTTGATCATCACATGCCCAATTATTTTTGTTTTTTCTCCCCTACATCCGCCGTTTTAAACTTGCCGAACTTCACCCCTGAGCGTGAATCTTCCACAAAGTCAATCTTCTTTTAACATGAGACACGTGTTTGAATGTCTTTTTCAGGTTCCCGGCAGTTATGTTTTCACACCAAACAGAGAGGATGTCATTAATTCAAGGTAACATCACTCTTTTTTCTTCCTTTTAAATGAAGTCTTTAATTTCATTGACCTTAATATATCGACTCACTGCTTGCAGCTTTTTGTGAGTTAGTTATTTGTACAAAGTAGTGCATGTTTGCCGGAGAGAAAACCATCAAAAACTTAAAAACAAAATATAATGAGAATAACTAAAATTTTCAATTCCGGCAATAATGCAACAACATACTTTTTTCGAATAATTCTGGTTGCTCTGGCAACATTTTGATTTTTTCTTAAAAAACAAAATTATTTTCAATTTTTGCACTTTCTTAACGAAATACACATCAAATTTGACAATCCTGATTTCAATCATTTTCCAGATATATTTCTATCTGATATTTTTAACTCCTCATGAAGTCGCCACTTCTCTAACATCATGCTTTCTGATGATAATTCATTCATTAAAACTCCGAAGACTAAATAAACCGTAAATTTTAAAATGTCAAGTCAAACCGTCAATCTAGTGTCCAATAAATGTCCATATGGACTTCCGGGTTATTCAAAGAGAATTGTATATAAATCTTAAAAAACACCAAAGATATTGACCTGTGATTGACAACTCAATGCAAGATCAGTACAGTATAATGTTTGTCTGTTCTGAACTTTTAAAGTGGTTCAGAAATTAATGAGTATGTCTTTTTTATCACTGCCGTCCCATTTTTGTGCCAAGACAAAAAGTGACGCGTTCAAAAGAAATTTCCAGAAGCTTGAAAGGGTCTTCTGGAAGCTTGAAAAGATCGGAAAATATCATACATACGGAAAAAGGCACTAATCGTATTTACATTACGGTAATAAAAATATGCGTGCCAGGAGCCTGACGCATGTGCTATATGGGAACTGTATGCAATTTGAGTTTCAAGCTTCAATTGATTCATCGTTCCCTGAAAATTCGCTTCTAGCTTTCGTGGCATACATTAGGAGATTCAAGGTGTTTACTATAGTATTTGCGATCCGCCATTTGGCCGTCTGCCTTCCCAATTAAGTTACATCTATCATGAGTCCCATTGACACCTCCAAATTCGGAGTTCGTTCATTAAGGACTTGTCTTATCTCTTATTCATCTTTATAATCCCTTAGTCATTAGTTATGTATTAGAGTTCTTAGAAACTTAACAATGAAAAGACGCAACGGCCAATTAAATACAGCTGTGTCAAAGCGACGTCGAAATTACTCAAACATAGTCCTCGGTAGTAACATGCGCATAAATACACTGAGACAACAAAAGCAATCTAAGAACGTTATCCACCTCCAATGAATATTGTGATGGCTTGTCTTTCCCATGCTACAGCCAGCTTTGCTGACGGTACTGATGCTTTGCCAGTAACTGAAAAGCATGATGTCAAGGAAAGAGAACATGACAAATGATGATTGGTTTTACAATTTGATAAACCCGAAATACGTATTACGTCTTTTTGATATTTCATTAATATTTCATACAGCACTTGATATTTCTTTTCAAGTGCTGTATATCTTCCTTTAAGTACGAATGTTTGGTACTTCTTTACTCTCTTTTATTTAAAGCTATCAGCGGATGGATGAAAGGCCTACAACGGTGCGCAGAGCGATGCGCGCAGTCATATCTCAGCAGCGGCGTATTTAGGTCACTTCTTATTTTCTGCACGTTACAATAGGGTAGATTTCGTATGTCTGTGAAAACGGCGCCGCACAGTGACGGCACGGCTACGGCAGGAATTTCAAATGTTTTTATAGACATCGCGGCACTGACACGGCCACGGCACGGCGCGGTCCGTTTCACACTCGTACGAAATCTGCTCTAATGTTCTGATTGTTTCACTTGTTGTAAGAAGTACCATCGTACATCACGGTCCTTGTGGCACTGTCCTCGGTTGCAGGAAGGGTGGATAGCGTTATTTGTTGGACAAATCCTTATCCATGCACTGGATAAATTTATTGGATAATTACACACCTACAAAAATACTCGTTTCTGATTGGCTGCAAATATTTTTATAATTAATTGATTGCATACATCCGGGAACTTTGCTTGTCAAATGTGCAAAACCTCAGTGAATCGAAAATGTAGGACTTTTAGGGACCTGAAGTCGTACTTTAATGACCTTGATGAACCTGAATTTGCCTTTGAAATACCTGAGCTTCTGAATTCAAATACGGAAGGAAATAATGAAGAGTCTGGAAAAGTTGGAGTGGAAGAACAACAAGATGGAACCGGACGGAACCGGATTTCCGGAACCCGTCGGAAATCAACGCTTTCAAAACGTCTCGCTCGAAGAGATTTCTTCCCTAAAGGCGAAGTCAATAAATATGAATACGGCAAAAACCACGAAGACCTGGGTGAACACCTTTCAGTGCTGAGCAAAAGAAAGAGAGAGAAAAAAAAAAGACAAGACAAGATATAGAGAACATTCCACCAAGAGAACTTAACATACTCCTCGAGAAGTTTTATGCTGAATAGCGAAGGCGCAACAGTGACGTCACAACTCCGACACACAAACCAAATTTTTCATCTCCTTGAGCCCGATTTCGGTACTTTGGATTTTAAACATAAGCAACGTTTTCATAATAAAATGTAGGTTTCTCCTTGTTCTACTCAGTACAATTACAGCTTCATAATGTTTGAGTCATACATCTATTACGCGCGCTATTTTTAGTACCGCTGCACAACGCTATTGCGTAAAAAACTGATAGACTACGAACCTGAACGCTATTGCGTAAAAAACTGATAGACTACGAACCTGAACGCTATTGCGTAAAAAACTGATAGACTACGAACCTGAACGCTATTGCGTAAAAAACGGATAGACTACGAACCTGAACGTCTCGCCGTTATGCAAGATATGTAATTTTCAATTTCAAAACAATCTACATTTTATCAATTTTATAACTTAATAAAAATTGAATTATAAAAAATTAATGTGAGTCACTGTTTCGCAGCGTCATGGTGTCAATGCGAAAGAGCGGTTCGCCGGAATTTGTAGAGTTTTCCTCCGTTGTATTTTTGTGATTAGAATTTTGTAGGTTTGTTATTAATAGGAAGTTCCACCTTAGTTTTTGAAGATACTGCTTGTATTTGATGAAAGAGGCTGAATACTGACTCATGCTACGCACTCGTGGTATTAAACCGCTTACATCAAATAGGCGCGGTATTTTTCATTAATTCTTTAGGAACGGTGGAATTTCTCATACAAACACCATCATTTTATCCACTGGATGATAATTTATCCAACAGATAGTGTTATTCACCTTTCGTGCAACCAGGGCCTGAACCTCATTAGCCGCGTTGGCAAATGAGGACATTTTCATTTGCCAGTCGCTTGTTAATATCCACGAGCTCACTTTCTACCAGATCCACTAGTTCCCTTATTACACAATTCAGTACTTATACAACCAGGTGTCTCGCTGCGTTTTTATCGGTGGTTACCCCTCGATTTTCTGTAATTCTTAAAAAATTATACATTAGACACTTAAGCAGGGAACCAAATCGTGTACATGATGTCACGTATTTCTCTATGGCCTAATTTTGGCATCATACCTTAGTATGCCGTTATGTCTGGAATGGAAGGTTTTTTCGTTACCTGGAGTTGCGTTTCAATTTTTATTAGACAGGAGAACATAACCAAGAGACAGAGACGCGTGCGTCACGTGATGTGACGTGTTGCCCCGCTGCGCGCGCAGAAAATGTTTCAACAAATAGATTTCATTTTTCCGTGCGTCTGTACTCTAATCGATGCACAGATGACGTCAAAATGTGGTGAGAACAAAAAAGTACGCCACGATACGAAGTTTTGACGTCTTTTGTGCATTTGTCATAGTACAGACCCACAGAAAATGGAATCTATTTGTTTTATATATTCATCGAAAACCAATCAGAGCGTACGTAATATACAATGACGTCATCTGTGCATGTGTATTGGAATCACACACGGCTCTCGACCAATCAGAGCGCGCGTGCGTAATTGTACCAATTATTCATTTATTATCTAATAAATATTTTCCATGCATGACAGCGTTCGGAACGAATTCTATAAATAGCTCAAATTCGGGGCAACACGTCCGAATTATGATCTAATAACAAGCATAGTTTAATATAGTTCTTGCTCCTGTAGGTTTAGATTGCGTTACAGCACAACATGTGACACCTATTATCGTGATTGGTCAGATTCCATAAGCTTGACTTCCAATAATGTCATGCCGGGATGGGAAAGGGGTATATTTGCAATGGACTCTGTACATAGGTAAGTGGTACTTCATCGCGAGCTTGCTCCTATCAGAAACTGCGTTGAATGGGTATCCTGTGGCAACGACAGAGAGAGAGAAGACTGGCGATAGAGGGACAGAGCAAAGATTGGGGTCGCTCTTGTCCTTTCTTGTCATAGGAAGCCAATTCCCTCAAAAGCTAGGAAGTAGTTGCTTACGAAGGAGTCTCAATACTTTTTGATCTTGTGACTGGTGTCAAATGGCAATTTTCTATTGGATGAGCTAGTCAAAATCAACATCGTACTTCTACTTGCCATTATCTTCTTCAGTTTCTCCACTATAGAATTCTTCGTCAGTTATAATCTCTAAGATCTTATGGGATATTTTATGATTTTCCATTTCTTTTTTCACTCAAATTAGCCTCCTTTTCATTATTTGATACTCTTCTCGTCTTTCTTTCCATATCTGAAACAGAAACTTGGACGAAGAATTAGGAGAAGTATACTTTGACCGAGTCAAGCACAGCACAACTGGAAATTTGAAATGGAAGTTTGACTTTAGTAGCTGTGGCTTACTCGTCGATGAGGTGACAATATGTCTGAGCTATCTGGAGAGCCATGGTGGGGAAATCACTACTACCATCGTAGGGGATGATGGGAAGAAACGTCTTCGATACCTAAAAGGTAATAATAACATAAGCTCGTACACATTTAAAAACAGAAGCAATTAATTCTAACTCGCCATAAGTACAGCGTGCGCAAACTTGTCGAAAAACATGACCTGTCTTTTCATACCGTACCTGCATGTGATATTAGACATATTTAGCAAATGCAACGATCACATGACTACAATGATAACGTTTTGACGACACATTCAGAATCCCTCTTTAATAGGACGTCGGCGACACCCAATCCGTCAGGGCGCACGGCGTCCTCTTTCATCACGCGTCGCTTTTGCTAAAACTACAGTAATTCAGCGCCGACTTTGGTTACTAGCTTTTTATGACCTGTTGAACCCCTCCACAACGGCTACCTTCGGGACAGATTATGTGGTCGTTGTGGAAAGGTGGCCATTGTACAGAAGTTTGAGTATAGAGTAAATGTATGGATCAGATCGGGGACCACGATGGTCGGTTGCTAGGGCTTTTCCTCCCGGAAGCCTCAAAACTGAGCGTTTTAGGCCTTAGACAAAAGTAGAATGCATCAAATGTGACAAAACGTGGTGAGGAAGTAGGTTGATAAATTACCTGTTAATTGGTGGCAATTACATCTCGTGAGACCGCTATTGTGACGTCATTAATGATGTCCAAATTTGGCATCAGGAAAAAAAATTCAGTTAAGAAATAGTAAAAAAACATATTAGTTTTTTCTATAGAATTCTATGATTTTTGGTGAAAACCCATCTCAATCAGATTAAAGGGTGCGAAGTTACAGCTAATGAAAGAAATTCAAATTTGCCGCCAAATGACCATATATGGTCAAAATTAAGGCTATTTAAACGCCAATACAATGAATGTATTGGTGCAGCGGCAAACACAAAGTTGCATAAAATCAAAATTGTAGTTTTTTCAATTTGGGATGTGTGGTGTTATGACGCATTTTCTTCACAAAAACCTCATAATGACGTCATAATGACGTATCTAATGACGAAAACGCGTCATAACACCACACATCCCAAATTGAAAAAACTACAATTTTGATTTTATGCAACTTTGTGTTTGCCGCTGCACCAATACATTCATTGTATTGGCGTTTAAATAGCCTTAATTTTGACCATATATGGTCATTTGGCGGGAAATTTGAATTTCTTTCATTAGATGTAACTTCGTACCCTTTAATCTGATTGAGATGGGGTTTTCACTATAAACGTTCTTTTTGAGTATCAAAAATTTCTATAAAGTTTTGAACATTGCTTAACAAGTTTTTGATGTTGTTACTAAAAATAGGTATCATTTATGACGTCATAATTTAAAAAACTTCAAAAATACCTTTACAATTGTAGAAAAATTAAGGATTTTCTTGCTAATGAACATGTTCTAATATTTTGCTTCATTTGGAAAATAAATTACTCCTCTGTAAGCCAAAAATTGAATTTAAGAACCTTGCGGGAGGAAAAGCCCTAGCAACCGACCATCGTGGACGGGGACGGGAAATGCTGGCCGATGTGGATCAGAGGTGGTCGTTGTGCAGAGGTCTCAATTTAGAGTAAATGTATGGATCAGATCGATGACGGGGATAGAAAATGCTGTCCGTTGTGGAGAGGTGGTCGTTGTACAGAGGTTTCAATATCGAGTAAATGTATGAATCGGATTGATTGAAGGGACGAGAAATGTTGGCCGATGTGGAGAGGTGGCCATCGTAGAGAAGTGGCCGTTAGTTGAGCTTCTGGTATGTTCACGACAAACCAAATGATATGAGGCAGCGCTCTAGTGGGACTATGTTTATTCATTAGAGCCAGCACTATCAATGTAGCAGAGCCAGCGGTCTTTGATAAAGTAGTGTTGACGATTTTTGCTGACAAATTTATCCGCGTTGGAATTTTATGTGAGTGAAAAACAGTATGGCATGTATGCGACAGTCATTATGCTTTAACTGTAACGTCGCCGTAAATTTGAATGATGAATGGGCATATTCTTAGTATCTTAACTGTGGCCGTGCGAATATAGCTAATTTCGCAAACATTTCGAAACCCGGCATTGAACATAGAAGCCTTGATCGAAATGAACATCGGGAAATTTGTTGATTAATGGGTGATTTTAAAGAAGCGCTCAGACGTGGACGTTTCAAACAGCGACTGAGACAAATTTTGGTATTCCAGGTGCAGCGATTATGTAGCGTATTTGATAAAACATATGAAAATCCATTAATTATTAGCCTATCTAGAAAGCATTTTGATCTCAGCTTCTGTATTCGATGATTTTCTGAGGGTCAATGTTTGTGCAATAGCCGTTTCCCAAGATACAGTTAGTGAGTCCTGTACTAGCTAAAGCCTCGTTCTCGTTACACTAGCTGTTTCTATATTTTGTTATCATGTAAATTATATATTGCTTAATTAGCGACTAAAGCTGCTTTATTAGCAATCATCATTGTCAGAACGCACTGAAACTTTGGCTAGTAAAGGACTCGTTCAGCTGTATCTTGAGAAACGACTATTAGCTATCCGCATACCTTAAGATTCTCCATTCGCAAGAAATCTGGCCTAAAATGCAATTATCATTGTTACCATATATGCAGATGTTACCAGCGCATGCGCAGAATCCACATCACCGTATTCGTAACTTTACCATTAATTATTGATAAAAGCATATATTGTTATTTACATGGGAAGTTCTTTATTTGAAAAACCCGTGCTGACAATAGGCTTTAATGGCTTAACATCATCACTTAAATGATCTTTTGAAATGGTAAAGATAATTGTTCAAGCTAACAGCAATCGATTAGTCTTATTATTACATGTCTCATGGAGAGTTAATAGTACAAACCTTATTTCAACCTCAAACCTAACCACATCAATAACCGGCTCGATGTGTACTCTGAACCCTAATCCATTAGACCCCTCGTATTTCTTTTGTGGAAGAAAATAAATATGAGTTTTACGATAAGATCTTGAAGTAACTGGTCACTAATAAAGCCCACGTACAGGAACTATAGCTTTCGGCAAGAGTCAATATGTAGTGTAGATTTCGTATGACTGTGAAAACGGCACCGCACGATCACAGCACGGCATGGTTACGGCAGGAATTTCAAATGTTTTCAAACTGAGATATCACGGCAATTACACGGTCACAGCACGGCGCGGTCCGTTTCACACTCAAACGAAATCTACCCTAAAGCATTAGTGCTGGTTTAACGCCTGATTTCGTTTTACTTTTCTTTTCTTCTTTACTTCGTCTGTTCGGATACTTGATACCGTTGTTAAGTCATCAGTTCCAGGTGTTTTACACGCATAGTAACTTAGTATCATGCACACTTTGTTGGAGTCAGCATGCTTATATCCGAGCGGGATGGCATGGACCACATTAAAAACACGATATCAAGTTCAAGAGAGGTTTATGGTTATTGATTTGATAAACTTGAGCCCTGATCTTATTTGTCAACCTAATATCAGTACCAAGTAGCAGTTCATTTTGCGATTGAACCTGGGAACATTTCTAAATCAAAACATGTACATTTGCTTTTTTCTCTTCGTTGCATGGAACAAAGGTTGCATTGGCTCATGAAATATGACCCATTTCCAGCAGCTGGTTTTGTTATTACGAGCACAATATGGGAGTGGGATTGTGTTTTATGATGGTGTAAAAATACGATCCTTTGGTATATGAACTGATTTAGAATAAATCGTTTATAAAGCAGGATATGAATGATCAGTAGAATAGTATCAATTATAGATTTTGTTTCAGTTGGTTAAAGCAAACAAAGAAGAAAGAAAGAAAGAAAAAGAAAAGGATTTTTATTTTGTTTTCGTAACTGATAAGTACTAGTTTTGACCATGCGCAGATCGAATGTTTTTTGCACTTATTTACAATTCTCTATCATCAAAACTTCAACAACTGAAATCTCACCAACATGCAAGCCGTGTTGTTGATCGTACAGCCAGATATCAATAAAAATAATAAAACGCTTTGGGGTGAATGTTTGGTCTAGAAA
This sequence comes from Telmatactis stephensoni, assembly GCA_029948255.1. Taxonomy (NCBI): domain Eukaryota; kingdom Metazoa; phylum Cnidaria; class Anthozoa; order Actiniaria; family Isophelliidae; genus Telmatactis; species Telmatactis stephensoni. The sequence goes on from JALIZF010001809.1 coordinate 352,588, forward strand.
GGTAACCACCAGAGTGATTTGATCTTGTTTCTCGGGAAAGTCACGGAATTATCGATCGTCTGTACATACAATCAAGAGAACGCATGGAGGGCCGTACCAAACGCGTCTACGATCGCTACCGATAAATAATCAATATACGTTTTATTGGTTTTTACTTGTAGATTATATGGATGTTATAACAATTCACTTATGCCCTGTGGCGGAATAAAGGTTGTGGCATTATCCTGAGATCTGTTTCCGTATGTCCTCATCTAGACAACATCATAGGCGCGAAGTTATAGATATGTGGACTCGAAAAAAAATCGTAAAGTGAAAGAGAATTGATTTCCTTTATTCAAATCTCGACTCGGCATTTCTTTTGATGTCTGGGTCCAACGCGGAGGTAAAAGTAAAAAGATTGAAAACAAAGACGCATGAATGAGAAGGGAGTTCAGTTTGCGCGTGAAGAAAGCAATGATAGCTTTATTTATCTATATTAGAAGAAATATACAATGGATTAAAAATTAACGATGAAGACACAATGACACTCGTGTTATTTTTTAAGCATCTCTTTTTGGGGGCAAATAATCCTTACAAAACGACCGGCAAGCGCTTACAGTAAAAGACGTTATGTTTCATCTCCTGTAACCTATTCATATCTAACGCCTTTTGAATGGAAGCGCTCATAATTGTGAGTGTTCATGATCATCAAAGCTTTGAACAGCAGCGCACTAGATCTCGATTTTTTAGATGAAAACCTTTGGAATAATTGAAGCATTGTGTCGCAAAAAGTGACGTTTGGAATTCCGCAATCAGTCAGTGGTCGAGTATCAGTGTTGGTTGTTTTTTCTTTTCCTTTTAAGGCCTGATTATTAAAGTCTTTTTTAATTTTTAACGACGTCCTTATTTATAGCACAATGCAAGTGAAATTATTTAACTCTAAATTGCATTATATTTAATATATATTAGGATGGAGGAAAGGTTAAAGCTGATTTGTATTTCAGTATAACCAACATCTCGAAGAAGATGAAGAATGATTTTAATTTAATTTTAGTTTTAAAAGCTCGGTAACAATGAATTATAAGGTTTGTGGTGTTGCTTTCGAAAGAGCATGACGCGTCACCTTAATGAGGAAGAAAACGGATGCTTTGATCTACCAAGTGTATCCTATTCACCTGCCTCGATTTTCCAGCTTAAAAAGTAAGACTATCTTGTATTAGGAGTCGTTCCGATAAAACACATTGTTATGAATGTTATCAGGGGAAATAGAACGTGGCAGAGAGACACGATAATTAGAGAACCAGTGAATAGCTGTTTTGGTCAAGGAAGCACTTAGTCATTTTGTTGAACCACTCATTTAAAGGGAATTACATTCACATTACGTCCTTTAATTAGCTGGCTTGCTTTTAATCTTTCTTTGGAATTCTTCTAAAAACACATGATTGGGATGTCAAAAGGCGTTTTCTCGTTGTGTTTGCCTCGACAATTGAAAGCACAATTTGATTTAAAACTAATTTCAATGTTTGAAAGCGTCGTATTTCATAATGGACCTTGCTACGCTGTCGGGCAAATACTCAAAATGTGGCTTCTAAAACAAATGATATTTACTTTACAGCTGACCTGAAAAAATAGAAAAAAATATAATTAAAAGATAAGTAAATTTCTTAGGCAAATTGCTGTTACTTCTTATTAGGAAAGTAATCCCAATTTTCCATGTATTCCTATAAACACTGCATACAAATGCTCTCAAGTTGAACTGGATGCGTAATTAGAACTAAATGATGACATCGATAAGTCAACTTCTAGGGACACTTACCTTTGTCTTTCTTCATTAGAGCGTCATCAAAAAATGTGTATTTTTTACCACGTTACAAGTGGTCATCTAGTTACTGTCGGTTCCCATCTTTAGCCCTTAAATTGACCCTTTAAATGCCTACCCGCCCTGTCATCGTTCCCGACTCAGATTCATTCTCATATATACGAAAAAGAAACCGAAAAGGAAATAAGCTTTGTCGCTTTATCTTTCCTGAAATACTGCAGGCATCTTATTCCAAACAAGATTTTAATTTGGGCTTCGTTATGTCCGTGGATTCTTTGTCTAAAATATGCAAAACCAAGACAGCCATGTGTTTCAAATGGCAAAATAATTTCAATTAGTTCAACGTATCTTATTACCCCTAAAAAAATTCATTAAGTAGTTTTGGTGTAATCTTCCTGTTTTTATATCAAACCAAACAAAGGAAACTAGAAAGCTGACTTAATATTGACGTCGATTTTCTCCATCTTCAATTGAGCAAGTGTACAACAGGGGTCTTTTAATTGGTTGCATATCAATTAGTAGTGTGTTGACACCTGTTCTTGTGAGGTATAAACATACCTTCAACTGCCTCCACTTTGACACAACGTTTGAGCGGCAGACTTGATCACTTTTCCTCAAAAAGCAGCCTGCTGATCTTCCTCTAAAGAAAAGAAAATGGATTTGAACACGTCTTTGAAGAAGTACGCCGTCATGTTAGCCAACCGTAGCATTACCTTGGCTACAATAGAAGCCTGCGTTAGCTCGTTGCTCATTATCGCTGCAACAGTGGGAAACTTTCTAGTACTGTGGATCGTCTACAGGAATCGCAACCTTCGCACCATTCCCAACCAGTTCGTCGTCTCGCTAGCTGTTTCTGATATCCTAATGGCAGCGATTTGTGCTCCTCCGTGCTTGTCTGTCCTTGTTGCTGGAAGACGAACATTTGGAGACTTTGTTTGTCAACTGCAAGGGTTTGCCATTGCTTGTTTGGCTTGCGTTTCGCTCTTAACGATGACTCTCGTAGCTGTCAATCGCTATTTTCTCATCGTCCGTCCACAGAAATATCATAAGATATTCACTCCTAGAAACACAAAGCTTATGATATTTTCCGTTTGGCTTCTTTCTCTGACCGAACCGCTGCCGTACCTGTTATCTGGGCACCGTTACGAGTACCATCCAGGAAAAGTGTTCTGTTTCCAGGTTCTTGAGATCAACTTTTACACTCTCCTTGGCTACGCGTACGTTGCTATTCCTCTGTTTCTTCTAACCACCTGTTATTTCACTGTATTCAGAGTCCTTCAGCAACATCAAATGCGCATTAGGAAACTAAGGAGCACGTCTACTTTTGAAGGAGCCAACCCTCGCCAAGTCTCCATCGAGGACATCAATGTCACGCGCACCCTCTTCTTAACAGTTTGTGGGTTTTTGATTTGCTGGATCCCCATCAGCATCGTGGATTTCATCGGGTTTGCGCAAGGAACCTGGGCTTTGTCACGTCATGTTTACCTGATGTACACGTTTTTGGGTCAGCTTAGTACAACTTTGAATCCTGTTATCTATGGTGTGATGAACAAGACGTTTCGCGATGAGTACAAACGAATGCTGTGCCACTGCGGTTTATGTCTACACAAGAGAGAAGAAGCCTTTCAGTCGCGATCGACAGATACCTCACATCCAATGACCAAAGAGAGCAAATGTTCAATTGTATAGAGAGCCTAAGCCCGTCCTAAATATATAAAGATTCTTGTTGGTACATCAAACAGCTAAACTCATGAACGGTGTCGATCACATTCAATCGATGCAAAAGAAAGGATGGAATTGTCCAGAGATACCTCACCATGCCTGCGTATATGTACTCAGTTTCTCCGCCATCGACGTACCGTCCGGCATAACTGCTCTGATTCAAAGTGTAGAGATTAGAAATATTTCAACTCTATACAGTAACAGGAAGGAACTTCGAAATAGATATTTATGAAATTGATGTTTATAAAAAGTGTTTTTGTGAAATGGATAGACAAATTGGACGAACTTATCATCTTTAGACAATTTGATCTACATAAAACAGTTTACTAGGATCTGTAGTTTTCACGATTGCTCAGTTTTTTTGGTTCTAATTACATGATTAGTATCTGGTTGTAACAGATAATCGCAAATAGTTGACGATATTGAATGATATATCTAGTTCTAAAATTAGCGATTTGCCAAAAAGTTTTATCTTTGTTAATGAAAATCAGTTCATCATTCTAGAGTTGGTTCCTTTCGGCAAAAATCTCGCATCCCTTTATGCATCTTTTTCCGTGCAGAAGAATTCACCGACATATTTCATCCTTTATGACTTTAACCGCCAGAAATGTTTAATTCAAGAATGGTTGCAGCTCATGTATTTTTCTTGAAAGAAATTAAGATAAGGTAAAAAATACATAAGCTTTACCTAAAAAAAAATCATTATTTGATTGGACCTGGTTGATGTAGTGCAAGACATAGATGAATCATGTATTGCATGTATTCAGTTTTGTCAAAAAATGATTGAAATAAAAGAACAACATCAAAATTGAAAAGGAGAAGCTTTGAAAACAAACTTGTTTGATCTTTCGAGTAGATTATCTTTCTATCTTCATTCTTCTCTTTGTCATTACAGTTGAAGCCCACTTGAACGATCCCTAACGACACGTGTTTTGTAATTAGATCAACACAAGGCATGCTGGTCTTCCTTTTGGCAAACAACTAAAACCTCCCTTAACAAAGCTTCGACCTAGAACTAATGAAGCTTTTTGAACAAACTGTTGCCTTTTTTAGAGAAACTGTTTTTCGATTTGTTTTATTTTGCGCTATTTACCAAAGGTGTGTGACGTGGTACTTGGCGGTTTTTCGCGCTATCTTCCACAATTCCCGACTGACAAACTATTTATACCACAAATGCAAAACACAAACTAAACATTGCTTTAACTATCATCTGGTCAAACTGACTGATGGACTCTAACCCATGGTGTTTAAACCTCATTAAAACCCGTTTGAAAGTTACTGGTATAGGGTTTTTAAGCCACTTAAGAAACCGCGCGGGATTAAAAGCACTCTGCGCGACGTATGACGAGGGTATTAAGGTCTTAGATGAGCTTTTCCGTGTTCTCCTGTCATAATTTTAACGATTGAGGTAGTTTCTGTGGTTTTTGCTTTGTTTCACAAATGAGCTCGTTAAGCGCAAACATTATAATGTGGTTAGATCTAGTTTTTTTCACCAATCCACAGCCAGTTAGTAACTGACCTTGACTTGTTGTCCTTTTGTACCGGATAATTTACACCTTAAAAAATCCTTATGTAAAACAAATTGCACTCGGGAAACTCATAACGCTAGAAACACTTAATGTCCCAGTTTTAATAACAATAGCCTTTCCTCAGGGTGCGTTCGCATTTGAATTTCGACAATAGCCTGAGATCACTTCAAAGAAAAGATATTAGACTCTGTCAGGCCACAAATTCCAACAATATTTTAGCGCAAATAAAACCAAATCTTGAGTTAAGAAAATTTAGAAAATCAAACCCAAAGAATTAAGGATACTTTGTTGTGGTCAAGGGTACGACAGTGGCCCAAGGGCAAAGGCCTATTAAAGCATCAATCGCTCTTGTAAGGACTGTAATTTATAGAAAGGTGTCGCCTGTATACTTGCGGTTCTCTTAGTGAAACTTTGAAAGAATGCGCACAGTTAAGCACTGAACACACATTTAGCTGTTTGTTGTCATAGACTAGAATGATATAATAATTATGAAACTGCTTTATTTTCATTGCAACCATCGTGAAGTTGTGTTGGAGATATATCTTAAAAGAGAACAGTGGCTCAAATGAAGACTTGGCAAATGAACTCATGACATTGTACACGTCCTTGCAACCATCGTGAAGTTGCATTGAAGATATCAGTGTCTTAGAATATACACCAAGCATAAGAGATCTAGAACAGTGGCTGAAATGAAGACTTGGCAGATAAACTCATGACATGCATTGTACACGTCGGTTATAAATTTCGTTTCTCATAATTTCCTTCATAATGCATGTAATTAATATGAAATGAAAAGAACATTACTAAGACTTCGTTTCAATCAATGAATTTTGAGTTTTCAGTAACATGGTCTGATAATGCGATTAAGATTTCTCCAATAGATGAAAAAACCATCGATTTTTAAAACGTACGGTAATCATATATCTTATCCGTCCACATTTCGAACATTGGCTTTGTATATAAACCACCTGCCCATTACACGCCGGCTCTTTTCATGAAAAACCTGAACAAAGAAATATAATACTTTACCATCAATTTATATTTGAGAAAATACTCTTATTTAATATGCGAGACTACAGTACTTTGCTAGCGAAGCGTTCTTCGTCGTACGCGCGCTAATCTCATGTGATATATATTATCGATATGAGTGCTCCAAAGTACCTCCCAAAGCGCTCTTAATCTAGCTTGGAGTTATCGCCACAAATCCTACCAACATGTTCAGAAAGAAATCATCGTCATTCGGATCGGAAACGTGTTTTTGATTGTTCTTCGTCATTTCGTTTAAAAACATTTTCTCCTGAGAATTTATCTTTTGATAGATATACGCGGTTTTTATATTTAAAACTAGTGTTAGTTTGAAAATGTAGGCGTGGATTGTTGAATTGAACGTTGTCTAGACAGCTTAACAAGATTGACTAGAGTTTTATCGTGAATACTTGATTGATTCCTACTGATGCTTGAGGTTGTTTGGTTTATCTTTATTTCCCTCGTCAAGGTGGTAATCTCGGGTTTAAGCTTTATCAATTCGTAATGGTTTTAGGTCCAACAATCAACTGACTGAATGGCACGACGACGCCTGAGGAGTGAGAAGATATCAGTTCAGTCCACTTTTTTCTACTGCTGATGCTACTGCTGCTGTTGTTGTTGTTGTTATTTGTTGTTGTTGTTGTTGGTGGTGGTGGTGATGATGATTATTTGATGTTGTTGTAGCTGCTGCTGCTGTTGCTCAGTGACAATATTGTAGTGGGTATTGATAATGTCAGTTACCCATACATAATACACAAATCAATAATAGTTTCGTGTGCTCCCCCTCGATCATTGAAAATCAACATGTGAGCCGAGGGTTGTCAAGCACTAGAGTTACTGGCAGGATGTCAAAAAAGAAGTATGGAGATTGACGTTTACATGATATCAATAGCACGTGCACTCTCAAAATATTACAGGGACAACTCCCCATGCAAAAGATATGAATATCCCCGTTAGATGGATACAAGTCTCTTCCGTTGCGTGACGAAATCCTAGTTGCGAAAGAGACTAGGAGGACACCTCTCTCCCCAGCCTAGTCCCCAGGCGTCCTCTGCGAACGCGGAGCGCGAGCGAGTTCTGGGGCGAGCGAGGTCACTCTGTGACGTCACGTTTAGAAAAAGGAAGGGAAAGCCTGGGGACTAGGCTGCTCTGTCCCGCGATCCCAGTCAGATTATACTTTGCTCTTCTTTCTGTAATTATGCTGTAGAGGGACACGTTTTCAATGTAGACATGCAATCATAGCAATAGTTTCGACGACATCTACCTTGGAGAGAGCTTATTGACACCTACACTGCATCAGTTGGGTGGTTTTTCGACCGGCTTCGTATTTAAATCACCAAGATTACATATCTGACCATTTAAGGTTCCTTCGGGTGGACGCCTTAAAATCATATATTTCTAATCACATTTTATTCCATTTTAGGAGGCGAGTACGTGACGTACAATGAGCTTCAGAATTCCAAAGAAGTCGTTGTAGTCATTCATTTTATTGGCGACCCAAATCAAGTCACCAAACTCTTCCCTCAAAAGATCATGGGTGGAATAGGATACCCAATGGACATCAAGATTTCACTTAAGGTATTTAAAGGAGGAAGAGGCGAAAATGTCCTATATTGTTATTTTAAGACAGTGAAGGGTCTTCTGTTCAAAAGTAACTAGTGTTACAATTAACGATGATTTTTAACGCAACATTGTAAGTCGATTGTATACATGACATGGCTCGCAGCTACCACCTTAAGCGATATCTTGAATGCGCGACATGTGTTTGAATGATTTTCAAAAACTCACAACATTGGTGCCATCAATTGCTTGTGGGTACAGGCACCAGGTTACAATATGTCAACTTTTAATACTACGTACAATGTTACTTGCGCTAAAAGTCGTTCATCTTTAATGTAAAAACGCAACCGCGAATATACGAAGCTGTATCGATCTTTCATCAAGGAAAATTACTGCTCATTGATTCACTATTACCCTTATTTGGTATAGTTTATCAGTCTATCTACCCTCAGGCACGTAGCTGGGGAGAGACTTTGCAAATGATCCTCCACCATCCTTTGCGCATAAGTATCAACAAGTAAAACCTGTCTGAAGGCTCGGTTTTTTTCCGAGCTTATTCCACACTCAAAGAAACATACACATTAGTTTCTAAGTAAAACCTCTATTTTTCCTGGAAAGTGCAGATTTCGTATGAGTGTGAAAAGGCCGCGGCACGGTCGCGGCGCGGTTACGGCAGAATTTTCGAATGTTTTGATAGGAAACACGGCACTGACACGGTCACGGCACGGCGCGGTCCTTTTCACGCTCATACGAAATCTGCACTACATTCTCAAGAAACTCCTAGCCCTTCCTAGCCCTTGTTTTGATAATCACGTTTTTGTTTTCAACTGTTAGGCTCCTTTAGAATCATTAGGGAAACCTAGAGTGCTTCTGGGCTTGATGTACAGCAATGCGCAAGAAATCCAGGTTGACTCGAGACATTACAAGGAAACAGGAAGCCTGGAAGCGTGTCGAGGTTTTCTTCATGTTCACTTCTATGAAGGAAAAGATTTACCTCAACAAAAAGGCAGGATTCTGGAAACATCCGCAAAATGGTGGGTTTGGCTTTATTCTTGCAAACCTAGGCAAAATATTTGGTTCTTCCGCAGGCGTCTCTCTCTCTTTTCTCTCTCTCCTCTTCTCCCAGGCTTTCTGTGCTCGTCCTTATTGACGGGCTTCCTGTGCTTCCCAGGATGGTCAACAAAGGGATCCCAGAGAAAGAGGGGCTGCCCGCGTGAATGTAGCGTAAGAAGTAACGACGCACTTCTTTTTTCCAGCTATTTATTACCAAGCAATAAGAAAGTGAGATGCAAATCTGTCACACGAAAAGGAAGAAATCCATTTTGGAATGAACAGTTCTTGATCGTGGGAGTTGGCTTCATTGAAATCAAAAAACAGGCTTTAGAGTTTTGCCTTGTAAGTAACCAAAAACAGAAGACAAGATTCATTGGAGGATTTCGACTGAGTTTAGGATATCAGCAAATCGTAGCAGCACAAGCAGAGAAAGCTACCGCGGTGATTTCAAAGCTATTCTCTAGACCTGTGGCTAATGAAGAAGATAGCAAAAATGAAAGCAAAGCGAGTAATAGCACAGGTGTGAAGAGTTTTGCCAAGTTAGCAATAGCAATGGATAAGAAAGAAAGAAATGGCATTCATCATGCGCAAATAAATGGTAATATTTCTTCCAAGACAACAGATCCTGCAAGTAATCCTACTGTGAATGCTGAGCTTGATTCTATGAAAACGTGGAAAATTACTAGCATGGATGAGATTCGAACTCTGGATGGAATTAGCGCTCCATCAACTACGAATATCTCAAGTCAGCAATCTTCTTTATTTGATGTCACGACAGATACCTGCGTGACATCAACTACAACGATTGTTTCGCCAAAAGAAAATGACAGTGATTCTTTCGCTCATGCGTCTGATAGTCTTCCAAATGTCAGTCAAGCAATTGAAACTCAAACAATGAGACGTGAAAGTGTTACAGAAAAACCGATCAATGAAAGCGCAACTACGAAAATTTCAGAGCAAAGTGACAATTGTAATTCCAAAGACAAAACATCCCATAATTTTGATATCGAAAAAGAGGAAATAAATGCAAAGAACAAAAACGAGGAAATAAATTCGAAGAACAATAGCGAAAAACCTTGGCTGCATAGAAAAGAAGACGGTAAACACCGCAGAAATTCTCCGCTGCGGAAGCCAAAAAAGGATGACTCCAAGGAAACAACCAATCACGTAAAAGATACTGCCAGAGAAATAAGTACAATCAAAGCGTCAAAATCATGTGAAATACCAGAGGACGATGAATCTTCGACCTCGTGTTCTTCAGCTTTAGCTCATCGATGGAACTCTGATCGTCAACTGAAAAAAGAGGAGAAGAAGAAAACCAAGAAAACACCGCTGGAGGAAATTCTCGGGGAGGGTTTGGATGAAATGACCTTGGATTCAGTTGGGCTTGAAATAAAGCAGTGGGAAAATGTGGTCAATAGACCCAAGCAGTGGCATTATTGTTGGCAAATCCTTAGAAAAGACATGATCCCTGTTCACCACTGCAAATCTTAGTATTTAGTGTTTTAACTAATCAGTGCAGCCATGCATATCATGTCGATATATGTATATATATATATATATATATATATATATATATATATATATATATATATATATATATATATATATATATATATATATATATATATATATATATATATATATATATATATATACACCAAATCCCTAAAACTTTGATATTGTTCTGATATATATACATATATATATCCGCCATTTTCCATTGTCTTTCCTTTTGTTCTGAAGGTTGTTCTCAAGGGAAAAACTTGAGAACAAAAGGAAAGACAATAGAAAATGGCGGATATATATATGTATATATATCAGAACAATATCAAAGTTTTAGGGATTTGGTGTATATATATATATATATATATATATATATATATATATATATATATATATATATATATATATATATATATATATATATATATATATATTATATTTTAATTGCATATAATATATGCTGCTAGGTTGTATTATCATAAGATAGCCCACGCGTCAATTGTATTTTCTTTTTAGTATACTCACGAGCCTTTAGCTTTAAAGCAGCACAAACGTACTGTGCCTTTAAGAAAAATGTGTTAGTATACGTTTCCTAAACTGTTTGATAAAAAGTCTCGATTATTTACCAAGATCTTTGATATTTTATCGCCATTTCAATGCACGTACGTAAAAAAGGACAAGATGACGTTTTTTCGTGCAACAATCGGAAATATTAGTGGGAATACAAGAAAACACTAGTCCAGATGCTAAAAACTCCTTCGCCGCTCCTCTTTTTTATTTGGGTTTCCTGTGTCACGGAAGGAGGGACCCTAGGATATTTCATAGTGTTCCATGTAAAGTATTGTATAGTTACTATTTTAGCCCATACCATAAAGCCGTCACCTATTGGAAAAAGATCGCAGCATGAAAAGAAAGAGAAGTAAATATAATACCGACAATTAGATGCAGCGGCTTCCCTGCATGCATTCTGATTGACTGTATATTCTATACGGTGTGGGATAACTGAGTATTGTATATGAATTTGCGATTTATATTTTTGGACTGATCCTGCCAAAGAATATTTGGACTTTGAATATTGAATATTTCAGTGCTACTAGTCATGAAATGTAGCTACAATCTTGGACAAAAAGGGTTAAGAGTTTTCCTGTTTTGGATGAAAAGCGTGCGTCACCTCACATTTGGTGCCAAAATAGCCCCTCCCCCACCCCACCCAGCATAATGTTGTTCAACATTGATCTCGGGGGTAGTGGGGCGAAAGTGCAAAGTATCATTAGTATCATTATGATGGAAAAGGCTTCTATTTGAATAGTACATGGCAATACCACTTTTTTCTTAACATTTATGTCCAAGATTGTAGCCTATTTACTCTTTTTTAGGAAGATTCCCAGACGCAGATTCCATATGGCCGTTCCATACCCCGTTCCTAATTGCTCGGTACGGGAAGCTTATTGATGATTCGATTAGTAACTTTCATAAGTTCAACAGCTAGGGTCTGTCGCGTGCGACTCCTAGCGGACCGGTTCGACGACAATAAGTACGCTGTCTGAATCACCCGTCTCTCCAAAGTCGCTCCAATAGGGTTAGGTGCATCACGCGATTGGAGTGGCGTAATGGTGCGGGCCTAGTAACTCCGACAGAAATGATTCATTTAGTTTCATATTGGAATAAGAACAACTACGTAGACGATAATAAAATTGATCTTAACCTTTCTTCTCATTAGTTCAGTTGCACGCGCTCGATTATGAATTATATAGCCTGTTGTTTGACTAAGTTCACAAATAAAGAATGCAAACTCTATAAGACTGCGGACGATGTCAAGTTGTCGATTCAAGTAACGAGTGAATAGAAAACAAATTTTCCTTTATATAGAGTTAAAGACACCAATTTTACTTGTTTTACTTATACTTTTGACACTGAAAGCTATGGCTCCTGAACGCAGGCAATATGTTAGTCTTTTCATTAACGAAGAACTCGTGGATTGCAAATCCACGAGTTAAAATGCGCACTACACACGCGTTACCTTTTCACGCCATAAATTCCCGACATTCCGAGTTGGTGGGAAGCGCGTCTCATGCAGAAAGACACTCTATTTTCTAGTGTACGTTGAACTGAATCCGAGTCTTTATTTCTTAGGGTCCGTTCACATGAAGGCGAACTGTCCCTGGTAGCAGGGATAAGTCGGATAACTCTTTTGTTTTGTGCCTCCCAGGGAAAAGAAAACAAAAGAGTTATCCCTGCTACCCCCCCGGGACTCCATTGTAAAAGGATCGGGTATGCTCGTTGTATCTCTTAAGGGTAAAAATCAGCGATTTCGTATCTTTTAGGCTGTTAAAATTGAAGTTTAGAGTTTTAGCATTTCCTGGTCTTTCTTAGCGTATCAAAAGAGCCCATCGCTTATTATCTTGTTCTCCGAATGGAAAAAATTTGCCCAACAAAGGCGTGTCGACCGTCCAATTTTATGTTCAGCATAATAATGTTCGTTAGCTTGTTATCGCTGGTATCTCTTAGGGGTTAAAAAGCCACGCCCTTCTTAAAAGACTACTTCCGGTACCTTTTAGAAGTATCTTTTAAAATTTCCGACGAGCATACCCGATCCTTTTACAATGGAGTTCCCCCCCCCCCCCTCCCCGACTGCTACCACTAGGGACAACTCGCCTTCATGTGAACGGGCCCTTACTAAAGGTTTTTAAGAATAAAAGAATAAACAAATAATTATGGAAATGTTTCATCAAAGTGCTGTATTTAGTTACAACACTACCAACATCTGGAACTCGTTAAAAAGGCGTCGTCAACAATGGAGCGATGGAGTGGTCATTGAATTTGAGTTGCCTCGACAGGCACTATTTTTTAAAAAAATCAAAAACCAACGGTATGAGCATCCGGAAAGTTTATGGTGACGATGGAAAACCATTGAAGGTAGGTAGATACCTAGTTTTTTTATTATTTCTGTCGGGAATACAAGTAATTTTGAAGTTTTTTGAAGAATTTTGTTTGTTTGCTTGCGATTTGTTTGCCTTTTGTTTTGTTTCGTCCTGCTGTTTAACATTTTGTTTTGAACTTGGTTGAACCAGGTCTTTTTGGTGATTGATCCATAAAAACAATAAATTTCAGAATTTGACGATTTCTCTGATAGTGAGGTCTTGGTTAGTAAATGATTGACTGCGGCTTTCATATCGGCAACTGAATGAGCACCGAAAATAACGTGAATATTTATCGCCAGAAATACAGATTTTATAATAAATTTCCGACTCAAGGGTACCGACTCAAGGCTTGGGTTACCTGTGTCATGGATGTCGTGACTTAGGAGATCTTGTAGAGATCTATCGAGTTTCTTGTTTCTTTGACATGCGCACCAATCTCCAGCGTCATATCGAAGCAGCATGTGTTGTGAATGATTTGGAATGGCTTTGTTCGAAGGCCTCTTGCTTGCTTGAATGAATTCAACAATGGAAACAACTCATGTCCAAGCCGAAGCTGCTGGAATTGAAGCTTTAGTCAAATCTACTGAACTCCCAGAAGCTCCTGCCGCTCCAGCTCCGACCCAAGTTGAAATCAAGGAGAAAACTCCCGAACCTCAGGAAACTCCTATAGCGACCGAGGTGACCACTCCGACTTCAGCAAAGCGTCGAAGAACCGAACTTACACTTGGTGATAAGGTCAGATTGATAGAAGAGAAATGTATCAGTGGTAAAACCCATCGTTATCTGGCGAATGTGTACAATGTTGGTAAAACAACAGTTCACGACATTCTGAAAAAGAAGGATCGAATTTTGGCTGCTTATAAGAACGGCGCTGATAGTCGCTCTCGAAAGCGAATCCGCGTCCAACTGTGTAAAGACGAGATCAACAAACTCACGTGGCACTGGTACGAACATAAGAAATCTCAAGGTATTCAAGTTCAAGGGCCCGTTCTTCAAGCCAAAGCCAGAGAACTCGCCGAAGAGTTCGATGCAAAAGATTTTCGAGCGTCAAATGGATGGCTTGAACGATTCAAGAAGCGGTATAACATTTACTTTGGGGTCGCTGAGACCTTTGGTGTGAATGACAAACCTTGGAAGGAGACAGTGCAAGCAGTTACCGATGGATACAGACCCGAAGATATCTACACTCTTCAAGAAATTGGTCTTCTATTTCGTGCTGCTCCTGATAAAGCATTTTTCAATTCCACTGGGTCCTCAATGGAAGAAATCAAAGAAAGTTCGAGCGAAAGATTAACAGTGTTGTTGTGTTGCAGTATGACGGGGGAGTTCGAGACGCCTGTTGTGGTTGGTAAAGTGACACGAGACGTCAAACCATCATTGCAACAAGTGCCAGTAACTTGGAGGTCCAATAGAAGAGCATGGATGACTAGCATGATATTTGACAAGTGGATTCGGGATTTCGATTACAAGCTCAAGGGTCAGGATCGCCATATTGTCCTCTTCCTTGATATCTCCACATCCCATCCACCACATACACAGCTTCACAATATTAAACTTGTCTTCTTTCCTCGAGAAAAATCCCAAGAAATCCATCCGCTCAACCTTGGGATTACTGATGCTATAAGATTCAGCTACAGAAAGAAGCTTCTGTCAAATGCAATAAATCATCTGGAAAAAAATCAGGCACCAAAGGATGCTTCTGTAACACAGAAAATTTTCCAGGAAATCCAGGAAGAGCAAGCATGCAAATGGATTTCTGAAGCAATAAATGAGATCCCCACATGCACTCTGGCTAAAAGCTTTGAATCAGCTGGATTTCGTGTGTCTTCATCAGATTCTTTATCTTCCTATTCAATGGCTTTTACAGCCTTGAATGGTGATGAAGCTACACCAAATAGCAGTGGAGAGTTGTATACTGTCTACTTACAGGACAATGTCCCAAATAATGTAGCAGATGTTAGCAAAGCTGTCAATGAAACAGAGATCCAGCTGCTTCTCAACACTCTTGTCTCAAAGCTGGAAATCAATCAACCAATGACAGCAAAAGAGTATGTCTTTTTTGATACATGCCTTCAGACCTCAGATACATTATCAGATGGATGGGAAGAAAGGTTGATAGAGGACTTTGGAGACAATCACGATGATGCACCACCACCCACTATACATGAAGTGGCTGCTATAGCCTCAACTTCACATGTGAGTGCTGCCCCACCATCACCACCACCCCCACCACCATCTCTACCACCATCTCTACCACCTTCAAATTCAGAGAAACTTGTCAGTAACTATCTAGAAGCAATTCAACTCAACAAACATCTTATTGCATTTGCACAGCAAAAGAATGACAAAGACCTTTTAGATCTTCTTCAAACTGTTGAAAGTCAGCTATGTTCCAAGAAACTGGTGAGTAACTATCAAGAGGCTATTGTCTTAAACAAACATCTCATGACATTTGCAAAGGAAAACAAGAATAAAGAACTGGTGAGTGTATTACAAACTGTTGATAAGAAACTTCATGCTGCCTTTGAAAGACACCCAAAGTAAAAATATCAGATATTTAGAATGTTAAACATTAAAAACTCTTTACTTATTAGAGAGAGATATAATATAGGTATTGTATATTAATCATGTTATTTGATCAGTAGAGTAAATTCGTATATCGCACTTTTACATGTTAATGAGCTCTGAATATTCTAATGAGCTGTACTACCTTGCAAAACTGTAGTAAAGAATAACTGCAGAACACAATTAACTGCAAAATATACGTAAAGGGAAAAATAATCAGTGTTATTTTCATTTTTCAAAGTCAGCTGTCCTTTCAGGATCGAAAAACAATTAAAACAAAGCAAAACAAAAACACTTTTCTAGAACTGTTCAAAGCTTAGCTTTGCTCACGACGGTTTAATGATCGACTTTTTGCAGAAGCTGGTTAACACTGTCCACTGGACATTACTTTAGACATACTTTTTGGCTAACATGCATTTTTACAGTGTTTTGGGCTTTTTCCTTGTCCGTGCAACTCCAAACAGCTCATTAGAATATAAGCCAAGCTCATTAGCATATAAAACTGTGGTATACGAATCCACTCTAGTAACTGGATACTGTAGCTTCCACCTTATGACAAGTGTATTCATTTACTGCATGCATGTGGGAATTGTTTGAATGGTTATTTTTTTTTTTGTACTTTAGATAAATGTATATAATTAGAAATATTTTGGCAATTTAGTCAAGTAGATTCATAGATATCATCTACATTTTAGTTATAGTTATAGTGTTAAAAATGTCATATTGACCCATAAAATTATTTTCAATCAGAGTCGTATTTTGTACTTCAAAATACTTTTGTGTGATTAGTGCTCAGCCGGTGTAAGGGCTAGCTGGTTTTCAAGATTGACAGAAGGGGAAGCAACATATGCAGACTCAGTGCTGCATCACTCACCTAGGTGTGAAAAAAAGACAATGAACAGTGCATACTGAGAATGCACATGATCCATTGGCTTCTGCTTCCGTTGCTCGATCGTGAAAACCAGCCCTAAGTTTGCATAACTGCACAACAGCTGTTTGATTGGCTGATAATATTATAAGACGTACTCCAATGATTTTTGAACAAGGTTTTACATGTAAAATTGTGCATATCTCAACATTTCTTATAATTTTGCCCTTATAGCCTACACTTGAATCTGTTGCTCAAAGTCATTAAGTGTACTAGACCTTTTGCATGAAATGGTCACATGATACAAAATTCTGCTATACTGGCTGGCAAAGGAATGTGACAGCCTCCAAAACAAAAAATATTTCAACCAGCCAAACTTGAATTTTACTTGCTTTACTTGTTCCATTGGGCATTTTGACATCCAGTATGGTGGATTTTGTACTATGTGACTAGTTGTCAATGCAAAAGGCCTATTGTAATATTAGCTATTTGTTGCCATTTTCAAATTGGTCAATGAGTTATATACTATAGAGCACATGAGAAATAGTTTAGGATCACAAATTTTTGAATTATTATTTTCATTTCAATTAAAAAGTATCATGAATTTTAATTACAAGATTAATCTCCACAGAGTCTATAAAACTTAAGCAAATTATGCTTTCTTCCTTGTTTATTTCCTTGGCTAGTACTATTCTCAGTAGTTTCATAGTTTCCATTTCTTGCAGTGTATGCTGTTTGAGCCAAAAATACTTTCAAATCAAATATAAATCTATTATGAGAAGACATTGTTCTTTGTTAAACCCTAGTTATATGAAGGTGGGGTACATGCAAAACTCTTCTGTCCTCTGAGAAAAGCAAAACAAACAAATTAGCTCTTAGTGTTCCTCTACCTTCATGTGAACAGGATCATGGCTTTGGAACATTTAAGTGAATTAAATTTTATAAGCTTGTTGGGGGTTGAAGAGTATACATGTACAGTATGTTGTAACTATGACTGCTAATTAATGATTAATTGATGATATTATTGATTAATTGATAATGATTTCTCATGTTTCTGCTGTACTGCTTCATTTAGACATCTTTTTTTTTTTTTTCGTCCCCTATCCATAGTTTTCCACCAGGAATCCCAAATCTCCAAACCCTTAAAAAATGCCATCTTTGCCGTCAAATTTTTAAGTCGATTAACCTTAGATATATGTTTAAATAAGCTAGGGTTACCCTATCACTGGGGCTAACTATGGTGTTTTCATTTCTCTGGGGACATGGAAAACAAAACAGCTATCTCTAGTGCTAGGGTTAACCTTATGTTAATCAAAGATTTACATCTTATGTGCTGTTTATATAAAGGCAAGGTGTCTCTGAAGGGCAGGGTGATTCAGCAGATTTTACAAAGACAAGGAAAAAATGTCAATTCCTAACTTGGGGTTTCCCTGGTTCTAAACTGGGAATCTGTTCTATTTTACTTGGGAAATCTGCTATATCCAAACTTGTAAAACTAGAACAGATTCCCAGGGATTCCCTGGTTAGACCCAGGGAAGCCCTATGTTTGACCCAAGCTGGAAATTGACATTTTTTTCCTGTGAAAGTGGATGATTCTGGACTTGGAGCAATTTTTTGTGGAGATTGAAATATTTTTGCTCTGAGTCCAGAATTATCCACTTTAAATCCAGAGCATGCATGCATGGAAACAACATTTTTCATGAGCTTGATTTTAGTGTCCCAGAGCCTTAGACAAAATTAATGTCTTCCTGAGAAGCAGCTCAAAAACTCTGAGATAAATGTCAATGTAGCAAGTGTCTTTCTGTCTGCAGTCTGAGAGGTTTCTTTTAGAAAGTGCAGTTGTATGTTATTAGAAATTATTGGCTAGAAATCATCAGCAAGGGAATGTTTTGTGCAATAGAAGTTTTGATAATGTATGTTTCATTGAGTCGTCCTTAAAAGGGGAGATAATATGGTCCGTGGGGATTGGATAATGATTTATATAAAATAGAACACAAGCTTAAACTCCTCTCACTTCATTTGAGTCGATCCATGAAGAAGGAAGGTTGGTGACCCACCTTCCCAACCTAGCGAATAATCTATTCCCGATATCTTAATCATTATCATGACAATACTCAGGGAAGAATATTAACTGTACAACTTCATGAATAATAGCAATATATATATAAACAATAACTTCAGTTAGTTGTCTGAAGTGCAAGCAGAGAGGTTTTTAAATAAAATCTGTTGAGACTCATGTTATATTATAGTCTCTTAAACTTGCATACCGGCCGGTATATCATAGAGTGATTTCAATAAACCTGGGCACTACTTAAATTAAACAAATAAAAATTATTAGATGCCAAATGTTTTGTCTCCTTTTGTTCCTTTGCATCTAGTAAACACTAACAACTAATTTAAGGGTTACCTGTGAAAATGACCTAAGTGTTTTTTTGATGGATGTCCTGAGATTAATTTTTCCAGCATAGAAAAGTTAATTACCATTTCATACCATTGAAAAAATATCAAAAAATCACTTAGGCCGTTTTCACGTGGAACCCTTCAATCAGAAGTAGCTTAGTAGTGCCCAGGTTTATTGAAATCACTCTATAGGCCAACATACAATATCATACCTTCTTAATATAGTTAATTTTAATGGTAGAGTGCATTCAATATAATTAAACAGCTCAAATTAAATTGTTAAAAATAGCACTAACAACAGAAAACATGATTTTTCACTATATAATTAGTACAATCTAGTAGATTTCTATTTAGTACAGTTTCATGCTATATTGAATGCATTCTGTTATTGGTCATAATTAACATTGTAGTGAAAATCATATTTTGATGTTTTGTGCAATGTTCAATTAAAATTCTATTCTATATTGCTATTTATAATGCACTTATCATCGGTTTTCCTGAGCTTGACCCCTGGGACACCCCCGGGGATTTGATTTCTTGGGCAAGCAATGACCCAGGGGCATAGGGCATGAAAATTAAGACAAAAGCCCCACCCCCTGGGCCTGGACAGGTCACGTTTATCTATTACTGCAGTAAAAATATACTACAGACTCAAACATATTTTTTACATTTTATTGGGTTGATATTAAACAAATAGAGTGGTTTTCATAAACCCGTGAAATATATACTAGCAGTTAATGTGTAATAGCCAAACATGAACAAAAGAAAACAATAGAATTAGTCAACTATAAATGTGTATTAGTTTAGTATCTTTTTCACGGGTTTATGAAAACCACTCTATAGCAAATACAGTCTTTAATCTTTTGAGCTTTACAGGGCGTTATATTTACACACTACCCTTGAATTCGTAAAAAAGCTCTTTATGTTTCTCTTGTAAGATAAAGCCTATATCAACACATTAGCTCCGATTATCTTACGTTTTGACACAAATTTATAAAAGTTTTCAGCCATAATGGCCTTCCTCTTTTTTCGACCTTTGTCTAGAGGCATTTTCTTTAGGAATTACATAACAATGCTTTTTAGAAATTTAGAAAAATAAAAAGGGTGTGAAATACAGCAAACTTTGCACCATTGTAGTTGACATTTGACACATCCTTGACACATTCAATAGAAACATATTTTACACAGGAATCCCATTTCTGACAAACCCCTGGGGAAATCCCAGGAGTTCTGAGATGTGTATAATACCCCACCCCCACGGGCAGTAAAAGTTCACCAAAGTAAACTAATCTCCTGGATGCCCGGGGATCGACCCCCGGGAAAGCCGATGATAAGTGCATAATATAGCTCAATTATAACACACGTTCTGATTGGCTGAGAGACCACCAAAATCTATGCTTTATTTCACCGCGGGTAAAGGCATGGTTTTCACTGAGACGAATGATTATATCAAAAAGTCTATCCACAAATTACCTTAGTAAGGAAACCCAAACTTAAAAAAAAGCAACACAAAATGTGTAAATATTCAACAAATGAGGCCAACCACCACATCTGTTTCAAGATGCGAACGCCTTCGTGTAGACTAAGATACTGATTTTATTGACAAGAGTAATATGATATTCTAAGTATATATTACAAGTATGTAAGCTATGATTATAGATATTGTAACATCTCCCTTTTTATATAATTGAAGATTAGATGCTTTGTCCTCTATCTATATATATATGGTACATCTTTAAGGAGGCTTCCTACAATTTTTAACCCCAAAAACAACAATTTCTGGTCAGTTTCGATTTAATAATTTTAAAAGCAAAGCAGCATGACAACTCTTGGACTGTCCAAATGTTGTTCATATATCAGACTACTTCTCAACGAAGTGGCACGTCAGAAAGTGCTTTGGATCTCCGCCATCGTACGCCCACTTAGAATGAAATTGGGCTGAATTTTATCCAAATTCATACAAAAACGTTAGTGCTCCTAAAGAAAAATCTTTAAGTCAACTGTTTTCTCCCTTTGGTGAGGGGTAGTCTGATATATGAACAACATTTGGACAGTCCAAGAGTTGTCATGCTGCTTTGCTTTTAAAGTTATTGAATCGAAACTGACAAAAATTGTGATTTTGGGGGTCAAAAAAATGTGCCTCGAATAATTCAAAATCCGTTTATACGAATCTCTCCAAAATTCGTATGCTGCTAGGCAAAGTCCTAAATATTAACGCCTTGTGTGTCGTTTTAAAAGTTTAGGTCGAGAAACGCGTAAAATTGCTTGGGATCTAAAACGGTGACGTCATCGTTTCGTCACTATGGTAACCCCGATGTAAACAAAACACATACCATTAAAAACTTCAGTCTTTATGTAGTAGGTTGACGAAAGTTCGTAACTGTGGGTGCTTTCATATAAGAACTACAGCCGTTTCACGTTAACCGGTCGAGCCCTAGAGAAATTGTAGGAAGCCTCCTTAAGTCTGTATTTAAAATAACTATCACAGTCTTTCAATTTTCTATGGTGGATATATATAAAAGTCTGGTTCCAATGTTCACGTGAATATTGGTTTGAATATTAGTTAGCTTTTTTTAGTAGCATTAGTTGGTTAGTTTACTGGAATACATAGTCCTGAAACCTTGCAGGTTTCCTGCTGACTCGAGAACTCCTTCTCAAGGGCTCTGTTTCAGTAGACGGTGGTGTTGTGTTGCTTGCTTCGGATGCCCTGTTGGTGGTATTCTCTTGACCTGCTTAGGTTGTAGTGGGTGTTGCTCTGTCTGTTGTTTGAGGGTGTGTAGAAGGCTTGATGGATTGTCTGTTTCGACGGAATAGCTCTCCATTTGACTCTACCAGATATGATCTATCCGAAAGTTTCTCCACACAGCTTCCCATTTCCCAGGGCTTACCTCTTTTGGTAGGTGCTAACCTCACCTCTTGACCCATGTCCAAATCCGGTAATACTCTGGTACTTCTATCATGGTAGCTCTTAGCTCTTTGTTGCTTGTGGTGAATTTTGGCTGTCACACCTGTGGGTACCTGTGGAAGCAAAAGGTTAGTAGAAATTGGTATCAACGTTTTTGTTCGTCTTGACATAAGTCTTTGTACAGGACTTGCTTGTACTCCTTCTGTGGGCGTGTTTCGATAATCCAAAAGTGCAAGCCAAGGATCTTTGTTGTCATGAATGGCTTTCTTGAAGAGGTTCCGGCTTGATGATTTTAACTGCCGACTCTGCTTTACCATTTGATTTGGGATGATAAGGTGACGAGGTAACATGTTTGAACTCCCATTCCTTTGCAAAATCAGCAAACTCTTTGCTCGTGTATTGTGGGCCACTGTTGTCAGATACCAGTAAGTCTGGAATACCATGCCGACTGAACTGCACTTTCATGAAGTTGATGACTGCGGCGGAGGTGGTCTGTTTAAGTGGACTGACTTCAATGTAGTCTGAGTAGTAGTCCACAAAAATTATGTACTCTTTGGAGTGAAGAGTAAACATGTCAGTACCAAGTCTGCTCCATGGTCTGTCTGGTATCTTGTGTGTCTGCATTGGCTGGGTTGGGTTGTTTGTTTGGGACTCAGCACATGTCTGACACTTTTGTATGGCATCTTTGATTTCATCATTCATCCCTGGCCAGTATACGCGATCTCTTGCCTTTATCAGACAAGCTTCTATCCCTTGATGACTTGCATGTAGTCGAGTGATCAGTTCGGAACGCAGTGTTTGTGGAATGATGATACGTTGATTCTTGAAAAGAATACCATCATGTAATGTCAGTTTCTCCTTAAAGTTCCAGTAACTTCTGGTGGGTATGGGTACTTCATCTCTGCTCTCAGGCCATCCAATCAGGATTGTGTTCTTTAGTAGCTGCATGTCGGGATCTTGTCCTGTTGCCTTTTGTAGCTGAGCTAATCTTTCATTTGTGATCTTTGTATTACGTAAGGGGTTAATTCCTTCAATCTCTAATGCAAGTACTTGAAATTCATCTGTTGGCTCTGGTTGTTCTTTCAAAGATGCTCTGGATAAATGGTCTGCCACATACATTTGGGATCCAGGTTTGTAGACTACTTCCAGGTTGTATCTTTGTAGGCGTAGAATCATTCTTTGCAGTCTGCTTGGGGCTGCTAACAGTGATTTCTTAAAGATTGGCTGTAGTGGTTTGTGGTCTGATTCTATAGTAACTTTCTCTCTTCTTGTGATATACTGACTGAACTTAGCACATCCAAATACAATGGCGAGACACTCTTTTTCAATCTGTGCGTACCTTTGTTCTGTGTGTGTCAGCGTTCTAGAGGCAAAGGCTACGGGTTGACCGTTTTGTAGTAGTGTGGCTCCAAGTCCTTTCTCACTTGCATCGCATTGGATAGTAACTTCCTCATCCATGTAAGTTATAATACTTTAGTATAGGGTGCTTAATGACGAGCTGCTTTATTTCTTTGAAGGCCGTGTCATGTTGTGTTGACCAGATGAACTTTGCATGTTTAGCTGTGAGATCACGCAAGGGCTGTGCGACTTCTGACAGACGAGGAAGAAACTTTGCCAGGTAGTTGACAAACCCGAGTAAACCAAGAGTTTCTTGTTTGTTTAATTTGATGGGGGTGCCATTTCGGCCACCGCTTTGACTTTGTCTGGGTCTGGTTTGAGTCCCGTGTTTGTAAGCACGTGACCCATGAGCTTTACTTCACTTTTTCGTAACTTTCATTTTCTTGCTATTGAGCTTTAAGTTGACTTGTCTTGCTCTGTTGAGTAGACGAAGAAGGTGTTCATCGTGGTTTTTGTTAGCTTCTTCGAGGGTGTCACCGTACCCCACTACTAGCATGTCATCTCGCAGTAGCTCTACACCTTCTAAGTCTCCAAGTCGTTCGTGTAGATTTCGCTCAAATTCTTCTGGCGCTGCACTTATTCCAAAGGGCATGCGTAAATACCTGTAGCGACCAAACGGGGTCCAAAACGTTGTTAAGGTGGCCCGTACCTATTGATTTGTTTTTTGGGCATGAATTTCAATCGCGTCTTTTTACATCAAAACCTTGTCCGATTTTTTAAAAAAATTGCAGCCATTTGTCTACAAGCCTTGAAATTAAATTTGTACCGGTAATGATTTCGAGGGTGTCACCTTTCGAGGGATCTAGACTTTGGGGAATAAAGACAGTACTTCTCAGAATACAATTACTTTTGAGTCTAAATCCCGTGCGGAATTTTGCAACAGATAGTGAGGTGTTGTTTTGAATAAATTAACAAACCATGAGGGTTTTACCTTTTCAGCTCAAACGTCGACTCGATGTAGTTGCTTACTTTTGAAGCTTACTGAATTATACCTAGTGCAGCAAAGACAACGATACTTGGCAGCAGGTATGTTAACATCTTGTTTTATCCCATACCTAGAAAATTTCAGGAAACAATTGAATTTGTAGAAGTCGAAGAATACAAATTCGCAACGTTCACCTCGTGGTCACAAAAAATACTACCCAAGTTTGCTTCAGGATAACACTGGCGTTTAGCTTCTCATGTCTCCATATTTTGTTCACAAGTTACAATAGGTATTTGTCTTTCTTATGGCAGATATTGTTCTCGCTGTTTTTGAAATTTTGTTGAAGCTTTGGCGGTAGTTTTGACTACATAATTTTGCGTCGTAACAGGCAGCGCAAATTTGTATCGCAACTTCTAAGGATTAAATTGGTGCTATATATAGTGTATGTAGTCCTCTATGCCTTTCTACTTGATTAACGAAATAGAAAAAAATTCACCTTGGAATTTTGGATTTATGACCAATTTTTCTCATAAAGCCATTTTTAAAAATCGTCTGATATCTCGAATTATTTGATCTAATTCGCAGAAAAATCATTACCGGTACAAATTTCAAGGCTTGTAGACAAATGGCTGCAAATTTTTTAAAAATCGGACAAGGTTTTGATGTAAAAAGACGCGATTGAAATTCATGCCCAAAAAACAAATCAATAGGTACGGGCCACCTTAAAGGCGAGTTGTATACAAAATAACATAAATTTCGAGTGAAATGTTCACCCGTATTCCATAGAAAACCATCAAATAACCACTAAGTACGTGAGATTTTATATTCATAGCGATATTTTGCTGCACACACAGAGAGAAACTTTCTTATGTTTGTTCGGATAGCTTCTCCTTGCTGTTTGTGGGGCTACAACCATAAAAACAAATACCCTGAAAACGTAGCTTGTTTATGTAATTCGAGCTAAAATGATCGTGGCCTCACCAAGAAACACGAGACAAGCAATTAAAATTGCGATAAGAGAAAGTAAGCTGTCGTTCATCTAATGAAGGGTCTCTGGTTGATGTAGTAGGTAATTTATATTTTCGCCTTCAAATGAAAACTCGTCATTTCGCTAAAATGTATTGTTTGGGCTTCCTGTGGTCATTTCGGTCAATCCACGAGTTACCTCCGCCATTGGCGGTTTGATTATCCATATCTTGTTGGCGATATGAGGGTACTTATTCAAGTTTTGGTTCTGACACCATGTTTCAAGATGCGAACGCCTTCGTGTAGACTATAAAAATACTGATTTGATTGACAAGAGTAATATGATATTCTAAGTATATATTACAAGTATGTAATAGATACATCGACACGCCTGTGATGGTGACCACATCCACTGTCTGGCAAACTACGAATTCGTCGTTATAATTGTAATTATGGATGGGAAGCAAAAACCATGTGGCAGTACATCAGGTGCAGGTAGGTTTCGGTTGGCAAACTTTCGAGTTATTCCACAGATTCCACGTATTCTTTACGTTTAGTTTTAGTTTTTCTTCACTGATGCAAATCAGAGTCAGTTTCCACGTGTACCAAAAATTCCTTCCCATAAACCAATTTCTATCAAACTATTGTCGAGTTCTTACGGGCTTTCAAGACCAAGATATGAGCGATCGAACACGTTCGTTTCAGTTTAAGGGGGTGTTTACATGGCACTTAGGATCATCCTAGCACTAAGCAGGCGAATCATCCTACCTACTATACATTTACTACATTCTGTTTACATGGAAATTTGTGTCTTCACTTCGGCCGGGTACTAGGATCATTCTACTAAACAGAATGCAGTAAATGTATAGCAGGTAGGATGATTCGCCTGCTAGGATGATCCTAGTGCCATGTCGAGCCTCACTTGGCTGCGTCACTACTTTTATTACTCTCCTATAGTTCATTTGTATAGTTTCGTCTTTTATGACTTGATTTTTGATCGATTTTTGATCCTTTGGCTATTGTTTAGTTTTGCTAACTTCCCTAAGTTACAAAACTAGTGAATGATGCGATTATTTTACTCAAGTTTTGCTCTTTTGGTATCGCTAAACTAGTTGCTCGACGTGGCTGTAGAGCTGGAGGTAATAAACAGAGAGCTATAAAAGTTCAAGTTCAAGTTCAAGTTTATTAGATTTGCACCATTACATCAGTTATGATAAATGTATACATATAACAAAATGAAATATATATATAAAAAAAAATTAAGATGTATACAAATATGAAATATTCCAAAACATATTTATAACCAAAAATTAAGGTACAGGATATCTGGAGTAACTTTCGTTAATCGAGCCAGATACCCTTTTAGTGTTTAAGGCATTGTGTGGTCAGACTGTTTGAAACTATTGATAGAAAAAAGGAAAAAGACGGTTCACAAAAACATACACACACACTAACACAACAAAGGAGAATTTTTTTTTCTTTCATTGATACTTTTCAATTAAAGCAGACTTGAGTTTAGATTTGAAAATAGATTTAGATTTAGTTTTAATGGAGGTATCAATTTCATTCCAAACCTTTGGTCCTTGAAAGCGCAATGAAAATTTTCCATAATTAGTTCTAACTTTAGTAAAAGTAATACATGGCTATGGCAGACATATGGTTTCTCGTGCTGGTTGTTCTAATCAGGCAAACCAAAATTTTATTTATCCAAGACCAGAAACACATGCCAAGACTCAATAATCTTGAATAATAGTTTCTTTCTGCCCTGTATGCAAATCTTACCAAATTTATTGATCCATGACCAACATAACAATGTGATATCAACACCTAGTAGCGGTATTTCCGGTCTATTGGTCAAGCCTCGCGATTAATTTACATCAAACCTTCACCGATTCCACCACCATCATGTACATCGAAACCAATTGATTTTGGTTTGCTTAATACGATGTTTGTGTGCAATAAGTATTTGCTTGTGAAGGATTTTGTTTTTGTCGTTGATAACGACATTGAC
Organism: Telmatactis stephensoni; assembly: GCA_029948255.1. Taxonomy (NCBI): domain Eukaryota; kingdom Metazoa; phylum Cnidaria; class Anthozoa; order Actiniaria; family Isophelliidae; genus Telmatactis; species Telmatactis stephensoni. The sequence goes on from JALIZF010001809.1 coordinate 379,741, forward strand.
TTGCTGGCGATGACTGAGACCTGGTTGAGCAACGATGATCAAGATGTCCATATCATACGTGACGTTTGTCCAACTGGGTACCAACTGATCAATGTACCAAGAGGTTCAAGGGATGGTGTGTCCCGGGGGGGACTCCATTGTAAAAGGATCGGGTATGCTCGACGGAAATTTAAAAAAATACTCCTAAAAGATACCGGAAGTCTTTTAGGAAGGGCGTGGCTTGGACGGTTTTTGAGAAATCAGCGATAACAAGCAAATGAACACTATTATTATGAACATAAAATTGAACGGTCGACATGCTTCTGTTGGCCAAATTTCTTCCATTTGAGAACAAGATAACAATTGATGGGATCATTTGATATCCTAAGAGAGACCAGCAAATGCTAAAACTCTAATGGCTTCAATTTTAACACCCTAAACTGATACCAAATCGCTGATTTTTACCCCTAAGAGATACGACGAGCATACCCGATCCTTTTACAATGGAGTCACCCCCCGGGAGTGGTATAGCGCTCTTATTCAAGGACTTGCTAAAGGTCCAGAGTCAGTCTACTGTTAGAAGAAAATTCAAATCTTAAATTTACTGACCTGTTAATAAGACACTCGTCTACGAGTTTGAGAGTTGTTATTGTATACCGCCCACCTCCCCCTTACATTGTTCTTTGATGAATTTCCTGTTCTCTTGGAGCACCTGGCCATTGCATCTGGATCCGTTCTCCTGGTTGGTGATTTTAACTTTCACGTTGATGATGCCCGTGATCCTATAGCTGCGCGATTTCTTCATCTGCTGGAGTTGTTCAATTTTAAACAACATGTGACTGAATCAACTCTCAAGAACGGTCATATTCTTGATTTGATCATCACCAGGGCTGATGAGTCCATCATGAGCAATGTTAGAGTGGTTGATCCTTGTATTTCAGACCATTATATATGTAGTTGGATGTACTATTACTTTACCCAAGACCGCCTTCGAGAGAAAAGAGATCCATTATCGCAAGTTAAAATCTGTTGACATACAACAATTCCGTCTAGTGGTGACATTGCCAGTTCATCTCTAGGTGATTCTGCTTGTAAACAAGATGTCACTTCAGCTGTGATCCTTTATAATTCTGTCTTGACTGACATACTTGATGAGCATGCACCTGTAAAGAAACGAGTCTTGACCTTACGCCCTAACGCTGCTTGGTATACTGAAGATATAAGAAAGGAGAAGATCAAACGTAGAAAGCTTGAACGTCGCTGGAGAGCGTCTCGACACGCCGTTGATCGCCAACTGTGTACTGATCAATGCAAACATGTCAACAAATGTATTCATGAAGCTAAAATGGCATACTACTCTGGCATTATTTCGGACAACCAATCAGATCCCAATAAATTATTTTCTGCAGTTAACAAATTGTTACATCGTAATGATTGTGTGTGTCTTCCTACTTCAGACAATGCTGCGTCTTTGGCTACTGCATTTGCTGACTACTTCACAGAAAAGATAACTTTGATAAAGGAAAGCCTTCACACTAAAATAGCGGCGTTAAATGCTGATTCTGTGCCTGACAACAGTTATCATTGTGACTTTTGCTTTACTGAGTTTAAGCCTGTATCAGCTCAAGAACTCTTTGCTCTACTTGGTCCTTCTGGCCTTAAATCCTGTTCACTTGATCCACTTCCTGTTTTGCTTCTGAATAAGTGCATTGACTTGCTGACTCCTTTTATTACTGACAACAGATCCTTGGAGCATCATACTGTTCCTGACACGATGAAGGAAGCCCTTGTTAGGCCTGTTCTCAAGAAGTCATCTCTTGACCATGAACTGTTAAAGAATCATCGACCCATCTCAAATTTACCATTTATCGCTAAATGCTGTGAAAAAGTTGTTGCTCATCAATTGAATCAGTATCTTGATGCCAACCATGCATCTGAATGAACCTTTTCAGTCAGCTTGTAAATATGCTATCATAGTACTGAAACAGCCTTAGTCAGAGTTCAGAATGACATTTTGCGATGCTTCTACTTTTAGACTTGTCTGCTGCATTCGATACCGTAGATCACCAAATACTCTTGGGACGTCTTTCAAACTACTTTGGAATCAGCGGCAAGGCCCTCGCATGGTTCAAGTCATATCTCCATAATCGCACACAGTTTGTCAATATTGAAGGAAGCCGATCGTCGAGTCGTCCTCTGAGCTGTGGAGTACCACAAGGTTCGGTGCTTGGACCCCTCCTCTACCTGCTTTATGTATCTCCAATTGGGTACATAATGCGTTGTCATGGTGTATCGTACCATCTCTATGCCGACGACACACAAATTTATATCACATTCAATTCAACAGTTACGGGTGACCTACACAAAGCACGTGCTAGATTGGAGGCATGCCTTGCCGATATCGACCACTGGATGCTGCTCAATAACCTCAAGCTGAATCAAGATAAATCAGAGCTGCTGGTTCTTCCTGCAAAACATCGTCCAGCCCCGTTTGTTGGAATCTGTTCAAGTTGGTGACTCAAGTATTGTCCCTTCTGACTTTGCTCGAAATACTGGACTTGTTTTTGATAGTACATTTGCTTTAGATAAACATATTACCGAGTTGTGTAAATCTGCATTTTTTCACATTAGATATCTTTATCTCGCATAAGAAAGTATTTAAGTTATGACATAACAAAGATGTTCTTTCATGCTTTTGTTACTTCTCGTTTAGATAATTGCAACTCGCTCTTGTATGGATTACCTAAATATTTAACTAAGCGTGTACAGTACGTATTTAACTGCGCTGCAGCCAGATTAGTCACGTTTTCGCGTAAGTGCGATCATATCACTCCTTTATTAACTAAAATTACACTGTTTGCCTGTAGAGCAACGTATTATCTTTAAGATTTTACTGACTACATATGAGGCTTTTAATGACTTAGCACCAGGCTATATAGTTGATTTACTGGAACCTTATGTTCCACGTCGTACATTAAGATCATCATCCAAGCTAATGTTAGTCGAGCCTTCATACAATCGTAAGACATACGGCTTTAGAGCTTTTTCTTTCTGTGCTCCCAGGCTGTGGAACAGTATCCCTTTAAAAATAAAACAAAGTGATTCATGTAATAGCTTCAAGAGTAAGCTTAAGGCGTATCTTTCTAGAGTGGCTTTTTATTAGTTTTGAGAAGTTTATCTTAAAATTTCGTTTTTTCCTTTTTAGGTTATAATAGATTACAATTGTTACGAGAACATTTAGTCTTTTTTTTCATCTTGATTATTATTATATGTTTAATTTTCTTATCATTGTACAGTGTTGGACTGTTAGGAAACTACGCTATAGAAATAAATTATGATGATGATGATGATGATAATGATGATGATGATGATGATGATGATGATGATGATGATGATGATGATGATGATGATGTAAACACCGCCTAAAATGAAATGTGTAGAATGCCATCTTGGTGAACAGGAGGGAATTTTGCATGCACATGTGCGGACATGCTTCGCGGAGTATGTTGAGATAAGAGATGATATGAGTTTTCTTAACTGAAATGGAATTTTTCGTGCCGAAGAAACTCACATGCGCAGTAAGGAGTGACATGATTGCCTTCGATGTCAATACAACACAACTAAAAAAACTCTCAAATACTCAGCTCCTGAGTTACATCGTGGAGAAATCGATACACATGGCAAGAGTTTATTAATATTAGAATACCTTGGCGACTTTAAGCTCTAATCGACATTTTATATATACAGCAACTAACTCCTTGTTTTATATAGATCAGAACCATGTAGAACTCGCTTTAATATATGCTCACTGTTGGTTCTTTCTCGATGCAAAAGTCCCGAATTTTTTTTCTCTAGTATTCTTTTATTCCAATACTTAAGTAGACTTGCTATTTTAATGCCACATGTAGAAGCCCAGACTGTTTTGATTAGACCAATTAAATAAGGGCACTAGACAAAGTCGCTGTGTTTATGAACCGAGTTACAAATTGTACTTATCTGTGTCGAGTATGTGAAATAATACAAGACATACAATAGAGAGCTTTCATGGTTATATAGTGGAAAGTGAGAACTGCCCCATACGAAGAAGATGGAAGGAGGCATGGTGTATAGCAAAAAATAAGAACGCTCCATGCAACAGAGACTCTGGCAGGAATATCCCTGCTAATTACCTTCCACTATTGAGGAAATAAATATCAGAAACATGTTTTTTATGTAGAGCGCGCGCGCTGTTAGATTTTATGTTTATTCTCTCGACTCGAGCTCCATCAACGCCAGAGCAGTTGATCATGATTTAACAAAGCTTCGTGAGAGGCCTGAGGTATTCAGATTCCAGGCTCCTGCAGGATATACCCAACAATGTTGGCAAACGGTTTCAACTCCATTCAACATTCGCGGTAACAAAAGAAATGCCGAATGGGTGTTGAGACAAGGTGAACCCTTTTAAACTCATTCAACAATGCATTTATTCATTACAGTTGACAGAGGGTGACAAACAGTTTCAACAGTGCTCAGAGTGCTATTCAACAAAATCGAATGGATGTTGAAGTAAATATTGAAGCCGTTTTTCCGGGCCTTTATGATTTTGACGGATTTCAAATAAAATTTGTTGAATTTGTTTTGTACTGTCTTTGCCATACAAAAAGTACAGCTTTCAGTTTCCGTGCTTTGTTCTCTGCGTTTTACTTCTAGATGAGTGCTACAAACATCCAGCTGTTCATCCTCCAAGTCTTCAACGTGTTGCTAAAATTGCTAGAAGCCTGAATCTTGACTTGTCCAATGAAGAGTTACAAGAATATAGAGGTAAGTTATTTCTCATCCTCTGTCTCAACTTTGATCTCGGCCAGACAAATGTCTCCTAGTGCAGCATAGTGTCATCAATGGTTGTACATTATTTTATGTTTTCAGATGCAATGTGTAAGTCCATCAAGTCCTACCAAAGAGTGTACGATTTAGTAGAACCCAAGCTTCCAGTCAAGTACCCACGGACACCAGGATACAGGCCTTCTGTCCAGGAAAATCCACTCAACGCCTGGTATGACTGTAATGTTAATATATTATAGCATTGTCTTCCTAGTTGATATCCTAGATGCAGCAGGAACAAGAATCCCTTTCACCTGAGGATTTGGATTCGTTCTATAGTAAGCGTACGTTTACATCCACATGCGGGTGATTTCGTTCCGGGGTAAGTTCGTCACGGGACGAGTTAACGTTTGATGATTTTTGGATACGACGTGTATATGGAGACCAGGGCAAGAATGCATTTGCGTTTACGTGAGTCTCTTCTAACCGGGACGACATTAAAGTCTTTTCATCTCCGTCTGCATCTCGTCCTGTTACGTACTGAGCCGGGAAAGAAATCGCCAAATAAACGCACCCTGATATAATGTGATTTTGTTGTCCCTGCCATCTATGGCCGCTCTGACTTGATCGCGCGGCAAAAATTGATAGCAGGAAAGGATCGAGAAAACCTGAAAAGAGACATTTGTTAGTATTGGTATCTGCTACTCGTCCTGTCGAACACACTGAGAAAATGTTTTTATTTTAGTTTTGAAATATAAACTTTGCTTTGTAAAATCATTACTATGCGATGTTTCAGGTACTGGAAATGTGACATCTCTGGTGCTCCAAACGGCAAACTTCACGGTAAAACCATAGCCATTAAAGATAGCATTCCAGTAGCAGGTGTTCCCATGATGAATGGGTCTCTGATCCTGGAGGGGTTCATCCCAGATATAGATGCTACTGTAGTTACCAGAGTTCTTGACCACGGTGGAAGAATACTCGGAAAAGCAACGTGTGAGAATCTGTGTGGTGATAGCGGCAGCTTTACGTCGGCAACTGGACCTGTACGAAATCCAGTCGATCCCAGTAAGATGTCGGGCGGATCGTCCTCAGGATGTGCAGTATTGGTAAGAGTTTTGCAGGCGGGTATGGGAGGACGCCCTCCCAATTAATAATCTTGGAGATGATCCTAATCTTGTTCCGATTTCTCACGTGACCTCACTCCCTTGTTTTAATCTGAGTACCCTGGTACTCATCTTAAATCGTTGTGGGGCAGATTACTGATGGATCGAAAGACTATGAGTCGCCAACTTCCTTGTCAATCTTTTTTTCAAATGCGCAAAGACAAAATCTACTTAGTTTACTTGGCCAAGCAAATCTGCTGCTAATTAGTCAAAGCAATCTTTGAAGGACCGATTTTATTTTTTATCATCTCATGTATTATTATTGATGTTGTTATTATTTTATATCATTATAGGTTGCGACAGGCCAAGTAGACATGGCTATTGGTGGTGATCAAGGTGGATCTATACGCAAGCCATCAGCTACTTGTGGGATTGTAGGGTTGAAACCAACATATGGGCTGGTTCCCTACACTGGCATCTCATCAATGGAGCTGACTATCGACTACGCAGGACCCATGGCCAGAACTGTATATGACACGGCCTTGTTGTTGGAGGTAGCGCCACTTCTGTGAGATAAGTATAACGGATCGACAAATTTACTCCTGTCGACATATTTTCCAGGCAATTGCTGGTTTTGATGAAGGTTTGGATCCACGACAGCCATGTAGTTTGGAGATACCAGAGTACACCAAACAGGTATCATAGCTGGCCGACAGTCATCTCATAGTCATCACTCGTACTTATGCAGGCGCCTGGAATTGAACCCAGTACAGCTGGAAGGCGAGCGTCTTATATCCGCATTTAAATTCTAACGGATTATCAGTCTTTGTCAGTTGTGGGATGTTGCAATTCAAATATAGCGTAATCGTAAAAATATGGTCATCCTCGTATTCTTTCAGTTAAATGGCAATATACAGGCTCTTCGTATTGGTCTGTTAAAGGAAGGATTTGATGCAGTTGATCCCGATGTGAACGAGCTGGTGAAAACATCCGCACAGAGACTCGGTGACAGTGCATTAGTGGAGGAAGTATCCATCCCATGGCATAAGGACGGTAAAACATATTTTAAGTTGGAATGCACTTAGAGGCTCACAGTTTATTAACATGCATGGTTGAACTGTCTTTCAGGAGGTCACCTCTTAACCGTCCTATACCAAGATGGAATGTTTGGACGACTTGGTAAATGTATTAACGATACTATTATGTAGTCTATGTTTGTGCATTGATTTAGAAAGTATTATCCTCTTTTCACTGAGAAGAAACGAAAAATGATATGATATAGCGCATCTAGTTAGAAGCGTTTTACAAAAATGACAAATATTGTTCAGCTATCTTCAGATTCAGTCTAATCAGATACAATCTACTTCAGATACAATCTAACGGATACAATCTACTTTTCATTCGACGTTACTGCAAAATATTCAATTCATGATTATAAATCCACGGTATCTAATAAAACTCTGTTCTGTAAGCACTTTCCTGTCGATTCCGGGAAACTCACAAATCTACCGAACTTCAGTTTAACTGACAAACATTTTAACAGTGCTTTGCTTTGGTGGCAAGCAACTTTTTCCTCTGGACCGTAGTCAGCAAAACTTTATTTGACGGGAAATATTCTTATCTTGAAGAAAACGTGCGCGCGTGCTGTGTGCAGATTTAGAGCACGCGGGGATTGATCAGAACAGACAGAACACGAGAGAAGTGTTAAGAGAAGCACGAGGCGTTACCGAGTGCTTCTCAACGCTTCTCGAGTGTTCTGATCAATCCCCAAGTACCAAGTGCTCTAAATCTCCACACTGCACAGCGGGTAAGTTTTTTATTTCTTTTATAAAATACATTGTTTTCAAGCATATTTGGTATAAATGGTATAACATCGATTGCACCTGGTTCAACATCTCCATGCAGGGCACCCATTGATACCTGCTTTAGCTGACGGGTCTACCCTGGCTAAAGATTAATATATTATTATTATTATTATTATTATTGTATGCAGATTTAGAGTTCGCAGTATACGCGTCCTTCAGCCAATGAGAGCGCGCGTTATATGATGGTTATTTTATAATAACGAACGATCATAACATGCTCGCTGGCAAACTGTGGGGCTCCACAGATGCGGCGCTAGGACAGTTGTTGATTTAACAATGTATCGCTAATAACCTTGAGCCAATAAAGCTTGTTATCTATCTATCTAAACACGAACCACATACTATTTTTAGGTGTAACTGAGACCAGTGCCATCATGTATTACGATACGCATATGAAGCAGGCCATAGAGAGGGGAATGAAAAGTCATCCCAATGACCATCCTCCAAATCTCATTTGTGACCTTTTAGTAGCAAGGTACTGACACCCGTAGTCTCCTGGCCTGCGGCAGGCATCTTTCTTAGAAGGGTCAAGAATTGGGATTCCTGTACATGTGTGTTAGAGAAAGGAAAACTGGGGAGAGAAAGGAGACTTCCTGCTTTCATCGTCTCAAATCCCCTCTCTTATTGATAATACAGGAATACAATCAACCACCTGAAAAGACTTGATGTTTGGTTGCATGTGAGCTAAATTGTATTTGAATTATAACTCGTCGTATGATGTCGAACTAATTAATTTTTCAAAATTATGTTAAAAAGTAGCAGCAGCGTCGTGTAACAAGTGTGTCATGGTTTAGATAGTGCGCATTGAACAAGTGTATATTACAATTATTGCGCGCGGCTTGCTGAGGTTTGTTAAACATATTGCGTTTCGCCGCCCGAGAGTTTCATATTGCCATTAGCGTAATTTTTCACTTTTGATTACTTCCTTCAAAATGCTGCTACTGTGCAGTTGCAATTCCACTAAAACACTTACCTGCCTTCCTACTACTATTTAACCCTCTACTTAACTTTTGCAATATTGCTCAGCGTTACAGGCTAAATTACGCACTTTGTTGTCGTTTATATCTGTACGTATCGACGAAAGCTACTTGTTTATTACAAAGTTCTCAAATTTCAGGTACATGCGTGAAGACTATTATGGGATATTCTACAGCAAAGCACAGAATCTAAGACGAGAATTGACTAAAGCATACGACGAGGCCTTACAGAAATACGATGTGTTGATCATGCCAACGTGTCCTACGACGGCCCCAGCGTTCCCTCCGCCGAATCCTTCCTTGGAAGGTGAAGTAGTTATGGTGGCTTGCAGTAGTTTTTTCAGTATTGACTATACGTTTCTACTTTTTATCTTAGTAATTGTTCAGTTTATCCTAGACTTATTCAAACGACTTTTGACTGTTCGACCTGTTATCAGGCTTAGACGAACGTTTTGATTGATGTCATTTTCAACCCGATCAGTGTTAACTTGGCAATGATAAACAAAGATGTCTGAAATATTCTTTTTCGAAAATATCTATTGATTTCGAGGAGCTCCAGAAGCTACTACATACCTAATCAGAAAGTAACTATTTACAAACTTGATTAAAGTCACTTCGACCGCGCAAACAAAATCAATTCAATTCCTAAAATGAAAAGTGGAAGTGTAGCAAATAAAAAACTACTGTGAGCCACCTTAAACAGAATCTAAATGGACTTTCGATTTCACAACTTTTGCCTACAACTGTCACATGCAACTTCGATTGCGTCTGATTGTACTACTGTGAACACCAAAGTTGTGCCGTGTAAATCAAGATGCAGGTTTAATTTAATTTGTAAATTTTTTACTTTGCCCTGATTTGCCCAAAGGAAGGACACCACAACGGCATGACCAATTACTGTTGGTCCGAGGTCAAGTTGTAAGCACGTTGCTTGCGACAGTTGAAAGCTAGTGAGTGAAGTGACATTGTAAATAGCAATAGCTGAATCTTTTTTTCTTTTTTTTCTTTTTCTTTTTTGTAGAATACTTAGAAAAGGCTTCGTCACTGTCACTTAACAATGCGCCATTCAATGTCTCTGGTCATCCAGCCTTGTCTATCAACGCGGGATTTTCTGCGGGACTACCCGTGGGAATGATGATTGTTGGTAGAAAGTTTGATGAGTCTACTGTACTCAACGTGGCCTACGCCTACGAACAGCTGCGTGATAAACAATGAAGTATAGAGGGACATTTATATATAAAATTAGAGTACTTTCCTTGATACTATTCTTAGTATTTGTACGTTACGCCAATGTACGTACAGCAGCTGATCGAGTGGCGTCAGTAGTTTGGAAACAAAAACGTTGGAAAAAAACGTATACACATTTTATGAACGGCTTGTTTCCCAGGAAATACTAAACAACGCTCTCTACATAACGTACTTTGTTATATACCAACTGTCAAAGTCAATTTTTTCCGTGCTCTGATTGGGCGAGAGCGCATCACGTGAACGTCAATAAATTTTGCTGTTTCCCCAGCAACAACTCTCAGCGGGCAACAGTGAGTTTTATTTACCGGTAATAACAAAACCGGAAGTAGATTGAGCTTTGAAGGCGCGTTTTTGGCAGCGCGCGCGCGTTTACAAATTCATTCATTCGGACATGAATGAGGCAAAACTCGTGTTTATTGTCAAACTTTTAAGACCAATATACAACATTTATTCCGAGAAAAAGATGATAACCAACCAGGAATGTCACCAAAAGAGCTGCAACAATTCTCCGAAAAACTATGTGTGGAAAAAGGTCAGTTTTGTGTGAATTTTGATTAAAAACTTTAACTGTAGGCAGCGACGTTTTGCTTTTTATTTTGTTCTTTGACAGTTGGTATATAACAAAACACTTATTGACTGGGACCTCGGGAAAGCAGTATGCTTTGTGCTCGGCTCCGCCTCGGGAAACATTGGCGGTCTCGGGAACACAAAACATACTGTTTCCCTCGGTCCCAGTCAATAAGTCAAATTGTTTCTAAAAGCTACTGCCCATAGATCTCCCTAAAGGTGATGTTACACGGTGCAGTTTTCTCTGCAACTGATCTCGCAATGGTTTTGCGAAACAAGTTGTACGAGCTGCTGCAGCGTGTAACGTGGACGTGTATTGCATCGTGCAATATTGCGAGACAGGATACTGTAATCGTTGCAGCGTTTTCTTCGGTGTTGTATCGTGCAACACCGCGAAGCTCAATTTTCAATTGATGTGCCATACTTCGAGAGGCACCAACCTGCACCGGCCATGTTTTCTCCAGTTTTTGTCCTTTCAAATTAACAAAGTTTAATGCAGTAAACTTAGTCGGATTAAGGGGGATGTGGTTAGATGCATGAATTATATACGCAGACAATGCAACTCATAAACCGAAACTGCTTTCTTAAACCAAAATCTCAGAGAATGTGGACATATTATTATGGACAAACAAAGACTGCCGGATTAGGGGCACGGTACCAGTCAAATTTGCTCATTTTACTTTGAAAAACTAAAATAAAATTCATGATCAGCACTTTGTAACACGGATAATGCAATTTTGGTCATATTCAGTATTTATAATGACCGCGAAAGATGATGAAACCACATGTAAACAAAAAAAATATTTTTTTGTTGCTATGCTACCAGGGTCTCAATGGGGTGGTGGCTATTACGGTTAACGGTTAACCCCATTGAGACCTTCTTTTTCATTTGACTTGACTGACTTATTTAACCAAAAGGGTTTTCATACTGGTTGTTGGACTTGGATCAAAGTTTTGATTGATGTCTTTCTCACCTCGATTGGTGTTGCTATAGCAACGGTAAACAAATAAGGCTGAAATCAGTTTTTCTGAAATATTTCTTGTTTTCGAAGAGCCGTCCAGACACCCAAGTGCTTTGTAAACAAAGTACATACCAAGGTAAAGGAGATAAGACAGAATTCAAACACTTTGATTGGAGCGATTTGGAATAAACAGCATGATATGCAAATTTGCATTATTTATGTTTTCGCGATTTTTTCGAAACTATTCTGTTTAAAAAGTTTGAATTGTGTCCTGATTTCTTTTGCCTTGGTGTGTAGTAGTTTATTGGCCATATGATCATTTATCCAGAGCTACTCGAATTCGAGAGATATTTTAATTTAGAAAAACTGATCTCCGCGATCTTTGTTCATCGTTGCCAAGGTAACGCCGATCAAGCGAAACTTCACACCATTCAAAGCTTTCGTATAAGCCTGATAACTGGAACAAAATGTATTTTTATCCACCTAGAATAAGTCAATTATTTCCTAGAATGAAAATTGGAAGTGTGGTCACTAGAAAATTATTTTGAGCCTCCTTAACATAACTGATAGGGCACGAGTTCGCCATTGTTTGAAAGGGACTGGAGGTACTACAAGTTTTCCAGACCGTGACCACAACCACGTCTGGCAAACTTGTTGCTGCCAAGCGAGCGAGCCTCAGCAAGCGAGCGTCGGCAGCATCCTTTTCTGGACATTCTTTGAGAACAATAATCCTGTGGTAAATCGATATTTTGTTGGAAGGATTCAACAAGCCACCAAACTGGATCAAACCTGTTTTATTAGTTCGGTAAAATTTCGGCAAAACTTCGTGAGTAGCCATTATAAACCAAACCGGTGTCACAGGGATTTGTGTTCCCCCGAGTTTTGTGTTCCCCCGAACACTGGGCACTAGTGTTTTGTGTTTCCCCTACGGCCTTCCCACCCCTCCCTCCAATGTTTCTTCAGAAAGCATGTTCCCCCAACTTTTAGTCACAACAATCGACTCGGCTTAGTAGATCAAACCGGATTTTACAGTCACATGTATTTGACCCGGGTATTTGACAAGATTACGTGGAGGAAGTGTAGGTAAATAAGTGGAAGTTTTTATTTAAATATTATGAAATGACAGCCTTTACGAACGATCAGGGTAATGGCTGTTCAAAATTGTTGTCAGGCTCCTGCTCTTTTTCAAGCATTACTTTGCATCAATTGATGCGAAGCAATAACAAAAGACCTAAACAAGTAGGCACTTGTATACAAAACTCGCCAAGGGTGGCGATTGCTTATAAGGAATAGGTTTGGATATTTTTATTCTTACCGTTTAGCACAGGAAAACCTCCCTACAAAAGAACTTTAATATTTTACAAATCTCTGTATAGACCAGTTTCGAGTTCCTCTTTGCTCAGACTAAGCCTCGAATCCAAGTAATATATTCATGTTTTAGCAAAAACCCCGTGGAATTCTTAAGTATTCTTTGTTTGTTCATTGCATTCCATCGGACTGTAGCTAAAATTCTATGGAATATAAAGGCTTAGCCTGAGCAAAGAGGAACTCGAAAATGGAGGCAGCACTCACATAAGCTTTGCTTATTCCTAGTAATAACAAGGAATTCATAATAACTCAATTTTAGCAATGGATGAGAAGCAGAAATCAGGTACGTCATACTGATTTCAGTCTACAAAAGCTGTCACAGTTGTCACCCACTTTCTTCAAAGATTTAGCCTAAACCCTAATATCTTACGCATTTCATATCCACCTACCCTGGGCTCAAGAGGTTATTATATTATTCGCTTTCTTGGTGAGTCATTATTTTGTGAGATAGTCGAGCGTCGAAGGCGAAATAAACTCGTCGTGTGACGTTCCTATCAAACAAATAAATGTCGGTACGACACGATAAACCCCTTCCGTGAGCGGCAAACTTTTTACCGCGTTTGCTCAAGCGTGAAACTTGTCAGTTTGTCTAGACAAACGCGTGACGAGGCTAAACACGGCTGCGAGGGAGACTAAGACAAACGACCACGTTTGAAATATCAAAACTTTCGTTTTTCAACATTACTAGTATTAGGTTGAGAAATGGTTTATTTGTTCAGGTGATCTCAACATTTATGAAACAGGGGCTGGAAGGGGCTCTTGATCGCAACTCACGCTTCAATTTTCAGACAATTCACGATTCACACTTCAAATTTTCCGTCAATTCATGAATCACGGATATTCTAAAAATGATTTCACAAAAATTTACTTGTACGGAGTCCAATCACAAATCACGCAACACCCTTCCAGCCCTGTATGATGTCGACATTCATCAGTGCAGCGACTGACCACAGCGATCGAAGATTATTGCCAGCTGTTCCATGATAGTTAGTTGGTTGTTTTTCACTGATGTGAATCAAAGTATTTCCACGCGTGTACAGATATCATACTGAACCAAAAGCTCCGTCCAATAAAGTAACAGAAGGCTTTCAGGACCACTGAAGATATGAGCGATCGAACTGAAATTTGTAGTCTCAGGTAGTCTGCTGCCATCTTGGTGTCAATTTAAGATTTGACCTTTTTCAGTAGGAGACAATGGCGCACACTGACCTGGGCATCAGGTCGCTGCGACACGACGCGGGGACACGTCGCGGCGACAATTCCCCTCGTGTGTACTATGGAATTTCTGTGAAAATCTTGTCGCCGCGACAGAATTTTTTCGCTGCAACACGTCGCACGAATTCAAACTGGTTTGAATTCGTGCGTACGATCGCAGTGACAAAATGAGTGAAAGTATAGTTTCGTCGGAATCCGTTTCGTCGCAGCACAGTGCACACGAAGCGACGTGTCGCAGCGACCTGACGCCTAGTGTGTGCCGGCCTTAAGTGCCAAACCGCGCGTCGGCAGGCGCAAACCATTAAGCGCGTGATCGGCTTTTTCCAGTCCAGTCCGCCGTTTACCGTGTACGTGAAGCTGTCTATTGTGATAATTTTTTCGTAACCAAATTTTAATGGGATATCTTTAACTCAACTCCACGCTGTGAGATGTGAGAATACAGTCGAAACTCTCGTAAGCGACCACTCAAAATGTCAAGTCAAGGTGGTACGGTGGCTTAGGGGAGCTGGTCACCTACGAGATCGAGAGTCAATACCATGGGGGTCTAAATTTTGAGTCATACAAAAACTGCAGATAATATATTCTCATTAGTTTTTTCCATGAAATAGTCATGTATATTTTCAGGAATAAGAGCGTTTCCCCAACTTAGTACTAAAGCATTTTTCGAATATATGACAGAGAAGCGGTGAAACTCGCATGGTGAAAAGAGTTCATGGATTGTCCGGTCCGGCAAATGGTCGCTTATGGGTTGTTAGAAAGTAAAGAAAGCTTAAGAGAGGTGGTCGCTTTCGGGGGGTTTCAATTCTAGTGATTTGTATAAAATAAATAAAACACACACACAAGAGAGGTGGTTGCTTGCGGGGGGTTCCAATTATTGTGATTTGTAAGAAAGAAATAAAATACACACAAGAGAGGTGGTCGCTTACGGGAGGATACAGTAGAAGAGCCAGTGTTCTTTGGTGGACCTTTTCTTCTCGTTCTCTCCCACAGACGGTGGGAGAACTTTATTATTATGAAATAATCTGATTAGAATTTCTTATGGTTTTGATGGATTTCAAATAAAATTTGTTGAATTTGTTTTGTACTGTGTTTGCCATACAAAAAGTACAGCTTTCAGTTTCCGTGCTCTGTTCTCTGCGTTCTACTTCTAGATGAGTGCTACAGACATCCAGCTGTTCATCCTCCAAGTCTTCAACGTGTTGCTAAAATTGCTAGAAGTCTGAATCTTGACTTGTCCGATGAAGAGTTAAAAGAATATAGAGGTAGGTTATTTCTCATCATCTATCTGACCTTTGATCCCAACATCGAACCTCCGACCAGACCAGCTTTTGGCCACCAACATATGTCTCTTAATATGAACATCAATACCAATCGTTGTACATTGTTTTATGTTTTCAGATGCAATGTGTAAGTCCATCAAGTCCTACCAAAGAGTGTACGATTTAGTAGAACCGAAGCTTCCAGTCAAGTACCCACGGACACCAGGATACAGGCCTTCTGTCCAGGAAAATCCATTCAATGCCTGGTACGTCTGTTAAGCAAACCTCTTCCCAACAACATCCCAATATGTTGGCCCCACCATTGTTGGCAGTTGTTGGTAGCCTGTGCAAACCAACCTAATATTGTTGTGTTATGCTTGGTGATGATCATAGAAATATAAAAAGTTGGGCGTTGTTGTCTTGGTGTTCAAACACATCACGCATACATGTTGGAGCCCACTAAATGTTGGAATTGAAGTTCTTGGCTAACAATGTTGGCGACATGTGCATGGGCCGTATGTAGTAACTGTTAATATAGTGTCTTCACAGCGGAGGGTGTGGAGGCTTTGCACTATTCTTTCTAAGCGTTCGCGTTTGAAATAAGCTGGCATATGTGGGCAATTACATCCTGGCTGAGTTCGTCACGAGTTGAACGCTGATAGTTTTTGGGTAGGACGTTTATATTGCCGGAGAGCAGAACTACAATGCATTTACGTTTACGTGAGTCATTACTAACGGCCCTAACGGAACAACATCGCCCGTGTAAACTCTTTCTGAAATTCGTCCCCGGTTACGCACACAGCCCGGGATGAAATGGCCTACACTGAAAAAACACCCTAATGGAATATGATTTTATTGTTCCTGACATCCAACAAGTCCATGAAAGGATTACGAAAACCTAAAAAGAAAGATAGCATCAGTGCTGGTATCCATTAGTTTCCTCCTCCCTACATTTGTCATGTTTTTTAAGTTTAGTTTTGAAATATACTTTAATTTATTTGTTTAAAGAAAAAAACATTAAGTAAAGAAATGAATGACAACGAAACTTATTGAGGTCGATTTAATCTTACAGGTACTGGAAAAGTGACATCTCTGGTGCTCCAAACGGCAAACTTCACGGTAAAACCATAGCCATTAAAGATAGCATTCCAGTTGCAGGTGTTCCCATGATGAATGGATCTCTGATCCTGGAAGGGTTCATCCCAGATATAGATGCTACTGTAGTTACCAGAGTTCTTGACCATGGTGGAAGAATACTCGGGAAAGCAACGTGTGAGAATCTGTGTAATGGAGATGGCAGCTTTACGTCGGCAACTGGACCTGTACGAAATCCAATCGATCCCAGTAAGATGGCATGTGGTTCATCCTCAGGATGTGCAGTATTGGTAAGAACTCGAACAAACAAATAGGCCCAGTACTGGAGCTCGTGGTCACGTGATACAAGACAGAAATATAAGCTCTGATGACAAAATGGACAACAACATCAAAAAGATCAGAAAGTTAGGTCGCATGTACACAAACACGTTTTCTTTGACAGGTTTTCCATGACAAAAAAATGACACTAGTGAAAAACGTCTGCGCATGCGTGCATATGATTTTTTAAAAGGAATGTGTGAGTTTTAGCTTGAAATAAAATGCTGGTGTTCTCGGTGTATACATAAAATTTCTCATCGCATTAATGCATGAAGACGTGAATAATGGCCTTAATTTTCAAGAATTGACCTTAAGTTTTGACATGCATTTTGTGAAAACCACTGTTGAAGGCGTAAAAGCAAAATTTGCATAAGTTTGCAAAGCACGAAGACGTGACTACGAGTATGCGCAGACGTTTTTCACTAGTGTCCGAAAAAATGGCGCTATTTTTGTCCTACACAGGCAAGTTTTCATTGATAAAGAAACTAGACGCACACGTGGGTTCACTCGTGCCCGGGTGAGGCCCTCTTAGGAGAGGTCCTAATATCCGGTATCGCTCGTAATTTTGCCCGTGCTGTCCCATTTATCAATTTACCATTCCATATAAATTAGTAAAGACCTTTATTGAATCGGCTAACTAAAAATAAAGAAATAAAACTTTTGAAAGTCCAGCAAGTTGAAAAATAGGAGCTTGTTGTCGACCACTGGGTGATACTGGATCAAATAGTCCGTCTTCATCTGAACACTGTCAATTTGTCTTTCAGCAGCTACTAGTATGGCCTTTGGCCTTCTATTATCATGGGTATTATATATCTCACATGCAAAAATATTACCTGCGAATATACCAGTTTATTCAACTTTTTATTTCACTATATATATAAATTGTTTGATGTAAAGACTTCTACAACGACGTTTTTGACACAATAACAAATCGTGTATTTTTTCGTTCATGTTTCAGATGTTTTATGTATTACGTGACCAAACCCCATGGAATATAAATAAATGGTCGACTGGTCCAGAATTTCGATATTAAAATTCAGTACAAAAACCTCTCAAGATCTCTTGAATGCTTGAATGAGAAATATAATTGACTTGCCTCTATGTGCGTTCGTTCAGCAACATGTAGGGTGAGAAATTCGTAGATTTCCAGCTCAAAGGAAATACTCGGAATCGCGGAAGCTTGGTTTCAAGTACGCCATTTAGAGTTCGATATTTGGTTAAAGTATTGGAGATCAAGCTCAAAATAACAGCCCATTCTGAAGCTCTTATAACTGTCTAGGTATATCTCGAGTTAAAAGCTCCATTTTCCATTGTTCTACTGCTGGAATAGCCTGTGTCAGAAAGCTATTTTCTTTGTAGTCGGCCATCTTGCATTCCTAAAGTTCCTCACTGGCGTTCACTACGAAGAGTTCGCACGCGCTCAAAGGTGATGAATGAACGGCATTGTTTCTTACGTTCTTAACCAATCAGCGGTGCATCACGTGACCGATTGCGCAAGAATGCCGCATTCTCGTGGACGACGAGAGGAAAACAAAACATTTGCAGTTTATAACTCGTTCCCGGCCTATGGCCTGGGCACGAGTAAAAATGGCAATCAGTTTTTGTTATCGACATGAACAAGTTTTACTTGGCAAGAAAAACATGTCAAGGAAAACTTGTCACGAAAAACTTGTCACGGAAAACTTGTCACGGAAAACTTGTCACGGAGAACTTGCCAAGGAAAACATGTCACGGAAAACTTGTAAAGGAAAACATGTCACGGAAAACTTGTCACGGAGAACTTGCCAAGAAAAACATGTCACGGAAAACTTGTTACGGAAAACTTGTCACGGAAAACTTGCTTGTGTAGATGCAGCTTAAGTATTTCTCGTGAGTTCGAGTGTTTTTAATATTGTAATGTTTTGCAATTTTTTGCAATCCTGATTTTTTGAAATAATAGTATAGCTTACTGACATAGTTTGCCACTCAGTTATGTAATCTTTGTAAAAAATTACAAATTCAAAAAACCATAAATCTTCTCCGGCTGAGAAGATTTATGTTTTTTTGAATTTGTAATTTGATATATTGGGTCAATTTATTCAAGGCTCAAACTCAGCAAAAACACTAATTAAAAAATGCTAGCTCCTTCTGGACATGCCGACATTTTTGTCATCAGAGACGTGTGTCACGTGGCCAGATCCTGCAATGGGTCTGCTAGATTGAACGCCTTTGGAGCAAATACCATATTAAAAACTGCTCCATTGTTAGGGTGATTCTATAATTAAGCCCTGTGTGTTTTAGGTAGCTATAGGTGAAGTAGACATGGCTATTGGTGGCGATCAAGGTGGATCTTTACGCACGCCAGCAGCTGCTTGTGGGATTGTAGGGCTGAAGCCAACACATGGATTAGTACCTTACACTGGCATCTCATCAATTGAGCACACATTAGACAGTGTAGGGACCCATGGCTAGGACAGTATATGACACAGCTATCCTTCTAGAGGTAAATTATCCAAAAGAATATCAGCTTGTATATAATTTCAGTAGAAAACTTCATGTATACTTCCTAATATGCATGGATAAGTCAATCTAATCTATCTAATCTATCTGAAGGCAATTGCTGGTTTAGACGGGGATTTGGATCGACGTCAGCCTTGCGATCTGAAAATACCAGAATATACTAAGCAGGTATAGAAACTTGAACGATATTTAAGAGCATTGTTGCCCCCTCCTTTCCCCTCCTTACTAATGTTTTATGGTCAAAACAGTTTCAACATGGTGTCTCTGAGCCCAATCATTGCTATGGAAAGCCAATGGTAAGGCCCAGGGCTAGGCTATCACACACCATGTTGAACTGAAGTAAACCTTTAACCTCGTTTTTGATATCCATACCCCTCCATTTTTTGGCAGTTAAATGGTAAAAGTGAGACTCATCCTCGTATTCTTTCAGTTAAATGGCAATATCCAGGGTCTTCGTATTGGTCTATTAAAGGAAGGGTTTGAAACTCAATTTGAACTCGATGTCAACGAGCTGGTGAAAACATCAGCTCAGAGACTTAGTGACATTGGTGCAGTAGTGGAGGAAGTATCCATCCCGTGGCATAAGGACGGTAAACATGCATTGCAAAATTTTTACTTTAAAAAAGATTTAAAGTAGTAGATGGCTGATACTGTAATTGTATTGCATTTCCTCTTAGGAGAGCATTTGGCAGCAGGTTTTCTTGAGGGCAAGATACAAACAATGTATCACTGTAAGTAGTACAGTAGTAATCCAAAATGGCAGCCGCTCGTGCAAATCGGGGTCGATGTGACCATGAAGGCGAGGCTTTAAGGAGCAAAATGTGTTTAGGTATATCTATGGGAGAGGGTAAGTACTCAGGCAAGTTGTCATAACTCTATGGCTCTTAATTGAAAGTGTTTCGCTTTTCCCTATATAAGAATAAGTCATTCGGGGGTGGAAGTAGTCTCCCTCGCAGCCGCTCCTAGTGTCGTCACGCAAGGATTCCTAGGGAGGAATCCTTGCGTGACGACACTAGGAGCGGCTGCGAGGGAGACTAGGGTGGAAGCGGAATCGGGAATCAGGAATCACGGTTTTGAATCATCAAGGAATCAGGAATCATTGAGGATAAAACTTGAGGAATCAGGAATTTTTGTTTGAAGTTTAGGGAATCGGGAATTACGAAATTTTTCTGATAATGTTTGTCGCCTTTTTAATCGTCATGCATTTCTTTATTGGTCTTCCTGTGGCTTCCTATGGTCAAGAACAAAGCCCGCGAAATTTGATCACATTTGATGTTTCTCACTGGTCCGTAATCTGACACGACATTTTGTTGTGAGCCTTACAATTAACTTTAAATGAATCATGAATCAGAAATAAAATTTGTAAATGAATCAGGAGTCACAGCGATAAATGCGAAGGGAATCAGGAATCGGCCATGATAAATAGTTCCGCTTCCACCCCCGAAAGTCATCGATGCTGTGGCCTCTTTCTACTCTATCCTGATTGTCGCTGTGGTCGCCATTTTGGAACCCGGCGCGTTTTCAGTACCTTTTTTTGTTTTATCAGTACCAATGCTTTTATTCGCATTATAGGTTGTGCAGGTAGTCAATCATACTATGACACCAATTTATTGCAAGCAACAGCGCGAGGACTGAAGAGTTATCCCAATGATCTACCACCTAAAATAAAGATGACTCGTTTATTAGGAAGGTACATTTTACAATCAACTCCTTCGTGTGTATTGTTAGACAGATTAGAAACTGGTTCGGTCAGGCATGTGGTACCATTTGATTCAAGCTGACCGTATTTACAAGTTTCGCGTTTTGCACTCTGAGACTTTGTGTATGTCCTTTGATATATATAAAACGCTTCGACGAACATCATTCAGGGGCGGATCCGGCAGGGCTCAGACTGAGGGGATTCACTTCACATTTTATATCGTACAAAACAATAAGTGAGGGTTATTAGTCGGGTAAGCCAAAAATACGGCTGTGTATTCTTGATATTTTTCTTTCTCGACGTAAAAATGTTTTAATTTTAGGATGAGAAAGGGGGTTCCCGGCACCCAAGGAACCCCACCCCCTGAATCCGCCCCTGTCATTTTGCCCATCGCTCTACTCATATTTTTGTTGCAAACTTAGGCTGCAGTAGTTTTCTGCGAGAGAAAATAATGATGATCTTACCATGAGCGTGCAAGGGTAAATCTCAATATACTGGCCTGGGCTAGAACTACAGTGTTGATATACTGAGCCTTATCCGATTCCGTACATGTATTTGATCTCACTTTAAATTTATAAAGGATGCACTGCCATTGAAAATGCTTTCGGAGGAAATAGAAACTCGATACATGATGTAATGCGGCTTCGCTTCGTTTTAGATATCTTAGTGAAGACTATTATGGGATATTCTACAGCAAAGCACAGAATCTAAGACGAGAATTGACTAAAGCATACGACGAGGCCTTACAGAAATACGATGTGTTGATCATGCCGACGTGCTCTATAAAGGCGCCTGCGTTGCCCTCTGTCAGTCATACTCTACAAGGTATTGGACGTTAGAGTTGTAACACTACTTCACGTAACGTACTTCGCGCACACGTAATATTACTTCACGTAACGTACTTTACGTACACGGAAAACAACAGAGGATCACGTGACTTGCTTTTTTCCATCTGGCGTTGCCATTTCGACGCAAAGATGAGTACAAGTTATTTTGTGCTTGCGAAAATTCATTTTCACGTTAAACACCAAACGCGTCACCAGGCGTGATAAAAGTTGGTCGCGCGATCCTCTTTGCCGTCTGTCGTCTCCCGTGTACATGAAGCTCTATAATAGAGTTGTGTGGAAAACGGGGCAAGCCTCCCAGCACCATATAGTTACGTGTATTTAACACTGACGGCTACAGTATGAATAGCAACAAAAGAGCAGCAACGACAACGGGGCAGGTATAACTCTCGACCCATTACGGTTAAAAACGTATAACATGGCGGGACGTACGAGCATCCGAAAGCCTTGAAATTTCGTCATCGTGCATGATTCGCCATAGTACAAAATCTACTCTAGCAAATTACATGGGTGTGTTCACACTAGAGGACTGACAAATCGTAAGACGGGCGAGTCGTCTGATTATTTGCTCGTCTTAGGTCGTCTTAGTGTGAACAGGAGTCGTGGACTGAACGATTTGTCTGTCCAGACGAAAAAAGACGACACCGGAAATAACAGGCGATCAAATAGACGGACAAAATCAGACGTCGACCTTTGCATCTCAAAGTGCGTCTGCCCCGTTTTCACACTACGAAGATTTGTTGGTCAAAGACGAAAGATTTGCTTGTCTTCTAGTCAATGAAAGCGGCTTTTCAGTTTTGCAGTTAAAAAGACCTTTACGGCCCAGACGACATTACTTATTTTTATTAGTAGTATACTGTTAGTGGGGTGATACAATTGTCACTCTAATTACTGTTATAGAGCATTTGGAGGAGGTTACCTTGCTGACGGAGAACAGCGTGTCATTCTCTGTCTCTGGTCATCCAGCCTTGTCTATCAACGCGGGATTTTCTGCGGGACTACCCGTTGGAATGATGATTGTTGGTAGAAAGTTTGATGAGTCTACTGTACTCAACGTGGCCTACGCCTACGAACAGCTGCGTGATAAACAATGAATACAAGTAGTAGCTAGTACATTAATTCTTTGAATCGGCAATAAATACATTGAAATAGTAGTTTAATGATTGTACTGCAGAAAGTATATAATGTTATTGGCAAACTAGGTGACGATCGATTAACGTTCCTAAGAGATTCTATCGAAATCTAGAACCGTTTTAATAATTCATGAGGGCATGAGGGCACCACACACCGGACCATCAGAAACAGCGGAATCTATAAGTACATCATTCTTAATCCCGTCTTTATGAACAGAAATTAGAAGAAGATGGAAATGTAAGTAGACGTTTGGGTAAATCAATGTGATAAAATCACTGTTTTTACAATTTTTGAACTTGTAAAGTGACTGTTAAAATTGCTGTATTTCTAGTCGTCTGGTAACTTATGATGTAAAAGATTTTTATGCAATAGTTTTCACAATGCCTTTTCCCACTTGACGGTCCACTAAGTAACCGCAGACCGTTAGCAACGCATCGAAGATTATCTAGATTCCAGTCTTCCTCGATCACCCCTTTCTGAAGGATTCCATCTAGCCGCGACCATCCTAGAGACGAACTGGTTTATACGGAACCCGCCGATTGAGTAACACGTTTAAGCATGCCCTGTAGTATAGCAGCCTTGTTGCGTTTTGTTACGGACGAAGGACGAAGAATACGAAAAAAGGGGAAACCTTAACTCGGTGGCTACGCCCGCACGAGTAACGCTGTTTCGTTGATCAGTGTCGATGTCATATTCACTAATCCCCAGCTCCCTGCTGATCGACCATCCATGATGGCGTGACATGATATGAAGGTTCGTGACTTTCTCGTTTCCTCTGCACTGATTTTGTGTGATAATCATTTCATTATACATATATCATAGTATTGACGCCATGGCTTCAAAACAGAAATCAAGCTCCGGTACATCTGATACAGGTAAGACTATGGTCATGTCATGCATATAGCAGGATCCAAGGACGGCAGAATTAACTCTACTGTCTTCCGAAGAAAACAAGAATTTACTATACGTACCGAACGTCTGATCTTTGACCATCTTTAAGTATTGCGACTCTTTCAAGGGGACATTTAGCTATCATTCTAGTGAAATTGCTCTGAAAACCTGGTTATTTAGCTCTCTACAAATATCGATAAATCGTTGCTCTAAAACCAAACATGATGTCGGGTCATGCCGATGATATCTATTACCCTGGACAAACCTAGACAATGTTGGCCTTGTGCAATCTTGGAATAAGGCAAGTCAGGCCAGATAAAGGATAAATAAACTAGCAGAGGAACATTTTGTCGAATAAAACCTAATCGAACAGAAATTAAAGCCAAGGAATTATTATTTAAAGTAATGTCACGCAGTACGTCACGCAACCTAGCGTAAGAGCCACCAAGGGGGTTACCGCACGTGCAACGGTAACAATCCTTTTTCCTTATCTTATTTATTCCTCTGCAAAAATGAATGCGGATATTGGCAAGCCTCGCCAAAAATGGGGAAAAGATAGAAAGGACAAATATAAAAACTAAACCATCTAAAAGGATAAATGGCGAAATATTAGATATTCGTTGTTTGTAATAGATCGGTTTAAGACATAAACAAATCATCTTGAGATCATTCCAGCATTTTTATTAGAATGGCGATTACTAGCAAAATGAAATTTCGATTGAGTCACAAGTCCTTGCAAATTCATTCTACAAATGGAAACTCGATTGCGTCCTTTCAGGTTCAGCAAACTATCTAAAATGTAGGCAAGTTACATGTATTTTGCGTTTATTTCTCCGCTGTCTAGACAAATGTTATAGACATCCTTCCGTTCGCCCTCCAAGTCTTCAACGTGTTGCTGAACTGGCCAAAAGTTTGAATCTTGACTTGACGGATGAAGAGCTAAAAGAGTACAGAGGTGAGTTGTGCCCTTCGTTGTTATCTCAGCTTTGTCCTACGCACTTGACCCTCTCGACTGGCTTCAGTCACGGTCATTAGGTCATTATTTTTCTCTCACTGATGCCCCCGGACGCCTTTTCTCTATATTTTTCCCAAGATATCCTCTTGATGGTTTCCGATATCTAAAACGCTGCCCCCCCCCCCCCCCAGGATCCCATTACATCAGTAATGGGCTCCTGACACCCCCCCCCCCCCAAAAAAAGAAAATTCTGAATGTTCCCCCCCCCCCAACACACACACACACCCGAAGAAAACCCTGGATCCACCCCTGAAAATAATGAAATGACTCTGATAACTTGCGTTTGAATGTTCCAGATGCGATGTGTAAATCCATCAAGTCCTATCAAAGAGTGTACGATTTAGTAGAACCGAAGCTTCCAGTCAAGTACCCACGGACACCAGGATACAGGCCTTCTGTCCAGGAAAATCCGCTAAATGCCTGGTAGGTCAATGAACCAATAATATATGGGACATCCTCCGAAAGGGGAGCAGCGACCGAGTACTAAAGAAATGAATAACAACGAAACTTAATGAGGTCGATTTAATCTTACAGGTACTGGAAATGTGACATCTCTGGTGCTCCAAACGGCAAACTTCACGGTAAAACCATAGCCATTAAAGATAACATCCAAGTAGCTGGTGTTCCCATGATGAATGGATCCCTGATCCTGGAGGGGTTTATCCCAGATATAGATGCTACTGTAGTTACCAGAGTTCTGGACCACGGTGGACGAATACTTGGAAAAGCAACTTGCTCGAATTTGTGTTGTGACGATGTCAGTTTTACTTCGGCAGCTGGTCCTGTACGAAACCCAGTCGACCGTAGCAAGCATGCTGGTGGATCGTCTTCTGGATGTGCCGCATTGGTAAGGGAAAAACACAAAGTCAGAACTGTCGCCGAATTAGAGTAATACAGCTTCACTCAGAATTCCCATTAGTAAAAGGGAGTCAGAAGTTTCATCCAGACCTTAGCCAAGGAACTTGAACGATAAAACCATGCAGTATTTTCTGTTGCTTTAGGTAATAGACACTATCGACCCTCTGCATGTCAGTTTGTTTAAGAACGGTTTCGTGTTTTAGGTAGCTGCAGGCGAAGTAGACATGGCTATTGGTGGTGATCAAGGTGGATCTATACGCACGCCAGCAGCTGCTTGTGGGATTGTAGGGTTGAAACCAACATATGGGCTGGTTCCTTACACAGGAATTGCATCAATGGAGCTGACACTCGACCACACGGGGCCCATGGCCAGAACTGTGTACGACACGGCCTTGTTGTTAGAGGTAATTGATTAATTGATAGTAATTAATTGTTTTTGTTTTTGTTGTTCTTCTTGTTTCATCATCATCTTCCTCCTCCTCCTTTACACGAGCAAGTGGTTGGTTAGTACGCGGCTTTCTGAAGCGAATAGCCTGAGTTCGATTTCCTCACACCTCACACTTGTTTCGACTTCTTTCCATTCCGTGTAGCTCAGTTAAGTAACTTTAAATACCCTTAAAACGGAGCACTGATGGAGAGAGAGAGAGAGAGGGGGGGGGGGGGGGGAGTAAAGAGCTCACTGTCGGCTTCCTGGGAGACCAGCGTTCATCTGAAGCGAACTACCGACGCTAAATTATAGTGCTTTACCTTTTACCTCCAAAAACCACGAAGCGGTGACAAATATGCACCCTTGTACTGAGTTTCTTGATATGAGTCGTTTATTTATTCATGTTCTAGGCAATTGCTGGTTTGGATGAAGAGGGTCTTGACCCAAGACAGCCAGAAAATCTCAAAGTCCCAGAGTACACCAAACAGGTCAGTTGTCACTTTTTAAAACGAATATGTTTAGAGGACGCACAGACTGGATAAATAAAATCCACATCAATGAAATATCTTGTTTTTAGCTAACTGGTGACATCCAAGGTATTCGTATTGGTCTTGTCAAAGAAGGGTTTTATCCTCAATTTGAGCCCGACGTCAATGAACTGGTGAAGGCATCAGCACAGAGACTTGGTGACATTGGTGCTATAGTTGATGAAGTACCTATCCCGTGGCATAAGGACGGTAAACATGGCTTTTAATAAGCCTTTGACCAAGCTTTGGAACATTGTTATTTGAAAACATATATGTTTTTATGCACAATTGCATGCTGCGTCGTCAAAGAATGCTCAATCGCTTGACTAGGGTTTAACATGAATTTATACTAATTTGAATCACACTCCGAGTCTATATTATCAGTCTACAAGTTTCTGCAATTTGTTTTGATAGGGTTGTCTCTGTCTTTGACTATATTCCAAGACGGAATGTTCGGTGGTCCTGGTAGGTTGGCTGACTGACTGAGTGAACTTTTGTCTATTTAATCTCCATGACTGACTTATTAGTTCGTTGTAAATAATGTTTGTAGGTGTGGCTGATACAAGTGCCTTCATGTATTACGATACAAACCTACAACAGGCTACAGCAAGAGGAATGAAGAGTCATCCTAATGATCTTCCATCTACTGTTAAACTATTGCGCCTTACAGCAAGGTAATATATTGATCATTATTATATAACTATGATGTAATTTTACCATATAAGGATGAGAGAACTAAGCAAATATGAGGCCGTATTATATGCCGTATTACATAGTTGAAAACTGGTTTGCCATACTTTAGATAAAACAATATAGGAAAATAGGAAACTAGGAAGCAGTTATATAATAAATCCTTTATTAGATATCTTCTTGTGTATTACGGGCTATTATTATCAGCCCGTAATACACAAGAAAATATCTAATAAGTGGTATGTATCGAACAATATTAACATTGACATATGAATGGGACTGTCAAGGGCGAAGCGGAACACTGAGGCGCGTGCGAGTGAGTACTAGTGCAATATCCTGTAAAACTACTTGGGAAGTAAACGTATAAGGACGAATACTAGTGGAATGTGGGATTTATGTGGTCACAAAGTACAGTCGTTCTTAGAAACATTGTACATGAAACGTGATAGAAAATGGCTTCATTATGAAGTAACCTACACTTAGATACATGTTAGCTATGATGATATGCACCGCTAAGCAGTATATAAAATTAGGGGACGAATAAGACAGAGAAAGTCTTCTTAGTTCAGTGTTTTTGTCGTTATTTTTTGTTGTTGCTTTGGATGTTTATGGAGTTTGTGTGTGTCTTATTCACAGGTACATGCGTGAAGACTATTATGGGATATTTTACAGCAAGGCACAGAATCTAAGACGAGAATTGACTAAAGCATACGACGAGGCCTTACAGAATTACGATGTGTTAATCATGCCAACGTGTCCTAAAAAGGTGCCAGCGTTCCCTCCGCCGAATCCCTCTTTGGAGGGTAAGTTGCAAAGAAATTGATGTATGAAATCAGATCAATACGTACTCTCAGAATTAGCAAAGCAACCGTTCTCTTCTTTATTGAGCTTTCTCCAAATGTAAGTAGTTAGCGATCGCTCTTAGTGAGTGAGAACAAAAACACATATCTTCAGAGAATTACAACTAATATATAATGGTAGCAAGGTTGGCATAGTTGATTAGTGCGTACGGTGGCATTCCGCGTGCGAAAGGTTCGGACATGTGTAGCTCGGGGTATAGCTTTAAATACGTAGAACGAAGCACGATTGGGGGACTGGGGAAGAAGGTTCACTGTCGACCTTTCATTCCGAATTATCACTTACAGGTGAAGTGACAGGAGTCAACATTAAATTCAACGTCATCCTTTATATTTAACTTTAGAGAGATAGTTCGTGCAGGAACCTACCCTGCGAGCATGCAGAGTCAGTTTACTTTTCTAAACCATTTGCGGAGCAACGAGTAACCACTGCCGTCTCTCGCGATTTCCACCTCCACATTTCTGGTTGTAAAAATATGGTCTATGTTTAAAAAACCTGTTTCAAAACCGGTTTTGTGTGCAAATGTCATTATACGCATGGTAGTTCGCTCGCAAGGTAGCGCTGGCTCATAGAAGTGATGTTTTGCTGCGTCATCTTCGCGCATGCTCAACCTGCAAGGTAGTCTGACTGTTCCCCCAGCCCTATTGGTGACCGCTGACCGTAGCTCTGGCTTAGGACCTTCGTTCTGGGACTTTCTACAGCCTCGGACAAAATACATTCGAACACCCTCCTCCTCAGTTTCAATGTTGGGCAGCTCGCACAAGCTGGCAGCTCTGCAGTTTGTTGACCAACATTGGATGGGGGCGAGGGGGCGCTTATGTGGTGGAGTGTTCGGGGATTATTGTCCGAGGTTATAGATATTTGGCCTTCTATTCGTGCGTATATTTTTAGCATATCTAGACTAGAGTTTGTAAAGCACACTAGTAATTACTTGCAAAACTACCGTTTTTAAAACCATGTCCATTCCATTTCAATTTACTAACTTGAATATATCTCATTACTTGTATTCTCATGCATATAAAATGCTTGATTTCCTACAGAATACTTGGAGAAATGTTTTGAACTCAGTCCAAATAGTTGCTGCTTCAATGCCTCTGGTCATCCAGCGCTGACTATCAACGCGGGATTTTCTGCGGGACTACCCGTGGGAATGATGATTGTTGGTAGAAAGTTTGACGAGTCTACTGTACTCAGCGTGGCCTACGCCTACGAACAGCTGCGCGATAAAGCACATGCAGTAGTGTAGTTAACTGTAGATTTAGACGACATTTAATTAAGGTTATCTTAGAGAAATAAGGTTAATTGGGAATAGAAAATAGGTCATGCTAACAGTAGTGAATTAAAATATTGTAGTCATGGTCTCGGGAATTGGAGGTAATCCCTATGTGGTACACCGGCGAACTTGCCAGTCAAAAATCTAGCTGTGTTATGGGCACTAGTTGTGTTAAAATCAATAAAAATATGCATTCTTACAATTTTCAATAACCTACAACTCCTTAAATAATTCCCTCCTCTCCAGCGTCAATTCTTGGCGGCTTATTCGCTCATTTACGGTAGGCTTGATAAGGACAGATAAGGACAGTTATTCGATGTCTTTACGCTGCGCTTATCCACGAGATAAAAACTCTCATCACTAGTCCACTTAATTCAAGGGAACACGGGAGACAGCTGTTTGTTTTGTATTCAGGGGTTATATTCGATCCTTATGGCATCATCTCAGAAATTTACCCGCTAAAATGGATCGAAAAATTCGTCACGTAACGCCCCATCGCAATACATCGTGTAACATCTTCTCACCCGTTCGGGGCTCGCTCGTTGTTGTCTCATGCCGAAACGAAAGCAAGTCTAACCAAGAATAAAATAAACTAAAGCTCTTTGGGTTTCCTGTGTCAACTCGTTTCATTGAGGCTGCCGCAGGAAACCCAAAAACGGCACCGCACGGTCACGGCACGGTTACGGCAGGAGGTCTTGCGTGACATTTTAAATTTTAATCCAACAAAAACAAAAATATAATATTTGAAAAGAACACACCAAAAGTTATGGGCGGCCGAAGTTTGCTTCGTTCGTTGGTGGGCAAGCTGTTGCCCACCACCGAACGTTTCAATAGAAAAGAACCAACTTCGGCCACCGATAACTTTGGCGCCATTTATCGAAACTGCTTCAAAATCTCAACTTTTACTAATTTTGGTGTATTCTTTTCAAATATTATATTTTTGTTTTTGTTGGATGAAAATTTAAAATGTCACGCAAGACCTGCCAAAAGGCCATTTCGAATGTTTTTATGGAGATCACGGCACTGACACGGTCACGGTACTGCGCGGTCCGAAATCTGCTTTAAGACTTCCAAGCTGGGCGCCCTGCCGTGCTTTCCTTTTTTTCATTGTGACACTTCACTGGCCAGACTTCAGTCGCTGCTACTTCTTTCCTCGTAGATACGACTGACATAATTCATCATAATCACATCGACATCAAGTCTTAATCAACAATGGCGGAGAAAGGGAAGTCAGACTCCAGTACATCAGATGCAGGTAAGGTTTCAGGACTTAAACTGACAGATATCGTGAACATAGCGTACGTGGCACTCAGAGAAGGTCAAAATCATATTTATACATTCCCGAATGGTCTAATTCCTGAATAGTTCTCTGGTTATATTGGATAGCTAAAGCAATTTGAAACAACCATTACTTTTGTCTGGTGTCTGGTCTATGTGCTGCAGTGTACTTTGGTAGATACTCTGCTCAGTGTTTTCTTAAGATCATTGTTCCCTGGGATTAACAAGCAAGGAATTCAGTGTCATCATTCAATCGCCTGTAGTGAAATATTACGACTTTTCGACGGGGGGAGTATCTTTGCATGGTTTAAGATCCCAATGAATCATAAATGTTATTGTGAAAGGAAAGGAAAGGGGTAATTACGTTGCGTGACCTCGGAACGTTTTGTTGTCCCTGCATGCAATCATGTAACAACCACAGCTAAAACACAATGAACCAAGGGCTAAAAGTCAACCAAATGGGGCTGAAATTGCTGTTAGATGAAGAAAATGACTCAAACAACATTTCAGGAAGCCCTTGAGGTTTTCAATTGAAAATTGATTTAGTTAGAGGATAT
Organism: Telmatactis stephensoni; assembly: GCA_029948255.1. Classification (NCBI taxonomy): domain Eukaryota; kingdom Metazoa; phylum Cnidaria; class Anthozoa; order Actiniaria; family Isophelliidae; genus Telmatactis; species Telmatactis stephensoni. Next base: position 411,051 of record JALIZF010001809.1, read on the forward strand.
TTTCACATTTTCACACACATTTCTTTATAACGAACACACTACCACAGAGCTTGGGCTTCCTGTGTTTTTGTTTTTTCACATTAATATAATCAAAGCAAACTCGATGTACAGTGTTTTGACTGCTTTATCTTATTGTTATATTATTTGTACTGTTTTTATTTGTTTGTTTGTTTGCTTGCTTACTTTCTTGTTTTTTGTTTGTGTTTGTTTTGTATTGGTTGTTTTCAAACTTGTGCCTGGATCAAAATGGACACAAGAAAGAGATGATATGCGCTGCAAGTAAAGTGACAGCTATTAATATTGTAATAATATACATCCTCGGCTAACAAGACAGTTTTCAGACATCTGACAAAGGATACGCACAATCGCAAAATTATAAAGTCGTGCCATATATCTGGCACGTTTAAATAAAGTGTATATACCTTGAGAGATGCGTAGCCAGCCCTTGAGGAAGGGGAGGGAGGGGGAGGGGGAGGTTGCCAGTCACACAGGCTATTGAGAGATTATTGCAGTTACTTGGGCATCCCTACAACGCGGACCAGTATTTCTTTAAGTTCACCAGGAGCTCATATCACTTATCTGACCGCGTCCTTTCAAGTTAAACGACGAAAGTAGGAATTAGAAATAATTTACTGTCATGTCTACTTGTCTATTGCTTCTAGATGAGTGCTATAGACACCCTGCTGTCCATCCACCAAGTCTTCAACGTGTTGCTGAACTTGCCAAAAGTCTGAACCTTGACTTTACTGATGAAGAGCTAAAAGAGTACAGAGGTGAGTTGCCATTTTTCCTCTATCTGAGTAGTGCCGTCAAACAACAATGGTAAGAGAGTATTCACGGTTTTTACACAGGTGTATATGGCGGGGAAATCTCTTGTGTGTTAAGTAATTAAGCTTTCCAGTGTAAACATTTTGGTATCCTAAAAGAGTGATGAAACTCTTTCACAAGCTTTAGGTTGGATGAAGAGTCTTTCTTGAACTTGTCTCAGAGAAAAAGGCCTCAAAATTGTGTTTCACGTATTATTATATTCCCTGTCCTGTTATTGTAAGATTCGTTATTACTCATTGCAAGTCAATGGAGCATTAATCCTGTAAATGTAAACTAAATTGTAAATAAGTACATAAATAGAAATGAGCCAGTAAACTGCATGGTTAAAAGAGCTACAATGGTATTGAAAGGCCACTGTAAGATAAACTACTGATGATAGATCGAGGCTGAGTAAAAGGTAGATGGAATTAGTCAGAAAGATTTTATAAGATAAGATAATTTCTAACTAATCAATCATGTCCCAGTGATGATATAGATGGAATTCTTTGTCGTCGGGCCTTTAATCATAAACTATTGGATTTTTCAGATGCAATGTGTAAGTCCATCGCGGCCTACCAAAACGTGTACGACTTAGTAGAACCGAAGCTTCCAGTCAAGTACCCACGGACACCAGGATACAGGCCTTCTGTCCAGGAAAATCCACTCAATGCCTGGTATATACCGACTTGTAATTAAGGAGTGTAAAACAAGGAAATATTTAGGATATAGAGGCAGCTACAATCTTGGGAATAACAATTTGAAACAGTGACAATTTCTGCAGAGAAAATGCTTCCATCCCAACTCCCCTCCTCCCGTTGTCATTGTTGTTTCAAAAGATTGTCAAGACAAGATCTGATTTCCAGGCAGACAACAACATGTACTGGGGTGAGGGGTGGGGGTGGGGCCCCGGTGGGGGTGGGAGAGAGAGAAGCAGTGCTGCCTTTTTGTATTTCAAATTTGTAAGGAACATGTTGAAGTGTCTCAAGGGTTTTGTCCAAGATGAAAGAATTCCAAACTGGGTTGGAACTGGAAAAAGAAATGGCAGCATAACACATTGTGTAACTAATTATGCTCTGTGGAATATTTCAGGTACTGGAAAAGTGACATCTCTGGTGCTCCAAACGGCAAACTTCACGGTAAAACCATAGCCATTAAAGATAGCATTCCAGTAGCAGGTGTTCCCATGATGAATGGATCTCTGATCCTGGAAGGGTTCATCCCAGATATAGATGCCACTGTAGTTACCAGAGTTCTGGACCATGGTGGAAAAATACCCGGAAAAGCAACGTGTGAAAATTTATGTTGTAGTGGTGGCAGCTTTACATCCTCAACTGGTCCTGTACGAAACCCAGTCGACCGTAGCAAGAATTCTGGTGGGTCGTCTTCTGGATGCGCAGCATTGGTAAGGGAAAAACACTGAGTCAGAATTAGCACTAGAAAATGATGATGAAACAACAGACAAGTTTTCTATTGTTTTAGGTAGCTGCAGGCGAAGTAGACATGGCTATTGGTGGGGATCAAGGTGGATCTATACGCATGCCATCAGCTATCTGTGGGATTGTGGGGTTGAAACCAACACATGGGCTGGTTCCTTACACAGGAATTGCATCAATGGAGCTGACACTCGACCACACGGGGCCCATGGCCAGAACTGTGTACGACACGGCCTTGTTGCTAGAGGTATCTGATAGCAATTATCATGGTACTCCTCCTCCTCAATCCTGTTCGTCCTCAATTGATCTTTTTCTTCTTCTCAGCTTCGTTTCAATCTGAAAGATACACGGAACGTCACCACTTATCCTGTGTAATGAACGTCAAAACAGAATATTATCAAGTATTTGTTTCTTTTGTAAAGTAATGTACTCATTCATGTTTTAGGCAATTGCTGGTTTGGATGAACAAGGTCTTGACCCAAGGCAGCCAGTAAATCTTAAAGTCCCAGAGTACACCAAACAGGTCAGTTGTCACTTTTTACAAATGCCAATTTCCTTATTATTACAAAAAGCCATCTAAAACCAACCGGCCAAAGGACCAACCACCTCAACCTAACCAATGGACGGGCCAACGTAACCAACAGACGGACCGAGCAACGGACCAACCGACCGACCTACCAACTGACCGACCGACCGATCGACCCAACCGATGATCGCCCGCCCGCCCGCCCGTCCGTCCGATGTCCGCAATTGTTGTTTCAGTATGTTGGATCATATACTGTTAAGTGAAGCCTTACGAAGAAATACGAACGGCATGTTTTGCCCATTTACTGAATAGTGAGTTCCAGTGGTGTAAAAATAAGTGTAACCTGCTAGTTACTTTTGAAAAATCGATCCTGTTTCCTAAAACTGAAGTCCAACGATCTTGTTTTAGCTAACTGGTGACATCAAAGGTATTCGTATTGGTCTTGTCAAAGAAGGCTTTAATCCTCAATTTGAACCTGACGTCAATGAATTGGTGAAAACATCTGCACAGAGACTTGGTGACACTGGGGCAGTATTGGAGGAAGTGTCTATCCCGTGGCATACGAACGGTAAACAAACCATGGCCAAACAGTGGAACATCGTTAAAAATAATATACTCTTTGTTCATACTATATTGAGTTGCGTTTCTCTATCACTAGATTTTCAAATGATGAGCTGTTCTATCGATTAGGTTGCCAGCTTGCACTTGAGATTTTTTGGAGACCGTTTTTTACCCCAAATCCCCGTCCGGGAAGTTTGATTGTATCCGAAAAACTGAACTGATAAATAATTTGACCAACAACTGATTAGAAAGTATATTTGACCCATGGGTAAGTTGTAATTCCCACTAATACTGTAATACTTTTTCACACAGGAAAGCATCTCTTTTTTGCTATATTTCAAGAAGGAATGTTTGGTAGCTTTGGTATGTTGTTAGCTTACACAATCACTGTTTTTTCCTCGATTTGACGAATTGAACCCGTTGTTTATATCAAGTGAAGCTAGAACAACGGTAGATTGGTTGCAGTAAGTATAATCTGACTCGAATCCTTCCTTTTGGACGTCTCTGCAATCCTTGTGCTTCACTTCACTGTAGTGAAAAGCACCTGTTAGAGCGGCTCCGATTGACGGAAAGTGTAGTCGCGTTATGTACTGCCTTGATTAGTTCTGTGTATGTTTGTAGGTGTGGCTGATACAAGTGCCTTCATGTATTACGATACAAACCTACAACAGGCTACAGCAAGAGGGATGAAGAGTCATCCTAATGATCTTCCATCTACTGTTAAACTTGTACAACTTGCTGCAAGGTATATGTTACCCTCGAAACAATTTCATGAAGTCTATTCATTATTTCGGCAAGCATTACTTTATTTGGAAGTCACGTTTGATTTTGATTTGTTTTTGTTGATTTTCCTGCAATTTGGAGCCTCAAACTGTCAAAATAAAAACTTGCAGATATTGTAGCGATGAAGCACATACATTGTCGACCACATTGTCCATGTCCACCATCTTGAAATTAGCTTAGAAACCTAGCTTTTCGGTAAACAGGAAATCCAATAGTATAAACACAGGAAGCCCGCACGAACAATTACACAATATGTTTGATATGTGTGCGACATATTTAGCAAACACGGCGGGACGTGAAAGATGACGCCGCTTAATCGTGAATAACTTTGGAAATTTTGACTACTTTATATCATAGGAATCATATTATCATCAGGCTGATTATATAAGTCTCCGTAATTGGGATCTGATCATGATTAAACTAGGACAAATCGATCGAAGAAAGAAAGTGAATGGTAACAAAATAATCTGCAGCTGTATTTTTGTTGTACAGGTACATGCGTGAAGACTATTATGGGATATTTTACAGCAAGGCACAGAATCTAAGACGAGAATTGACTAAAGCATACGACGAGGCCTTACAGAAATACGATGTGTTGATCATGCCAACGTGTCCTAAAAAGGCGCCAGCGTTCCCTCCGTCGAATGTTTCCTTGAAGGGTAAGTTGTTGACAAAAAGAACTAGGATTTGACGTAGAGGTAAGCTTAGCTCTTACCCTAGCTTTTGACCTTGCCGTCACAGCCTTGTAGCTTTAACTGTTGACCTTGCTACAACTAGCTGTTGACCTAACGACAACAAACCAAGGCCTATTCCGGGCCCTAAAATCGCCCAAAATCGCCTTACGTTTTGAGCATCTTTGGGGATAATTTTGCTTAAATCGCCTTAAATGGCCTACGATCGCCCAAAATTACGGCGATTTTAGGGCCCGGAGTAGGCCTAAACCACAACCCTACAATTCTTGCTACACTTTGTCGACCTTTTCGCTGCGGCCTTTGAACACCATATTTAGTTTCATTTCTGTCAATGGCTTTAAAGTGAAAGAGGGTAGTACTTGGTTTCAGGATTCGTTCGCCGCTTTATCAAGGATAAATTAGTGCATTTTAGCACATCTGAGTTAATTTGCACAAAAATGCATATCGGATGTGTCTTACTTTCAGTCCTATATTGAAATGCTTCATTCTATATACTTTTACAGAATACATAGAAAGTGCTTTTGAACTCGTTCCAAACACTTCACCATTCAATGTCTCTGGTCATCCAGCGCTATCTATCAACGCGGGATTTTCTGCGGGACTACCCGTGGGAATGATGATTGTTGGTAGAAAGTTTGACGAGTCTACTGTACTCAACGTGGCCTACGCCTACGAACAGCTGCGTGATAAAGCACAGTAGTAGCAGTTAATAACTGTAGATTACACGGCACTTAATTAAGGTTATCTTAGAGAAATAAGGTTAATTGGGAATAGGAAATAGGTCATGCTAATAATAGTGAATTAAAATATTGCAGTCATGGGCGCGGGAATTGGGGGTACCCCCTATGTGGCATACCGAACTTGCCTGTCCACAAATCTATAAAAATATGCATTGTTTCATTATAAAATTTTCAATTAAGGTTATCTTATAGAGAAATAAAGTTGGGAATAGTATAGGAATACGTCATACTAATAGTGAATTAAGATACACTGTAGTCATGGTCCCGGAAATGGGGGGTACTCCCTATCATTGACGTAAGGGTAGGCTCTGTCGGAAAGCGGTGCCTTTTTCGGGCTGGATCGAGGTTCATCAAGGGGGGGTACTTTTTTAGGCTGAAGGGATATCAATAGGAGTATCTTTTTTGGCTGGAGGGATCGAGCTGGGGGTCTATCAAAGCAAGTAGGAATTTCACAAGTTGAAGTTTATAGACCCGCCAAGTGTTAAGGAAACTGTTATCTGGCGGGTACTGTATTTCAAAGTGGTAGCATTTTCTTCGAAAGGGGTAAAGGTTTCAAGGAGCGAATTGTAAAGCATCCAACTATTTCACCCTCATCAAACCCACACTTATTTTAAACACACTATTTTGAACACATTTTGGACCCCTTTGCAAATGTGATGCCAGTCCCCTTGGTGCCAGAGGCCCGAATAGGTTTTGGTCCTCTGCTATTTACGGTATATATGTTGCCAGAAAAGAAGTCAGGTTGTTGATTATTTGCTTTTTAAAATTATTTTAGGACATATAAGAAGATGGAACTGTGTGTTTTTTATTCACATTACGCAGTAATGTTAGTGTAACGAAGAATAGTTTGTATTCAAATTTAAATGCATGCAATCTAACTTAGCTAAGATATTTTGTAGATTCCTGTAATAAAAGCACTTGAAAACTACTTTATTTGCAAAAGAATGTTACAACAAATGCTTATTTGTACATTTGCATGCCATGCTTTCATATAAAGTTTGTTCCGCAATGGAATATTTTTAAACGGAAAGCGATCTCTCTGACGCAAAGTACGTTACACATGTCCACAAGTAGCATGGCCATAAAAAACTATAGGTTTCATAGGACCATTTCTTCAAATCCGCGATTTTGACTATTGTGGATGAATCCGCAAATCCGTTCTTAAAAATATCATTATTCGAGAATCCGCACGTAAAAGAAGGCTCAATCCTCCGATCCGCAAACCTCCATGTCCCCTTCTTTGTAGTAAAACTTTACAGTTTTCCACTTCTTGTCATGGCTAAAAAGTGAAAATTATGCAGCCTTTTTATTGCCTTGTAGATTTAGTACGAAATTCAGTAGAAACCACTAAACTAAATCGTGTATTGAAAAACCTCTCAGTTTTAATTCGATGTGAAAAACAATCCGGGGTACCTATAAAAGATTTTTAAGTATGTGAGGTCCTAAATGGTATAGTTTTCAGGCGTTTTGGTCAGAAATAGGATATAGATTTGATTTTGGTCTAAAACAGGGTGCACTTTCAAAAGGAAACTGCCATTTGGCTGAGTTAGGATAGATTTTTGCGAGAAAATCATCTTTTTTGGTCTAAAATATGGAAGGGATTTTGTCAAACATGCCGCATACCCCACCCAAAATTTCGTGTAGTACCCGCCCTCTCTGAGCAACAAATATACATTTCATTTAGGGGTGTTGTATGACGGTGAAATGTCAATTCTGTGGTTTCCTTTGTTCTTCAGCTCAATGCCTTTTTCTGTCGAACACTGAATGAACGAAACCTTGGCAATAACTGCCATAGTTACTTGAGTTAATGTATGCATACTGTTTTACTTTGTCAGTCATTGAGTTCGTACTCTGCAGTATACTATAGACCAAAATTATGGCCATGCAGTAGTGGCAATATATTCTCCAAAAATACTGACAATTTACTTTGTTCTAAATGACTGGAAAACGAATATACATATCTACGGCCTTTTACAAGTTTTGTCTAACTTATATTAAACTGCACTAAATCGATTAATTAAGCAAATAGTCAATATCCGAACAACAACCAGTAGGAGGCTGGTTTATCTAGAATATTCTGTGGCCGACAAAAACACATGTCTTTTAGTGTGCGCTCCTTTACAATTGTTCCATTTATGATATTCTAAAATATGAAGTATCATTGCTGAGCTACCTATACGCGCGCGAATATAGTTCAGACGCTAGAAATATAGAATCAAAATAAATAGCAGAACATAGAACAGAACAAAACAGATCAGAGCACTAAAGGCAAAACAAAGCAGGTCAAAACAGAACAGACTAAACAGAACAGAACAGGACAGAGCGAAAAATAGAGTTGTGAATATATAGTAATGACTGACACTTATGGGGTGTCTGGGTGTAGGGCCATACGTTGAGCTAGAGTTGTGCGAACCACTGAAAATTCCTGGCTGCATGCGCATGAGCAATAGGAGACGTGAAACATCATCATTTCCTATCTCAGTATTAATTGACATCAAATATATCATAATACACATAAGCTAAAAGCGTTTTTATTCTCTTCTTTCTTATCCTCATTTAATGCTTCAAAATCCTATAAAGTACTCTCTTCTTCGTTTTGGTCATAGGAAGCCGCAGCTTGGCGGATTTTACGACACTTAAACATCATAATCCCTTATTACACTAGTGAGTTTAGGGATTATGAAAATTGTGTGACGTAATAGTCTACAAGCTGGGCTTCCTGTGGCCACAACGTCTTAGGCAAGCCAGTAAGTTAAGAGGAATTCAGAAGCTAAAATGAACAAATATAAGAGAACTGAAAGATTAGGATAGAGGACAATCAAAGACCTGATAAACATTTAAATATGTGTATCTGGATAAATCTAGTGTGAATCATAGTTAATGGATTATCTATAAGCTTGACGTCACGTATCGCCATGCATGGGCTACGCCTTCACTGGCAAAAACTATATCGTGCAGATCAAAGATCGAAATAGACTCCAAATGTAATCTTATAAGGATTTAAAAATGCGAATGAAGTGAGGAATTTGATGGTTTTAGTTCAGTAAATTGCATTCCAGTTGATGGGGTCATCCAATTCAAATAGTTCTACAATGTGCATGGGTGGCTGGCCAAGTATAACTTAATAAATTTAATTCAATGCCTTGACGTATTCTTCACGCATTTGTCAATCTAGATTACAGTCTATACATATGGTGCCCTCGGGATGTTGAGTTGCAAATTAGTTATAAATTCACTACGGAAAACAGCACATGTGCGGAAAGAGAAGCCCTGATTCTTTGTCTACAGTGACTCAGTCATTTAAGGTGTTTAACCTTTAGTCTGGAGAGGTCTTGCACACACACAAGCATTTGATGCAAGCTACTGTAGTAGGGGCGTGTTTGTTCTACGGAGCTGTGGTTGGGCCCAATGTGATGGTTTTGCACTGGTTTATGATAGTAGTACAAGGACTACAAAATAGGGTTTTGTGTTAACGTGATGGGCCATCTCGGATAGTTTCATTTTTATTGGGGCTCGTAGATTTTGAAAAGGAGGGAGGGGTAGGTAAAAAATTGTCTTCCCCTCAAAACAGAAAGAAAGTGAGCTAGGGGGCCATTCGAAGTAATTTAAAGGGGAAAAATCAAAGACTAGCCTAACTAAGTTCTCTAATACAGGGTCGCGTTAATGAAGAACAAATGATAACCAATCTTTATAAACTGGATGAACATATTGAAATTGTTGAACTTGTGTCGATCGTGATGCTGATTCAGACATGTTGCTGATAATATAAGTTTAGTTATTCAATGTGGTTGTTAAAGTGGTACATGTCGAGGTTGCGTGTGTCAGTTTCCTAGTCTAATTCTGATAGAGAGTAAGGAAGAGTAAGCTATATGATTGGATAAGGGTAGAAATAGGGCTCTACTCCTATCTAGTCTGACAAACATATCGACCCAACACCAATCTATTATTTATTTTATTTATTTTTATTTATAAGCTTCGCCCTAGGGCGGGAGCAACTCACAGAACTGTTGTTCCAAAACGAGACTCCCTATGATGATATGAAGGTCACAGGTAGAGAGAGATCTCCATATATATTTACACGAGGGGTTCCAATCCTGCGACACAAGAATGCAGTGATATTATTGTAGAATGTTTTCAAGATATTGCCGTGCAGATAAACCTGAATTGATCTGCTATCCTGATATATAATTATAGTCGATTGTTTATCGTAAACACCCAGTATGATTTATTTAGCTAGGGTTGTAGTGCGGGGAGTTCGAGGCCAAACCTTTTAGCCCGTAATCAGTAAGGCTTTATCTTCCGGTTTGAGGTGCCGTGCGACGTTTATAACATGGTAACCACCTAATCGTTGCCATGGAAATTCTCATATATCTCTCACAGCATTTTCTGTTAATTGCGCAGAATTAATCTATATTCTAAGCAAGATCTCAGGAGATCTGTGTTGGCTATCATAAGGTCGCCAGGCAAATTGAATTTGGCTACGCATGACAAGAGCCTGCTCATTTCACTAATCCGAGATTCTACATAGTCTAAGAGGATTTAGACCTGTTTACCTTGAGACAGTATCAAAACACGCGACATACCTGATGCTGAGAATGAACATAAGCCCATTCAAAGAAAACTGTTTAATGTGTTTGATATCACTGAAGACATAATCCGACAGCATTAATCTCCATAATTCCTCGTGATCGATACGCCGATCTGATGTTTTTTTCTTTGACTTTGCGAAGTCACAGCACATTCCAGAGGGCTTTACTGACGGTTCTTTGAGAATCACTCGAGTTTAGAGTTAAAGAAATAATATTATTTTTAGCGAGTTTTTATGTGGCACAAAATATGAGAATGGTTCTTATATTATTGGACGCGCTTAAAATAGCCCTGGGTCCTCTTCGCTGAAATAAAAATACACCAAACCCACAAGTTATCATCGATTATCAAGAAACTTGTACAGCTGAATTTTTTCCATTGAATACAAACACCTCCCGGAGAGAATTCATAAAACAGAATTACACACCATTTAGGCGATAATCATGTTGTCGGATTGTTGATAAAACAGTCTCTTATTCAACCCGAACAAATACCTCCTAGAACAAATACAACACGTCTGGGTCGAAAAATTAAAAGAAAAAGCGATAAGAATAGCTTCTTGATAATTGCAGTCAAAATACGTTTGACACTGCGAGATCTATTAATGAACAAAGGCACGAAAATACAAAATATGAGGAAGAAAATTATTTGTGAAAATAAATTCAAAAGCAAAGCTCATCAACCAACGGCGCAATATCGCTGTCTTACAAGAATATGTTTTCCTGTTTTGATCTTGCCTACACCGAGACTTAGTCAAGCTCATAAAATGTTTAGCAGTGAAGGTGGGAATACGGGCAAAATGCTGAACCACAAATTAATCTATTCTAAGAGAAAATTGTACTAATGGCAACTTTCATAAATCATACATATCAATGTCAGCAAAGAGGAAATCGTTAATGCATAGCTGAGCTTGCGGTTAAAATCAGACAAAAATATGTCTAATAGGACCAAATTTCAGTCCAAAAAGTTGAGTTGATTAGGATAAACTCTTAGCCAAAGTCTTAAGGGGAAAGCAAAAAAGGTTGTTCATTAGTGCAGGTAGCGCAGCTTGTCGCATTGACACTTTCCCGACTTCATTTACTTTAGATCATCTTCTGTAATGAATAATGAAAAGAAAATCATTACTGGCAGAGTCATTTAATCTCCGAAATGCATGGCTTTCGTCAACATTGATGATGCTGGTACTTTGTACCACTGGAAAGATAATACTTAATATGGATAGTCTTATTGTATCCCATAGATCATCAAATCGCGTGGCCCTCTCGACCTCTTTCTAGTATTAACAGAACTGAATACGAGGAGCTTTAAACCATCAATAAGTCTTATCAATCGAAGTTATCATCAACTTGAGTTTGCAAGATGAAAGTCTTGTTTGCACCTACTTAGTGCTATCCTCACTCACTTCATTCACACGCCTCAGCAATTAGCAATAGTAACACAAACACAAAAGCCAATTCAATGTTATTGACAGCCTTGGCACGCACTGTAGGACTTCTAGCGCATCACTAATACGTCAAGAGCTTCTCGCTGCGACGTTTTCTATCGGGGAACAAATTAAAATGGGAGCAAGTGGACTCTCGTTCCGTGTGTTACCCAGGCTAAAGAGAGAGGGTAATTATTTGAGTATGTCCATATGCTTGAATTGATTATTGTCACATCTGAGTTTTATCGCGCGGCGGGATTCTCATATTTTATTACAGACAGTATTTTCGACCTTAATGGCTCAACCGATGGACTATCTTTTATTTGACGTCGTTTGGTAATCACTTGTGTAAACGCTTAACCAATATTCCTGCCATTGAAATCCCTCTGAAACCAATCCTGTGGCTAGTTGGTACGCCACGTGATGAAATTATCCATTCGACTGCAACGACAATCAACATTGGATTTGTAATGATATGGTGATTATTTCGCGATAAAATATGCTGACTGCAGCTGAGAACGTAAGGATTTAGCGTATAAATATTGGCTGTGAGCAGGGCTCCTGATGAGCTACTGGAGATTCGTGCCAGTACATGCGATCCAGTAACAGAACTCGTCAATACTAGTGGTCGTAATGGCTCAAACTGATGTATAAGCCGATTGATTTATAACTGATGAGAAGACATGATTAATTTTAGTGCTTGTGTTGTGTATACTTGAGTCTTCTGTTCTGTGGAAAACTGACCTGAAACTTCTGGGATTCTGAAAGTTATTGTATCAGTCGGTTGGAAAGATTGAAATCTCAGCGAAATATCCAGGTTTGCTAAGCTTTTTATGGGATTTTTAATGTCGTCATGCTGCATAGAAGTTCAGATAAATTCCCAGTCTTCAACTCCATTATGTCATTCGTTGGAGCAACACTAAGTTGACATAAAGTCTAGCTCTCTGATGGTCACTTTTAGACGACTCATTGTCTCGAAGTTATGGAAGATTCGAAGGAGCAAATGGTTACAATTCTTACTTGCTTTCCTAGTGATTATAGCAATAAAAGTTGTATTGCAGGCCGGTATTCGTGTCTTCGGAGCTGACGATTCACCGAATCTAGTACACACTTCGGTCGACGATGTTCGGCTGAAAGGAGTAAATCAGAAAAATTATAAACTTGCTTGGGTAGGCCACGAAGATTTATATTTGAACGGCAACAGAAGGACGAAAGGAAAACACAGTAAAAATTACAATGAAAACAAAGACAACGATGATAAATTATCCATTGCCAATGATGACCACTACGAACAAGCAGACCAAAACCAAAACAAGTCTATATACACAAAGCGAAAGTTTATCTTTGCATTTCGCTATTACGAGCAACTTGGCCGAGCCACAAGCAATTTACTGGCCTTAGCCTCCTGGGCAAAATATAGAAATAGTTTATTCGTGGCTCCGTTTGTAAATAACTCGAGAATGTCAGGTCTTCCTGGTGGGGTCAGCCATTTCTTGCGGGCAACCACTACAATGCGTTTCGGACCCTTAGATGAATATTATAATGTACGAAAGTTGAATCAGAAGCTTAGAAAACATGGTTATGGAACGCTAGCGAGTTTTGTTGATTTTGAGAAGGAATGTCATCGTCGTTTGAATATTGTAATTCATTTTTTATATTCTGATTCCGACTCTTTGAAAGATGCTGCCGAATGGTACAGGAAGACTTACAAGGAAATGAGTGCTATATATGCTCAAGTTCAAACGAATGGCTGGCTTCCCTGTCCTTTCGTTCGTCATTCACGTCTTCAGAAACAGCTCCGCTTCAAAGTCAGTCGATACGTGTGCGTAGATCCAGATATTATTCGCACGCCAGAAGAGCTAGAGAAGAAAGTGCTTCAAGGCCGTCAATGTGTTGGAGTCGTCTTATGGAAAGGCGGTGGAAGAGGTCGTACACATTTTCCTCTTTCTTCGTCTATAATTCACCCACTTGGTCCATCGGATGTCGACTTTAATCCTGCACTTGTTAGAATTGCCGAGGAATTTATTCGTAAGGAGATCGGATCAGAGTTTATTGCCATCCATGTGCGAATCGAAAGGCATTACGTGCGACTCGGAATGAACGTCTCTTATCGTTGCATGAAGAAATTGATCAATAGGGTGACCGAGGCGCGTAAACGTTTCAAAATCCAGAAAATATTCTTCGCGTCAGATCTCCCTACATACGGTTCAGACACATTTAAGCCACGAGACTCGCTCCTCAAAGATCGTGAAGTGCTCTTAAACTTCTTGTTAAGGGAGCTTGATTCTCCAATCACATATAAACCTATTCACATTTATGATAGCGGCTCAATTGCCATCGTAGAGATGAATATTCTGGCTGCTGGAAAAAAACTGTACACTTTGGGGGAGGAAACTTTCAGGAATGGATATTGAATTTATTTCTGAAAAAGCCTACAAACAGTAGGCACGATCTTCATCGATTGTGTGAACTAACTTAAGAAATTTAATTGCAACTATTTGAGATGGAAACAGCAGTGGGATGGTGTTCTCCGGTTAGGAAATCGGTTTTGGATTACGTCTCTTAGCCCTCTCGTCAAAATTGGAGGTCAATTGAAGCAGTTAGCTAACTTTTTACGTAACAATCATCAGAAATACAAATAAAACTCTGCTAATTTATACAAACATTCTACGCTTCAACGGCCGCTTGTACGTGTGCGTTTCCACACGCTTCCCTCAGCCGTGTCAACACGGGCTAAAGTCGCTTTTTGTGTAGTCTGAATAGTCTAGGAGTCCACAAGCAAAGCGCTAATTAACTGGTACACAGAGAGAAAAAGCGAAAAGTGATATAGAAAGATAATTTGCAGTTATTGTCTCATTCATAAAACCAAAACACACACACATTCAATTGGTGGACTATCATTAAAAACCAGCTATTCACCAAGCATTCATAACACCGGACACATTGTATAAAAATTCATAATTTTCGCATTTTCTCCTTCTAATAAGCCTTGATAAACGGCATTTCTACATTTCCATGTTTATAAAACGACTTGTATAGTTAAATTATGACAAAGCTTTAGATTAATTTTTCATAAAAAAAGAAGAAAAAACAAAAAAAAATATTTATGAAAATGGAGATCAATTTTAGTGCATTCTCGCTTGGGAGAAAATTCAAGTCTTTTGATATATAAAATTAAGTGTAGGAGGAAAAAGTTGTAGTCCTCCCGATCATAAATCTATTTATTTTCCTTATTTAAATAAATCAGTTTTCATTGGGCTGTGCGTGTTTATTTCTAGAGAGTCCTAGAAGTTTTGATTTTAACAGAATCAATTCAGTGAATTGAGCGTTTGTTCAAGGATGTGCCTAAAAAAAGTTATCCCATTTCTTTCTCAATCTGAAAGCATTAATTTTCAAAGCCTTCGATTCGAGTGTTTCGCGTATGAAAGTAACTGTAGAACTTCACTTCTGAAGTTGCCGGAGGGCAAGCTAGGTTAGCGGTAGCTTTAAAATAAATGAGCACTTTCTTCACTTCCCTTCTCGCTTTGTTGTCGATAAGGGGATTATACACAGTAAAATTTGATATGACTGTTTGTTTATTTTAAGGAAAAACTCAAATATCCTTAAAATTGTGGGTAAAATTGTATGTTTGCATAGAGGTAAATTGTCGGTTTTTAAAAAAAGACTGAACAAATATTTCAAAAAAGAAAAATAATCATTAGTCTAGTGAATTTATTTTCTACGCAACTCGTTGGCGCTTGATGTGAAACAAATAGAGCACGTATTTGATTAAATAATAAATATACTCTATCGGTCGTACGCTTGTAAGCACATGACCAAAAAGTGAAAGAATAAGTAGTAGAGATAAGCTAAGAATTAGAAGAAGATGAAAAAAAGATAGCTCAAATTGCGGTCACGACTTTAATTAAGAACGCTATACACCACAATTTCATGTGTGGCTAAGGCAACGGAAAAAATGGTTTCGAGCCCTAATGCTCATTAGTTATAACATTCAACTATAGACATAAAACCTTCGCGTCTAGTCAAATTAATATACTCCTTAAAAAATTTAGGAAATTATGAATTTAGGATTGCAGTGGATCAGATTCTCAACGACGCTTTGATTCTCAAATTTTGTTTTCTTCGCTATAATAACTTCAAAATTGTAACTTCATTCATTCCCTGCCGATGAGCTAATCGGTCCGAAAGCTTGGATATTAAAAATATCTATTTACATAGAGGAAACTGGCTTTCTATTTCTTAAATGATGATATCTAAGGACGATGTACTTAAAATTTGTTTCTTTGCTTAGTTTCAGGTCTTAAATATTTTCCCTACTTCTTGGATCAAATATATATCATTCATAATGTTGCGGCCGGCTTTCAATATTGTCTCATGCCTATCACCGAAGTTTTGTACTAAGACTATGAAGAGATGTTATCATTCACGGTAACTGCTATCCTTCGGTTCAATTTATTTATCTGACTATAAGTAAATGTATTGCTATCAAGAATGGAAATAGAACCGATATTTATCTCTATGATACAGCGTTTTAATTTTCAGTTTAGTTAAAAAAAGATCACAAGGTCTAGAAAAGTTTAATTCTTTGATATTTGCACACAAAAAATTGAGAAGAATTGAGCCCAGTATTGATAATTCTAGTAGTTTTACAGTACCGTGCTCTTAAAAGGTTTTTAAAGGGATTTTATAAAAGATATTCGTTCGAATGCTTTTTACTCTATGCATACATTATACTAATTCGACAAATGAAGGATTTGGAACTGATTCGATTCAGGTTCGAAGAAACCGTTTCAATCAGAATTGAGTTTGCTCTATTAACTATGGCCAAATTTACATTCAATTATCCCTGCAAGCGAGTTCTGCATTGTCAATATGGCTGCCATTATTCAGTCTACGACGCATTTCGAGTTAATTACCAGTTTCTCTATTCTAAATTCATATTTTATTAGCAAAGGTCGTAATTTTGTTCCAATATAGATTCGTGGGATTTAAGATTAAGAAAAGCATACATTTAATCTTGAAAACAAGATCATCTGCTAACAGAAGAGCGAGTACATAAATTGTACGAGACTATTTCTTGACTTTTTTGAGATATTCCAATTGTATCATTATAAACAAAATTGTTGCCAATTTTAGGGTAATGCGTCTGAACTCTAGTCAACATATCCAGTCAACAGCTGCACAGGAAAAGAAAAGTACAAAATTATGAGTCACCGAAAAATGGTTTGAAAACGTGCGCGTCGCCAAACTAGAAAATCTCTTTATGTTCCTTCTCAGTGCACTGCAAGACTAAAGCTGGTTCTCAGTAGCGACGCGAGACGACCCAAGACGCAAACCAAAACACCGGAAAACAAGAAAAACATAACTTTTCGTTCTTTTGAGCTTGCGTTTGTGCTTGCGTCGCTACTTTTTCAAGTGAGAACAAGAGCTTTGCGCTTTATGCGTCGCTAATGAGAACCAGGCTTATATAGCCACACACAAAAACTGTTTGAACAGTTTTGAGTTTAAAATCTTAAGGTTTTTGATTTTAAACTGTTTATATGTTGCATTCATGCATTTACAAATTGTGAATGAAAATATGGCATTTCAAGATAAAAATACAACCAAAATGAAATCGGAGCGTCGCATTTTAAACTAAAATCTTGGGGAGGTGTTTTTTGGCATCAGCACTGGTAACGTGAATCAGCTCTGTGTGTTTTGATTATTGTTATTTTATTTAAGTGTCATGAAATTATTTCGAATTCTCTCCCACGGAGCACAGCGTTGTCAACCCAAGTCACGCTGCGCAAAGGCTCCAAAATCTATGCCATGGATGGCTTACAGAAGATCAGTATAGACAAGTCTGACACGTTTGTTTCTAAACTACCACCATTATATTATTAAGAGGTATTTACAGATATCAAGGAAATCAATACTTGAGTTAGAAGTCCTTGAATTCTTCCTTTTACACGAACCGGCTTTTCCAGCTGTTTGGGGACAATAGCTGTCAGAATAAGTTTGTAGTTGAATGACCAAACCACGCCGGATTGATCAGAAAACACACCGAAGAATTCATGATTTGGGAGTTATCTTTCTAGGCGGGTATTTCACATTTTTGAGGTTCTTGCTAGCAGCAAGGATATTTCTTTCTTAATTGATGTTTTTCAAAACAATTTTTCTAATTGAACATCCAGATTGACAGTTATATGACAGATTGTTTGAAAAATTCAGGAGGCCTTTTTGAGCTTTTATATTTTTTCGAAGAGAACAACGCGAAGATTTTGAAAAGATTGATTCAGCAACACGCAATGTCCTGCTGGCTTCCCCATTACAACGTGTATGAAATATAAACTGTAGAATGCTATAAGCCTCTAGCAAGCCATATATCCCATAGCGAGGCTTCGTATAATGTTTTGAGGCAAATATGATAATCCTTCCTTTGCAAAAGGACCGCACGTAAAACATGAGCGATAGGAGACGCGAAACTTGTGTTCGAGATTATAATTGATCTCAGTATTGACATCAAATCAATCATAATACACATAAGCTAAAAGCCTTTTTATTCTCCTTTTTTTATCCTCATTTCGTGCTTCAAAATCCTATAAAATATTCTCTTCTTCGTTTTGGCCACAGGAAGCCCAGCTGGCAGATTTTATAACACAACCATCGTACATTGCGGTAGGAACGAAATTTGGTTTGCTGTGATATAGCCGTAAGACAATAAGCATTGTATAATTTTTCATATCAACCTCCAAATAACGAAATGCTGCTCTCCCGTACGTCCCTGGGTAAGCATACAAATGCCGTAAAAAATCAATTTTATTTCTTCTAATCAGTCATAAATAACCTCCATAGAAAAAGCTATCTGCTAGAGTTACATTCACGGGACAAATTTTGTTGCTCTGTACTTCTTAGACTTTTTCCATGTCTTCGATAAACAAAAACGAAAAATAAACATGAAGTTTGACTGGCACTTTGACTGGCAAAGCTGTCGCTTGTACTTGACGGAGCGGAGAGGAACAGGAGTCTAAATCTTCCTCCTCCCTACTTTTTGAGCCTATTTCTCCCTTCTCCCTACTTTTTTCGGCCATTTCTCCTTCACTACATCTCATAATTGTTTTCCTTCCTCCTCCCAAACCGATTTTTCTGCCTCTTTTCTCCCTCCTCCCTACTTTTTTGGGGCTATTTCTCCCTCCTCTCTAAACCGTTCCTCTCCGCTCTTGACGCTTAAAAACAAACTTTGCGGAGTTCCAGGACGTGATTACATGGTCAGTTGTTTCAGTTTCTGGTAGCGTCGAAGTCCAATTCAAGCTAGCTATAAAGCAGATAAAGCAAGTGAAATACTCTTCATGACAGTCAACTCGCTGTTAAGGCAGGTTGAAGCAGTCGAAGTTGTCGATTCACCTCCATGTAGTATCCTATTGCGCATGCAACCGTGTTCAGTCAACTTGGAGCACGAGCGAAGAAAGTATCAAAGGGGAAAGAGGGAGGCGAAGACTGAACACAGCTGCAGGTCGTAGAAAGGTGAGCGTGAAAGGGGTACCTGACCTGAGAACAAGCCGTCAATCCTACACAAGAATTGCCCCAGTCAGTTTCATACGAAACTGCGCGTGGTGGATCCACCCTTATTTATACTCGCTCTGTAAGGGACTGGTGCAAATGTGAGGATAACAACAGCAATTTGCGTGGTAATCTGCTGACATTGCTCGTATAAAGCAGGCTATTATTCTCCAGACGGAATAATGATTTTATTGAGTCCTGTTTCGAATAATATTCTTGGACTAATCCAGAAGTACAATCCTTTTCTAGAACACAACGAACGCACCTTTATCTCAGCAACGTGCTGAGCAAAAAAACAAACAACAAACAACAACAACAACAACAACAAAAGATTCTGCTACTTATGACTTAATGCACCACCAACCAAAGGTCCACTGAGTTCAATTTTAATTTAGTTTAATTTATTAATCAAATATTGTTTTCTTAAATACATAAAAATTGCTGGAAATCATCATTTTAAACTGGTATTTCGGCTCATTCAAGCCGAATGAAATAAATTAATGTCATGTACAATCGCACAAGCCTGTTATAGTATGCAACCTAAACCCGAGCGGGAACTCTGTGGAAATTTCATTGGAGAGTACTGTTGCTAGGCCCTCCCTTAGTTAGCAAAACTCTTGACGCTGCAACAGACATTTGTGCGCGCATTTGTGATCGCATGAACGTGGGTTAGAGAGGAAACAAAAATGGTTTCATTTTGTGCGTCATGTCGCTGGAACAAAATTAACATATATTCTTGTGCTGACACGTTAGAAACTGTAGAAAGTACTGCAAAGTGCAAAAATTGGCACATTGGATCAGTGATCACACCCTAAGTAAGGTAACAATGACAATCGTACATGAATTATTTTGGTTGAGCCGTAAAAGGAAAGGGATGCTACTAATACCCAATTCCTAATAGAGGGAATTTACGACAGACATTTGTGGTCAAAATAATAGTGATTTTCTCCCAAGAGAAATGAAATATTTTGTCATTCAAAATTGTACTTGCCAAACATGGCTGCTATGAAATCCCTTAATATTAAGTCTCGGTGATGAATAATGTGGACGGCTGTGTAGTTTCTACACAGACTGAACCTACTTTGTAAGTAGAGGCTAGAAATTGAACTGTATGAAGAACATTTTCCCGTTGCGCTTGCATTGGCTTCAATTCAACAGAATTCCAGCTACTCGGGCTATAAATACTTTTGCTGTCTTCTTTCCCTACCGCGTTTACTCCTCCGACTGATATTTTTTGCAGGCTAATTGAAAACATAATTATATACCTGGCACTTCCTAAGGACCAATGCCATTTTTTCCAGGTTCATACACGCTTTTGTTCCGCCCCCGTCCCTTTCCCCTCCCCCTCCCTAGAGATCATGTACGTAGGCTAGCTATTGAATTGGCCTCATGAGTTTGTTACTTTGTATAATGTTATATTATCTGATGTACTGTATCATATATACAATGAAATGCCAAGACTAAAAGACCCATTCGTCCAGCGTCATGGAAGCCATAGAATTAGCAGCTGAAATAGACTCTAAGTCTTGCTCCAGAGGCTTGTTACTTTGTCGATGGGTTAGCAAAGGCACGTCAGCTAGATACTCTGGTATGAGTTCTCGTGACTTTCTTTTAACCTGAAGAGAAGGTTTGAAAGAAAGACAAGTCAGGGGTTTAGGCAGAAAACATGGAAAAAAAAAACAGCGGACGCCAGCCGTATTGTCCAGCAAGTGTACTTAGTTCCCATGAACACAGAATGAGTGACACCGATAAGTACGATAGTACACTAGAGTCTACTGAGGATGTGTATTTTGCTTCCATTTGTGCTGTTGTTTTTTCCCTCGCTGTGGAGGAGTTTTCTCCGTGTTTTCTTTTTCCTCCGTCCCAATAAAGAGGCACTGAGCCATTGAAAGGGGGCGTAAACTGGAAACGTCTTATCTTATTTGGGACGTAGAACTAGACAAAGCCGAGGTAAACTTACTTGCTTAAAAAACGAATGGTTCAATAATGTACTGGCTAGAGGTCTGTAGAAAGAATAAGGAACAAATGAAAACTTTAGGATTTTTCTCGAGATAGGAACAGTTAAATTGAAGTTGATCAAGATAAATATTTACTAGCTTGTTACCTGCAATGGGGGTCCCTTTGAACGCAAGTATCAACAATCTTGACAAACAATGAAAGGAAAAGGAAAGAAGGATTGTTACTGAAATCATCAAAGTGCCAAAGAAATCAGGACGCTGATGCCTTTAATACATTAAATAAAAAAGACGCAGGACAGAGATGCAGCTCTCTCGTGAATACGGATCAAGTATGGACACACCCAATGTTGCGCGCAATTGTTGAAATCAACATAGTGCAATAATTTTATTGCGCGCAAATTCGATGCGATTTCGCAACGTATTCAGTCTTATCGCAATTATCTGTGAATCATGAATCTTTTTGTAGAGTCGTTTTCGTATGAGTGTGAAACTTACCGCGCCGTACCGTGACCGTGTCAGTGCCGTAATGTCTAGAGTCGTTTTCGTATGAGTGGGAACACTGTACGGTTACGATACGATACGGTTACGGCATGAATTTCGAATATTTTTATAGACATTACGGCACTGACACGGTCACGGTACGGCGCGGTAAGTTTCCCACTCATACGAAAACGACTCTATAAAAACATTCGAAATTCATGCCGTAACCGTATCGTATCGTAACCGTACAGTGTTCCCACTCATACGAAAACGACTCTATAGGGAACAGTGTACGTAGAGGAGCGTTCGTTTTACATAGTTGTCTATTAGGAGAAACTTCACTTTGGCAAGGACGAAAAAGGGCAACGTGTTCCAAGTCAAATATAGGCCTTGAACCTACCTGATGAAATGTCGATGAGAACTTTTTAGGTGTTCTGTTTGATGTAGGTTCTTTATGTTCTAAAGTTGAGGTAGTTGTTGAGTCTGTACCAGTTGAGATTGTTGAAGTGTCAGACATATCAATTGGAGGATCACAAAGACGAGGTGAAGGGTTCTGTAGTTTCTCCAGTAGAATCTAGCAAATAACAAATGATAATTGAATTACCATCGTTGAGTACTTTGGGCGAGAGGAAGGGGGAGGGTGAAATAGTAGAATATGGGTAAGAGGAGGAAGAGGGGAGGGGAAGGGGGGTTAAAAATGGAAAACATCTTCTTCAAATTAACTTCTCATAAATGGAATAGATTCCATTATTTCAAACGCTTACATCTTCAATTCTCCGTACATCCGAGCTTATGTGTCTTTGTTTCTTAATCCTTCATTTACGGTACTCGTTAGCGATTGCTATTCTCCATTGGAAACCACTTTTAAATCAACGTAAAACACTGAAGATTAAGGTTCCGTGTACTGTTTCCTTTTTCCTAGAGCTATTATATTCGTGTTAGCGAATAGACTAATAGACGCGTTCACATAAACGATCCTTTACCTTGGTGGGTGGTTGTCCAGTATAAGGTACCATACCATGAGCTAATTCAATAGCAAGTACACCAACGCTATACACATCAGCAGTGTAACTATAACCTTGCAAATCCTACAGATATGACCCCAACATTAGTCATCTTAGTTTAGTAAGGCTTAAGCAGAAGCGGAAGAAACATACACAGACTTGGTGT
This sequence comes from Telmatactis stephensoni, assembly GCA_029948255.1. Taxonomy (NCBI): domain Eukaryota; kingdom Metazoa; phylum Cnidaria; class Anthozoa; order Actiniaria; family Isophelliidae; genus Telmatactis; species Telmatactis stephensoni. The sequence goes on from JALIZF010001809.1 coordinate 433,750, forward strand.
TGCATTTCGTGAGAGAAAACAATCAACAGCGCATTACTGAGTATGCACGTATGTTCGCCTTTGCAACCGTCGCTCGTGAAAACCAGGCTTAAGCAAACAAAATCCTCTTTAACTTGTGTTTGTCTAGGATGTCACTCTGAAAGAGAACCCAGCTTTAGTTGGTTAAAGAACAGGGTTCGTCCCTCAAGACCTGGATATAAACAACATCATAAGACTTTCGCTCACCAAATGAGACCCACTGGCTCGGTGTTGCGCCTGACTAGCATCCAAGAGGTCAAAGTTTAAACGCCATATGGGAATTTTTCGTAAGTCCATTTCTACTCGATTGGCTTAGTACGATCATACTGAACGTCTTTCAAAATATTTAACTATCTATTGCGTTCTAAAAATTAACAAACCTGTTGTAGAATCTCTGGAGCCATCCATGGTAGGACGTCTATTGCATGTAAGGGTACGTCAAAGGCCACGCCCGAGGTACTGGCTTGTTGGTCAAGTTTGAGAGAATTTCTAAACCCAGCCAGACACACCATACCATCTGTACCAATGAGTATATGGCCTCCCTTGATTCCTCTGTAACATTCAGAATTTGGATTACTCGGGCTACCTGTGGTAGAGCAAGCCTAAATCTGTGTTTCGGTCGTCAAACGGGCAAGTGCGCAAAATTACCCAGATGTCCTAGTTGCAAGCTTTGTTACTCGGGCTTCCTCGTCGCCCAAGTGAATGCTATTATAGCGTCTATTTTAGTGATAGACATGCGTGTTCAGTCACGTGAGTTGCCTGAACGAAGGGACGAACAACAACAATTCTGAACAATTGAATTCTAAATATGATTCAGGGCTCGGTTGTTCGAAAGACGATTGGCGCTAACCCAGGATTAGATCTAAAGAAAATCATTGATTTTAACCCAGGATTAACTCTAAAGAAAACCATTTATTTTAACCCAGGATTAACTCTAATCGCCCTTCGAACAACCGGGCCTAGAAGTCTTTTCTTCTGATCACCTGTGAATAATAGACATTCTTTGTAGATATTCTAAGCCCTGGAATACTTCTTTTAAAATACAAGAAATAAGCACTTCTGGCATCCCATCAGGAAAACTTCCATTAAGGACGTCGGCACACGAACCTTAGGGAAACAATCAATAAAATATAAGAGTTAGGACGGTACGTTAGTTGTGATACAGCTGCGATTGGTTGAGATACGTGTGTTATTAAAGTACAGACTCCCGGATGACGTCACAGCATATTACGCGCACACGCGATTGATTGAAATAGCATTTTAGCATAAAGATAATTGAAAGTAATGTAGGGCGTTTCGACGACTTAAAAGTACAGACCCACGGAAAATTGGAATCTATTAAATGCAATTTTAGAGATTTTGTTGCGAGAGCGAAATTGCCGAATGTATCACGTCTGTGCAACAACGCCTGCAAGATTCCCCGCAACAAAAATTTGTTGCAGAAAGTTCACAAGTTTGAAATTTTCTCTGCAACATAATGAATATTGCACACATCGTACTGAATGTTGCACGCCTGCAAGATTTCCCGCAACAAAAATTTGTTGCAGAAAGTTCACAAGTTTGAAATTTTCTCTGCAACATAATGAATATTGCACGCCTCGTATTTAATGTTGCAGAGTGATAATAGACGCTGCAGTTTTTCTCTGCAACAAAATGTAAAGTTGCTTGACAGCGCGAGCGAAAAGTGCAGCGTGTATCACCGGCTTAAGGATAGTGACTTACCATAAGACATCAATGGAAACACCGTCCATAATTCTTGTTTAGAAATAAAGGCACTATACAATGGTAGTATGTTGGGATGATGTAATGATCTAAGGACCTGTACTTCATGCTGCCAAGAAAATGATAGCACTAATTAATTCTCTTATTCATAACCACAAGTCTCCAAGTGCCACTTAGAGTAGATTTCGTATGACTGTGAAAACGACACCGCACGGTCACGGCACGGTTACGGCAGGAATTTCGAATGTTTTTATAGAAAACGCGGCACTGACACGGTCACGGCACGGCGCGGTCCGTTTCACACTCATACGAAATCTGCTCTATTTTACCCATCCACAGCACAAACTTTTCATATTAACTCAAATACCGCAGCAGTTAACTGCTAAATTTCTTCTCTTTTTATTTAGGTCTTTTTAGAGAATTTTATTACTTACTTACATACACTGTTAGCTCAAATACCGCAGCAATTAACTGCCAAATTTCTTCTTTTTATATGGAGGTCCTTTTAGAGAATTTATTACTTACTTACATACACTATAGAGGGATTTTATAGTCTTACAATGCTCAAATTCAATTAATCTAATTTTGTATGAGTCGAAAAGGTACAGGGCAACATTGTTTCGTAATGCAAATGCAACGTAAATGTAACTTTATAGAGTCCTCATTGGGCGTAGAAAAGTTTCTCTCACGTTTTCTCCGTTGGCTGTACCGTAATTCAAATTGGCTGTATTTTCAGTATCGCAACTGTTGCCATTCCGTGTGACCGTACTGTAGATTTCAGACCATACGGTTATGTCTACGTAACAACCGTCGCAAAATGAGCAGATTTTGTACGAGTCTGAATCCATCCTCGGTAACCCATGACTATTATTCTATTGTTTGTACACCCCTGGGTTCCGGAAGATGGTTTCCCACTCGTACGAAACCTGCTCTTTTGCGGGCGCTGGTTCCGTAAACGTTACCGCACCGCAAAGCCGGTTTACCCAGTTTGTTCTTACGATGCCGCATTCAGATGTGCCCAATACGTAAAGTAGTACGTACATACGTACACAGTATAATTACTGCATGTGAATTAATGCGGAGATGCAAACGTTTTACATAGCCGTAGAGTTTGTACTTACGAGCCACGGTCAACCACGCTAATGACTCTGAAATCGTTATATGACAATCTCCTGACGTGAATTCGTGCATTTAACTAAATATCTAGATAAGTTTTATCGACGTTTTAAATTTTAATCTTTGGGATCACTGATTAAAAAACACCCTTTGTCGGCCGCCACACGGGACTAATCTTTTATCTTTTGACAAAGATATGAAAACGAATACAAAAAGACCCGAAATAAAGTTTTGAGCAAATGATTTCCCGACAGCATTTAAATGGCTTTTTCTTTTTTATCTATTTTTCAAAAATAAAAACAAGACGCCACATAGGTGTTCACTCGTGATTTCTGCGATGGAGATATGCACTAGTTGTGCATGACTAGCAGTTACCAATGGGAATGGCATATGCTGTAGTCCCGCTATATGTACGTCACGTTTATAAAAAGATCACTTAAGTCGTCTATACTTCATCCGTCTACGATTTCGTTCTTGACGATTTAAGTGCATTCTTTTCAAATTCAAATATGTTATTTTCGTTGGTGTTAGATTATAATTTAACATGTCATCTGAATATGTGTGTTCGATTGAGGATACCCTATCGGCCTATTGCTGGGTTGGATGTGACGTCACGGCAGCCATCTTGGATGAACTTCAACAAAAGATTTCTCTCAAGCGTCTCTTGCTTGTTCATCCAACATGGCTACCGCTTCTTTGTCTTTTGATTTCTGAAGATATGGATGAAACCCAGCAATTTTGCAGGTTTGTAGAGCTGACTCATGAGATAGAGAAAAGAAATAGAGAGCTAGGGACAAAACTGTTACGGGGGCCGCTCTTAATAAAATTCAGGTACCGTTTGTAAGGTTTTATCGAGTTACCTGAGCACGGTACAGCAGCTCATAGAAACTCAACTCAACTAAAACTACACTGTACCTATATTTATACTAGGTATTTGTTACATCAGACATGACAATTTGCAGTTCTACGATTGGTTAGAAATATGAGATGTTTCATAACAACAATTGCCAAAATTGTTCGCAGGATTGGTATTTTTAATCAGTGCGTAATTAATGACCAAATGATTCTCGCTCCTCCTTGCACCTCTAAATCAATGTTGGGGTAGAAGACATAGTACAAGCGACTTCTGACATGCAAGTAATTTTGGCAATGATTGTAGTTTGTGATTCTTACCAAATATACCAAGTCTAAATGCGAGGCTGGCTTAATAATAACCGTGTGAAACGAAAACGAGGCTCATGTCAAGTGATTGACAAAGTCTCCCCAAGATTCCTGTTTGAATATCCGGTAAAATTAAAGATAGATTCACAAATTGACAGGTCAATTAAAATGTCAGAACGAATTCACAGGTTGATTCAAAAATATTTCAAGTTGTCAATTCAAACCTTGTAAAAAACGGTCGATGATGCACGTATCCGTGTAGTTCCTTTCCACTTTTTTCGCATTGCTCATTTTTCAAAACCGCTTCCTTTTTAGCTGTTTCGTAGGGCCGGAGATGTTGCGTTAAGTCCGCCGCAGACGTTGTGAAACGGCGTGAGGAAACTACCACGTAAGGCACTTAGCTCAGACGATTTCTCGCCGCAGACGTTGCATCTTTGGCTACGCGAGGCCAAAAATAGAGCAGGTAAAAGAACACGCGGTGAGAAAAGTGCCTCGCGTGGCAGTTTCCACACACAGTTTCTTAACGTGTGCGGCGGGCTTTACGGCACGGATAACGTTTCATCCTTGAGATCAAGTGCATACATGTGAAGTATGTAGAAAAATATCTCACAAGTCAGTAAACATTCTTAAAATCAACTTCCTACTTTAAATCTCATTTTCCATCCAGGTTCATTCATGTTCTGCTATAGAATTATGCAGAAAAGAAAAATTATGTCCACCGTAAACGTACACGGCTAGCAACGTGATTTTCGCTGACATTGTTAGTAAAGGAGTAGTTTAAGCAACAATATTGTGTTCGTTTTAACAATACCCAAGGAATTTCCAAGCACTACGGCTTGGGAATTATGACTTTGAAATTATGGCTTTCAATTAGTTATCACCAAATTAAACAGCCCGAAGATCTGAATCCAACAGACAGATGAATATAGAACAGTTGAATAAGTGTATGTTGCCGTTGCCTGAGCTCATCACACAATTATCAGTCTGTGTAAAGAATAGTACATACAATTCTCGTCTGACTGTCATGTTGGACTTTGTTTTGCATCGAACTTGACGAACAAGTAGTATTAAACAACTCCTCAGAGAAGGTTTCGTCGCTAGAATAGCTTCCTCACGTAAGTACGGAAATGATAGCAGATTTGTTTCTCTCTATGCGTTGCATGTGCAATAGGTATCGAAAAGAGAACATTTACTCGACCGCTTTGATATTTTCGTACCTAGCTTTTCTTTGACAAAAAATTAACAACTATAAAAAAAGCTTGAGCATGCGCTCTGCGCACTATTGGGAGATTCGTGGACGGAGAAAAAAAATGCAGAACTAGACTCAGAATACCCTGTGTAGCTGCGCCAGCTGCGACGGGAAGGTTAAACTCGGCATTTCCGGATCCCGAGTAACAAAGGCCATTCTCTTAGAAGCAACAGTGTACATCCGATACTTTACCGTACCCATTGCATCCCCCAAGGCGATGAAAGTTGACCGAGGTCGATTTAAATAAACCGAGATACTAGATAACCACTTTTATTGATGGCTTCATAAACTGTAGAATTATTGTCACCTCTTAGGGAGTCTTCCGTTTCCCCTAGTTATTTTAAAACCCCAGCTATCCTTCTTGTACAGGAATTGGGAGACTCTGAGCAGGTTCACTTAGCTTTGTAGATAAATCAAAAGCAACCGCCTTAGAGAAAATCTTAGATGAGTGATCTTTGAATTGCGCATTAGAAACCCAACTCCTGTGTTCAACACGTAATAAAAACTAAAAAGAGTGCTGAAAATACTCCCACTAGCTGAATACAGACTCTTGCTACTACGGACACACAATTACGGCCCCGGGGATGTGCGCAATAGTGGGCGTTGACGGCATAAGTACCGTCACGTTGATAATCACAAACACTAACCTCAAGGTCCTGTAGTTGGTGTGAGCTTTGAAAGTCGACGTTTGTCTTTTTTACGACAATAAATGTTGATGACGGCTTGTGTAGAGCAACGTAGATTTTAGCAAACCCATCAAAGCCTTGTCCTACGCGAAAAACAAAGGCATAGAAAAAGGAAAATAGGACGAAAGTGGGATTCGGCAAGACTTCAAAAAAAACCTGCTTCATTTGTATACACAATTCATGATCGAAGAATGCGGTAACTAATTGAAGTGGTTTGAACACCTAAATCTTTCACTATGCAAAAAGAGAGTGTATTACGTGTCTGCTTTGCCATTACATCCACAAACAATACATCTTGGTTAAGTTTTGTTTTTTTTAATTGTAAACAAAACCAACCAGCAACAATGACAGACTGACAGAGAAATGGTGCTACAGTGTACAGAGACAGAGAAAGACTATTGCCCGCAGAGAGAGAGAAAAGGAGCTGAAAGGGGCATGAAGTTAAACTTACCAATGCTAGTTGTAATTCTGTAATCACTGTGGTCAGGTCTGCAGTCTAACACTGGTAAAGAACTTGTCAACTGGTCAGATGACATCACTGGCTACAAAAAGAAACAATTAAAAATCAGACTTCTTTGTCTTCACTAACTTAGTCTCGAATAAATATGCAGCTACTTGAAATTTACTGAGACTGTTTTGAAATACTTTCTAAACGGCAGACATACTTACTAATTATAATTTTGAGAAAATGTGAATTATTGATTTCTTTTCACACAATTCAAAAGGAGATACGAGAAACAGCTTGTAAATGTTAATATTGATAAATTAGCTGCCTACAATGGATTCTAACTTGAATTATAACCCTACAAAAATCTAAAGAGAGAGAGAGAGAGAGAGAGAGAGAGAGAGAGAGAGAGAGAGAGAGAGAGAGAGAGAGGGTGAGGGTGATTTTTTTGGGGGAGGGGATGTCTTGGACTATAATGAATTCTGAATCGAAAGTTAAACATACAATACCATTATGTATTATAAGCAAGGAGACCCATGTTTATAGTATTGTAATTAATTATACATAAGGAAGTAAACTCAAATATTGGTTATCAAAAACAACATGCTGTTTTTCTACAAAAAGTCAACATCAAATACTCAAACAGTAATTGATTTCTTGGATCTAAAAAAACAAAGTTCATAAATAAAGTGCATTATTTATGTAGTGTAATTGCATTCTATCAAATTTCTCTTTGACCAATCACATATCACACACTTATATAACCAAGCCCCAGGAGTTACAATTAGAGCATAATGCTAATAAAATATTAAATGCAAATACTTGAATGTATTTTCCAAGTTGAAGCTTGTTTTCTGAATATGAAATAATATTATTTTTGCTCATCAGGTGAAATCTGCATGAGGAATTCAAGTCTTTATGAATTGACAGTTTTTGAGGTTTCCCTCAGGCATGAAATTACTGAAAAACGTAAGCAGGATATGGTATTTAAAATGAATTTAAATAATACTAAAAACAAAAATTACAATAAAGGTTGTTCAAATTGATGCTAGTATAACCATGTTAGACAACTAAATATTCTTTATTTGTTGTGAGACTCAAGGAAAAATGATTGGCTAACTCATTCATGCATCTTTTGGAAAGGTGTTGGATGCAAATTTATAATTGAAACAGTGTACCTTTTTAGTCCTCTGAGATCCCAGCCTATGCATGGTCCATACAAAATTCAAGACACCTTACAGCACCAACAAATAATATTCATACAGGCTAACATCCAAGTAGATTATCCAAAGAATATACCCTTGAAATTTCAATTTCCTAAAACATTTCCTTAACAAAGTCCAACATTTCTGGCCATTCAACAAGAATTCTACCCAAATAATTATTGTGCAGGTGTGTTTTGTGGTTATGATAATAATCTTTGAGGTCATAGTGATTGTACAGTCATTCCATTGGCTCACAGGCATGTAATCTGTTGTTATCAATAATAGACCTTTATGTTTATGAATTCACAGTACTTTGTGGTACAATCTAGTGGTGATAACATAAATAAAAAAATGCATCTGAAAGAAAACTGATAATTTCTACTGTGGGGCCTGCTCAGCTAGATTTAGATGTGAGAATCCCAATGTCAATGTCAAAAATACATGTATATGTAATATAAAACCAAAAAATATTAAGTGAAAATAAAATGCAAGCACTAGTTTTACCATGTAAATGATTCTACTGTGCAAATGTACATATAATATAACCTTAGGGCTAATTATTTTCCTAATTATTCCAAATTAGGCACACTGACAGAAATTAAACTATTCAATGAAAATTTGGAAAACATATTTAACTAAATATTGCATGATATTGTTCAATATCAAGTGTGTATTTCCAAAAAGGAATATTGCATAACACAGCTTTATGCCATATATAGTTGAGTGGACCTGAAACTTATATTAGCCACCCATCCACAAGTCAGCCAATATTTCTGATCCCTGACATTGCATGATCTGGGTCTAGTTCTTTGAAAGACAGCAAGTGAAAATCATTGATTTTAATCCAGGATTAACACTCAAACACCCTTCAAACAACTGGACCCAAATCCATACGTTTACTGTTTACTGTATTAAAACCTTTTAGCAAATTTAGCTAAGGTCTCAAAGTCTTCCAAACTGTACAAATATCTAAATCTTATTACTTTCACACTAGAGGAATTCTGTATTCTCTATGTCATGATAAGGTTTAAATGGCCATTATGGAGAGGCAATCATTGTACAAGAGCCTCAATAAAAGTTAATGAGATTACAGGTATAAATATTGAATAGACCATTTCACAAATCTTATCGTTCAACCTCAGCCTCGACACTGACATAATATATTCTTTAGAATTTGACTACAGCCCATGGAATTTTAAAGTGTTTTGATTGTTTGTTGGTGAGTTCATTCGATTCCTTACATTACCATGGGCTGTAGTAAATTTCTAAAGAATATAATTATTTCATGCTGTCGAGGCTGAGGTTGAATGATGTGAACCATGAAATGTGAACCATGAGAACCGTGAAATGGTCTATTGATGGCAGGGACAGAATAGACCATTATTTTACAGTTATATCTTGGTCAACCACAACCTCGACTGCCTGTTATATATTCTTTGGATTTTGGAAACAGCCTGCAAAAGGCAAAGAAGGCACACAAATAAACCATGCAGGGAGGTGTAAATGGTTACATGTAAAGCAAATACTTTGGATTTTGATGGGTTTGTGCTTTGTTCATTTACATCTCCCTGGTTCATTTGAGTGCATTTCTTGCCTTTTCATGAGCTGTTACCAAACTGAAAAGAATATATTACATGCAGCTGAAGCTGTGGTTGACCAAGATATAACTGTAAAATGGTCTATTGAAAATGCTGCATATGGTTAAATGAAATTTAAGGCAAAGTTAAAATAAAGGTGCTGGCAAGTGGTCTCTTGTGTGCATGCATCAGAGCCCCCTAAGCATGCTTGCAATGGGGCTCTCACATACAGTAAGTTATGTTAGTCTTGTGGATCAGGTGATCCTCCATGCAATGCTTGTTGATGCACCAACAATAGCTGCTTTGGTCAGCTATAAAGTGCCTTTGAACTCTCTTCCCTCATGCCAAACATTCTCATATGTCAACACTCTGAATCACAGTTTGTTTTGTCATCTTGTTCTTGGATTTGTCATGGGTGCTCAGGATCAGTTCTGCCATAATGCCACATACAGTACACCATAATTCACTTGATTATTAGTGTGTTTGCAACCAGTTCACCATCTAGAGAAAGTCTGGCCCACCTCAAGCATATGTGGAGTCCATAGTAGAGATGATGAATAAAAGCACCATTAGCTTCTATGTTGCTGTGGCATTCATGGCTCAGTGAGCACAATCTTCCACTTCTTCACCAATGGGTTCTCCAGTGAGCCCAGCCATTCCTACAACACTGGTGTCAATGCTATGGCTTCACCTTCTTCAGCATTTGGCACCATTTGCCAGGCAAAGTCCACAGGAATTCAGCGGTGGAGGTCAGGTTTATTGGTTGGAAATGGTGTGGTGCCAGCTGCCAGAGAGGTGGGTCTACAAGCTCACTCACTTCTTTGTGAGTGGTTGCAGTCTCTCAGCCTCTTTATCATAGCCAATGACTAAGGTGGCTCAAGTTATGTCAACTTTAGTGCCATCATTTTTTAACACTTTTTTGAAAGTCACTGTGCCAGTAGTTTCAGTAGCTTGTGTTTTGTTACCATTGGTGCCTGGCTCATCATATTCCTTGTGCTAGAAATGCAATCCCTGATGCTCTCTCTTGCTTTCACTGGCAGGAGTTTTGCCCATTGGCTCCCATGGCCAACCTGTCTCCCTCAGTCATGCCAGTAGGGCTACTCCAAGTGCTGACCTCTTCTCTATGGAGTTAAGAGGCCACCATTTCCTTCAGCAAGGCCTAGTTTTGTAAGTATAGAGTAATGTGTTCTATCTGAAGGTACACCATAGCCCAATGTAAGTTTGTGGATTTCAGCTGGCAGTTGCCAGTTGGTCAAAATCCATAGTTCTGGTTTACCTTGTCCAGCCAATGAATTGACTGTGTGTCTTTTGTCTCCTTCTTTATGGATTCTATTCACCATGTTTCTATTAATTATAAAGTCTCCCTGTCTACCGATCAGGACACATATTGACATGGGTTTCCTGAGTGGCATGCCCAAGATCGCAAAGGCCGTTATAAGAGGCATTAAGAGGGTACGAGGCTCAGCTACATGTAAATAAGAGTGACTACTCATCACAGATACCATTTAGTCCAGACCCAGACCTCTTTTTATTGTGCTCAGCTTCAGGCAAAACAGAGTCCAGAAGAACTTGCATGCTCATGCATTACATGAACTAATCAGACACTGTAAAGTTTTGGTGTGACCTGGTTACAAGTTAGGCCTTTTGACAAGTCATACAGGGCGAATGATAGCTAAAGTTTTTAGATTATAAGATCTTTGATAAACTATTCAATTAAGTTTCAGCTTAATTAAATTTTAAACAATTTTTTTCATAGTCTCGCTTTAACAAGAGTGCCAAGCACCTGTAACCTTGCCTGTAAACTAAAACAAAAAAATTTGGGGAATGAAAAAGTGTGGGCTTTGAGAAACACCTGGAAATTTATGTTTTTTAAAATTACCTTGGGATGATAAATCAAATATTCTAAAGTCCAAGATATAATTATTTTATGTTAAACAACATCTTAATCTAACACAAGAAGTGTATCATAATAGACTAGCTACAAATAATGTTCACAGAATTTTGTTTAAAAAATATTTAGAGCAGCATTGACCATCAAGCCCATTTCTCCCTGTACCTGGCTTTCGTCTTCTGCGTTGATAGCCGGAGCAACAGCTATGTTGGCCTTGTCTATACAGACACACTAGGAAGAATATGGAATAAAAACATTTGTAGGATACTTAGTGTAGCTTGCATAAAGTAGCTGGTGATAAATATATAATCAGTATGAACATCTGAGATTTCACTGGTTTAATAACAGTTTTCAATCTGATCTCCAAAACGTGAGCATAAGCATTTTTTTAGAATCATTACCAAAAAACCCTTGCTTATAATTTCTAAGAATTACAGGTAGACAGTAAGTTATGAGAGATTGAATAATGACAGCTGTTTTGATACTGAGTACTCAAACAACAGAACAAGGGACGCATCTATCTATTCTGCGTGCATACAAAACAAGTAATTCAGCGATCCTGAAATCATCAGTATTTCCAAAAGCTATTTTACCTACCAAATGAGACATGAATCCATTCAGGAAACAACAAGAAGAAGCGATTATCCTGAACACTGTTGTGAACTGATGATATAAACACAGTCTTGATGCAAGATTAGACCCAAATCATGCCTTTGTTGTGGTCAGTACAGTGGGTTTATACAGCTTTTGTGAGTTTATGCTCAATTGTTTTCAATTAGACTATACTTATAACAACTTTGAGGGACATCTACATAAACAACAATTAAAAAATAGATTACTTTCTAGCCACAAAATCTGTATTTCTCTTCGCCGTGAGTCAAGCAAGTAGACTATTAAACCGCTGACCTAGAAATGTCTTTGTTCTTTTGTATTGAGAAAGTGACAACAAATAGCATAAAAATAACACTCATTTGCAACTGATCCTCGGTAGTATAGTGGTGAGTATCCCCGCCTGTCACGCGGGAGACCGGGGTTCGATTCCCCGCCGGGGAGAGGATCAAGTATTTTTTTTTCTTTGTATATTTTTATCAAAACCTTTTTTCACTACCTTTTACGTACCTTTGACGATATTCAATTGACAAAAAAGTGACTTTTGAAGAAACTATAAATAAGAAATTCATTCATATTCCATATGCATCATCAATATTTTCTTAATCTTTTGTCACACTCAAGTTTGATTTATACAGAATATATGTCCAATTCAGTCAAAATTATACTGAATAAGAATTTATAAACTTAAAAACTAAGTAATTTTTAAAAGTCGTAAAATTTTGCCTGTTTGTGGCTCCCATGGGCTCCCTGTGTATCTGACCTCATTCATTCAAGATGGACGACAGTGCACTCATGTGTTTGACGCAAATTAACTAGACCTACATTCATTGATTCAAACGCAGTAACAGGGTTGCTAAACATATTTGTAGGTGAGATGGTGTTTTTCCAGTTCAAATGACCACGACAACTTTTCCATGAAATGTTTCTGTGCTTTTAGAACTCAAGTTTTGCCAAAGCCTCAATTTTCAATGTTGTTGCTTTGCTTTGCACAACTTGCCCTCTGAATCTTAAATGTTCATTGTTTTTCGTCCAAAGTAACTGTTTGGAAAAGCTCGAGTACGTACAAATCACCTCAACTTGTATTACGGTTGCAGGTAAAAGTTTGCGTTTATGGTGGATGGAAAAAAGCAGCAAGAATACCATGAGTTTCCCAGATACCTTTGTGGAGACTTTCCACGATGAAGCATCAGTTTTGAACATGAAGTATCGTTGTCTTGGCAACACAGGGCTATCTGTTTCAATGCTCAGCTTTGGTAAAAATGAACAGTCGCATCTTTTGGATCTAAAATGGGAAGCTAATTAAGTGTGTGTGTGGGGGGTGGGGGGGGTACTTTTCAGTTTCCATTTTAGTTTCCACTTTTTTCCCTTACAGTGTCATTCCATTCTTCTTTTTTCAATTCCCTAAATTCGATTATGCACTATGTGATGGGGTTTTCACTAATGCATCTATCAATAGTTTGCCCCAGGATTTGGGGATGGCAGACTCAGGGGAATTTGTCAATTTTGTTGATGCTCAAGTCAAATTCCCCACCTCTGGGCACCTTAAAAATGTCAAATTCTATACTTTTTCCTGTATTCTTCTTATTCTCTTGTGGTTAATTCAAGATGGCAACCATGTCAAATTCCATTCCCAGAGTATGACAGGGTTCCCAGGGGTCAGGGAAAAGTCAGGGAAAAACACAGTCAGGGAAAAGTCACTGAAAAGTCAGGGAATTCTTTATTTGGTCAGGGATATTGAGATTTTCACTTCAAGTCAGGGAAAAGACAGTGAATTTTGTATAAATAACTAAAAAATATTTCTTGTAGATGCTATTTTAAGTATAGAAAAAAACTTTCAAAGAGAAAATAAATTATTTAGAGCGTTTAACAAACTGGTCATGTTAGAACACACCGTCCAACATTTTTTATTTTTTGTCTTCTGTGGAATAGTCATACGAAAAAATGACCTGCAGGACACAGCCTAAAGGCAGCCATATTGGAAGTAATTTATTTGTCGTGTTTGTCTTGTGCAAAATAGTCAGGGAAAACTGCATTTTAGTCAGGGAAAAGTCAGTGAAAAGTCAGGGAATTTAATATTTCAGAATGGCTGTACGCTCTATTAATTAAGTCAAATTCCCATCGATTGCCCCTACCCCCATCTGATCCTGGGGCAAACCATTGATAGGTGCATAATCCTTGGGCTAACAAGGGGCATGGATGTAGCAAACAAGTAAACCAACTAGTTTCTCATGAATATAATAAATTATAATTATTAAAATAATTCAAATGTTTGCAAAATGTATCCCAAAGTTATATAGTCTGCTTTGCAGATTCAATTTATTTTTACGCTCTCAATTAAGAAAAAATTGTGTCTGTCAAGCAGGCTATCTAAAATGGGGATTATTATGTAATTTAGCAATGCCAACTATAAATTGCTTAATATCATGTCTTGGATGGAATTTATTTTTAATGAATTAGCTGGAAGGTTTTCAAAATAATTATTTCTGATTGAAAGCTCATTCAAGCACAGATAATAAGATTCATAGACTTTCAACACCTGATTAAAAGCAACCTATTTAACAAGGACTAGATTATGAATTACTTTTTTCCTCATTTTAACTCTCAGGAGCATCATCTCTTGGTAGTGTTTTCCGCAAGACTGATGACTCGGAGTCAATTAAAGTTGTCCAACATGCTATCAAATCTGGAATAAACCTTATTGATACTGCACCTTGGTATGGACATGGGAAATCAGAAAAAGTATTGGGCAAGGTACACTGTATTTAGAATTTTATCATTAATATTGGCAGAGAAAATGGCTAAAAAGGTTCATAAAAAATATTAAATGTTTGTACAGAACATTTAAATAAATGATATAACATAATTCATAAAAATTAATTATGTTGTAGGCACTTCAGGAAATACCTAGAAATTCATACATTCTAACAACCAAGGTAATAATAATTTGGAAATACATTAACGTGACACTTACGTCTGTATTAGGCTTGGGAAATACTTTTCATCCATCCATCCATTATTCATTCATTCATTCATTCTTTTTTTGCCATCCATTTACTTTGACTGACTGACTGATTGATTGATTCATTCATTTAAATATTTGTTTGTTTCTGATGTTTGTTCATTTAAAATGTGCTTATATTTAAAGGTTGGTCGTTATCTACCAGACATTGACAAACAGTTTGACTTCAGTGCTGAGAGAGTAACCAGAAGTGTGGATGAAAGTTTGGAAAGGCTTGGTTTAGATTACATTGATATTATTCAGGTATTACACACATATTTTCTATTTCCAAGATCAACTGACAATAAATACAAGGCATTAATATTAAATGTTTTAATTAATGTTTTTTAATCAGGTGCATGATATGGAGTTTGCAGAGTCTTTAGATGTCATTATTAATGAAACTCTACCAGCATTACAAAAGGTACTGTTAAGTAAACACAATATTGATGTACACTTTACTCAGTAATTTACAACATAAGGTATATTATATTCAGAGTTACAAATTAATTAAAATGTCATGGCCAGACTCCCATCCAGTGAGACTATGCAAGGAGTGAGCACAATTTTGTAAAACTGACAGTGAAAAGAATGCATGAATTCAGGACAGCTATATATTTACAGGATGGTGAAATGTCTGATGTGGCATTCAGATACTTCATAATTTATATTTTGTCATCAGTACACTGATACAGACAATGATGAGATTTAAATGGGACGAGATACATACAAAATGTGATAAAATTTTATTGTTAGAAGTAATACTATTATTTTCTGTAATGTAGGTAAAAGATCAAGGGAAGGTTAAATTTATTGGACTGACTGGATATCCTTTAGAGAATTTCAGGTAATCCTCCTCATATTCCCACGATTGTCTGTGTCATACTTTATAGTTTTATATATATGCACATACAGCCATATTATTTCTGTCTGGGTATGGGATATCATGTTCATTCCAATGATTTCATAATTCTATTGCAGAACTGTAATAGGAAAAAGCAGTGTTCATGTTGACACTGTCCTGACCTACTGCCGATGTACCATGCATGACACTGAATTGTTAGATTATCTTCCTTTCTTCAAGGTAAACCATTAATATCAGGAAAAATAAGGCCCAAAACTCAAAGACTGGTAACAAGCTGTAGGTTGATCAGTCTCAACATCTTCAGTCTCATTTGAATTTATATTTGTAGACAGAACTCTAACATGTATGTACTATTAAATTCAGTTGTCTCAAACATGCCAAAAAGTAATTGTGAGGCTACTTGACCAAATATGGTAGAGGGTTCCAAATTTATTATGTGTCACTCACAAATAGACAGAGTTTTCACCTCTTAGAGTGCATTTCATATGTCTGTGAAATAAGATCAAAGTTATTTGTGCTTATTTAGTTGCTATTTAGTCACTAGCATTGAACCAGAACTTTCTTGTAATAGCAATACACTAGAGACATCAAATACACAAAAGAATTGAGACAAATGACTTTGCATAATAGCTTTTAATTACTTAATTACTTCAAATGAACCTTCATTGTTTCTTTCAATGAAGGTTCATTTGAAGTAGAGTGCTTACAATATATCCATGAAAAACTTTGTAAGAAATTGCACAAATTTGCACAATTTTGTCACTAGACTATTTAGTGTTAAGAAATAAGCGAGCCGTGAAGGCACCTCTTGCACGTGCAAATGTACAAGAGCAACAAGTTTGCAATTGTCAGGTCTAGTACTAGGATAGACTAAGTCGTGAAGCAAGTCATGGATGCATATTTATTTAGTTACTTCCAAGAGCGTATCACTTTTGGTTAGTTTTGTTAATGTCCTTGCGTTTGACTCATCTCTTGTCTCTGTTGTCGTTGTTGTATTTTTGCTGTGTTTGACTCATTTTGTTTGGAAGAAAGCGGGATTTGTGAATAAAGCTAAGGGTGCGTTTGACTCGTTTCTTGTGTCTGTTGTCGTTATTTCAATTTTGCTGTGTTTGACTCATCTCTTGTGGGAGAAACGGCGGGATTTTTGAATAAAGCTAAGGGTGCATTTGACTCGTTTCTTGTGTCTGTTGTCGTTATTTTAATTCAGCTGTGTTTGACTCGTTTCTTGTGGAAGAAATTTGGAATTATTAAATTAAGCTAAGGATACGTTGAGACATTTCTGGTGTGTGTTGTCGTTTAACCTTAATTTAGCTGTGTTTGACTAGTACTCGTTTCTTGTGGGAGAAAGCGGGAATTATTAATAAAGTTAAGGGTGCGTTGAGACATTTCTGGTGTGTGTTGTCGTTTAACCT
Organism: Telmatactis stephensoni; assembly: GCA_029948255.1. Classification (NCBI taxonomy): domain Eukaryota; kingdom Metazoa; phylum Cnidaria; class Anthozoa; order Actiniaria; family Isophelliidae; genus Telmatactis; species Telmatactis stephensoni. Next base: position 450,707 of record JALIZF010001809.1, read on the forward strand.
TAATTTAGCTGTGTTTGACTAGTACTCGTTTCTTGTGGGAGAAAGCGGGAATTATTAATAAAGTTAAGGGTGCGTTGAGCCATTTCTGGTGTCTGTTGTCATGACTTACATTTAGCTGTGTTTGACTCGTTTCTTTTGGGAGAAACGGCGGGATTTTATGAATAAAGCTAAGGGTGCGTTGAGCCGTTTTTGATGTTTATTGTCGTTCTTACAATTTATAGTCTGTGTGCACGTGCTTTTCATGCTTCACTTTTTCTAAGTTTTGTAATTTGTACTAAATTGCACAATTTTGTTTGCAACGTTTTTCACGGATATATGGTAAGCACTCTAATAAAGTAATTAAAAGCTATTATGCAAAGTCATTTGTCTCAATTCTCTTGTGTATTTGATGTCTCCAGTGTATTGCTATTATAAGAAAGTTCTGGTTCAATGGTAGTAACTAAATAACAACTAAATAGCAACTAAATAGGCACAAATAACTTGATCTTATTTCACAGACATATGAAATGCACTCTATGTTGGAGAACTCTATCTACATCTGTATTTATATTTGTGACTACTGTCTTCCATTTGTGTTGGATTTTGACAAAATTAATACATGGTAGCCTGTCAACCTTTATTCCCAGCCAAGAAATTTGTCTGACACAGCATATATTAATTATGCAAACAGTGGTAATTAAGTAAGTGATTAATTTTTTAGGAGCATGGTGTAGGTGTTATCAATGCATCACCAATCTCCATGGGACTTCTATCACAACGTGGTCCACCATCATGGCATCCAGCTACCAAAGAAACCAGAGATAAGTGCAAAGAAGCTGCTGATTATTGTCAAGTGAGTAAATCAGTATTTTAATGTTGTGCCCAGTTTTAGAATGTCTGTGTTTTAGCACTTGGTAATACTGTTTTCAGAGCAAAGATGTGGACATCTCTAAACTAGCCATGCATTTTACCCTCAACATTGAATCCATCCCTACCACATTAGTCAGTACTGCAAGTATAGAAAACCTGAAGAAAAACATTGCTGCAGTCAATGAGGAACTTTCAGCAAAAGAACAAGATGTTCTTGATCACATTGTAAACAAGTAAGTAGCTCATATAAAGTTAAAAGTTTGTTGACTGCAGTCAAAGGCATTACTGAAGGCTCCTCTTTCAAAGCTTCTACCACAAGGGTGCTTCTTATAATCCTTATAATCCTGAGTTTGCACTTAACTTAGTGTCTGCACAAATGACATACATACACTTTAATATTGATGAACTGCTCATCAGTTGTACTTGTTCATGTCTTATTGTACCTGAGAAATTGTGATTGGCATGACTGCAAAATTTGCAATTTACTGAACCAGACTTTATTTCTAAATATTATTAATAGTGCTATATACTCAACTGTTTTATTTACAGCAGCCAAACAATACCATGCAATAAATTTTTGTGCATTTTCTTCAACAGTATATTCAAGCCACGTGGCAATATGTCATGGGAAGGCATTGAAGTTGCTGCTTATAGAGAGAAACTGAAAGCTCTAAAAAGTTGAGAGAAATCTTAACAATCATAGTTACTTAATGTTTAAATTTTGGATATGCAAAGGTTTCCCATGCTTTCTAAGGTTGAGAATAATCCATGACACCTTTGTAAACTTGTAACTGAGCTTAGCAACACAAGACCAACTACTTCCCAATTAAATCCCTGCCTTGACTACTTACTGACACCTTGCCAACCATCTAGTAACACCTCGCCAACTATGTACTGATCCCTTACCAAATCACTACAACCACTTCCTGGCACCTCACCAACCACTTCCTGACACCTTAATTACCAACCACTAAACAAGACCTTACCAACCACTCATCAACACCCTACCAATCACTTCCTGATACCTTACCAACCACTTCCTGGCACCTTGCCAACTACTTCCTGGCACCTTGCCAACCACTTCTGGACACCTTACCAACCACTTCCGGGCACCTTACCAACCACTTCCTGACACCTTAACATCCACACCCTGACACCTTTCCAATCATTTACTGATACCTTACCAACCACTTACTGATACCTTTCTAACCACTTACTGACACCTTACCGACCATTTACTAACACCTTTCCAACCACTAACTGACACCTTACCAACATTCACTGATGTCCATTACATTTAAAAACCAAGGAATTAGCTAAAAGCAAAATCATACAACATATAGTTCCTTTTTTATTACAAATTTTTCCATGTTAAACAAAACCTATCAAAATAAAAGCATAAATTTTGCTTATAAATATGACAAAATCTGACAATTTCAATATAAATAGACAGTATAAATTATTGTAATCAAGACTAATTCCTTATAAAATTTTTAAAGATTTCTATCAGAGTGGTTGACACCAAATGACTGGTATGCTACAATAAAGATTGATTTACAGCGCTTATTTTAAAATTTTGTAGACAAAAATAATAACAATATGACTGTGGCTGGACATTATTTTAAATAATACTATGTACAAGAAATATGTCAACTTCTACTACCACTTAAGACACCCATCTGTTAAAGAACACTGAGTCTTGCCCATGCACTAATGAAGTCTGCTGTGTCACCGACTCTGTCCTCTCCAAACGGGTAGCTGTTACTGCTCCACCATTTTACTTTGGCCAAAATAATTTGGGCCTCCAATTTGAAATATTAATAATAATATTGCAATACTGACTGAAGTTGATACATTTTTCAATCCAAACATTATTACTCGGTAATGATTGAGATGAGCTGCAAGAAAATTTTAATTGTACACATGTACTTCAAGATGTGTTATATTCGTGTACTCTCATCCATGGAGTGCCCTGTCACAGCAATCCAGTCCACTGTCTTGTTGTCCTGTATGTCTGGTCTTATTATAGGCTCAAGTTTGTCTCTTTCGGGGCACCATGGTAACTGTTTTTCTATTCTTTTCATCAAGGCACTGTGTGCAGAGCATCCTTTCCTATAGGCCTATAAGAGAAGGATTCAAAGATGTTATTTTAATGAATGGGTTCTGGGGGGAGATGTGCAGACACCCTGTTATCATGGATTCCTAATACCGTTAAATACAGCACCCATACCTCTGTTATAAAAAAACCTGACCACTTTTTGAACACTAAAACCCAGCCCTTAGGACACCCTTGAAAAGGATCGTCAACTGTGTGACTGTTATATATATATACTATCATTGTTTGGCCACATACTGGGCATGAGGTAGTTGAGGTATAATAATTGCTAAGTTTGAATCTCATTACCCAGGAAATCACCTCTATAAAACTTTCTTGTCAATAATATTATTGGATACCAGAAACTCATAAGGGGGTTTTCAACTCCTTATGAGTTTCTGTGGATGCTTAATTATTGCTAAGTTTGAATCTCATAATTTACCCAGGAAGTCACCTCAGTCTATAAAACTTTCTTGTCAATAATATTATTGGATGCCAGAAACTCATAAGGGGGTTTTCAACCCCTTATGAGTTTCTGTGGATGCTTAATTTCTGAAAAGTTCAGGCTGAGTCCCAAAGAATGCATTTTTGTCTTACCCCAAAGTGAGCTACATAAAGTGTATACGTACCCCTGTTGGTAGAATTAGACTGACATCCCAGTCTGGATCAGGAGGTCTGTATGTAATCAATTGTTTGCGATAACCATCAGTTTTCATTGAATGGAGATCTTTATAGGCTACATGACATAAAATAAAGAAGAAAAATCATTATCAAAGTAGGAATTCTAAGTTTTTTTGTGTCTGCAAACTGAATAATTTTCTTGGAATGTAACGCAGTGGCAGAATTTTAAATTTTATTCTGACAGTTTTCAGAGGATTTTAATTGTTCAAAGGAATGTGGGAGAAAAAGAATTGAAAGACAATCATGAACGAGAAAGTTTTCAGTAGTTTAGCCTAAAGTAAGCTGAATTACTAAGAGGGAAAAGAAATGGGAGCAATGTTCTGAGAAGCAAGTTTCTGAATGAAACTTGAAAAGTTGTAATGGAAAAGTGGATGGAAATGGAATCTCCATTTTGCAGCTTCCATAAGATTTTTAGGAAAGAAATTTCAATAGATCAAATTGCATAGAGTGCTAAAACATATACTCACATTCACAGAGTACCCTGAGGCCTTTTGATTTGGCTATCAGTCCTTGTGGATCACGAGTGTAGGATGTTTTAAAATCTGGAACTCCGTACTTTTTGATAAGCTAGAAATAGCAAATGTCACAGATTAATATCAAAATAACTTTCAAATATACGATAAATGATTTTAATCTTGACATGTTTTGGCATCCTTATGCCATCATCAGAAGAATGAATTGTCCAGGTTAAACACATGAAAACCTTCTTTAAACCATAAACTTTATGTCTAGATTTAGTTTATGTTATATACCACTTCCTTTCTTTTCTGTTATTTGATTAGTTATTAGCTTATCTAAAAACTTCATTATTGTATTATATTACCTGTCAATCAATTGTAACCATTAGTTTATATAGCATTTATAACGAACTTTGTATTCATTCTTCTGATGATGGCATAAGGATGCCGAAACATGTCAAGATTAAAATCATTTATCGTATATTTGAAAGTTATTTTGTCTCTGGTGCTACTAAGAAACTTTGAGATTAATATCAATTAGATAATCATTATCTCGTAACATGTTGGAATTATTTATTAATTTTTTACAATTACTTACAGCTGTAAAATCATCTGGCCGAAACGCATGTGGTTGAGGGTTCGTGTAGGGTCCAGGGTAGAATTTTCCGTCTTTGACAAACATAAGCTTCGCTTTGTAGGAATCTGGAATATCAAATCTGGTCAAGAATGGATCCAACTCGGATTTGGGTTCTTGTAAAATCTTAGGAAGGGGAATGCGCTCGAATTTAATGTTATCCTTTCTTTTGGTTGCTTGTTGCCTCCTCCATTCATCTTCATCATAATTCGGTATCATTGACTCCTTGGCGTTTCGTTTCTTGGGTTTTGGTTGATACAACTGAAGTCGAAAGTCAGGTGGCTGGATATCCCATGCGGTTGATACTCCGAGCTGTCGCTGTGCGCGATCCTTGTCAAGTTTTCTCTTTGACTCTAAAAAGCAGTCACTACGAGATCTAATAAGATTTTGTGTAGCATCAAACTGGATTTGACGTCTAAAGTTGAAGGGTGAATCTGGAGTAGAAGTGGAAGCGCTTTCAAGTTTTGGACGTGGAGGCATGACTAGAATCCTGAATAAAATTGTCGGTCGTTATAAAGTCAGCCGGTGAAGTTGTCACCCTCTATAAAATACCACCACCTTCTTTATCTTTTCATCGTCAATGTATCTTTCTGCCAGACGTCTAGTTTCTTTTTAAAGGGGGAAATCGAGGAAGAAATTAGAGCCAAGAGTTCTAACAGGATCAAATAATTTGCAACACTGTTTAGCGTACTTGTGATTGCCATGACAACAGCACATGCAGTGACCCGTGTAACATGACTATTCATACACCGGCTGTCTGCTAAATGACTTAAACAGCTGATAAAAGTGACACAAAGAGGGGTATAAAATAAGTAAATATAACTGACGAATCCAGGGATTGAAAAGAAAAAGAAATTCAAGAAAGTCGACATTTTGAAACTACTAGTGTTGCAAGGAAATGTTACAAAGATTAGGATTAGTGAACCTTTACAGCAGCGCGGTAATGCCAGCTAGAAGTTGGAATTAAACAAAACAAAACAAAAACTAATTTAACTTCGTTGGCTTTATTTGTTTTATATATATATACATAATGAACCATCAACGAATAAATCTCATAAATATAACTTTATTCGAAGTACAATCTTTTGAATCTAAGAGGTCATTACGAAGAATAAAGGAAAATAAGTCCAGACTTGCATTTTTCCTGATTTTGTATCATGAATAAAAGTAAGAATTTTTAAAAATAGAGAATTTATATATATCGTCCAACTAATAATACTGCTATATGAGTAATTTCAGAGTTATCTTTTATATCTCATTTTCAGTGATCACTCCATTCAACTTCGACCCTCATCGCAAACCGGTTCTCAATTCATGTGCCGAGTGCCGAATGTATTCACAGTAAAACTCCGCTATTTTGAACTCGCAAGAGACGGTAAGCGTTATTGGAATAGCGGGGGGTTTGCTATCAGTAGCGGATCCAGGATTTTTACAAGGGGGGTTCCATTTTTTAAAGCCAGCTCTGTATAACACTCTATTCTTTGGTCGATGTTTGACAAAAAATGGCTTAAAACCGTCAAGGGGGGTTCCGTGGAACCCATGGAACCCCCCTGGATCCGCCACTGATAGTCATTGACTGATCAAGTTATCTGCCAAAGGAAGCGGAGGGTTAATTTTTGAGTTCAAAATAGAGTTGTACTGTAATGTACAATCTAAATTCGGTTGGGCACATGTGGAGTCATTAAAAACATCACACTAAACTTGAGTAAAACCATAAACATAAACATAAACATCTAGTGTTGTGTTATACCGACTAGAACCCCGCCAACTCGAACTCTCTTACCTCAAAAACTCGACTATCTCGAACACAAGCCCATTTCTCTTGAGTCATTTTTCAGTCAGTTACTATCATTTATCTCGAACCCCCGTTATCTCGAACACAAGCCCATTTCTCTTGAGTCATTTTTCAGTCAGTTACTATCATTTATCTCGAACCCCCGTTATCTCGAACAATATTTAGCTTCCCCTGGGAATCTGAGTTAGCGGGGTCCTACTGTATTATATTCAGAATCACTGGTCTTGAAAGACTTGACAATCAGGTAAACGTTCTGTATGTTGATCAGGGCCCAGTTGTTCGATAGGCGATTAAAGCTAATCTAGGATTAAATCTTCAGAAAACCATTCATTTCAATCTAGGATTAACACTAATCGCCTTTCGAATAACCGACCCCAGATGTGTCTGTTCTTGTATTTCCCCCTCTGCCACTCCCCCTAGCTGTTATGGTCAAACTTTGAATTAAAACATTCATAAATTAATGAAAATCGTAAAATTACGACGTTAAAAATATTCTCACGTAAATGATTTTAAACACAAACATTCCACTACCCTGAGTTCCAGAGTATTTCAGGGTAAAAAATCCCCTGTGGCACCCAGGGTAAAATTCCACAGAATTATTAAATAATAATTAAATAGTCGATTTGGTAGTTATCATTCTTGGGTTATCTGAATAGTAAATGAGGAAGTAAATAGAGCACATTTCGTATCGACTATGAAAAAGGTACGTACTCTGTTGTTCTGTGCCGTGTCTCACCGTTCTTATTCGTCAACCCTACTAACAATGATTTATCCAAGATTAAGTGATACTTCGCTTGTGGGTACGTTTGTTACCTGTTGTCTTATCCCATCAGAAGGCTTAGACACGGCACAACACAATACGGACGGCTTTTTTATACGAAATATGCTCTAATAAATGAACGACCAATCATTCACGCTGGGCGTGACATTTATCCTAACATTAACGTTGACTGGTTTTTGTACGCCTTTCTTGGTCCTCGTCCAATACTTGCGCGTATTTCAGCTGCCCTCGCCATTCGATCGAAAGACCTGTGAGAAATAACATGAAAACGAATTGGTTCTATCGTTACTAAACTGCACACGTATTTACCATGATAAGCGGCGAAAAAACAGAGCAATATTTCGGCAATCAGCTTGGCGCGCAATATAAATGCAACTTTTCAGCGCCTGCGCTCTTGGGGGTAAGGGAAGGGTAAAGAAGCAAAGATCTTCGATCCTTCCTTTTCTTTCCCTTTCTCTCTAACCCAGAGGGTCGCTACAATGGCTGCAGCAAATTATGTAGTTTGCATTACAATAAGCCTGTTCTTGTGGCACTTAGAACAAATTAATTTAAAGTACTTTTACACAAGTTTATCAGTCCACACTCTAAATTCACAATCGTTACAGAATTATTGAAGAACATCAAGATTTCTGGGTGTAGCTACCCTGGTTCCAGAGGTGCTCAATGGCGAGGAAAGGGGCGAGGAAAAAAAGAAAGAAGAAAGAAAGAGAGAAGAAAAGAGCGCTCTTTTCTTCTCTCTTTCTTCTTTCTTGTTTTTGTTGTTTGTTTTTTTCTCCCCTCTTCGCCCTTTTCCTCGCCATTGAGCGCCTCTGGAACCAGGGTAGGATGTAGCAATTTTACAGTAAAATCAGCTGGTGCGAACGGGAACAGTGAGGTAACAAAGATTGATAAGGGGAAAGGATAACGGTGATTCAAACAAGGTTTATATGTTCAAAGACAGTAATTTATTTTGATACTTTTAGTCTATTAAATATTGGTTATGGGTTTTATAGGAAATATTGTCAGCCGAGGAAAAGGATAAGAATGTCATGTATATATTATAGGTATATTCAAGATCCATGATACATTATAGAATATGTCATGAAATATTTCATTTTTATATGTTATGGTTTCAGTTACTGTAAAAATGTCAAAGGTTTAACGACGCCATGACGTCAACGTACCGCTGTCAGTTAGACAAGACTTGGTGGGTCGTCTGTTGACCCACTACAGTCATCATCATCATAATTATTATCCTCCATATCATCATCATCATCAAACCTACACGACGATCAAGTTAACAGAAAAACATGCACCAAGCTAAGATGTAGGTAAAGACAAATAACTGACGGTTTGTGAGCATTAATGACGTGAAGCAAGTGTTTTTGTGTCACAGACTATGCTGGCGCGGCATTCGGAAGAAACAATGATTTGTAGGTAAATCAGCAAACAGCGCGTACAGTGGTAAAAGACTGTAAAATCTCTGAAGGAACTTTTCATTATCGTCAAAGTCCGTGCTTTTAAGGGTGTGGCATTCACGTGCATGAAAAGTGCGCAAAAGGTGAAGTAGATAGACATCGTGGCGTATATTAGCACTGGCGTCAACAAGACAAACAGGAAAGCAATCGCTTGTATGCTACACGTATGAAAAATTAAGGGTGTGGCATTCACGTGCATGCAAAGTGCGCGAAAGGTGAGGTAGATACATCGTGGCGTATATTAGGACTGGCGTCAACAAGACAAACAGGATCGGAAAGCAATCGCTTGTATGATACATGTATGAAAATTAGGAAGACAATGACAGCTTTGAAGTAAAATGACTCGCGAACGGTTCTGTGAATGGAAATTTAGCAATTATGTTTTCAGTCTATTATCAAAATAAAAGTCATGTCAGCGTAAACCCACGTTTAGCAACATTTATTTATAATAATATAACTAAATCTGCGGATTATTAAAGCAGTTATATAATTTGTTTAGTTTGTTTTTTAAATAACTGTTAGTTTAGCAAGCTTTATTTAAAAAAAATAATAACCCCAAAGAAATAAATTATAATAAATTATTGTAAATCATAGTAAGGTCTAAACATAAATAAAGCCGATAATAAATGAATTAAAGGAATGAATGGAAAGATAAAGAAAGAGAGATGGAAAAGAGTGATCAATGACTGATGAATCAAAATATGAACGGAAGAGAAAAGTATGAAAAAAAAATTTCCCATATTTCAAATCATTTTGCCATAATTTACCTTTTGTAGGTTTTTTCTTTAACAATGCTTCGCACAGCTTGAGATGAAACTGCAGCATCATGACTCTGCAACACAAGACATGACGTCATAGACAGAGACTTTATTGGAGATGGATCGAGTCCGGGACATTTTCATTTATGAAAAACTAAATATAGACAGCCGCAACACTGCAATCTTGTACACTTTATGGAGGCACTCGTTATCAGTTATAGTGAGACGCAAAAACAGCTTAGACCAACCCAACCAAACCCGGTTATACAAAAATAGAAATAACAAAATAAATAAAAAATAGAAAAGAAAAAGAAAGGAAAAAGAGCACCAAGGAATATTAAATACCATTTTCTTAGCTTCTTCTTTCTCAATGTTCACCATTTCACTTCTTTCATCTTTTAATCCTATCAAATGTTTTAAATCTTGTTTGCGTTTTTCATCTTCTTCCTTGACTCTGTTGTGTATAGGATAAATTATGTTTGAATAAACTCAATCTTGACCGTTTATGTAAGAGGAAAAGAAAGCGTGGTTTCTATTGTGCCTGGCAGATAAGGCAAAGAGAGAGAGAGAGAGAGAGAGAGAGAGAGGGGGGGGGGGGGGGGGGGTGACATCTCTTGAACTGCGAGCCCCCAAAACGGTCTACCCGCAAGGATGAGATGATGAATATCGGGAAAGGGAAAAATAATCCCATAAAGGAGAGGAAGAGAGATGCCCCTCTAAAGTATTTTCCTCTATACAGCATTCTAAAGGGCGGTGATGAATTCTAACCTTTCATAATTTTCTTCGTGTACCATCTTCTTGGTGACGAGATGGCTTCTTGCTTTGAGTTGTTTCTTTGTGATATTCATAGCTGATATTGCCTCAGCTCTTTTTAGACTCTGCAACAAGAAAAACTGATCCTCAAATTTATGCTTTCATGGAGGATAAATATGTAAGTGTAAACGTCATACATGTCTGTGCCGGTCTCGAATTCATGAGCTTTCCGCCCGTAGACGTTTCAGTCCCCTTCATGCCTGAAAATCGCGCCTATCTTAGTGCTTGATTTCGAAAATATTCCTCAAATAAACGTGACAAAATACATCTGTCTGTACAGAACCATCTGTACTTGACCAGAAACTAAGTAATAGGATGTTAAATATCTATAAGACGTGCTTACTTCTTCTTGGTAAGCTTTTAGATTCTTCTGCCAGTCAGTCAGTTCTGCTTCCATTCGAGTCAGCTGCTCTCGTTGGCGTACCACTTTTTCTCTTTTCTTCCTCCTAGTAAGGGGAGTAAAAAATAGCAAGCATTTCTTTAGCTTACTACCAACGCTAAATAGGGTATCAACCAACTCTGGAAAAGAAATATTCCCACCCACAACTCACAGGATCAAAAACCTGGATGAACGCACTCGCGCGCGCGCAGTCGCGGCAAGCAAGGGACTTGGCCAGAGGAAGAGGAGAAAGGTTGGCCTGACACGCCTTTTTCCAGTCCCCATCTTTCTTCACCCTCTCCCTCCTATCTCCTCCTGCTCTTTTCCACTCGCCAAGCATAGCTTCGTAAATTGTCAAAGAAGTTAGCGCAATAGAACAGTCAAATATAATGTTCGACTAGAATACATACTTGCTGTCCCTGAGTTCACTCTCTCTTCGGATCAAAACATCTTCGTAGTTTTCAATGGCACGACGATGTTTTTCTGTTATTTGATTTTTTAGATTTAATTTACCTTCCCTGAAATGTTAACAAGAAAAGTGAGTGATTGAATTAAACACCCCCCCCCCCCCGAAAAAATGTTCTACTGAAAACAAATCTGGAGTCTCAAGGGGAAAAAAGAAAAGAAAGAAAAAGAAAAAACGGAGGGGAAACTTTTAGTGTTTTTCATCAAACGATTACTTGACTGTCCACAACTTACTGTTTGCGCTTTTCGACTTCTTCCCTCTTTTCGATTATTTTAGCTTTCTCTGATTCATTTTGTATTTGTAATTTCTGTGGATGAAAGAGTAAACATTTTCTAGTCTGAACAACAACAACCACGACGACAAAGACAACGACAATCACAACGACACAGCTAAAGGGAAGAGGCCCCCAGAATAGTAAAGATCACAGACAAAAGTAAAGATCTTTTAAAATCTTACAAATTGTTCATGAGTCATTTTGCGGCTGCGGTTTTTCATAGCCTTCTCGTGTTTGTCCAGTAAAGAGAGATATGCGATGTTACGGTTCATCTCGTCTTCACGTTCCTTTTGACGACGCTTTTCCTCCTAGGAAATACGAATAACACAATGCGGATGATGATAATGACCATGATGAAGACGAAAAGATAACAACTGTCCAATTATAATATAAACTGATTCCATAAATCGTAGTTTTTTTAGTAGGGTTACCCTGGCATGTGAGCGACCGCCACAGGAAGCCCAACTAAGGGGGCGAACAGACCAAATTATGTAATAAGTCTCATTAAAAGAGTGATGATATAGTATGACAGTGATACTTATGATGAAAATGAAAATGGTTGTATAACACAGAGGATGATTAAAATAGTCAACTAAGTTTACCTGTTGGCGTTTCTTCTCGGCTTCCGCGAGACGCTTCAACTCAATTTTATTCGCCTATAAAATTATTCCAGAAAGAAAAATAGTAAGAGGTCTGGCCTTAACCAACCTATGTCAAATACACAAGGAATTACTAGATGATTTGTCATACCAAAGTTTGTTCTTGCTTCTGCTTTTCCTGTTGCCACAATAATTGTTTTGCGCGGATGGCTTCTTCTTTTTCTTGTTTTAGTTTCTGTTCTTTTCTCTCCTTCCGAGCTCGTACCTCCATCTTTATAAGAAAACCAAAACGAACTATTAATTATAACTAATATACATACACATTAAATAGCAATTTTTTCCCCATGACGGGCCACTGACGGGCCGAGAAAAATTATAATAATTAATTTTCAATTTTAAAAGTTCTTATAACTTGTACAATTGAAACAATGTTCTATTCTTGATTCGTTGCCCATTGACATTTGAAAATTGGGTTCAAAGCGAGGCTGAATTTAAGTTGCGTGCGCAACTTCGAGAGAACGGTCTATTGACTGAATCAATACTTTACTGCCGGCAAAGGCCAAAGACACACGAGGCTATGTTGCGCGCAACAAAGCAACGCAAGACCGAGATGTTTGCAGTTTTTACCGAGGTAAACGATACACAAAAAGAAAAGTATGCGTTTCATCAGCAAAGAAATAAGCCGTTGCCAGCAAAGGTTAAGACGTCTTCAAGTTGAGATTTGATGTGCGCAACGCTGATTCGTTCGTGTTTGCGTGTGCAAGTCTGCTGAGACTTTCCCAAAGTGTATTGTCTGCGTTTGTTACGTGAGCCTATGTCGCAATGGAGGACAATTAGCCCGCGAAATTGGGAGTACACGGCTGGAATGGTAAATTGCACTCGGCCTAACCTGTCTTAAGTCCTTAGCCGAGTACTGTTCGCACAATTCTGCTTGTCTTTGCTTCATTCGTGATTGGCGCAGGTCATTTTCAAGTCGTCGCTGATCATCCCATGCAAGGTCAAGCATCATTTTATCTTTCCTTAACTGCTGGGCTTCTTCGTGTCTTGTCAGCATTAAATCGATAATCTTCTGATCCTTCGAGAAAAACGACAAAATTAAATGCCTGATATATAAGTGGATTAAAAAGAGAGAAGAGAAGAGAAGAGAAGAGAAGAGAAGAGAAGAGAAGAGAAGAGAAGAGAAGAGAAGAGAAGAGAAGAGAAGAGAAGAGAAGAGAAGAGAAGAGAAGAGAAGAGAAGAGAAGAGAAGAGAAGAGAAGAGAAGAGAAGAGAAGAGAAGAGAAGAGAAGAGAAGAGAAGAGAAGAGAAGAGAAGAGAAGAGAAGAGAAGAGAAGAGAAGAGAAGAGAAGAGACAGAGAAGAGAAGAGAAGAGAGAAGAGAAGAGAAGAGAAGAGAAGAGAAGAGAAGAGAAGAGAAGAGAAGAGAAGAGAAGAGAAGAGAAGAGAAGAGAAGAGAAGAGAAGAGAAGAGAAGAGAAGAGAAGAGAAGAGAAATGAAAAAGGAACACAAAGAATACCTTATTGGACATTCTCTGTCCACCAACAGCATTCAGAATACAATCTGTTGACATAGCCCTGCTTTGTTTGTTTGGTTGAGCCGTCTGTCGTGTCAACGAACCAGTACTAGATTCGCTATCATGACTATCTCGTCGTGTAAGTCTGGGTGAGCTCGGTAGAGAGCCAGACTTGGGAATGGACCATTGGCTGCGCACCCTTCTAAAATGCGGACTTGATATGGAATCGGCATCGGAGTCAGAAGACTCGCCTCGCGTTCTTGTACCATGGGATGTAAAACTTTTGCTTTTGCTGGGTATGGAAGAGAAATAACAATATTAGATAAATGGCCTATCTGGACAGATATCGTCACAGATGTAATTAGAAAATACTGTATATATATCTGAGTCATTTATCAAACTTTACTGATTATCTTTGAAAGCCAAGATTTTAAATGATGTGCTTCATTTATGTTCTATTTTGTTTTATTTTTATGCATGATGTATTTAAAATACAAGATTGATAAGTTTCTTTCCTTTTTTTTTTCTCATTTGATGAACAATTCTAAAATTCTACGCTGTCTGACCTGAACTAATAGCTTATTCATTTTATATATTTTTTACCAGCCGCTTAGCCCGATTAGTATTGTAGCTATTATAAGCGTGCGGCACTCCTATTTTTATAAAAAATGTTACCTTTATTTGTTTCTGATTTATACATAGCTTATGATGCGTAGAATAAAGACATTTTCGTTTACACAAACCTGATCTTCCCTCTACTACGTGTCTCTTGGTATCCATTCCTAGAAGAATAAGTGCTTTATCAACCACTTTTTAGTGCATTTTAGGCATTTTTGAATAAACAATCATTACTTACGTTGGTTTGCGTTCGGGTGAAGAAGTGTTGCTTGAACTCTTATGTTTGTCCTTCGATTCGTCTTCTTTGAAAAGATTTGGAGACGAACTAGTTCTTGTAAAAGTACTAGTGTTTCGTTTTGCTTCTTTTCTTTCTGGAAGAGAAAAACGGACAACACGATTTGAGAAGACATCAGTAAAGTCATAAGAAACTTGACTAGTATTCATCTTGTTAGCGGAGTTTTGAAACTTTGTTTCGAAATAAGCACTGTTATTAAGTGTTTTTTTAATTATTCATTGTGGACAGTTTGGAAAATTTGCCGCGTCAAAATGAATTATTTATTGAAACAATCAATACGGTACAAGCCTAAGAACATAAGTACAATCCTAAGTACACAATAAGAGAGGAAGTAATAAACTTTAAGATACGCGGGGAAACAGATTATAACTTTCATATATTTGGTAGCAGATTCTAAGCGAATCTATTGTTTCAATTTTTCAAAGAGAATTCAACGCAAATAGTGCAGAGTTTAAATGTTAGAAAAATTCAAAACAGTCTAAAATATTTCAATCAATATTTCCTGGGCGTCTGGACCATTGAAACTACAACAACAATTAGTGCATTCAGACCTTGCAGCTGTTTGATGGGCGAATAGCGAGTTATTTTTGTAAAATCTCCAATGACATCCCTCTCTCTCCTCTCTTGTTCTCTGATAATCCTTTCCCTTTCTTCCTGGCACAGCCGCAGCTTTCCTGTATTAAAGAATAATTTTCAGTTTATATATTTGGCAACAGGATGAAAAAGATTAACTGGTGAAAAAATGACTGGATGGATAGATTAATAAGTGAGAAAGTCCATACAGTGAAAATTTACTCAGGTTTTTAATAGTGTAAATATTATACCAGGGTTCGTATGAAAATTCAATAAATCCAGGATTTTCAAGGAGGATTTCTGATTATTTCCAGGAGTTTTCTAGGAGTTTGTCACTAGTTCACTCAAGGAAAGTACATTTGAACAACGTTTTTTACTGGCTGAGTTAAGGAATGTAAACGGAGCTTTTACGCGAACATATTCATGTATTCACTTTGGAGTAAATGTACACTTATACATTTTGGTGTTTTCCAGGAGTTCTCCAGGAATTTATTTAAAAAATCCAGGACTTTCAAGCCGACTTTTCAGGAAGAAAATAAAAATCCAAGATTTTCAAGGATTTCATTTATATTTCATATATGTTTAATTATTTTAGTCATTTGAAATCATGTATATATATATATATTTTTTTCTTTTCCCAATGGGGATGTGTTCAATAAAGTATTGTAACATTGTATTGATAAGTAAACTCACGTTTTCGTTGTCTTTCATGCTCTTGGAATACTTCAAAGATAGCTTCATGTGAGTAGTTAGTGTCATATATTGCCTTGAATTCATCAATGAACTCTTCATATGATTTATGTAACAGTTCAACAGGCTGAAAGCAACACATAAAATCAAAATCTAAATGGAAATAAAAGTATATATCACCAAGACTAAGTAGAGCTCTTATATTATTCTAGCTAGTCTTATTGATATCAGATTAGAATAGAGCTGACACCAATAATATTGGAGAGGACTATTATATTACAGTAATCATGAATGTTGACCAATTATATTTTATCTGCCAAGTGATTCAAATAAGCACCCGACTTCCAATAAGTGCCCCCTTTCAAGTATGCACCCCCTTTCTACTGCACAGTTTGAAATAAGCACCCCTCCAATATAAATGCCCTCCCTCCCATCCCCTGCCCTCTGTCTCATGAGACTGATAATACTAAGTGTAGAGTAAATGACTCTGCAACAGTAAAAGCTATGTGAATACGATATATTGTTACAAAATCAATGGTACTTCTTGAATGTTCTGGTACAATACATATGACTCTGTTTTACTTCCAGTTTTGTATTAAAGTTGATATTTTCTAATAGTGAAATGAGTGACCCCTCCCAGATAAGCACCCCCCTCTCAAATAACTGCCCCCTTGAATCAATTAAAAGTTGTATTGTAATTTAAATAGTAGTTTGAAATCAAATTGGGCAACTATCCTATTGTTCATCAGGTCGGTATATGACACCATGTGTTTATTGCATATGTGCTGATTATGTATTTTGCAAACAAGTGAAATGAGCAATCGCCACTTTTTTACATATAACAGTACTGTATTTCTCATGTTCAAACTACAAACGTTCCCTTGGTTGAAATTATTTTTGGTGCATGCACCAGTAGCCATTTTCAGCTCCTGCTGGTTTTGAGTGAGCATCATGCTGCTATTTTTATACATTTTAGAGCACACACTAAAAGGCAGATGAGCAGCACAAAGTGAATAGTGAGTGGGCACATGGTTTGACAAATCTTTGAAACCAACCTTGACACCAAACCTTGCACAAGCCTGAAGCAAAGAAATTTAAATTGTTTTAATAAAATGATGATAATTTTGAGACTTTATTTAGGCTATATTTAGGGTGCACATGAAAGTAAAAGTAGCAATGTACCCTAAAATCAGAGCAAAATTCACAATTGAAACTGAATGCTCAAACACAAACCATACCCCTAATTGAAGAAATTCAAGAAATTAAACCCCAACCATTAGCATTAAGTCCATTTTACTCTACTCATTAGTGTCTGTGGTATGCCAGATGTTAATCATGGCACGTTAATCTAATCATTATGAGACCCTTTTTGTTTGACCTTCAGCCTTCTATAAAAACTCCATGGGCAGATTTAGAGGAAGGGTGCAGGGGGTGCACACCCCCCTCCTGAGATGACTGAGTCATTTTTCTAAATGTTTTTCCAGTTTCCAATTTATATCAATGATGGTGCACCCCCTCCTAATAAAGATATAATGAAACCTTTATACATATAATGATCCCTCTCCCCACTATGGCCACTTAATGTCTCCAGGGGAATGCATTAGAGCAGATTTTGTATGAGTGTGAAACAGATCGACTGCACTGTGCTGCGACTGTGTCAGTGCTATACAGAATGTCTATAGACAGGATCGAAACTCATGCTGTAACAGTGTAGTGCCATTTTCATAGTCATAAGAAATCTACTCCATAAAGAGGTTTGACTGTATAATTTTCTGCATGATGACAATCAATAATCCTGGTGTTTTTAATCATCTACATGTATATCGATCAATACCTCTAGTGATCTGGGACTTGTTAAAACATATCGACTTTCCTCAGCTCCTGGCTCCTCAAAATTTGTTAAATCAAGATGCAGAGTCTTTGGTTCTGTTTTACTTGAATGTGCAAAACCTGTCACAAAAAAATTATGTTGTTTTCATTAACTAAATTATCCATTGTATAAATCATACGTAATATTTATTGCACATGCATTGATTTAAATTACATGATTGTACAAAGCTGAATTGAGCAAACAGAAACAGAAAAGAGAAAGTTTCTAATAATAAATACCACGATAATAAATATTTTAACACCTTGAAGCCACTAAGCTACTTTATTTGGCTAGACATGCACATTTTTGACTGCTCTATTGTTTAATTTCAAAACAAAGTATTAACCACAAAAGCCACAAGAAGTATTATCACAATAAATAAATTGTAAACACTTGATAATATTCATCTAATAGCTGTCTCAACATGGAGGAAGAGTTTCTTAGGTATCTGTTCACTAAAATATCCTGTAATTGTCATTAATTTAATGGGATATTTTATATTGATTTTCATTTTATTTGATGAAATCAGAATGTGCATGAAGCATACAGTCTTAAGTTGTTTTTTCAACAAGCAGATTGGCAGTCATAAGTCTGACAGATAGCATGTGTAAGTGACAATGCCAGAATCAATACTTTTCAACACTTCTGGAACGGAATAAGCAGGTACCAATACACAAATGGGAATTTAAAATTTTTTAATAAATTGTGTAAGTTCACTTTGCTTTTTAATTTCTGGAAACAAATTATTGATCAACAAAGTGTATTCTATAATTTACTTTTTTCTTGCAAAAAAAATGTATTACATGTATATGGCAAATACAACAAATTTACATAATTTATTAAACTTTACCAACATTCTGGTTAACAATGTCAAAAGCTGGCTCAAAAGTGCAACCACTACTCTCCAGAAATCCCAATATTTAACATGTGGAATTAGATTATTTGCATATTTATCCCATTCTCATTTTATCTATCATTTCCTTTTTTAAGATAAATTGTTCAAATTGAATTTTTTCCTAAAAGGATATTCCTTTGGATGTTTTTCAAAAATACAATTTCAGAAACAGGCCAAAATTAATGCTATTTAAAGCTTTTAGGGGTTATCACTCCTTACAACCATAAGCACAAGATATAAAATTTGCAAAGAAACAATAGAAATCAAAATTATCTCTACTGCGAAAATGAGGCAACCAACAGGAAATTTAATATGTTATCGGAAATTATTAGGGAATAAAAACATGAGTTACTGCACTCTAACAGCCGTCATTCAGTTGAGCTTTATAGCTTTAGAGAAAAAGTAAACATTTAGCAATATCAATCGCTTTATACAAGCTTTTTTGGCAACTCCTTTAATGTACCAAATAGTATCTTGGCAACTCTTTCTTATGACAACAATGATCCGTATACCGGGGTATGTAATTAACAAAAGTGTGTGTTCTTTATGCTAAAAGCTCACCTTAAGACATTACGCAAAAATTGAATTTAAAAAATTCATTTGTCAGTTGAAATGAATAGAATGAATAAGGGAAGCGTAATTATTGTGTAAAACGTAAAATAATGATCCGTTTGTCTGATTTGTCCAAACACTTTTCAGACGGGCGACAACTCACCTTTTATTTCAAGTTGGGCTTGTTTTGGAGAGCGTTCATCCAGTTGTCCCACTTTCAAAGCGGCTGAAATCAAACCTTTTACTTAATAAAATAACGGGAAAAGATTTCATTAGGAAAGAGACAGTATATTTTGGTACCTGACTCAATCGACTTCTCAAATAACGAGCTCCATTCGTCACTCGACTCTCCAAAACCACCATCTTTCAAACCATCACGATCCATTGCACTGCGGCTTGATGTCGACATTTTATCCCACATTTAACTCATTTTGTCTATTCGATATTGTAGGTATCCATCTTGATCAATCCAAAGGGTATTTTTGGCTACAAAGGCCATCATATGAGTCATCGATCGATCGACCTCTACTATCGAAGGAGTTGTACTTTTTGAAACCAAATCAAACCCAGTCCCCCTCGATTATAAATTGTAAACAACACTCCACAGGCAACCCAGCATGAAGCGAATAAAACCCCAAGACGTTTTTAATGTCTTATCTAAATCACTCTTGATTAATAAGTGATTTTATTTGGTCCGACCGAGTGATGTGTGACTTTGAATTTCAAGTGGATAAGTGCAAAATTTATTGGAAAAAATTAACGGTGAATCCATTCAGAAACAGAATCGCACCAGCGCGACGTACGCGACTCCTTGCCGGGAGAGTCTATTCAGTATTTGATTTTGTATCTGTGTAAAACACCTGGAAGTCGATCTTTTTATAGACAGATTTTCATTTATCTTCTTTGTCTCGAATAAATACACTCGACATAGCTAACCACCCCACCCATCCTCATTACTCAAACGTGCGCCTGCAATATGCTACCGCTGATAGTTACTGTGGAATCGAGTTTATGTAGTGTAAAAATATGGTACTTTGATTTGCTGTTCATAATGCGCATTCCTTCAGCAGAGTGGTCAAAGATGGTTCTAAACTTGTATCGAAGTTTGCTTAGAGAAGGAAGAATGTTACGCTACACAGACCAGGGTTTTTATAGACGAGAAATAAGAAAGGAGTTTGAAAGACAGCGAGACGAAGTGGACGTCAATAAAATTAAAGATCACTACGAGGTATGCTAGTAACGAGGTATATTTTAATGGCACATAATTATGCCTTTTAGGGTATAAAATCGGCATAATTTATGCGTACCTTTAGGGTCAATTTCAAAGCCCTCCATCATTAGCACCCCAGTACCACTTTTGTAATGGAGTACCCTCCACCCCTACCACTTTGTAAGCGAGTACCCCCCGGTTTTGCCTCTTGGTGAGGCATTCTAAAGTTATTCCTGGTAACACATATTATATAGTTGACAGATATATTGTAGGATATAAGATACAGTCAAGTGCAAAAGTTCTGTTGCTTATGAGTATAAAGAAATATATATCAAAGACAACAGAAATTATGGGATAGCATCAATTTTTTTTTGTGAAACCCTGATACTAGGGAATGATATTTGAGGCTATCCAATAATTTCTAAGGCAGTCTAGGTATATTATTTCTATATAGTCAAAAGGGAGAGAATTTTAATAGATATTTGTGTAGTTCCAGCCACAAACATGGCTACCGTGAAATCCCTCTATAGGCATATCGATAATAAGGTTTTACCTTATATTCTTCTGCTGATGAAGCTTTATTCCAAAAACCTACAAACTAAAACAACAGACTGATGAGGCTAGACGGCAAAACATGTTTGTCAACAAAAGTGAAAGACTATAGCTGGTTCGTAAGCAGAAGAATATAAGGTAATAAAACCTAATTATTGATATGTCTAAAAGCATACAAGATTTCTTCAAATTGCTTTAATTCTCCAATATTCATGAAGAGTTTAGAAAAATGTCCAACATTTTGGCTTTGTTGTTCATTTGAGATCCCTAAAAGTCAGATTCCCACTTAAGTACCACCATCTGACTGCAAGCACCCTAAAAGCTACCAAATCCTGTGATTTTGACCTCTAAAAGGTTGCTACAATCATTCCATCAAAAATATATAGGAATCCCCCTCAAAATTAGTCTCTTTCGCTTTTAGTGTGATGACACTGAAACTGGAGACTACTTCAAAATTAAATGCAAAAAATTTATGATGAATAGTTGGCAGGGTGGAAAAACGTTTAATAGCCTTTCATTATAAGGACACCATAGGTTTTTAAGGCTCAATATTTTGCATACAAGCCGTTTTAGACACAAAGAACAATATATCAAATAATATCAAAATGTGGTGCATGCTTCTCTGAGATACAATGCCCTGTACACTTTGAGAGAGGTGACATTTTGATCAGCAGAAAAATCATTGTTTTAATAAATATCCCCACAAAGTTTTACTGTAATGTCACAAGGTTTTGTAAAAAAAAATTTCTGAAGCCAGTAAAAGTGTAGTAGTTACTGTTTTTCATGCTTCATTATCAGTTTATGAAAAAACTATGAAAACAGCTGCTTAGCTGTTTTGCCGCTGTCTGAATAGTTTCTTAGCTTATGAATTTATAAATTCAGATTTATATTTTTAAAGTGCTGTGATCAATGGTTGATTTAGTAACTGATTTCAACACGGACTTATCTTTTTTTAGAAAGGAGTCTATTTTATCAAGACAAAACTTGGAGGACTACAGTAACAGCTGGACTAAATGTGACTGAATACTTGACACACCATGTGACTAATGTTAGTCATCAAAGTACTAATTTGCTGCCCAGGTGATATGGACCTGTCTCTACCACACACAAAGCAAGGATACTTAATGTACCATTGAAGAATAAAGGTCATACTGATGTAATCCAGAGCTATCATCATTGAACTGCTTAAAACTATGAATGTACTTGATAATAATATACATACATGTCAATACAATATATCATGAATATGTAGATGGCGAAAGGTCAAGCCCCTCTGCTGAGATTTTGGGTTTCTGACTGTCAGAGGGTCTCAGTGTCTGATTCCTGAACCAATTAAACCAACATGGATGGGTAATGATAAGTTGATCATTGTGAATTTAATTATTAAAGAACTATCAAGAATGGAGTATTACATGGCGTAGGTTTAATTATAAATTTGGACATTTGAACACTTGTTGACATATATGCTTGACTGTACAAGTACTACTTGTCTTAGAAGAGTTTCATGGGTAAGACTCCAATTGATTATTTGTATCATGTTTATCATCCTGTAGATAAGTTTTCATCATTTCATCCAGCAGATAAGGGATTATGAAATGCACAGAACTATCATAATTTATGGTAAATTCAGTAAGTATATTATTTCTCTAATTAACCCTTAGACTTGAGATTTGATTGCAAGAGCTCTATTGTATGGCATGTTACCAACAGAACGTGTAAGTAGCACCATTACTTAACAGTGTATTCACTGCAACTACTAGAATACAAAGAAATTTTTTTGCATGATAAAAAAGGGGACAATTATTAAATTTGAAATCAGGTCTTTACCCTTGTTGTTATTTCACATCATCATTTAGTAAATCTCAGATTAATTAGATCAAATAAATTAATCTTTTGAAAAGGTCACAAAAAGAATTCACCTGATATTATTTTTTGTAATATTAAGTTGCCATCAGGGCATTTCTGTCAGTATTAAATGACCTCAAACAGTTCTTCTGACAAATAAACATGATTACATTAGATTTGTACACAGGATATTTGGTCCCTTTTTATCACATTTCATATACTTATAGCTCATTATTCATGTGTTAGTTACTTACTTATTCGCCAATATTGCAGGTAATGAAGGTAATGAAGTAATATTGGACATTTGAGCCTGTGCATTATTCTGATATCATTGATTTTATTGATAAATAACCTTTTTCTTGTTTATCCTTATTTGTAAATTTTCCTTTCACATTTATCCCCTTATCTATTTTCTCAATTTTAGTTTGTTTCCATAATATGCATAATTCCTTTATTTCATTTCCTTGTGTTAGCTGCATATTAATTCCTATAATTTTTCTGTTCTCTTTGAAACCCAAACAATGGGTAATGCGAGGTTGAACTTACTTCATTGTTTGGAATTGATGGTAATCCCCATAATTGATCTAATTATGTCTGGAACTATGGTGTGGTGTATATTATACCTGTAGTACCTTCGAATGGAAACCGTCAAGATGGAAACAGCGCTTGAAATTCTGTATTGACACCACATCTGTATAAGTGTCAATATCCATCAAAAACATCAATCGCCTTTCAAATCATTAATTGGAAGCGCTAACAAAGTTAACGCCAAATGACATTCAAAGGGTGCGAAAAATTTATGCAAATACGCGAATTACTATTGTTTCCCCTCCGCGCACCCAAATGAACAACGGCGCGTTCCGTAATCAGATTCATGTTTCTTGCTTATGGCGTTTGAAGTCAGCCCATGATTTAATGGATTTGAAAATAATTCTAGAAGGACTAAAGCACAAAGAACCTTAACCTAAAACTTGTTTACTCTGGAATATAAGGCTAAATCCCTTGGCAAAGAATACACGCTTATTTCATGCTTATATTAACACCACCTTTGAAGAATTCCAATTTTGATCAAAACGGAATAAGTTGAAATCCGGTATTAGGCAAAAATAGTAATGCTCTCATTTCCCTAACAACAATCACAATGACAGCGTTTTCTTTCATGCTGAAATTTTAAAGGTATAGGTGACGTCTGGAGATATTTGAGTGTCAGTTGGTATGTTTCCGTTCCTGATGATCAGGAAGTGGACTCTCCCAACTATGAGATTGACCCGGTCAAAGTCAAGCGACAGTTTGCGGAGTCGTGTCGCCCGATTGCATCTCACGACTGTTAGCTCCATACATTCAATGAGAAATATAACTGTTTTTCATGTTCTAACGACTTATGGCTTGACTGAAAATGGCTCATAGAATACCCAAGGTATGTAGATTTCACATGGAATGGTTCGTGCGTTGTTCAGTTTGTTCATTTCATGAAATTTTGTCTCGTGTAAGTTTACTGGTAAAACTCGCCAACACGTTCTAGATTCTTCGCAATTTGAACAACTCTTTTCTTTTGCTCTCATCTATTGTTTAAAAAAACACAGCAGTTAAGCGTAGTTTTATTTAATCGAGACTACGAACGATCAATCAGATCATTTCTGATAAAGCGTAGTGAATAATGAATTTAACCAAACGAGATAGGAGTCGCGAAGAAAGTCAGTGTTGACAGTTGTACTGTTTGTTGTACAATTTGAGAAGCTTTGATGTCGCTTAAAAACTCGATAAATTGCCAAATTGGTTCTTTGTTTACAGTTGTACTATTTCGGTTTTATGTGGTTTAAAAGAGTTCTTGGAGTTTGTGGTGTTTGTGTGAAGGCGTTCGCGCATGATATATTCTGTCTGACGAAATTCTAATTGGCTAAATTCTAATTGAGTTTTAAAAGTAAACTGTGAAGTACTAGATTTCTCAAGAACGGAAATGATAATAATAAGATTTTTTTCTTAATTGCTCATAATCTTGTTTATGCTCGAAGACTGAAAACTTTTCAATCAAAATCCTAAAACTCATCATATTGACTTCTTATCTTATAATTTTACTTTTTAAAATGCGCAAATTTGCCATCTATAAATACAAGACCAGTTTGTATATTTTACACTGTCTTGACACCAAATATTAGACCTTTTTGTCAAGTTGAAACATCCGTCTCTTGTTTTGTACTTTCTTTTCGAATGAAATTGATGTAATTAAGCTACTTCCTTATTGGTCATGCGAGATTGTACGTTGCAGTGGTTGGCAGTTATGTTTCCATTCCTTTTCATAACAACTGAAAAGAAGGAATTCATGCTTTCAAAAAAATCTATTTAAAGATTAAACGATCGATTCTCGTAGCTAATCAAAACGTTCACTTTTTGTTATTTTTTCTTCAACGTATTTTAATACAGCATACGCATCAGTGTTGGCAGCTGGTTTGATAAATTAGTTCCTGTTGCTTAGTAACAGTACATTAAGAATTTTGAATGGATTATTTTTCATTTAAAATGAAACCAACAAAAACTAATTATAGTGTAAAGTTCTGAGTCTTCACCTTGCTTATTGGTCTAACAGAGGAAACTTTAGAAGTGCTATTAGAGTTTAATTTCTTTTAACACTTTAAGTCTAGATCCTCCCTTTCCATTACTTACATAGAAGAATTAGGAGATCAAATGTAGCTTATTGAAGAGTGCATTACTGTGTTTTGATAACTATTAAAAGCTTAGTACTTATAAATGCTATCAATTAATTCACCTACTATATACGCATGACATGCATAACATGGATTTCCATAGTTACAGCTGTATGATTAGCTTTTTAGGGGCTTGTTTTAGCTTACTAAAATATTCATGCATGACAACCAGTAGTTCTGTTATCTGTATTATCAATAACCATTCATTTATCACCTTGCTTGCTGAATAAAGCCTTGTAATAATTTATAAGCCTGTGGTCTCCAAAAATAGAGGCTTCTTTTGAAATGCAAATAAAAAGCTTTGAGTTAAGCTTGTAAATAGTTTGAATATAGCCAAACGTACTGTTGGGTCAGTATCTTGTAATTACATTCAGAGGTCAGCTTTGCTTTCTCTTGAAAGATATATCTTTGGCCAGCTCCATAGATTGTTGACAGAGTAATCAGTTAATCTTAAGGTACTTTTTTCATTTGTATATCAGTACATACTCTGCATACAGACTATCATTTGCTAAGGTGACAGATGATGTCTAGTGAGGTCAAACTAGAGTAGGTATATTTAACTTGATAAATGCATTAGCAAGTGAAGGTAAGACAAATATTGATATTTAGTGCTATATTTACAGTAATTCCTGCTAAAAAAAGAATGAAAAAACAGATTTTAGAGATTAGAGTTAGATCTTTATTAATAAACAGAAGAGTTTCCTTAATTGTGTTACAATATTGTAGGTCACATAAATTTGAAAATGAAAGTTAAAATGATCTATTTGTAGCATCATTTAAGAAACTCTTCCATGTTGCAATTTGGAATCTTTTGAGATTCATTTAAATCAATATTTTTCTCATCTCTGGAAATAGGTCTGAAAATAACTTCAGGATCAAATATTCCATGAAATATTAGTTCTGCTGATTGGTTGGCTGTAACAACTTTACACTGTTTTGCAAATGATCATTAATATCTAGTGATTCATGCGAGTTACCCAGATCTGACCTCGATCCATGTTTGCCATCCACCTTGAGGTTCCTTGAGTGCATTTGCATAAGCTCTGCCCCCTTCTAATCATTTTATAAATCTTTGAAATCCTTAAAAACTTTTACTATTCTATGGTCTATCCCCATCTGACATTGGTAGCTGGTGTAGCCTGGAGACACACTTATCAAAGTACCATCAATCCTTTGTTTATTTAATTTACAAAAAAAGTGTTACTTTGCATCTTATGACGTTAATATTGACTTTAATGCTCACACCAATCCTATCTTTATATTAGCCTAAATATTTTGAAAATGAACGATCTCATTAAACTCCAGACTGCACTGTTTATTTATGAGTACTTTTCCAACAACTTGCCTGTCATTTGAATCTTTCTTCAACTCTGTCAATCACAGACATTCCTATAATACTAGATTCACCTCTAGATCAACTTACAGCTTACCTAGAGCCAGCACGAACTATGGTAAATTTAATATCAAGTTTTCAGGTGCTAAAATATGGAATGACATTGATGAACCTTTTTAAAAAAGTGAGCAAAGAAAATTTCAAATCAAAATTTAAAGATCAATTAATCTTAAATCTTAATAACTCCACATGAATTATATTTATTTATTATAAGCTAAGTCTAGTTTTCAACCTTGTACTAAACATATACTCTGATCCTTTCTTGAAGTCTCTTTTAAACAGCTTTTTTGTCCCACTCTCTATAATTACTCTGCTATTTATATTCTGTATATACCTCTATAATTATAGTATCCAGATATTGTGAAATTTTACTATGAATGCTTGTTATGCCGTATATTAAATTTTATATTTGATGATATTTGAGCCATCTACCTTGGCTAGCCCAATGTGTTATAATATTATAGATGGCTTGCATCTAAAAGCTTGTATAATGTCTGTATTGCACTATATGTAAATAGTTTTTAAAAATCGTGATGCTAGATAAAATATGTATGTATGGCAGATCAGAAAAACCCAAATTCAACTAAAAGTTTGCATGAATTCGTTGTTGGTCGCAATGCAAACATTTTCACAGGAATAACCTAATTAAATTAATACACAGGGGAGTGTTAGATGGCTCTGTTTCTTCAGGCTCAAGCTTGGTCTACAGTTTGTTGTATAAGGAGCTGAAAATAATTTTGAGAATTTCCTGCCACTTGCAGAAATCAAGATGTTCTTGTATCTGTAGAAATCTAAAGCATGAATCAATATAGTCTATGTAAAAGCCCAATTAGCACTAATCCAGGATTAACTCTTTAAGGAAACCTTTGGTTTTAATCCTAGATTAGCACTCATCAGGCTCTCAGTATCTCTGGGTCCGTTGAGCACCTTGAAAGTTTGAGGACTAGCCAAAACGAAAAGTTTTCAAATAGAACATTTTACTAAGTAGCGCAGAAACACCGTCTCCACGGTCCCTGTATCTGGCCTGTGAAGACAAAATCTTTCTAATGAATCTGAGGCAAGATAATTCACTTGTCTAATGAATGATACAATTTTCCCCTCTGTTTTTCAGATGAATCTTTTTATCCTTACAATATTAGCTATGGCAGCTGTGCTTAATGCTGCTAACAGTACAACTCCTACAACTACAGTGGTTCCTACCAATGAGACAATAACAGAGCACCAGTCTTTAAGGTGCCCCAATTTCAAGGTGTATGCCGTCAACAATACACTCAATATTCCATACACAGTGACATGCTGTTTGGGGATTATTTTTGCCTTTTATCTTGTTATTGCAGGTACAGTGTTTGATTTGCAGTTTATACCTTAGGCTAATATTTTTCAATGAAAACTTACAAGCCTTTTCATAGGCATTTTGTTTTTTGTTTTTTGTTTTTGTTTGTTTTACTTTTGTGTAATAATGACCATTTTCATTTACTGGCTCATTTATTCATTTATTTATTCATTCATTCACTCACCCTAATTCTCTAGTCTTTGATTTCCTTCCTTCCTTTTTTAATTTCTTTCTGTCTTTCTTAACTTCTTTCTTTCTTAATTTCTCTCTTTCTTTTAGTTTCTTTTTCCCTCCTTTCTTTTTCTTCCTCCCTTTTTTCTTCCCTCCTTTCTTTCTTCTCATGTGTTTACAAAATTCTAATTCATTGTTTTGGGTCTTCTTTATTCTTTACAGGTTACAGATGCTTCAAAGTCAGCTTGTTTTTAATGGGATTCATCTTTGCAACATTGATAACATTCATCATTCTCAACAACCATGTTGAGTTGCCATTGTGGGGCTTGATTGCCATATCCCTAGCAGTTGGATTATTCTGCGGCCTTCTTACCACTTTTGTCACCTATTGTGGCTTATTCTTGGGAGGATTCTCATTTGGATTTTTCATTGGTGTTTTTATTTTCTACATTGTGGGATTTTTTGCTCTTGTTCCAAGCAAATGGATTCCCTTTGGTCTTCTACTTGGCCTTAGCCTTATATTTGGAGTCTTATCACTGAAGTTCCAGAAACCCTTTTTTATTTTATCAACATCAATGCTTGGTGGAGTTCTGGCAGCTGGTGGGATTGATTATTTTGTGGAGGGATTTGTGTTGCTACAATACACTTGGGAGACAATAGTTGCCATTGATGGACAAAACATAACATGCTGGATAACATATGTAATCCTTGCTATCTGGCCATTTCTCTTTATTGTGGGATGCATCATTCAGTTTGTGAAAACAGGAAGAAAGTTTAACCACTTGGAAGGTTAGTTTCAGCAATATTGATAGGTTAAACTTGAGGCAACATTACTGGCTCCACATTATTAATAATTTGGGGTCCCAAGACTCCCTCAGGGGCCTTTATATATGCTTTTGAATCCATCTGTACACCCCTCCACCCCACCTTTCATGGGCATTTACTCCATGGTAGGTGTATAACAAGTGGTCAAATTGATGGACGCTAGGTGGTGGAATGTGCAAAGGTTGCCATGGTTACAATTGCCTTGGTTACAATATTGCCAAATTTCCTAACTGGGCATTATCTCTTGCTAACAACCCTGTGAAAGGCAAACATTCTTTCACTTCCCTTTGTTCTTCTGCTTTCCACAGAATGCCCATCCAAAGTTCCTGATTAAGGAAACAATTGTCTAGTATATCTAAAGATTTCTTTGCTTTTATTTCTACAGGAAAAAACAGTATTACTTTGCAAGGTGAAGATAAAGCCATGCAAAGATATCGCAGCTTGAATATGAATGGTGATGTTGTTGCAAAGGTATAAACTAAGTAACTTAAAACATGCTATAATTTAGGGTTTACAAGAAAGCACTTTGATATGACTTTTCATTCAAATTTTTTATTGGGTAAAATGTTCTTGCAACAAAAAAGTCTGCAACATCTTATTGATTCAAGTTGGACATAAAAAACGTTGTGCCGCACAGTATTCTTCAGAATACAACTACTGGTATCTTAATGTGCACCAGTTAATTACATGATTGTACGTTTTTGGACAAAATACTTTTATGTAACAAGGGCTATGACATTAATAGGCACTTTGCAAGTGCTGGCTATGTTAAATTTGGTGCTTATTAATTATTACTGGAGAATCTCAATTGACTGCCGCCCGGTTGGCTCAGTTTCGATTCCCCAGCCGCACAAACACTCAGGGTCTTAAAATAATTGAGGAGTTGACGCCTCTGTAGTTATATCTGCAAATGGTTAGATCTTCAAGTCTTCTTGGATTTATAAGGAAATTAAACCATAGGCCGTATCTCTCCACACTTCACAACTTACATCAGAAAGATGTCAAAGAATCCACACCACTATTTGGGGAGTGTAGGCCATGAAGTTGCCGGTGGTGTGGTCTGGGCTTATTTCATACCAGCATTGAGGTTGGCTTGAGATAATCATTTGTAAGAGGGCTACTAGTGAATGCGACCTCGTACTACTGATACAGCTAGTAGTCCACTAGATGAGATAATCATTTACATGTATAAGAGGGCTACTAGTGAATGCGACCTCGTACTACTGATACAACTAGTAGCCCACTAGATGAATCCAAGTGCTGGGACAGGAAAACCAAACCAAACCAAACCAAACCACTGTATGTTCTTCAAATTTAAATGCCTGGAGATATGCCGACAGGCAGACAGACAGATGTACTGGTTTATTAAAAGCGACATCACAGAAATGTTTGAATACTGAATTACATAACAAATATTACAAAATAATGACAACTCCACCACCACCATCCCATCCAGAGTAACTAATAAATTATTCATACTGTCTATTTATATTTCAGACATATTATCAAGGAGAAGACCCAGGAAAAGCAACAGAAGTGTAGCACACTTGAGGAAATCTACTAGGAATACCTTGATAGCAACGTAAAGGAATTCATGCACCAAAATGTGAATTGGTTTGAGATTGGATGACATACCATTATAGTTCATTACAAGGCAGAAAGAAAGCCGAAATGTTAGGATATCAGTGACATTCATCATTATTAATTGTTGCATTCATGAGGTTTTGGTTGGAAAGGATTTCATAACTGGAATTTCCATTTTGTTAAAAAATGCCATTGAAACAATTATCCATTGACGATACAATTCAACCATAAACATTTTTCAGTGAACTCCACAATCAATCAATCAATGATTATAATAAACTGAATTAGTAGTCTTAATAACCTATCATAGAAGGATGAAGACTAGTTTTAAAGTTCGACCAATGTAAGCAAAAGAATGGACATTTACAACTTAAGTTGGAAGACTTAATTATTTTATAGACTGATTTCGTAACTTGATGTTTTACTCTGAATCTTTAATTTGAATCCTATGCATGTACAAAAAGCAGAAGCTGCAACATACAGAATGGAACATATGAAGATGTTACAGATATTATTGCATCTAATCTCATATCAGGAGTAATATTTTATTGTTAGTTTTTATCATGGTTTAGATCTAACTCATACAGCTCATGATCAATGTTAACTCTTTATAAGACTTCTAGAATTTTCACTAGTAATTTTACAAGTTTAAAAGTTTATTTTAGTAAAAACTATTATTTGTTGAAAGTTTTATTTTGTAGATGTTCCTATTTTTGTATTTGCACTGTTATTTTAGATTTATTTTCATGATTCAATACTGTATGAGTACTAATTGAATTACTGTATTTTATAATAATTTTATACCATGCTATAACTTCTCAAGATTCTTAGGCTGAGAAAATTGATGGTTCTCATCTAGTTCCATCTCTTCAAGATCATATAATTATATGTTGTTGTTTTTTTCCGGGTCTTTCTTGGTGTTGCAAAATGTATTGTTTTCCGAGTTCAAGTTCTTTGTATTACAGGGCATTGTTTCATTCAAAGTTCTTTGTTTTCGGCTATCATGCTTCAGGTGCCTTGCAACACCAAGAAAGAGCCCCTTTTTCTCAAGCTACAAAATTGTACAGAGCATGATTAAGTGTAGGCAAAAAAAAACCTCTGATTCAGCTTTGACAATGCAATGAAACCTACAAATACCATGCAGACACAATATCACAGCAAATTACAGCAAAAATTGTTGACTGTGCATCGCAACACAATTTTACTTTCAACTTCAGTTAGACTGTTATTAATCCAACAATCAGCATTTTTCATTTATCCAGCTATCATTCTTTGGTATGAATTTGTGCAAAGTATTACCAAATTGAATAACCTCTATCCATAGGCCTGGGATGAATGACAGATCAGAAAACAAAAATCTAACTGACAATATTTTAGACAAACAATGCCTGGGTATATGCAACAATTTGTGCTCTAATGCAATTATAAATGGTGCATTGTTGTAGCTAATACATCATTATTTTAGAACATTAGATTTGTAAATAGACAAATGTTAATAATGAATAAAATCAAAACAAGGTGAGTATATGTGCTGTTGGACTCTGGGAAATGGTCATTCACCAGTTAAGCCCAAAATGGTACATGGAAAATCTGTCGATTAGACGTATTGTGTAGTTCCAAAAAATATCCATACCCCCACCATGGAGGGAATTGGAAATTCTGAAGAGGAGGGGGGTCAAATAAAGAAAAAAATTACAGAGCTTGTATGGAAGAAAATTGGAAGTTCCAGGGGGTGGGTGGGGGAGGGGTGCATTTACAAATTCTCTCCATGGTGGGGGTATGGATATTTTCTGGAACCACACATGTTTTCAATCAGCTGATAAAAGCCCTTGAATCTCATTATCTAGCTTCAAATGACAGGCCAACGTGTTCTCAACCATACTATTCTATTGAAATTTTGTCATTCAGCTGAGAAAAAGTGTTCCAAAAAACAAATATATATGACATCTATTGCAAACAGGCAATAATAAATTACATTTTTGTATTGTGTTAGAAAGATTGCATGATAAAACTAAGTTTTGACCATGAGTTTCACAGCACTTTAATCTAATTACTCGTGCCCAGGCCGTAGGCCGGCACGAGTCTAGGTTTACCTTTTCTATCTATCTCTCTATCGTAGTCGAGAACTGGTCATGAAAACGAGGCTGGCACGAAAACAAAGCAGCGCATGTTCCAGAAAGTTCAAAGGAAAGCATGAAGGATTTTTTTCACGAGCCACGAACATTTAATAACCTAAATTCCTCTATAAATACAGTAATTGCATTATAGCAGCTTCACGTGAGTCTAAACGAACTTAAAATTAACATTTGTGTAGTGGCTATTTGTATACGTCACCCGTACGTGAACTTTTGTTTGCTATTCGTACGGAAGTCAAAATTATTTAGATTTTCACAGTGATTCTGTATTATTTCTGTAAAGAAGATATGATATATTTGTTTAGATGAAGTAAGCGATTATTGTAAGCTATGTTAAAGTGATTCAGAGTAATTCTACGAGTCTGTACGACATGTAGTAGGCAAACGGCTAGTCATGTCGTGACACTAAGAATTAAATGTCACGCACTTCAATATTAGGACTTCCATCATATTTATTACTACTTTAATAGTATAATTTGCATACAAGAAGAAATCGTTAAAAAAGAGATACTATTTGTTTCGAACTATTTTTGCAAACATTTCGGCGAATGGCAAAGCAATTCAAAGACTTCCGTACGCAGACTAATTTATTATAGATTTTCACAGTAATTCTGTATTATTTTAATTAGTAACGAAAATATGATATCTTCGTAAGAAGGCGCTTAATGTATATGTATCTAACCAACTTTATCTTATTTTGAAAGCATACGCAATTTCATAGAATTACTCTGAATCAGCCTCTTCACTGGAAATTTAGGATCGAGACCCATACCTCCATGAATTTAAATCAGCTTGCCGGCGAAGCACACAAATATTCCGCTTCAGTACCGAACTCAAAATGTGACTAAACTGGCTTTAAAACGTATTTCTTCTCATGCCAGACTGAATTCCACTTGGGCACGAGTAAACGCACTATGTGCGTCTTGTTATTAATAAATGATTTGCTATGTGCTACTTTGGGCTGAGCTTCTACATTCTGACATTATTTTGGAATGGTACATAAGGTTTACAGTGATTTGCATAAATTCTGTAAATTTTGAATATAACTTAATAAATCTAAAACTGAAGAAATCATGGGATAACTTCACTTAGATTTCTAGCTCCACTTAATTCCCAGGCATCATAGTTTCACGATACATTCATATATCAGTGAACCTTTCTTTTGATTCTATTTGTAATGCATAGTTTAGAATTTACAGATCTTTGCAAATATCTGTATATAAGAAAGAAAGGATTACTCCATTTTAACTCCCCCTCCTGCTCAGTGCCTTCACACTTCTGCACAGACTTCAGTTATTTATGTTTTATTTACAATTAAATGTATTACATGTAATAATTTTGTTAACTGTACATAGTTAAAAAATTTCCTAAATTGTACCTTCCTTATACCTTCCAATGTCTATTCACTTAATATCTGCCAACTACAGGGCGGTGTGCACTTCTGTCTGCTAACTACTGTGAGGACCATCACCTAGAACATTTCATAAAATACAGTACTGTAAGGACAAACATCAAACGAAACCAGAGTCTGGTGTGATATATGGGAGATCCCAATATAAATTATGATCAGTAATATTAGTCTGAATGTCCTTTGAATATAGAGTACAAATACTAAAAGCGTGCAATACTTTGCACTATTTAGTACTAAATAGCACTAATTAAACAATAGAAAACAATGGGATTAGCATAATTTAGCACTATGTAGTATGAATTATGTTGCACACTTTTAGTGTTTGTACTCTATCATGTAACTCCTTGATTACATGGGTTTAGAGGGGAATAAACTTCTACACTGTACATTGCTTTAGGCTTCATTACAACTCAGCAACCCAGCTGAGATGAAAGTAATACACAACACATTTACTGTACCTTTATATGCATACTCCAGTGCACTAGCTATTGATGTCATGTCAGCTTCAATAACTCTAGACCAATTCTCAACATCACCAAGTTCCTATAAAAAGTAAATCCATATTGAGAACATAGAAAATCTACCTGTCTCAACAACCATTCTTCTTAAGATGGACACTTGTACAAGAAGCACTGCTTACAAGTTCTTGTTACTAACTGATAACTACAGTGAAACTGCCATGAATTTACAAGAGGTGCTTATACAAGTGTAAGTATTACTGAACATTATCACAGCAGATTTCATGACTGTAATAAACTTCATGACAGTATTTGTAAAGCTATGTCAGTTCTGTGATACTGCTGCATGAGAAACAAATGGCAGAATAATAACCCAGGATGAACCCCGGGGGGGGGGGGGGGGGGACTCCTATATATAAGAGGACGGGGATGCTCGTCGGAAATTTTGAAAATGACCCCTAAAAGGTACCTGAGTGGGAGTGGCAACAATTCATTTCTACCCCTAAAAGGTACCAATTCAAAAACAATAAAGAATTAAAAGTAATGATTGAAACACTTTGTTATCGATGTGCTTTGAAGATTCAATTCAGATAATCGAAATCATCCCTTTCATGCTTATTTTAGGTAGTTATTTACCCCAAAACAGTCCCTAAAAGGTACCAGCTAGGTCTCTGGTAGTCCACTTAAGTCTGAGACACCCTAAAAGGTACCAGATGGCAGATTTTGACCCCTAAAAGGTACGACGAGCATCCCCGTCCATTTACGATCGGAGTCCCCCCCCGGGGATGAACCAACCATGCCATATTCTCAAAACTGATCACTTTTAACTTAACAGCAAACATTTTAGCATTTATGGGTGGCATGGTTGGCCGAGCAGTTAGAGCGCTGGCCTTTCACTGCTGTGGTCCGGGTTCAAGTCCCAGCTTGAGCGCCTGGATCATATGTGAATTGAGTTTGTTTGATGTGTTGTTCTCTACCATGCCACGAGTTTTTTCCCCGGGTTCTCTGGTTTTTCCTCCCTCAGCGAAAATCAACATGTGAGTCGAGTGATTATTTGCAAAATACTTGATGTATCTAGGTAGTGTGTGAGAGAGTACAGTGTCCCCCAATTAGTGTGCAAGCGCTAGAAGACTTGGACACTTAGACAGTTACTGATTTTATTTTTTTAGATCAGAGATAAGACAATCCTTGATGCTGATTGGATAGTAGCCCAGTCAAAACTATGTGAAATACATTTTGGAATACATTACATGAAGGCAAAATACTAAAGACAGACCAAAGTGTTGGTCTCACAATCAGCATGTTTGACTCAAAGCTATGACCACTAGTTGATGCTGAAGTTGTTCTCAGTAGAGTTCAACTTCAGCTTCTTGACCATCCATGCTTGTATATAGCCAACTGGTTTGTCTCCTGACAATTGGCATGAATGTAACAAGTATATGAAATCTACTCTTTCTACATAATACCTTTAACGACTGATTGAAACTCTCTACCATTTGTAACCAGAGTGCAGTCTGCTTTGCAAATTGAGCTGAATAAAAATGTGGACACCAAGTTAACATATATATAGCTATTTCAAAAAAGGTTGACAGGGCGAACGGTGAATGGCAATCGGTGATTGGTGATTGCACGACCGAAAGGAACTTACTGTGGTCATGCTATTAGACCATTATCCGGCGCAAAGATATGAATCAGCCTATTGACTACTTTGTCCAGTAAGGCCTTTACTGCATGGTACCGGCATTGCTTGGGTATTTAATTAATGAAAATGAAACAATTCTGTTACCCCAGATTTCCCTTCGGTCGTGAAATCACCAACTGCCGAAATTGCCATTCGCCATTCCCCCGTCAACCTTTTTTGACATAGCTATATATCACTTACCCATGTACATGATAATCTATTGCATGTAAACTAAACTAACCTACGTGTGTTTGAAGTTGTTTAGCTTCAGTCTCCAACTTTCTTTGATTGACGTATGCCTTTTCCACACTATTCAAAATAATTTTTACATGAATTTACATTGAATTTATAAGTACCCAGCTTATCATTATTTGATAACATCTTGTGTAAATAATGTACCTATCAATATTGACCCCCAAGAGTGGTGAAAAGTGGAAGGGTAGACCAACAGGAATTTGATAACAATGATCTAGACCTATGGTAATATCTAACAAATGTCAATTAATTCTACTTCTCTGATAAAAATCACTTCCCTAAATCAATTACCAAACTTAATTATTTCAGTTTCCCTGACTGTATAATGCACCAGTCAATGTAAACCCCCACTCCCCCCCCCCACCCCACCCCAGGCATGACAGGGGCAAAAGTGGGACATTCACCTTGAATTTACTACTTTCACTTGTGCCCCCAACTAGGCAGGCGCATCTCCAGAGTTTGCTGGCTTTCACTCCCCCAGTTTGTGACCCAGGGCACTTAACTTTACACATTTTCACACCTTTTGTGGACCAACCTTTACTGCAGGAATGTTCAAGTACATTCAACCGTGGCACTGGGATATGCATGGCACTGGAATAGCAAAATTTCCCCTGAGGCAGGGGGCACTTTCTCACTTTCACAGACCCCAAATTCCAACTTACTGGTCATGCCCAGGTTGGGAAAGGTGGCGGTTTACATTGACTAGTGCATAAGCTTACACACCTATGTTGGGGGGAGGGGAGGGGGGTACAAACTGTTACTACAATCAAATAAATTAGATACAGGCTTACCCTGAATTGAGGGTGTCCATCAATCTGTATGTCAACTTTGAGGCTTCTATAGCTGCTTCTCTCTTCCTGCGTTCTGAAACAATTTTAAATCTACTTGTTGGACAAATCTTTATCCGAATCTTTAATAAGCTTATACCAGGTATGTAACAGTTTCTTGGTTGTCTAGATAATGAATCTACACTAACAACTCACCCTGAAGTTCTCTAGTGAGCTGCTTGCTTCTGGTTATGTTCTTTGACCACTCGAGAAAGCATCTTGAATGAAAAATAACAAAAACAATCTATTTATTACCTTGTAAACATGGCGGAATGAAATGGCTTCTAAGAGTTAATCTGATTTGTCAAAAATAAACCAATCACATTCACTGATAAAAGTCAGTTATATAATCCACAGGAACCCCATTCTCAGAAATGTTCTTTGATGTTGAAAAAAAATTGTTTTTTGAAAAAGATTAAAACATATCGTAAAAAAGTTAAAAGAAAATTCAGGTTTCATAAATGTTTCGTTTATGGTATTTCTATTTTATATCAAGAATCTTTTTCTGAATGTGTATCGTTGACAACCACAGGGCTACCAAAGCACGTGTGACGAGTCATGCAGGTTAGGTTGGACGGGTAACAACTCCATGTAAGGACGACTTCTAATGTCCTGAGGTTTATAGGGGTATATCAAAGTCCGTCGCGTAGTGTCCTGACAAACCACAGGCAGCCCAAGCTCATTATCTGACAACATAAACAGTTGTAAATACACGTAAATGCATGGAGCCTAAAATACGACTTTTGACGAATAATATTACAGAATACATTAATATAACATTCTATGTAACTTGTAAAGTTGTTATAATTGTAAATAAAGCCTTATTTTCCCCCTCTTCTTAGTAGGGGGAGGGAGGTCTTGAAAAAAACCGTGAAATAAGGCTTTATTTACAATTATAACAACTTTACAAGTTACATAGAATGTTATATTAATGTATTCTGTAATATTATTCGTCAAAAGTCGTATTTTAGGCTCCATGCATTTACGTGTATTTACAACTGTTTATGTTGTCAGATAATGAGCTTGGGCTGCCTGTGGACAAACTAGAGCAGATTTCGTATGAGTGTGCAATGTACCGCGCCGTGCCGTAACCGTGTCAGTGCCGTGATCTCTATAAAAACATTCGAAATTTCTGCCGTAACAATGCCGTGCTCGTGCGGTGCCGTTTTCACAGTCATACGAAATCTACTCTATACTTGGTAAGGGCAACTTGTATTGTCCTGAGCTTACTTAGTAAGGACAACTTCTAGCTATTGTCCTGAGCTTTTGTGATGGTGCGCAATACAATACGTGTACCTAAAGTAGATGTAGCGATTGTAGTCAAAGTGTAGCACTTGTAATAAGTGTAGTATCTGTAACAAGGGTTGTACTAGTAGTAGGAGTATGTGTAGTGGTTGTAGTTGGTGTAGCACCCGTTATATGTGTAGTATCTTTAGTACCTGTAGTATCTGTAGTAGCCCTGGACAGTAGTTCCCATAGTAAGCAGTGTACACGTAGCAGGTGTAGTACTTGTATGTAGTATCTGTAGTACGTGTAGAACCTGTAGCACATGTAGCAGGAAGTCTGTGTACTTGTACTAGGTGTAGTATTTGTAGTAGGTGTAGTGGTTGTAGTTGGTGTAGCACACATGGTAAGCGTAGTGGCCTTAGTATCTGTAGTATCTATAGTTAGTGTAGTACCAGTAGTAAGTGTAGCTGTAGTCAGTGTAGTGTATGTGGTACCTGTAGTCAGTGTAGTATCTGTAGTAGGGTGTAGTAGGTGTAGTATATGTAGTATATGTAGCACCTGTAGGAGGTGTGGTAGTACATGTAGTAACTGTAGTCAGTGTAGTATCTGCATGTAGTCAGTGTGGTATCTGTAGCAACAGTATGGTGCAGTATCTATAGTATCTGTAGTGCCTGTAGTAGGTGTTATACCTGTAGTGTAGTTCCAGTAGTAAGTGTAGTACATATAGTACCTGTAGTCAGTGTAGTATCTGTAGCACCTGTTGTAGGGTGTAGTATCTATAGTATATGTAGTACCTGTAGTAGGTGTTATACCTGTAGTATAGTACAAGTAGTAGCTGTAGTACATGTAGTACCTATATCTGCAGTATGTGTAGTGCCTGTAGTAGGTGTTTGACGTCATCAGTGCGTCTGTTAGAGTACAGACTCCCAAAAAATGGAATCTAGAGAGGTTTAAATAATTTTTACTTGAAAAATAGGCGTAAAAGTGTGCACGTTTTTAATTGTAATCAAAGTTGTTATCAACATCTTGTGTCTGGGCCTTCAGGAATAATGTAACCTTTTGGTTTTGTGGCATTACAGGACCCTGAAACACCGATAAGCAAAGACCCCACAATGGGGAACCGTATAGCAACTCTTCTTATCGATGTAAGTTGAATTCTTTCATTAGAAAGACTCGATTCATTCATTTCAACTTTAGGAGACGGAGACTCTGCGCGCGTCATTATAAAAACCATGTGTGCCCCCGCCACATATGGGCTATTTTTACGTCTCTCCTTCAGTTACTTCGAGAACGAAGACTTTGCTTAATGTATAAAATCATTAACAAGCTTAGCGCTGTTCCTTTTGATCAATGTTTATCTTATAATTTCACTAAAACTAGGCGTAATCATGATTTAAAGCTTAATGTATATTCTCCTACTACTGATGGCTATAAGTATTCTTTTTCTTCCACGTATACCATTGCCGCATGGAATGATCTTTCAGGTGTGACCGTTAGTTTTATACATCGTTTGCAGTTTTAAAAAAAAAACCTTGAACAAGAAATCATGTAGTACCGCCTTGGTGTAATGTGAACAACTTTTCCAAGTAATATTAAAATCCTCTCGTGTAACACCGCCCTAAAAAGATCAAGTGAGGGCAATTACTCCACGCTGGGTGCCCTGTGTTATATATGTGGAAACAAATGGGGTAAGTACTAGTACGACGAACTGACTCAATTAAATGTGTAGCTCGAGTGTACAATCATAAACATCAGCTAGGAGAATTCCAGGGGACGTGGATTAACAACTTCCCCTCCCCTTCCTTCCCCTCCACAGTACAATCCCCTCCCCCTCCCTTCTAGTTTCCCCTTGCAATCATTTGAAATCGTACGTGCAAAAAAAGTAAAACTCGTTTAACAAGTTCTTAACAAGTTCTTACGTGCGGTTTTGCTTAAAAATGATATATTTCTATTAAGAATATGAATAAGAAAAACTTACAGACATATATGCTTTAAAAGCTCGTGTCTTTATTGGCGCTGGCACAGGTTCTTTATCAGTACGGAATTCCCTACTAGCAGAGACTCAGCAGATTAGGGTTAGGGTTTCACGAGATTTTCTTGTCCTCTTGCCCAACTAGACTTGCATGAAAACAATTAACTGATGAAACCCTAAGTGATAAAGTTTATTAAATCTCTAAATGTACAACTTTCAGTTGAGTTAAGACATTTGTAAACGAGATACTTAACTTTGCTGACATTTCAAATCTTCGCCCTTTGTCTGGATAATCATCGAGATCTGCTTTAGGACCACTCTTAAATAGCAAATGTGATTACCAGCTAGTTGCAAACCTTCATCCAGCAGTAGAAAATAAAGATCCATACTAAAATACAGCGTGACGTCTTCACGTTACAAAGGAGCTCGATGGACCTAAAATGCATATTGCTAACGCAACTTTGTTAATCTTTCTTCAAAATACTCGATTTTGATTGGTTCCTCTATGTCCCCAAGGATTTGGGACAAACATATTAGCATCATAATGAAACTTCGCCGA
Organism: Telmatactis stephensoni; assembly: GCA_029948255.1. NCBI lineage: Eukaryota > Metazoa > Cnidaria > Anthozoa > Actiniaria > Isophelliidae > Telmatactis > Telmatactis stephensoni. The sequence continues at coordinate 491,891 of JALIZF010001809.1, forward strand.
ATAGACTACCCCAATTAGACATTAAAATTATTAAGTGTCTAGGTAGCGCAGCGGTCTAAGGTGATATCTAAAGGTATGGATTAGGGTCCGGATATCGTCTCCCTCCCTGGCCTTCGGGCCAAGTCAACTGTTATATGTAGCACCGGGATAGCGTGGATGGGGCCGAAATCTTCATCCGTAACGTAAGTCGATTCGATGTCTCAGCTTCCTTGAATGTCTCGGGAGAATCGTCCCAAAATTTAATTTTTCCTTTTTTATTTTTCAGTTAAATAATCATTTCTACTTTGTGTCCGGGGGTGCATATCTAACAGGTCTTGTTGGGGGCGAATCCTTTTTCTTTTTTTTCTTTTTTTTCGCTCTTTTCCTATAACGTTTTCCATTTTTACCTGAATATACTGACTACTTATTGTCTTGGTACGGATACTAATGTTTTTACCTTAACTTTTTAAATTATTTTGGATCGTTCAAAAATATATTGAGATTGATTAATATTCATGATTATTAATATATGGATATCGTTTAATTTCTCTTTATTTCTTAAATGTGCGATCAAATATCGTGCGTTTTTTATGCGTTTTGCAAATTGCACTGCTAAACAATTGCCAAGTTAATCAAGACATACTATTTTTTAAAGTTTAAATTCAAGCAAATTAAAGGTATATTTTTGGCTTGTATATACCGTATAAACTGTTCATCCAGCTGGGTACGCACGAAACTCCTGGCTACTCCCCTGATAGACCTGGATTCCCCTCGCCCTTTTTGGGAACTTTTACGGATATATGGACCTGTTTTCTTTTGAATTTTCTTTACTCTCCTTCTTTGGCCATAATCCCTCCGATTGAGTAACGTCTTCCATTTCAGTAAAACGCTACATTGCGACAATTTAAAAGGTTATAGGGAATCGAACTCAGACCTCTCGCTTCAGAAAGCCGCGCACTAATTAACTGAGCTGCACTTGCTCTATGGGTCGAATATCGATCTCTTTTGAATTTTTTGAATTTTTCTTTACTTGCCTTCTTTGGCCATAATTAATCGCTCCGATCGAGTAACGTCTTCCATTTCAGTAAAACGCGTTTTCCTATATTTCGACAATTTAAAGATGACAGACACGAACTCATAATTAACTTAGGTAGCAAAGTCGTCTCAGGAGGGGCCCCTCCTGAGACGACTTTGCTACCTAAGTTAATTATGAGTTCGTGTCTGTCATCTTTAAATTGTCGAAATATAGGAAAACGCGTTTTACTGAAATGGAAGACGTTACTCGATCGGAGCGACTAATTATGGCCAAAGAAGGCAAGTAAAGAAAAATTCGGTATGCACCATCTGCACCCCCTCGCCTAGATCTGCCACTGGGATATCCTAGTTTGCTTGACTCCTCATTTCAAATTTAAACTGATTTCAGGCATAAATGTAACTTTTAATTTCTTGGAATTTTATTTCTATTATTTGTACAGCCATTTGAAAAACTCATATATTTGAGTGTCAATTTTCCCAGTGTTTCTTTTTATCGCGAGTTATACTGCCCTGGTATATTTTTGACATATACCCACTTTTTCCATAATTTGTATAAACTTATAGAATAATCAATCTAATGCTATAAGAACACAACAATAAAAAAATTGATACAGATACTACACTGACTACAGTTACTACATGTACTACACTTACTAATTGAACTGCAATACAGATACCACACCTCCTACAGGTGCTACATATACTACATATACTACACCTGCTACACCCTACTACAGATACTACACTGACTACAGCTATACTTAGTATGTAAACGCGCCTTCTCCTACAGTGGAGCAAAAATTGAATTGGAATACTTTATCACGAGAAGTAAAAGAGTCCCAGTCTTCGTTGTCTTTTAAGGAAAAACTTTAGTAGATTATTGCATATTGTTATTATTTCTTATCTTTAGTTTTAGAGACATTTATCAATCATTAATTAGATTATTTTATTATTTGTAATCTTTGAAAATTAGTTTTTAGCACGGCTTGCCTGAAAACCAACTATGTTGAGACCATTACCGTGGATAAATAAAGTTAATTATTATTTAGTAAGGACAACTTCTATTGTCCTGAGCTTACTTAGTAAGGACAACTTCTAGCTATTGTCCTGAGCTTTTGTGATGGTGCGCAATACAATACTTGTACCTAAAGTAGATGTAACGATTGTAGTTCGTGTAGCACCTGTAGTAAGCGTAGTATCTACGATAGCAGGGGTTGTACTAGTAGTAGGTGTAGTGGTTGCATGTATAGTTGGTGTAGCACCCGTTGTAGGTGTAGTTACTGTAGTAAGGGTAGTATCTGTAGTAGCCCTAGTAGTTCCCATAGTAGGGCAGTGTACACGTAGTAGGTGTAGGACTTGTAGTAAGTGTAGTGGTTGTAGTTAGTGTAACACACATGGTAGGTGTTGTAATACTTGTAGGTGTAGTATCCGTAGTTAGTGTAGTAGGTGTAGTACCTGTAGTATCTGTAGTAGCCCTATTACAGTAGGCTCCCATATAGCTGGCAGTGTACACATAGTAGGCGTAGTACTTGTAGTAGGTATAGTATCTGTAGTAGAAGTAGTGCCTGTAGTAAGCCATGAGTAAGTGTACTGTAACACCTGTAGTAGGCAGTAGACCTAGTACAGTACTTCTCATAGTAGGCTGTGTAAACGTAGTAGGTGTAGTATTTGTAGTAGGTGTAGTGGTTGCAGTTGGTGTAGCACACATGGTAAGCGTAATAGCAGTAGTATCTGTAGTACCTATAATAAGTGTAGTACCAGTAGAGTGATTTTCATCGGACTGTGAAATAGTTACTAAGCTAATACACACTAGTAGATCCCATTGTTTCCTTTTGTTGAATTTTGACTGCTATACACTAAGAGCTAGTTAGTATTTCACAGTCCGATGAAAATCACTCTAGCCGGTAAGTGTACTTTATGAGGGGCTGGTTGTACGAAGGGTGAATAGCGCTATCCAGCTGCGGATAAATCCTTATCCAGCGGATAAAATCTATACAAAATCTATACAGTGGATAATTCTTATCCGGTGGATAACTTTATCCAACCTTTGTACAACCGGGCCCAGGACACTGCACTACGCGACGGACTATGATATACCCCTTTATTATATAGATATCGATGAGATACCAGGTTTTCTCCAGTGTCGAAAACTTGATATCAATCACATGTGAAGATATCATATCTTTCACATGTGAAGATATCACTGTTGGCATAGTAACCGGTATTTTTCAACGTCATATACGGTATTTTTAAGTTGTTTTTCTTATTTAAGTCTCATCGCCGATATCTATATAATAAATAGAACATTACATGGCCGCTTGGAGATATTAATTTTATCTTCTCGTGTTCAATTTAGATATCTCACTCGTTCGCTGCGCTCACTCGTGAGATATAAAATTAGTATCTCCGCGCGGCCATGTAATATCCTCTATATAAACCTCAGGACATTAGAAGTCGTCCTTACATGGAGTAGTTACCAATGGACGAGTGCCAAGCACGGCTGGACCAAAGGTTCAAAGGGTAATGAGAATGATGAGGGTGTTGTTGGTACATTGTCACGTAACAAAAACAAGTTCTCTCTGGTATGACTTACGTAATAACCCAGCTCCTTCATCAAAGAGCACAAGAGTTCTTCACTGAAACAGAAACATGCCGAACAACGCGACAACTGGTAGCACACCAAATCCTTGCGATATCGACAACCTTTTTCCCGCTCTGGTTGAATGTTTTGTGATCATCCTCTGCGGTTATGCAAGTGGAAGACTTGGACTCATTTCGTTTTCTCAAAGCAAAGGAATCGGGAATTTTATTTCTCTTTTCGCTCTACCAGCACTTCTTTTCAAGTCAATGGCTGTTCTCGACTTCTCTGTCGTGAACTGGAAGTTTTTGGCTGCCATTTTGATTGCTAAAGGACTGGTATTTGGTATTGTAGTAATATTGACCATAATACTGGGAAAGCCACAAAAGTATGGTAGAGCTGGTATTTATGGGATATTTTGTACACAGTCCAATGATTTTGCTTTGGGAATCCCTTTAAGTAAGTATTAAATAAATGTAAAAAAGTAAATTTTGATTTAATTTTTTCCTGTCCAAAGTCGAGTCCTTAGATAATTTAAGGTTTATAAAAAACACCCTCAAGGTTTGATTTCCTGTTTAGGCTTAGGAATAATTGTAAATGGATACCTAAGCTTCACCTTGTGACCTCTTTATGCTCAAAGATTTGAAGACAAGCTGTCTGGTAGCCAGGAAAATTATTGTTTTCATTTCCCAGGTTGGGAATTAACAAAAACATGAATCAAGACAAACAGAGACACTACACCTTCAATGTCATGTATTAACATGGCCATAGTTCACAATGAATGTAGACCATAAAATTATATACACTATCCATTGTCATTTCAAAGCTCTTGGAGATAAATTCTTTGTTCACATTATTTCTGCATCAATGCAGTTGGTCAGGCATCAACCTAGTCCAGTCCCAGACTCTCTTTCTTGCCGCTCCAGGACTCGCGGAGAAAGAGAGTCCAGTATAACTTGCATGCGCATGTGAAAAATGAGCCAATCAATTAATGAATTAGTATTTTGCGAGTTTGCAATATGCAAATGTCAGTGTTTGGTAGCAGTGGTAGTGATGCGTATCGAAAAATTCACAAATACGTCTTTCACAACTGTCCATCCGTAAATGGCCTGTAACTGCTCAAACTTTGGTAAAAGATTATAGTTGGTTTTTCCAAGTGCATAGCTCACTGAATCAACAAATGGCTTTCCGAAATGAGACTGATATCGTGTATACAAAACACTTTCTTCTTCAGCCATCTTGAATCAGGGGCGGTAAGGGGTTTTCTCGTGAAGCCGTGAAGACCCTTTTTAATTCTTCGTGAACCGTGATCAGAGAAAAATAAAAGCCGTGAATCGTGCGTCATCCCACGGTCGTGACCCGTGAAAATCAATGTATTTTTTGCGATAATCGTGAAACATTGCTGTTTTTCCACGTGAATCGTGACTTCTGTTAGTTAAGGAACAGATCAACAAGTATCCGAAGAGGTCAGAAGTGTCACGATAACAGCGTCGTTCAGCCATCTTGTTAATCCGATTTATCCTGTTAGTGATACTTGAGACCAGGAATTCATACCCAGGTCTTCTTTGACCTGTTTGACCAGTTTTATACGTTGGCTATCTACTGTATCACAGGTATCAGGTGTCCTGCACGCTGTAGCGATCGGACCGATCAGGTAGAGATGGACATGATAGATGGAATTGTCTACTTTGTAGACCCTAAATGCGGTAGTTCGGTTGCCCAAACGTTTGTTGGTGGTAAAGAACGTATAAGAGTTCCCCTTAAGCTAGACTTGAGTTTAGTGGACTGAATACAAGAAGGAGATTGCCGAATTTGCCGGTCTAAGTAGTTTGCGTGACGAGGCTAAACACGGCTGCGAGGGAGACTACGGTCTAAGGGAAGAAGCCGAAAAGAGAGGTTTAGGACAATGCATTGAGATAAAACTTTGCCGCTTGGACAAGAGCGATGGAACGAAAGCGTACGCGATCAACACTCAACATGTTTCCAATTATTAAACGCGTTATAATTTGGTTTGAGAAAGTTTTTTACTTCGTGAATCGTGAAAACCAAAAATTAATTTTCGTGAAACGTTCTACCCGTTTTTAGAAACTCGTGAATTGTGCCGAGACCCCCCCTTACCGCCCCTGTTGAATCATTAGATGACTTTAGGATTTGTAACCACGCGATCACCACATGAATGTGGTGATCGCGTGGTCACTAAACTGACATGCGCATGCAAGTTATACTGGACTCTCTTTCTCCGCGAGTCCTTGAGCGGCAAGAAAGAGAGTCTGGGACTGGACTAGCATCAACCAAAATAAACTAAGATATGGGGTTAAACTATTTTTCAAAGAGCATTAAGGCTTTGAGTGTCAAGAAACTGAAAATCCCAATGTTAAAATCTCAAACATACATAATTTAAACATTTATGCATGAAAATATCATGCATACATGTGATACCTACAGATCAAATCAGATCATTTCTTTTGATGTAGCCAGAGATGAAAATATTAACAAAATTCTCAATACATAGGCACATGTGCTACTTGATCATGATAGCATCCAGCCATTATGAAAATGAAGCACATTAACCAAATTAACCAATCACAGTGCACGCTATTTCTGGGCAATGTTATAAACCAAAATAAAAATGGGGTTAAAAGGTTTCTATTAATTTTAAATCCATGCTTTATACATAAATTCCTTTTGTAATTACAATTATTGGTAGTTTTGGCTGATGCTCTTTATTTATTTATCTCAACAGTGGAGGCCCTTTACCGTGACTCAATGCCAGAGTTTCTCAACTACCTCTATCTTATTGCTCCAATTTCTTTACTAGTGTTGAATCCAATAGGCTTTGTGTTAATGGAGTTTAACAAGCAACACACTAATGAACACAACATTAAAAAGCTTCCTCTTGCCATTGCAACAGTCAAGGGAGTCCTAATGAACCCTATTGTCTTTATGACATTTATTGGCATTCTTGCAAATTTTATACTAAAACAAAAAGTTCCAACTATAATAAAGGGTCTCCTTGATGTCCTGAGTTCTTCATTATTTGCAAGTGCACTGTTTTTCCTTGGACTGAAAATGGTTGGAAACATGAGAAAGAAAATGGGATATGGACTGCTTGTCCCTTTTCTTCTTGTTTTTACCAAAATGTAAGTGATGGTTAAACTTCTATGATACAGTTTCCCAGGCAAATGTTTCACATTTTACATGACTGTAAAACGGGTTTTGAATGATGTGATATATTCACACTTACTCATTTCCTATTCTCTAATTTCCTATTTTAAAATTTCTAATTTTAAATTTATTTCAATTTTTATAATTGGGTGAATTACTATTCTTTGACTTTCTATTGGTAGGCTGTTTGTTCCACTACTAGCACGAGAATTCATCCAGATTCTTAATGTTGGAGGATCAAATCAAACCATGACCAATGAATGGAGTATGTTTGGTTTTCTGTATGGCACAATCCCAACTGCTCCAACTGTTGCTATCTTTGCTTCAAAATTTGGAGTGGAGGAAGATAAGGTAGCATACTGATATGCATGACATGACAGACTGAGTAACGAAATTGCTGGCACTCTTGTCTTGCCAAGTGATCCATATAGATCCACTAGCAGCTATAAATTTCATTGAAGTATTTGACCTAGCCTCCTCCGCAGGCGTCTTCATAATCTAAGAATTTGAATTTTTTACGTATCTTGGGTTTCCTGTGTTGCTGGTAGAGAGGTACTAGGTGCTAGTTAGGTTTTTAGAATGGTTAGCCTCCTCCACAGGCATCGTCATAATCTAAGAATTTGAATTTTTACTATAATAATAATAATAATATTTATTGCTTCTATAGCGCAAATTAGCATCTAAATATGATCAAATGCGATTTTTACGTATCTTGGGTTTCCTGTGTTGCTGGTGGAGAGGTACTAGGCACTAGTTAGGTTTTTAGAATGGTTAGCCTCCTCCGCAGGCGTCTTCATAATCTAAGAATTTTAATTTTTATGCATCTTGGGTTTCCTGTGTTGCTGGTAGAGAGGTACTAGGCGCTAGTTAGGTTTTTAGAATGGTTGGTGTCCTTTGTTGGAATAAAAAGGATAAGACACTGAAAAATGAATGTTTCTTTGTTATCAGATAGCAGCAAGTATGGTATTAGGAACATTCCTTTCTGCACCAATACTATATACCTCAGCTAAGATGATTGCCACTAAGTACACCCCAGCAATTCACCTACATTATCATAACACCATCAAAGAGACAATACAAGACTCTTGTGGAGTTAGTATTGCTTGTGGGGTAAGTAATGTGATTAGTGCAGTGTTCTCCAGAGATTTTAAAGTAAGGCAGCCCAAAGTTTGAGTGAAGTAGTCAGCACTTTCTAATCAAGTGCTTGAATGAGACATCAGTCCTTGTTATGTACCAACTGTCAAAGTCAATTTTTTCCGTGCTCTGATTGGGCAAGAGCGCATCACGTGAGCGTCAACAAATTTTGCTGTTTCCCCAACAACAACTCTCAGCGGGCAACAGTGAGTTTTGTTGACCAGTAATAACAAAACCGGAAGTTGATTGAGCTTTGAAGGCACATTTTTGGCAGCATGCATTTACAAATTCATTCGTTCGGACATGCATGAGGCAAAACTCGTGTTTATTGTCAAACTTTTAAGACCAATATACAACATTTATTCTGAAAAAAGATGACAACCAACCAGGAATGTCACCAAAAGAGCTGCAACAATTCTCCGAAAAACTATGTGTGAAAAATGGTCAGTTTTGTGACAATGAATTTTGATTAAAAACTGTAACTGCAGGCAGCGACATTTCTCAGGAAACATTGGTGGTCTCGGGACCACAAAACATACTGTTTCCCTCGGTCCCAGTCAATAAGTGTTAATTACTAATCAATAGAATTTGTCCAGTCAATGTAGCAGATACTGTACCAGAATCATGCACTTCTCAGTGCACACTGCTAGCCTTTCTCAACACTACTGTTAGCCATGTATACACTGTATTTACTGGCCAATAACCAGAGCAAAAGTTTTACTAGGGACAGAACCTGCATGCAGGAGGGGAAATTAGAAGAAAATGTGATGATAACTCACATTAGGCCAAACAAGAAAGGGAGAAAGTTTACAGTGCCAATAGGCAACTTCCAAGATACACTTCACTTGCCACGTACAAAAGTATCAAGATAAGGCTACCTGCATAAAGCTCAGTCAAAAACAAGACAAAAGTTTAGCATGTAGCCTCTTTCTGAATCCTATGTATATGGCAGGCAAAGCATATCTTGGAATTGGACTATTGCCTTGGAGGGAGAACCTCTGTGAGCTTAATTCATGAGTGCAAAGCAGTGAGTACTGTATATGACCTCTAATCTCCATTGTCTAGAGTAGATTTCAATGCTGGCATGTCATGAGTTTTGTCAATTGGTGTTGATAGTAAACCTTATTTTCAGAAACTTACAATTTAAAGTATTTTTCTATTTCAGCTTTGGGTGATTTTCATGTTTGTTTTTGGCAGACGTTATAAGAAGTTTCCACAAAAATACACGTTATGGCTAGTTGGTACACAGGTGAATAAAAATAGGAACAATGACAAATGTCAATTTTGAATATACCAACTCTTTATTTTTGCTCATTCATCCATCCATCAATCCATTCATTCAATCACTCATTCATTCAATTCATTCATTTATTTAATTCATTCATTCATTCAATTCATTCATTCATTCATTCATTCACTCAGTGTCATTAAATAATTGAGAAGAAGGTGCTTCCTTTGTAATTACATCTGCAAATGGTTAGACCTTCATGTCTTCTCAGATAAGGACATTAAACTGTAGGCTAATATATCTCTTCAAAACCACTACACATACCCTTGAATTGGAGGGACCTCAAAGGATTATTACCCACACCAATATTCAGGGAGAGTAGGCCTTGATGTTGCTGGTGTGTGTGTCCTACTACAACCCAAGGGCCCACAGTAATGGCCTTTTGGCAGGTCTTGCATGACATTATAAATTTTAATTCAGCAAAAATAAAAATATAATATTTGAAAAGAGCTCACCAAAATTAGTAAAAGTTGAGATTTTGAAGTAGTTTTGATGAATAACGCCAAAGTTATGGGCGGCAAAAGTGTGCTTTATTTGTATAGAAATGTTCATTGGTGGGCAAGCTGTTGCCCACCACTCACTCACTCACTCACTATCCAGGTTTACGTCATTTTTCCACTGTTGTGGGTGTGATGGTGCATGGCCGTTCTCAGAACTTTCTTCCACTTCTCCCTATCATTGGCATCAGTGTTGGTGATGTTCCAAGCCTTTAGATCTCCATCCACTGCCTGCTTCCACATCTTGCGTGGCCTGCCTCTACCAGGGTTACCATCCACTCTCATGTTGGTGATTTTATTAATCCAAGTATTACTATGCTGTACATGACCAAACCACCTCAGACGCCTTGATCTTATTATGCAGTCAAGGTCACAAATTTTAAGCCTCTCGCGTAAGGCACTAGAGCTGACTCTATTTTCGGATTTGACACCACACATTCATCTCAGCATCGCACGTTCGTTTCTCTCCAGGCGAACTGTGTCAGTTTTCTTTAATGGCCAACATTCACTACCATATAACATGGCACTTCTGACACAGCTGCTGCAAACTTTACCACGTGTGTGGAGCGACAAACTCTTGCAAGACAAAATTGGCAGCAACTCTCTAAATTTCCCCCAAGCAGTTCTCACTCTTGTGATAGTAGGAGCCTCACAGCCACCCCCAGGGCAGATGGTGTCGCCCAAATAGCAGAAGGAGTCCACAACATCTAGCTCATGATTGTCGACAAGGACATGGTTGCAAGGTCTACCATCAATAGGACGTGCAGTCCCGAAACATCTATCGCACTTGAAGGTGGGATCAGGGGTCAATCTGCCATGTATGTTGCTACACTTTTTGTGGACCCAGTGAGAGCAACCATTGCAGAAAATGGAATTGCTACCAACTCCTTTTCTACAGACACCACAGGGGTACTTGCCAGAGTCCCTCAAAGAGTTTAGGTTGGGACCAGATATCATTAATTTTGGTTTTAGCCATATTCACACGTAGGCCCTTTGACTCTAGTCCAGACTGCCACAGACGAAGTTTTTCAAGCAGATCATCCAGTGACTCAGATGTTATGACTAAGTCATCAGCATACAGGAGTTCCCAGGGACAACCAGTTCAGAATTCTTGTGATAGGGCCTCAAGGACAATAATGAAGAGAAGTGGGCTCAGAACAGATCCTTGGTGGACGCCAACCTGAACACTAAATTCATCACTGTATGAGTTGTTGATTCTAACTCTGCTCTTGGCATGGGTGTACATTGCCTCCACAGTATGCACTATCCATTCAGGCAACCCCACACTTCTCATAGCCCACCACAAAACAAAACTGAACATTTCTATAGAAAAAGAACCAACTTCGGGCAGCAATAACTTTGGCGCCATTTATTGAAACTGCTTCAAATCTCAACTTTTGCTAATTTTGGTGTGTTCTTTTCAAATATTATATTTTGTTTTTGTTGGATTAAAATTTAAAATGTCACGCAAGACCTGCCAAAAGGCCATTGGTGAAAGCTGTTGTGGTAACACTGCCTTCACAAGAAGGAAATTAAAGCTAAATAAATTCATTCATTTTTATTTTCATTTGGTTTTGTTTTGTAAGGTGGCATTTGCTGGAGTGTCACTGTTATGTGAAGTTAGTTCTGCGAGATACTGGCATTTAGTTTTGTTTACTCTGGTTAGTGCAACATGTCTGCTTTCTCGTGGCTGGACAGCTATGGTAGCATTTAGTTTATACCTTGTACGATGCCAAGGAGGTTCATTGAAAACCTGGCAACCATGGATTTACTTTTATTCAATTGGGTAAGGGCTATATTTTTTAAAACATTCTTACAAACCAAAAATTTGATTTCAAATTGATGGTCCTAAATGTCTTTTTAGAATGCCTGTTTTACTGACTGGTATCAAGCTATGTTTTGTGGATCTGACACAGTCTGAAGAAGATACTGAGGCATTTATAGAATATGCTGAAAACCAGGTATATATGGTACTAAACAAAATTTAGAGGGGAGTTGCTCCTCCAAACATTTTACATGAGCTGCTGATTAAATTGGGTAATGACTTACATATTTGTAGATATACATGTAAAACTGTTCAATTTCTCATAAGCAGACACTCTTGGGACCTCAGGTATTGGTGTCCACTTACCATAGGTGCCTATGGGATGTTGAAAATGTTAGGTTGATAGGATAAGAGAACAATGGTTGCTATCCACATGTGGGAGGGTTTGGTTACCTTGGGGTATCTGTCAGTGGAGGTATTGATTATATTAAAGGCACAATAACTGTGAAAAGTTATAAAAAGCTGAAACCTAAAATGTTTTCAACCTTCACATGTACTTATCTTCAGTGGGAAATGTTTGATTTGTGTGACTTATTTATAAGTGTTTAATGAGTTCTTTACTTTTTTCCAGACACCAGTGCTAATAATTCAAGTTATTGCTCTAATTCTGGATCTTGTTATTATCATTGGGTCACTTGTATATCTACAGCGTTGTGATAAATACTGTAAATGTTCTTCAGACATAAAAGGACCACAGTCTCCTGAAACAGACTCTAAGGACAGGTACTAGTAGTTAACAGCAATCCAATAAATAGTAGTGTTCCAAAGAACAAGTGTTAAAATGCATTAGCAATCCTAAGTATAGCTCTTATTATCATGCTCCTCATTTTGTGGACACCCATTTAAAATAGAAAAATTAACAAATGGTATAAAAACATGCAATAACAATAAATCTAATCTGCTTCAAGCAGATAAATCTAAAGGCTGGTCCACAGGAGGGAGCATGCTCCTGCAATGTGCTCCTGCAATGTGCTCCTGCAATATGCTCCTGCAACACACGTACGCTCCCTCATGTGAACTAATGATTTCATGCAAAAAAATTGTTGTAACAAAAGTTTTGTTCCCTGCTTATACTCCTTGATATTAAACTGGTTAAATAAGAGGGAGCAAGCTCCAGGAGCACATTATTACATGCAACTTTGTACTGGTTGTGCAAAATGACCAGGGAGCGTATTGAGGGAGCATGTTGTGGGAGCAAGCTCCCTCATGTGTACCGGCCTTAAGCAACATAAGAAATACAGAGACAAATGCAACTTTTGGAAGTTAATAACCATTCCACAGCATTCTAAGATTCAGTAGTTATTGTCATTCTCAAATAGTAATAGTGAACAATGTGCACAGTCTGTGCACTGTGTAGTAAGTGGTCAGTATGTGGTCGAAAAGTGATTGGTAGGCGGTTGATAAGTGGTTGGTAAGTGGTTGGTAAGTGGTTGATAAGTGGCCAGTAAGGTAATGGTAAACATCTGGTCAGTAATAGGTATATGGTAAGGTGACAGTAAGGTAACAGAAAGATAAAGGTAAGTATAGTCAATAAATGAATTACTGACCACTTACCTTACAGTGCAGATTGCTCACTATAACCTCACACCTATTTGTTTAATAAACAAACTAACACTGAGGATGGCATAAAAAATTCTTTCAAGCAATGGCATTGCTCTAATTCAGATGTTTTACATCAACAGATGCTTTAGTTGTAAAGAAAGAGAGAGGCTTGGTTCAACAGCTTGTTCCTCAGTTGATGGTGAAGCCATTCAGTGCTGTGCGGACACTACCCAGTCCAAAACCTTTGATATTGAAAGTCTGGATGAGAGTACTTGTCTACTTGGTAGTGGCAAGAAGGTTGTGAATTATACATCCAGTCAATCCAGTGACATTAACAAACTTGAATTAGAGTTGAGTTTAGAGGAATATTATGATGGCGATAAGCATCAACTTGCACAGCATGTGATCATGATACTTTGCTTAGCCTCATCTATTTGTGTGGTAGGTGATATTTACAGCATACATACTGTAACCCAAATAGTTGATGCAAATCAGTAGTGAAGAGGAAAGGAAGGGAAAAGTAGCCCTAAAAACCCTTAAACTTTAACTTAAGAATTACCTCTAGCAAGCTCTAAATGAAAACTATAGTTTATTGGTGAAAATGAATATAATCTCTAGTCTTGATTGATTAAGATTGAGGTGTGGATAATTCTGTAGTTAGTATTCAAAATTATTTATTACTATTCTTATTATTATTTTAAATATGTGGAATGTGGGGTGATCCTTACCCCTCATCTCCCCAGACCCCTTTCATAGCAAGCAAGCATGGCAATCTCACAAATTTAGAGAAATTCCCCTTGCTGTTTTCAGGGTATATTTATGTGTTTGTGGTACTTATCTGATGAATCAAGAGAATGTGGTTTGTTTATTGGCATGAAAGTACTGGACACCATTCTCTTATTTGGACAGGTTAGTGTTCTGATCACAAGTCACGAGCCAGTAATCTTTCTTCAATTTATAAAAAAACTACTGAAATGTAGTTCATTTGCACAAATCATGGAATGAATATTTAATGACAACTATTTCCCTTGTCTATGGAGGCCCTTGGTAATGTCATGGGTCTTGTTGCACAGCAATATTGGACAGTACTTTCTATTGGATAAATATACAGATTACAAAAATGTAAACTAACTTAGGACACCCATCTGCTAATAACAAATACCCCCCCCCCCCCCACTCCTCCTCACAAAAGACTGATACTGATAATTACTTTATTATATTATAAAGCTTTGTTTTCTTTACACTCAAAGCATTTTTACTTAATATAATGTGTTAAGCAAAATGAATGAATGAATGAAAAAAAAAACCCAAGCTTTTACTGACAAATTTTGCTACAATCATTTCCTAGGGCTTCATTGTATTTGCATGTTTTGGCATGGATAAACAGTTAATTATTATACCATTTGTCAAGCGGTAAGTTCTTACAGATAGCTTGGTCCAGCGAAAAATCTACGAATATACATTCACTTGTGACATTCTTACAAAACTAGCAATACATGTAGATTCATTAATATACCTCTCATGAGCAGTACTTGTTGTTTCCCAAGCAACAATAGCCTGCGTATCAAGATTTTTTGAGAGAAAAGGGAGAGAGTTGGGATTCCTGTGATCCAAGAAGAAACGCTTGCTACGCAGGCTCAAGCAGCAGCTGCTTTCTGTGTTGGTATTTCCATGACACCAGACGGTGTTGTAAAGGTATCTTGAAATACTTCCAGCATATCCTCTTATTTAATCAATAAGCGTGCACTTTAACATTGTTCAAAACGGCAATGAATGTAAAAGTCAAATCACTTATCCCACGACTTGATTGTAACATCATCACCAATGAGAAAGAATGGGGCCCAGAACTGTGGATCACTGTACCTTGGTATTTCTCTCATGTCTTTCATGGCTTGTTGTAGGCTCTTACTTGCACTTTCTCCTTCTTTCAAATGGGTGTAAAACTTTTCCATGAACACCATGGTAGCTTCATCAGCAATGGCCCATAGTGATGCTACCACAGCACGAGCTCCTGCAGCAAGGAAAGCTCGACTCATTCCAACCACTCCTTCTGATTTGATTTCACCGCGCCCACTGTGGCAGCAACTCAGTACAACAAGTTGAGGACAAACACCACTTTCTTGAACTTCTTTCATTGTCAGGATGTAGTTTTGTTCACTGGGCAAGTCGTCAGTTGTAGATGGTGCCAGGAATATCTCTCCATCCGTTGTTCCATGCGCTGCAAAGTGAATGATAGCCACGCCCTCGCGTAGGTTTTGTTTGATGGATTCTTTGGTGGCTTGTGATCCTATAAATGGCTTAACATCAAGCAATCCACCGATCATTTCAGCTTCCCGTTCTGCACACGGAAGATCTTGGATCTCTCTTAACTTCTCTCTAAACATCACTTTGCCGACTTTGGGATTTCCAATTATCAATGCTCCAGTCTTGTTGTGAAAGTCTACTGGACTATCTTGTAGTGCCTTCAGCGATGTCAGTGACGGTGCAAGGCGGATTCGCTTTGTTTCAATGAGAAATTCCCCAGAGTTTGGGTCTTGTAGTGCTGCAAATGGAACAGTAAATAAGGCACCATCAGGGATGATGACAATCTCATCTTTGGTCAGCTCATGCAGCACTGGAGATATTAAAGTTTTATGCAAGCCTTCGAGAGGGCTTGGATTATCATTGTCGTACAGATCTTCATCTGGTATGCATCGTTCCTTGATCTTTTCATATGTAGACGACAGCAGTTTTGCAGACTGCCCCATGGTACTGGATCTCTGTGGCACTGGAAGGCTATGTGTCTGTTGTTGCACATCTGGCTTAATTGATCTGTCTTCGCATTGAACATCTCTGACTTTCAGTGCATCATAAGCACTTTGCACGTGATCAGATAGTGCATCCATATCGTTGCTTTGTAGAAGTACTGATGGCTTACTAAGCCCTATAATCCAAGTACACTGATATGTAGGATGCAGAGAGTAAAAGAGAATGGAACAATCAGATGCCATGTTCTCTATTGCAGCATAAGATATTGATTCGTTCACTGGTTGGTAGATGTTATACTTTGACACCAAAAGATCATCTAAGGCTTTGGCTCTTCCCCGTTCAGATACTAACAAGGCCTCTGTGAAGTCGTTATTTATTAGCAGCATGGTTGTCAGTAGCATGAAATCCTTGATGAAAGTTTCAAGGATAGAGATCTTGAGATGGTCTTGTTCTTGGAGGTTATCGAATACCCATTCATCGCATCGCAGACCTTCTCTCAAGAGATCAATAGACTTGGCAATATACTGTTGGTACTTTTCTTGATTACCGTTCTTGTCGTTAAGCATTGCCATGTCCCCATACAGCCATCCAAGGTTTGCATAGCTACTTGCTTCACCTCTTTTGTTGCTCAACTCTTTGGAAATTTTTAGTTCCTTTTCAAAGCATTCAATGGCTTGTTGGTAATTGCCTTGCTCAAGATAGACCTTTCCCTTGCCGCCGTACCCCAGGCCTTCCTGCTCTTTATCTCCGATCTCTTTAGCCAAGCAAATTTGCTTATCAGCTAATACCAATGCCTCATTATGCTGACCTAATATTGTCTTACACTTGGAAAGGCTTCCATAAGCATTCCCTTCGTTCTGTCTGTCATTCACTTCTAGGGCAATTTTTATGCATTCTTCAAAGTATCCAACCGCTTCTTCATATTTGCCTTGGCTGTAAAAGCAAGCCCCTAGATTTCCATTAGCTCTTCCTTCACTATACCGGTCATTGATGGACCTTGAGATTTCTAATGCTTTCTTATTGTGAATAATAGATTCATTGTACTGACCCAGTAACTCATGGGCTATTCCCAAATTACCATGTGCTTTGGCTTCGCCGATCTTGTCTCCAATCTCAACACATATCTGCAAATTCATTGTTTGATACTTAATTATCTCATGGTAGTTACCCATTGACTTATAAACGATTCCTAAACTTCCATATGCTCGTGCTTGTCCATCTTTGGCCCCAATTTGGAGATAGCCTTGTAACTGTCGTTTATGACATTTGATTGCTTCTTGGTAATCTGCTTTTCTTTGATAAACATTACCAAGATTTCCATATGCTGCTGCTTCCATAGCCTTGCTGCCCATAGATACAGCAATTATGAGAGCTTTTTTATGGTATTCGATGGCTTTGGCATAGTGACCAAGATGTTCATGGGCAACACCTAATCTGGTATACGCTTTTCCTTCGCCAGTTTTGTCTCCCATCTTGATTGCAAATTCCAACTCTTTTTCAAAATATCCACAAGCTTCCAAAAACTTTCCCAGAGTCAAACAAGAATATCCTAGATTTCCATGAGCTTCTTTTTCTACTCTGCGATCTTGTAGTTGCTCTGCGATCTCCAAAGACTTTTTGTAGCACTGAATTGCTTGATGGGAATTGTTCAAGTTTTGGTAGGCATTGCCGAGATTTAGATAGACTCTTCCTCTCTCCTGTCCGTCATCATTCGTGGCAATTTTTAACCACTCCTCGTAACAGTTGATGACGTTATCCAGAGGAATGTTTTTCATCGCCCTGTAAGCCATTGCCATGTTGTAGTACGCTGATTTCTTGTACACTGTGTTGTTTGTCCGTATACCAATATCAAGGAGCTGTTGAAAGGATTTTAGGGCATCACCATGGCAACCTAATGCCAGGTAGAGAGCTCCCTTATTTGCACAGCTACTTCCTTCGCTACGTTTGTCACCAATCTCCACGGCAATGACCCTCTGCTTTTCACAACATAAAAGAGCATCTTTGGCATTGTTGACCATTCGATAGGCACTTCCTAATTGGCAGTACGCATTCATTTGTGCAGGCTTGTTGCCTGTTTCAATTGCAAGCGATAGATGTAGTTGCTGGTATTGCAAGGCTTCACTGTAAAGCTGTAGCTTTTCAAACAGCAGACCAAGTTGATTACACACCAACATCATTGAGTGTTTGTCGTCCAGACAGTGGGCCATAAACAGAACCTCTTTGTAAATCTGAAGACAGGTTTCATCATCCAGGACACCATAAGATGCATATCGCATGCAAAATTGGACGAAAGTCCTGACTTTCGTTGTGTAGTCCATGTATCTGTAAAATACATCATTGGCATAAACGTACAACGCCGCACACAGACAGAGGCAGTTGCTCCCCCTTCCCAACTAGCTAAGGAAATGAATACCCTCCTCTGTATACTTAAATACTTCCGACAGTGGATATAACTCACTTCCCCCCCCCCCCCCCCCCCCGCTTGTATATTATTTATAATGATAATTTGAAAACTGTCTAGCATTTTGGTGATTGGTCTCTTATCACAAAATTAATAAGTTTTAAGAAAATACGCAAATGTTCCCTCAAATTGTTTGCTTTTAATTATTGGCTAAACCTTGAAATTTCTCGTTTGTTACAGAAGTCACCTTTTGACATTATCCAACTTTGATCCGTACCAATTTACATTTCTAGTGGTCAAAACAATTTTAATTGCCCACTCTCTCCACATAGATTTCCTTGATCTTTCACTTTATTTTATCACTTTCAGTTTATCACTCACCAACTCTCTCTAGATAGATTTCCTTGATGTTTCACTTTATTTTATCACTTTCAGTTTATCACTCACCAACTCTCTCTAGATAGATTTCCTTGATGTTTCACTTTATTTTATCACTTTCAGTTTATCACTCACCAACTCTCTCTAGATAGATTTCCTTGATCTTTCACTTTATTTTATCACTTTCAATTTATCACTCGCCAACTCTCTCTAGATAGATTTCCTTGATCTTTCACTTTATTTTATCACTTTCAGTTTATCACTCGCCAACTCTCTCTAGATAGATTTCCTTGATCTTTCACTTTATTTTATCACTTTCAATTTATCACTCGCCAACTCTCTCTAGATAGATTTCCTTGATCTTTCGCTTTCATTTTATCAGACGACAAAGTTTACGAATTTGTAACGAAATACGATGTGGTAGCGCAAAACCGAATATGGCAGTCGCCCGTCAATATAACTGCCACGAATCTTTCTTCCAATCCGAAACAAAACTTTCTAATTCAAATCCATGACAAGGATGCGCTTTGCGCTTCAGTTCAGTTTCAGCAAAGAATTAAAATAATTGGTTTCACTGCCGTCTGAGTCTGTACTTCAAAATGACGCTCGTAGCCAAGCATTTCTTGCTGAAAAACAGCCACCATCATTCACAAACGAGATAGAGATAATTTTAAATGCTATACTTACTAGACTTTGCAGTTTTAAACCTCAAATAACAAAGAAACGATTACATTTTGATTTCCGGTTTTTGCTCCGTCGGTTTCTCGCCAGAAGGAATAAAACGTCCAGGCGTTACTTGAAATACCACAGAAAGCCCACGTAACGAGTCGCTTACGCGTTACCATCCTCGGGGACCCAGGGCGAAGGGGGAGGGAGAGGGGGAGGGAGAAGGAAAGCAACTCCTTTTATCTCTTGGGCTTCCTGTTGCAAAGAAGAGAGACTGGGAGCGAGCCAAAAAAGATGAGGGGGGAGGGGGGAGGGGGGAAAGAAAAAACGGGAGGAGTTGCAGGCTACTCCTCATTTTTTCTCCTTCCTCTCGTCCCCAGTCTTCCTCTCTTCTGGTTTCTAGGTTCCCTCTCCTCATTTTCCACAGGAAATCCAATAGAAAGGAGTAGCCTGCGGAGGAGGCTAGGAAAGGACGTCCTTTTCCCCTTTTCCTTTCCTTCCCCTTCCCCCTCCCCCTCCGGTCCTTCCCTTCCCCTTTCGCCCTGGGTCTCCGAGGATGACGCGTTACGCGCTAACTAGAAGAACGATACTCGATATAACTGTTTAGACGTATTTCTTTTGATTTACAGCTTCCGTCGATTCTTTTACGGTGTTGAAAGTGTAGCTCTACCACCACTGGACCAACTTAGTCCTGAGGAGGTACAGTTATGTGAACAATTCGTAAAACATCACAAACTAAAATGCAAAAGAGCGTTGGTGGGCAAGAAAAGGTGAGTGGCTAAGTTAAGATTTTTGATACTTTTTAACGCATTCTTCTACGGTCCACCTCTCTGGGGAGTGGTTAGAAAGCGTTACGTAATGAGTATAAGAAGGAAGATTTAGGGGAGGGGTGTAGGGGGTGCGCACCCCAAACCTGAGACAATTTTTGGCCCTTTTTTCGTCTCCATAATTTTCCAAAATATCCTGTGGATCATCTAGACGGTTTTCGATTTCTATGACACTGCACCAGTCTTACTACATCTAATTCTTTGGTTGCTGCTTCAAAACTTCATCTTTCTTTGTAATTTGTCCCATGCACTACTAGTTGGTCTGATTTCTTTACACAAATAATTAAATAAACGTCAAAAAAAAGTAAAATGAATAAATAAATACTGAATAGATTCCGAAGGTGTTACCACAGGACGAGCGTTCTGAGGATTTCAATAATGTTTGTTCTGGGCATGTCTTTTTAGTTCATTTAGTCTTAACACAAATGTGGGACTGGTTGTCATACCTTCTCAACTTTTCAGTTTTGTGTTAGCGGTCCTAAGCTATCTTGCTTAGCCGGCTGCAAGTGGACAGGGGGGAGGTTTCGTCCTTCCCTTCCACTCCCCCTGCGCTCCTAACCCTTTCCTTCTCTGCAGGCTAGTCCTAAGTTAGATCTAATATGTTTCATATCTATTCATGGTCTAGATATCATCTTCGCTTCTATAAAGATGTGATCAGTGGTGAACAATTTGTCAGCTGGCTAACAGAGCTGGGATTGGCTGACGACCGTGTTGACGCTACGAATTATGGGAATACTTTACTACGAGGACGCGTCATTGAGCACGTAACCAAAGAACATTTTTTCTACGACTTGCCATACTTTTATCGATTTATTTAGAAATCAGCATTAACGATCTTTATAGTATAGGGATACACGCCAACGACTCAGTTTGCCTAGAATGATGAACTTCAAGCAACGTAGGCTTGATTCCTTTTACTGATGACATAGTCAGTTTTAAATAGGCATTCACGAAATTTTCTAAGAAGTAAATGATAAGAACAGATATTTACATGTATAAAGAAATAAAATAATGAATATTTAGTTTTGTAGTACAGAAAAACGCATCAGTTACTGCAATTAATTGATATTTATAAATAATGAGTTCATTGTAAAACCTTAAATTATTTAAAATTTGTAGTGTTAATTCCCAAATACGTCGATACATTTTTAAAATATGTTCAGTGAAATTACTTTGTTCCCGAATTCGACTCTCCTACCCCTCGCGCCCTCGCGTAAGGAGAAAAGTGAAGGGAGGGGAGGACAAAAGAAAGTCTTGTAGTCATGGAGTGGTCGACCATCAGTGTTTTATGTAGCCTGGTTTTTCGACGGTCAGCGGTCCTCCGCTCTGGTTTCCTCCGATGGAAGCGCGAGCGGAGGGCCGCTGACCGTCGAAATTCACGCTATGTTTTACTGGGTTTACATGTTTATGAGAGTTATTATTTAATTATCGTAATAGAGAATTGTGCACAGTTTTTTCTATTAGGTCTTCTTGTATCTGTTTTAAATGACTTGTGTTTTTGCCTTCGTCTCTGTTGTTTGTAGTAGTTGTATTTCGGGAACTTAGAAAAAGAGGACCTTGCTGAAATACAGGCAATTTAGGGTAATATAAAAACACTCTATCGTCATCAATTCTAATAAATACTGATTGTCAATCTATTTTTTGATTGTTGAAAAAATAGCTTATTTTGACATAACATTCAATGTAATTTTTTATATAATTTAAATTTACAAAAAAGTACTCATTAGTAAATGGATTTTTTTAAAAGGTGTTCAGTACATATTACTTTGTTTCTGGAGTATATAACTACCTCTTACCCTGATGCTGCGGTAATATGAGCAACAAAATCGTGCAACTTGTCGGGAAACATTCATTGCGTTGCAAGCTGCACGATTTTGCTCGTATTACCGCACCTTGACGCTAATCCTCACATAAACTGTTTTGAGTAAAATTTGAGATATTGGTTTTCACTACCCACAAATAGAAGTAATCTGATTGAAAGATTGAAGTGAAGTCCACTGAACCTAAACCACTCTTCTCGCTACTGTTGTTCTCTCTAGCTCCACGCGTTTATTCGTATTCCTTCCTCCTTCCTTCCCAGAATTTTTTTCTCGTTTCTTTCTTGGTTCCTTAACCATTCATCTCTACTCTAAAAATAACTAAAATAACTGTCGTTTGTCCGTCAAGTACGGATTGGGATTTTGCCATGTGTGACTCATACCTATTACCTTTACGTTTAACGGAAATGCGCAAAGATATTACTCGTCTATTTCATCCCAAATGATCACGAAATAGCATGGAGAAACAAAAACTGTCAAAACTGATTACCAAAAAAGTTGAAATATTTCAAGCCAAGAAACAAAATTCGGTGAAGTCGAATGCGCTGGCGTGGATGAGATCGGGCCTGTTATTGAGAAACAACTTTTTTCCACATTCAAGAGATCATTGTAATAATAATAACTTTATTTTACGAGAGTTTGTTTCACGTCATCTTTGAGCAGAGAATAGTAGGCTAATTACAACTGAAAGATGTCTGCAGCTACAACAGATTTAGCGCTTCAGTAGATTTCTGGATGAATATTTCTCTAGTCTGCTAGCAAAACCCGAACCGGCAATGATTCATTGGATAGAAATTAGCCTGACATGGCTCAGTACTTGAGACAAGTGGCCAGCTGTCGAGCCGTGCCGTCTGAAATCAGGCTGAATAGAAATCGACAGAGCTTCCATTTTTAATATACATATAGTGACACTGAATAAATTCATAACATCCAGATGTTTTTTATCAGAAGGCTGCTAACCTGGGACTTGGGGGCAATGTTTTAATTTTCCTTCACTTTAAACATTTCCTGCTGAAACGCTCTAGAGTTCGCCGGTTTCAGTCTCTGTGTCGTCATCAAACCGGAAATGTATAAAAGAAAGAGGCAGCGATGACCTGTTTATAAGACGCAGCTGAACAGGATACTGAGTAGGAAGGTTTACTTTGAGCACGAAACCCCACTAAAAGTTGTTTCACAAGACACAGCTGTTTCATGATGAAGCTTTTAAGCCTTTTTCTAGTGATTGTATGTGTATTAGGTGTTAGTATGGGTGATGTTGGTGCGCCTCTACCACCAGGCTGTCCTCCCATTGGACCACAACCACCACCAAGGCCCTGTCCACGATGCCACTGCAGACCTAGAAGTAAGTTTACTACTGCTTTTAGCAAAGACTTTTGATTTATTATCAAAAGCATAAACACTATCGTTTTACAGTAAAGGTTTTGACAGTTTTTGATAGAGAAGTGCCCACAAAATTAACTGGCAATTATGACTGAGCAACAGGCTGTGAAAACTAAGAGAGCTATCGTTTCAGCTCACGCGCCCCTAGAAATTAGAATTAAGAGGAGAATTTTTCAATGACGAGCAATAATGCGAAAAGTGCCAAAAACTAGACCTTCGTGCGAGTTTTAATCCAAATTTTCGTTCTGGATTAACACTCAAATCCTTTTTCCGGTTAAAAATTGATGTACCAAGATAAAATACCTGTTTAAAACGGATTTTTGAATTGTACAGACTTTTTCTTGAAGTTGTGTTGGGATTAAGCTTTTTCAAGCTGAGTTTAAAGAAAACATGCAGCAAATGCGTAAATGGGCATGAAGGCCTATTAAAACCTCATTTTCGATCCAAATTTTCGCTTTGGATTAACATGCACTTTGATTCAACTTTAATCGGCTAAAAATACAAACCACTTAAACTTTATGACAGAAATGATTTTAGTTTTGTACAACAGCTATTCTTCATGACTCAGGAGTTTTTGTGGTTCACTGCTCGAACTTGAAAAAAATTCCCTCTTAACTTAAGAGGGAATTTTTTTCAAGTTCGAGCAGTGAACCACAAAAACTTCTGAGTCATATCTAAAGCTGCTAAAACGACATGGAATTAGCCGAAATTTACGATTAACTTTAATAATATAATGACAAATTTGATACCAGTTTTGAGATTTTTAATTCAGAACTGGAAAAATTAGCACGTTTTTGTCCGTTTGTTTTGAATTCTGATTAGGACGTCAAAACACTGGCATGCAGTTAACACCTAAGTTTCAACATCATTGAATTATTTCGTTTTATTTAGCGAATTGACTTAATGAATCACTTACATCCGTATTTTCACTTAATTTGAAAATAGCTTGGAGAAGGGTTACCATGGCAATGATTGAGTCGTCGTACAAACTAGGAGTGAAGATCTCTCACTCTCAAGTCAATGGGGGCCTGGTAATCACCGGTACTGTTTACAACCATGGATGTGGTAGCCCAGGCTCTGGTGCTGTGACGTATATTAAAGGAGACTGGACCCAGATCAGATACACACAAGAATTTCATGGGAGCGCTTCGTGTTGGAAAATCTTTGGAGGGGCTGCTTATCCTAAGTTTGGGTCAGTATGAATTATAAATAGTCTCCTTCGTTGCCCTATTAAGGTTCGTCACTGACTAGAATTGTAAAGATAAAAATTATCATAATATCTCCCTGTTTATCGTCGATATCTTATCATTTTATAGATATTTATTTCTCGTTTTATTGCATCTTCAATTTCTCTTGTAGGTCAGATTTCGCGTTTTATCCAAATCCACTACAAACTAAACCAACTAACAATGTGGAAGACTTTTCTGCCTCATTGGGAGATGGAATTTTCAACGAGTATCGTATGAATAGCATCTCAAGTACGTTCTTAAACCATTAATAAATGCGATAAGTAGTGTCCCCCTCCATTAGCTATGTAACACTGAGACTGGAAACAATCATTTGTGCAAGGCCATTGTACCCTAAATATTACCCCACAGGCTCTCCAAGTTACCTCTCCTACCCTACCCACTGATCCAGAGCCTGTGCACCACGCCGATGTTGAGTTTTCCATATACTTTCCTATCTCCATTGCACCATTTTTCCCAGTGCTAAACACTTTGCAAAAAGGGATTATCTGTGAATGAGATTCCGGAGTAAAAGCTTGCATTAAAAGGAAAGGCCGAATCCCCCAAAATAATCGAGTTATTATTTTTGAACAGAAAATGCATTCGATGGACGTGTGTACCGTTGTGATAATGAAAATAGCAACTTTTGGCATGGCAAAAATGGGCAAGGCTTGAGACGTGCCACAGTCATGCTACGTCGATCAAGCAACAAGGGCAAAGCAGGAATCATGACAGAGACATCGTGTGGCAAACCCACATACGTCATCAAGGACATCTGGGTGCTCATGTAGTTTTGTTACTATAGCAACACTATAGCACTTATTGTAACGCATGCTTACCAAACCTTGTCACGTCCGTACCAAACGGCATTGTCACGTTCGTCACACCATGTCTCTATTTAATTTAGTTGAATTAATTACTCGGGCTTCCTGTGGAATGCCCGAGGTATAAATTGCCCTTCGTTATTTGTCTTCGACCACAAAAAGCAGTCACGTGGTCAGTAGCTATCACGTGATCGATACATTTCACGTGATCAATAACTTTGCTCGTGGTCAAAGTTTAACAGCTTTGAAGGCTTCGATTCCCTTCGCTTTCGCTTAGCTTCTTGGTTTATAAATGATGTGAGGTAAGCTTAAAGCACTTACAGATGCACACTATTCGCGGTAGACCCACACTAAAAGATGTCGAGCGTTTTCGAAACGAGTCGAACCTTATGAGAGACCGCGAACTTCTATACGAGAGAACATTTACGAGTGATCATTTTATAGTGAACCAAGCTAAACTTAAACAAGCTATTTTGAAACAACTTCTCAATCTTATGTGAACTATGACAGCACAAAGGACCATTATTGTTAAATCTCAACATAGTTTCAGCGACGAACAAACAAAGGAGAATCAGACAAAGACTGTAAATGAAGAAGATGCACTGAAGAAGTGTCAAACTAGAACCACGTTCCCAATGCTCAATTCTATCACGTTAGGTATTTTTTATTAAGCTTATTAATTAAAGTGAGTGTTTGATTTCTTTGTTATAGCAAGGCTTGATGTTTATTGCGAAACTATTCGGTGAATTCATCGCCCAATGATTGTAATAACTTAGATAAAGCTATATGATTTGAACTTACTTGTATCAATACAAAGAATGCTAGATCTCGTTTTTCAGATTCAGATTCAGATTCAGATTCAGATTTATTCATTTCTCTTTACAGAATATATTTACAAAAACATTCCAATGGCCTGCAAATAGTGAGAACTAATCGAGGCAGGCCAGTGGATTACAATTCATGAAATATGAAAGAGACAATACATAGAAAACATTAGTTCAAAATATAAAATTGTATTAATATAATTATAAAATTAAATATATCTTAGAGAAATGTACTTTTTGGGGAGGGAGGGGAGAAGGAAGAAAAAACTACGGTTGCAATTTTTCATCATGACATGAAGGGTTCTGAGAAAAGAAGAGAACTTAAGACAAATAATCAGGGAAAATCTGTATAGCTCTCTCGTTTATATTCATAGTATGTTTATTATAATTACAGACATGTTTATAAGCTAAGTACTCAGGGTAGAGTGTTTTTATAACGTGATCGTGAACCGAGCAGAATACCAATGCGAACTCTAAAAAGCCTTAACAATAAAAGTAGAAAGCTCAGACAGTTTGCTTATAAGGTAATACGTTCAAATACACCCAAGTCCTCAAAGGTACATTTTTGCGATCATTGGAAAAATAGTATTTCACGGATTTACCGTTTCCACTCTAAGGGAAAGTTTGTTTATAGCCAGGGAATATGATGTTGACAGGATGGCTTGGAACAATGTCTCCAGTAGTCTCCCTCGCAGCCGTGTTTATAAACCTCGTCACGCAACGCTCCCTCGGTCACACACGGTGTGTGTCTTTAAAATTGCAATGGCTTATACTCATATGATGCAACTTTTCCAGAGGACAATGTTATTTGAGTTTTAATTATTTCAAACGTTTAGCTAACAGAGATAAATCGCAACGTTCAAAGAGAAGCCCGAGTTCACGCAGTTATGCGTCTAGTTAAAATAAATTTGTCGTGCAACTAAGGAAGTTGAAATTGTTGTAAACATTAGTCGGTCATTTACATAAACATGCACAATAAAATAGCTTGGGATCCCTTCCCCCCTCCCCCCCGGGGAAGACCAATTTAAAAGTTGTTGATAATCACGCTTGAACGGTCGATCAGATTACACAGGAAACCCACACCATCAAAATCGCTTATATGTCTGCCCACAGAAACGGAGGCTGGCCGTGAGATGAAATGACCTCCCGAAAGCATAGAAGCCTAAAATCGCTATTATTGACACTTTTATGGCAAAATATAAATTATAAACCCAAATATAACTCATGATATCTTTACTACAAATCTAAGGTTAGAGTTCGATCTTTGTTGATTTTGATTAACGGCCATTCAGTTACTATACGAAGCCCATATAACTGACTCCACTTAATATGCAGAGATTGCATGTAAGGCACTGGTAAAATTGCATGTAAACATATTTCTTTGGCAACATTACTTTTAATTTCTTCTTCAACATATATTAAAAACACAAATTAAGGTACTATAAATTAAAATTGCCAATGTTTTACTGGTATATGTCGTATTTTAGCAAAATACGTGTGAAATTGAATAAGTGTTCGTGCGTAAGGAGCGAAAGAATGACAAAATATTTTTTAATATTTTCTTTTAAATATTTTATCATTTGAGTCACCGGATCAAAGTTTACAATGATACTCGAGTGGGTGAGTGACACTTCCGGTCAAGACGTACGCGTCCCACTCCAATAACTCGTCAAATTGCAATCCACGAGTTAAAAACGGGACTGAATCTTGTTTGCATTTTGAGCCATATGCTGCACCTGCGACCTAAAAAGGATTTAGAACGGAGGCTACGTCCCGAGGGGGACTCCATTGTAAAAGGATCGGGGATTGCAAGTGATCAAAATCGCTCCAACCAGCGTTCAAGATTACCTAGCGTGTCGCGCGCCGGCTTTACATACGTATCCTATGGTTGTCTGATCGCTTCGGTTGTGACAACATCTTTATAGCTTGGGAATTTGTTTGATTGTTGTCAATCGTTGTTGCGTGACGGAAGTTGACTCTTTTGCTTACTTTCATTTGTTAATTCCGTCCTCCGATTCAGTCCTTGGCTACAATCATTGCAAGAATTGTTGGCACAGGTTTTTTTCGTTTTCAGTGGATGGTCATAATAAAACTGGCTTACTGGGAAAACTCCGGCACTACAAACATTCTGATTATGTAAAGTAGGCTCTGAGTTTTCGAGGTTTTTTCCACAACTGAAAATTACTTTTTGATTGTCAAAGGTAAGAGCACCAAAGATTATCTAAAAAGAATTATGTAATTTTCGAGTAATCTTAATACTAACGAACGTCAGAAGGTGCGAGAGCAAAGTCCTTCCAAGTAGCGTTACGGAATTCGATATCTCTCTGGTCAATTGCAAAAATACTTCTGAAAAATTAGTCCATTTCTAGAGACTAATAACAATCTTACTAAACATTAATTTTTTGTTGAGGTTCGCGGATCGCTAGCAATTTTTTGTGGAGGCTCGTGGATCGCAAGCAAATTTTAATACGATACCAGCTGACATGACGTACGTGACAGAATGCGAGGTCGATTTCTCGAACTTTATCAGAGTAGTAAACACGCAAAACGATTATCTCAAAAAGAATTATGTATGGGTCTGAGTTTAATTTCGAGGTGACAGTTTTCGAGATCTGAGTTTTCGAGGTCTGAGGTCCGAGTTTTCAAGGGTCTGAGTTTTGGAGACACTCTCAACAAAGATTCAGTCTCCCGCCGGGAGGGGGAGGGGGGGGGGGGGGGGGGGACTCCCACATATCGGAGGGAAGGGATGTTCGCCGGAAATTTTGAAAATGACCCCTAAAAGGTACCTGAGTCTAATTAAGGTTGGCGGGGCAACACAAGATTTTTACCCCTAAAAGGTACTAACTCAAACTGAAAGAAATGAATGAACGAATCTTTCTTTATCGATAAGTGTGGAGAAAAAGTCAAATGGTTAAAACTGTGTCTGTAATGCCGGCTATCTTCGGTGACTTATTTATTGAAAAATACCCCAAAAAGGTACCAGGTAGTCCACTAAAGTTTGAGACACCCTAAAAGGTACGACGAACACCGAACGGAGTCCCCCCCCTGCCCCCCGGGGGTCTCCCGTTCGCAGAGTTCTTGGAATTGGGTCCAATATTTTTGAATTGCTGGTCCTCGGATGAGGCGTTAAAAGACTTTCTTCCTTTCTTTTCTATATCAAATAGATAGACTGCTCGCCTAGGAATGACAGAAATTGGTGTTATTTTTTCATCTGAATGGAGAACAAGGTTGAACAATGATTTATATAAAAACTGGCTGAAGGTTGGTTACGGTATGTATCTAACATGCAGTGGAGTAAAATCATATGTAGATCGAGAAGCAAGAATTTTCCATGGCTCGTTAGTCGCCTTAGGCATGACAGCGTGTACTTGTGTCTACACACCAAAACGTCGAGCGAATCCACGTCATGACATGAGAGTTTGTGACTGGGCTAAGAAACTAGAATACCATCATACTAGACGAAATCCAACATGGAGTCACAGTGACGGAAGTAAGTGGACAGATCCTAATGTTGGCTACTGGGAAGTTGCCAAGGTGTTCATGCCATTTGGATGTGCAAATGGGAAAGTTAGTGCAAAAGAGACAGATCCTACAGGGATACTCAATCTTCTACAGTTTTGTAACCACTTCAAAATCAACAGAGCCCTTGTGAAAGATGTAAAAGATACTCGTAACTTGTGGGCACATGCGGATAAACAAGAACTCACGGAACACCAGAAGAACGATGCTTTTTTGGCTATGAAGGCTTTTTTGCAGGATCCAGAACTTGTTGCTGACCCTGATGCTCAGGATGCGTTAGTTAAAGTAGATAAGTTGGAGAAGGAAGCCATGATAGACTATGAAAAGGTCGAGGATAAAGTGGCGTCGTGTTTGAAGGATTTTGTGGCCACAATGAAAGATGAACTGGATGAAAAGTTAACTTTAGTTAAAGACCAGGAAGAGGCAAATGCGAAGGAAGTGAAAGAAGAAATCTTACATCTCAAGGACATGTTGAATTTTTGTTTAATGACTGACAGAAAAAGAGATAGTCTCTTAGCTGACATGCTAAGTCAAATGGAGAGATTATCAATACGATTTGAAGAGAGAATACCTCCTCCACCAAAGAAAAAGCCTTATAACATTCTCCTAAAAATAAGGCATTGTAGTAGAATAACTCTGACATGGTTGTCAAGTTCAAATGTGAAGTTGTTCAAGGTGTATTTCAACAAGACAATGATCTTGGCAATAATGCTTTGTTTCCTGCCAAATATACTGTCGTACCTGGAAGAGCCTGGAAACGACTTTGAAAAAGGTAAGTGGTAAGTGGTAAGATGTTTTTTGCGTTGAAGCATGTTTAGCCTGAGTTGCTGGCGCGATCTGCGGTTCTGTTAATTCAAGGGGAAAAAACGGATTGTAATAAATTTGATTTACGGATTCCACTCTTCTCATTAATGTATAATAGTCCGGCTAAAATTATTTCATTACTCTATTAATCCTATTTTTACATAAACAATCAGTTTCTCGCTTTCTGATTGGTCGAGAAGTGTAGTAAATAATAGTCCATACCACCTATTTGATTGCGTCATCTCATCGTTTTGATTTTACGCGCGCTTGCGCTCGAGCCAGTTCGCCAAGAAACTACTTCTCCAATTTATGGTAAAAAATAAATTTATAATGGCTTTTTGTGGTATGGACTCTTACTTACCAACATTTCCCGCCAACAAATGTCCAAACTTAGTTATGGACCCACTCGCATTAATTCCGTTTCCCTAATCGTTCAATCTTGGATCAATCTGAATTTGGTATGTCACAAGATTTAG
This sequence comes from Telmatactis stephensoni, assembly GCA_029948255.1. Lineage (NCBI taxonomy): Eukaryota > Metazoa > Cnidaria > Anthozoa > Actiniaria > Isophelliidae > Telmatactis > Telmatactis stephensoni. Next base: position 522,824 of record JALIZF010001809.1, read on the forward strand.
TCACACCACCCTGATTTGAATATGAATATTCATTCTAACAGACAAAGAATCTAGCTGTCCCACGCCTGGACCGCCAGTAGCCTGTCGGCAACTTCTTACTGGAAGTAAGTAGATGATTCAATTCACGAACACTCTCGATACAGGCCCCTGTTTCACAAAGCACATGCATGCGTAACGTTGTTTTTACGTACGTAATTCGTAAGCGTACAGTACATCGGGTGATCGGGTTTTTCAAGGATTTTCAACTATTCCAACTTTTCAAACAATTCATTACCTTTTAGCACGCTATTTCTTGTATTTTGTCAAGCTCATTAGAACTAATTCTCTTTAATTGGTTTAAAATAAAGATGTTTCAAATAGTTCGAGAGTGTTATATTTGTGGATGTTGTTTTTGCATTTGTTGGCAATTTTTAATCGTTTATGTATCCAATATTCCTGTTTTCATTTCAATGATAGTTCGGTTACATTGTGTTTCATGTTACATTTCGCGTTAAACAAATTGTTAAATTCTTCGTTACATTTCACGTTAAAGAAGTCAATTGAAGTCAATATATTTAGCGTCGAAATTTGTTACATTTCGCGTTAATTAATGTTTCATTTTGCGTTGATTGTTACATTTTGCGGCGTAACACGCGTAACTAGTTACGCTTGCCGAGCGGCTTTGTGAAACGGGGCCAGGTTCTAGTTTAAACAAAAGTCGAAGCTCCGTTTATGGACACTCTCGTAAAAAGGACATCTTTCCAAAATCCCCGTTTGAAATTTCGTAAGCGGATAGCTCTACTTACGGAAACCTTTTGAGTTTCCCAAGGGTATCCACTTAAGGGAGCTTTGACTGTATTACATGTAAGATGATCCCCGGGGGGGACTCCTATATATAAGAGGACCGGGATGCTCGTCGGAAATTTTGAAAATGACCCCTAAAAGGTACCTGAGTGGGAGTGGCAACAATTGATTTCTACCCCTAAAAGGCACCAATTCAAAAACAATAATAAATAATTAAAGTAATGAAGCATTTGTTATCGATGTGCTTTAAAGATTCAATTCAGATCATCGAAATCGTCCCTTTCATGCTTATTTTAGGTAGTTTATTTACCCCAAAACCGTCCCTAAAAGGTACCAGCTATGTCTCTGGTAGTCCAATTAAGTCTGAGACACCCTAAAAGGTACCAGATTGCAGATTTTGACCCCTAAAAGGTACGACGAGCATCCCCGTCCATTTACGATCGGAGTCCCCCCCCCGGGAGATGATCCAACGCATGCCAAGCGGCATCTAGTGCAAATCTCGTACTACCCAATATATTCAAAATCAACAGGGTGGAAAAGAGTTACCATGAAAATGATTGATTCATCACACAAAATCGGAGTGTCATTGAATTATGATGATTTCAATGGAGGATTACAAATCAGAGGAGATGTTCAAAGCAATGGCTGTGGAAAAGGCTCAGGCTCAGCAGCCGTGACGTACATTAAGGGAAATTGGACACAGATTATGTACACACAAGAATTTCATGGCAGCGCTTCATGTTGGAAGATCTTTGGGGGAACAGCTTATCCTAAACATAGGTCAGTGTACCACGTTGGTGATTTCCAAGAAAGTCGAAGTAGTATTTTACCATACAGTCAAAGTTTACGGGAATGTCCAAGGGAATGCAAACGGTCTCACGCACAAAAAATGATAAAAAAGTTCAACTTTTGAAACTTTTTTGTGTGTTAACTTGCACGCAATAGACTTTCTAAAGAACGCTGTTTTAGAGTTTGTTGTCGTTAGTTTAATTTGTTATTGTTGTTGTTGTCTGGATTGATACCCAATTGCGACTTTGGCGCTCGCCTGACTCGCAAATCGATGGTCATGAAAATCAGCTCTTTGCCGAGTGAAAGCCCCGTTCGACTTACCGTTATAAATCGCCTCCTCTCAATTCATATATCGGCCATCTTCAAAATTGAAAAATAATGCATTGCGATCGTAGCGCGCACGTCGTCTGCTACTGAAAGCCCTGTATAAATCATTCACTAGTATAGACTTTTGATTACCGCGGTCAAATGTCTACGCATGCGCTAGATTTCGAGCTCAGACCGGACTTTAATTGGCGAGCCCACGTCTTGACCACAGGAAGCCTATGAAATATCTATTAAAAACTTTTTGGTACTATCAAGGACTTTTCTTAGGTAATCATTTTGTATAGTTCAAATATAAAATAGGCTAAGATATTCCAAAATGAACCGTAAAATCTTTCTTTTCTTTCCGATAAATTTGATGAACCTGATAAATTTTGGACTAGCGACGCACCACACTGTAGTACAATTTCTTATGAATTCTTACCTAGATTTTCTGGGCTGAAAATAGTAATAATAATAATAAAATGACTTATATAGCGCCAAAATCCTAAAGTTCAGTGGCGCTGTGTTATATAAATTACAATTTACAGAAAACTAAAAAAGGTAGACAAATGGAAGATATGATATACACTGACGTATATCAGATCTTCCATTTCTATATGATGTCTATAGATGTGTATATAAAAAATTTAAATATAGTTAGAATTCAATTTTCTTGTTCATAACCTTCAGTAGAGTGTTAATACTAAAATAAATATGTCTTCAATTGCTTTTAAATTTTACAAAATTGTTCTCAGCTCTCAATTCATCGGGCAGACTGTTCCATAATGTTGGGCCATGCACACAAAAAGCTCGATCTCCATATCCTCTTGTTCTGGAGTGCGGGACAACCAAGTAGTTTTTAGAGCTTGAACGTAATGTTCGGCTGGGCTTGTATGTGACAATGAGATCGCTTAGATATTATGGTGCCAAGTCATGAAGACATTTGAATACCATTAGCAGAATCTTGAAGGAGATGCGCTTTTCCACCGGTAACCAATGAAGCTGACGCAATACAGGAGAGATATGTTCGTACTTCTAAAATGTTAGAATTTGGTTGCATGGCACAGCTACATAGCGTATACACTATCGTTCACCCTCACTTTAATCAGCGTTTGTCTCGCATTTGATTTACACCCATTTCAAAAAAGGGTTGTCCGCGGAGCCAAAGGTGATGAGCAATAGGCAATATGTCATTCTAAGATGTGAGAAAGGAATTATGGGCATACATAAAAACACGAATAATTGAGGCCTTTGAAATGGCATGTTTTGCCGACTGCAAACAAGACTGGATATGTCAACACTTACTTCGGTATTACTATTACTGGGTGAGAATAATGCTAAAAAACAAAAGTCATTTCAGCTATCTTGAATATTGAATAACCTCCTATCGCTTATCGCCCTTTTGCTCATCGCATGCTATCGCCTATTCCCTTTCGTCTTAGGCTCCGACAACCTTTTTTAAAATAGGTGTATTATCGCTGTTTAATTGATGCAGTTATTGCAAGATGTTTCAATACTTACCTTTTTTGTTTGTTTGTTTTTACAGAAAAGATTTCGCGTTCTCGGGCGAATCACTGGTCCAAGTGCCCACCAATGAGGTTCAGGATTATTCTGTACCTGATGGTGATGTGATTGCTAATGAGCTTTTCATGCGTAGCAAAGACTCTCAAGGTAATAAAATGAATGACAAATTCCAGTAAATGGGCAAACCTGCTACAAAACATGACTCTTTATAACTGCTTGCTTGTTTACATTAAAATAGTGCATTTTGTTTAGGAAATTAAGCTAAAAAATGGCATGCTCGCCCAAATCACCGATGTGACATCACAAAGCTGTTCATTTTTATTCTTACATTAATTGAATAATTGCAATAGTGCCCCCCTTACATAATTGTAAGATAATCATATAAACTAAATTTATTGATTTTATAGGGCACAAATTCGATGGACTTGTGTACCGTTGTGATAATGAAAAGAGCAACTTTTGGCACGGCAAAAATGGGCAAGGTTTGAGACACGCGACTGTCATTCTACGTCGTGAGATGAGGGGAGGCAAAGCTGGAATCATTACAGAGACATCGTGTGGCACACCTAATTACCTTATCAAAGATATCTGGGTTTATGGTCCCAACGACAACTGGCTACCAACAGAGTGATAGCGATGAATTCATTAAAAAACAGCATTAGAGTTATTTTCGTATGAGCAGAAATCCTGTAATGTAACCGTGTCAGAAACGAGATGTTTATAAAAACATTCAAAATTCCTACCATTAATTTACAATGCAGTGACCATCCGTCTTCACACGAAAACTGCTCTGATATTGTACTTTTGTGAAATCGTCCGTACTTTTCACGTGCATGCAACTTGCCTGACGGAGCGCGGTTTCAGCGATGGTATGCGACGTATACGCCTATTTCAAAAAAGGTTGTAAGGCGGGAGGCTTCAAGCCTACGCGACTAGACCGAAAAGGAGTATGGGGAGGTACTAAACTTTATATGGCTTTTCTGCTTTGCTCTTGGTTTTTCACATGAACGAATGAAGTTCTTTTGTGCATAAGCTCAATACAAGCTAGTTGAGAATAGTTGTGTTGATATTCTTTTAGTTTTTGTATTTAAAACTAAAGCTTTAGTTTTTCTATGTAAGGGGGGGGGGGGGGGGATTAAAAAAACCCAGCTTAAAACGCTTCAAAACCAGAAAAAGCATACAAAAAGATGATTTTAATTTCTTTTTTATTTCATGCAGGATTCGAACCCGAACCCTTACATTTGCTTTGTACGCTGATCAGTTACGCGCTGCTCTAAATGATTGCCTTGGGTGCCTGTGCTTAAAGTTACACAGAATGGAAAGAAGTCGAAACAAACTTGTGTGAGGTGACTAGGAATTACTATTCCATAGAATCTAAAAATATGTTAAGATATATCAATATATGTCTTAACCTTAATTGTTATAAGCTTCTTTAAAGAATTTAGAATTTGATGTCAGATGAAATCAAGAGATCAAGTTTTTGTCGACTGTTTTAACAAACTTTCACCTAACAGCTAAAATTGATGTTGAGGAAGAGCAGGTTTTGCATCAGCTGTGCAGCTAGTGACGTGTCAGTGGAGTGTTCAATCCGGCTCTATTTAACATATTTTTCCCGTTCGGTCGAGTTGCTTTATTTAAAAGTTGAATGAATGACAACTTCTCAAGGATTTGCTCGTGTACTAGACGAACAATTTGGTCTTGACAGGTATTTGGTAATTGCAAAGTATGTTCCGGCACTAAAAAAGAAACTTGGCAAGAAAAACTTGTTTTCGTCTATACAAGCAAATTTTTTTCAATTCTTGTTGCTCCTTCTACACGAGCCAAGGAAAACCAAGAGACCATAATACTAAGGGAGCGAAACTCAGTATTGATGTCTGTGCGATGTTCAGGATGTTCGTCTTCAACAATGAGAAAGCCAAGGAGAAAGCAAACGGTCCTGCGTCCGCACGAACGTCAAAAATAGAATTCTGTTGTTTGAGAGCCTTGCGCGCGCGATGGCGAAATTACTAACATCACACAGACATCAACTGATACTGAGTTTCGCTCTCTTAGTCATGGAATCTTGGGAAAACATGATCGTTTACTGAATGCAGATTGTACGCCATTCTCATTGCTGTCAGAACAATCTTTCATTCATTCCTATTTTAATTTAAAGAGTGAATAAAGTTTGCTGAAAAAATTTTCCTAATTTGTGGGAGATGATGCGTTCCTACATGTGTATCATTTCCAGCAGGGTAAACCGGCACTTTCAGAGCTAATTATTGAGACTCTGTGCGTACACCTAACAAATTCCCTGTTGCACTGAAAGAACTCTAGAGACCAAAAAAAAGGAAAAAAATTCACACATATATCGATAGTCAAAGTTTTACGTTTGAAAGGCTATCCGCAATGGAAGTATCTCTGCTGGATCATCCGTCAGTTAAAAATCTAAAAGTTTACTGAAGTTTTTTTAGGATGCCCTATTCATAAAAATGTGATGATTTTTCAAAGGGGTCCTTTTCCTCCTTTCCTTTCCCTTTTCCTTGAGTGGTCGGATCCAAGTGTTTTTGAGTTGTCAGGCTTTCTGTTCTCTTTGTGGCGTTAGGGGACTGGGCTAAGGAACGACAAGAACATTCAACATTTTCTTTCTTGTATCGTTTCTTCAACTCTTTAATATAAATATGGAATTAATTGGAAAGAATTGCACTCTTTTGTCCAAACAGAACATAAGTGCTTGGCTTGAAGATCAAAAGAAGATTGGGAAATTTTCAAATAAAGATCTTGATCTGGTCCAATTGATTGCTACCAAGTACAAAGACGATGATGATAGCAGCGTCCTTGATTTCGTTTTGGACAACCACATCGGTTCAGTGTATTATACTGTACCAGAACCAGAACTTTTTACTCTTACAGAGGCCGATGGCACCGTAACGAAGTTTACCTTGAGCCTAGAGGCTTCAAATTTAGATTGTGGCCTCCAAGAACAAGAAGGCGAAAGCGACTCGAAGAGTGATGATGCTCCTATTTATTCAAGTCATCATCCCAAGGACGTTTACATTAGTAATTTTATTAAGGGCAGTATCTGTGGGCGTAAGTTTCTTGTCTACGCGGCAGAAGGTCATATATTTTTAATGGACTTAGATAAAAAGAATGGTGTTTTTGTAGGTCAGTGGCCAATTGATCCCAATGTTGTGAACCCTGGATATTGTACTTTCGTACCTTACGACCCAAAGATCTTAGGAGCAGTAACAACAGACAGTTCATTGGTAGCAGCTGCTGGCCCTCATGAAGGTGACAGTGATGACCCTCCTTCCATAGCTATTCGATTGTTTAATATCAATACTCATGAATGTATCATCAAGAAGATGGTACCAACCTTGGGATTTAGCAAAGAAGATGTTGAAATGATGTCATTCAATCCATTATACCATCATTTGATTTATATAACATTTATTTCTGAAAATCAAGATGATGACAGTGATGAGAATGATGATGATGATGATGAAAATGACATGTATTCAAGGTACAGGTGTGGTCTGGTGTTGTTTGACACAAACACTGAGAAGATAATTGCCAAGAGAAGTGATGCAATACTGATGTTGACGAACTATTTCTATGAAACAATTGGAAATGCTGTTTATTTGTGTCATGGTAACATGATTGTGACATACAAGCTAGTTGATCGCTCAATAGTATTAATTGATGCCCTTTCTCTGGATGCACTTGGGGCAATAACTCTTTCAACCTCTTTGACAGTTCTTCAGTATCACTTTTGTGTTTCAAAATGTCAGTCAGAAATTGCTATTTTTAAAGATAATAAAGCAATAGATGATAGTGAATTGAAGTATGAAGTTGAGGTGTACAAGATACCAGATGCAGATCTATCTCTCAAAAACCTTTGCAGAAGGAAAATTGGAAGATTTGTCAGCAGAGATCAGGTGGACATATTGTTTATGTTGCCAGCATCATTGAGAGACTATTTACAATTGTAAAAAAAGCAGAAAGTGACATTTGAACTCAAGTAGAAAATTTAGTCATAGCAATCAAATGAAAACACTTGTATAAATTGCGTGTTAATTTTGAGCATGTTTATTTTAAAAAAGGGCTTTCATCATAAAGTTGTGACTGCTTGCATCAACGTATGAGCACTTTGAGTCTTCTTAAGTTTGCTCTCAAGTTTGATGGTACATGTAATGCTCAATTTATACTAAGGTAACTTCATTTTGCTGTCTTGCTGTGTTAAGTGTAAAGTGTCTTGAACAACTCGGACAACAACAAGATCAAATAACTTTGATGTCACAGTCAACAGATGCCTTTCTGTTAAAAATCTTACTGTACCCCCACAGATGGTTTGTCAGAATACAAATTCAGAGAGAAATTGTTTCAAGTAGGTAGGTAATAACATTACCATACCAATAATTTAGCTATAAATAGTCCATTATTTTTCTAAGGTCAGAATTCATTTTGAGACACATTAACCATGACTGTAACATGATTTGTCTAGACATAATTTGATTCTACTATAAATAGAACCAATGTCTCATTTGAAGCAGACTCTTCCAGCATTCACTGTTACAGCAATCACTACTGCATCCTAAGCCTTCAAGGTCCCAGAAAATAGTCTTGCATCACCCTTTAACAATGTCCACTAGGTGATAAATGAAACTGATTTTGAATTTTATTGTATATGGATTACATACATTTATTATAAAAAATAATCTAAGTAGTTTCTATCAAAAGTATGTATCTACAGTATAAACCCAAGATGACATTTTGAAGAGGATATCAGTATAATACAAAATTATTTTTGTGGTTTGTCCATATTAAATGATCATTGAAATGTCACATTATATTTACAATAATTATTTCCTAAATTCTATCAATTTTATTGTATAAACTTATATGCCTTAATTATTACTTTTGCTGAAGTCTAGTTTACTCCTAATTGAGCATTATCAACTTTAAAGCTCAATCTTGACAACCTTTTTATGACAGCTCCCTTAATTCTGGGCAAGCGGGCCCATCAATTTTGGGGTGGCACCCATAATTATCATGTGAAAAGAATTTTTTGCTGGCCTAATAGGGTACTGTTGCCAAAATTATCAGTCCACATGCCAAACTGTAGGGGGTACCATGCCACAAAAAGGTTGTTGTGTACATTGGGCTTATATTATGTATTATTATATCTATCTTTATTAATATATCCTAATCAATATAAGCAACTAGTAGCTGTCCTTTTGACCTCATTTTCTCAGATCAGTGACCACTATCCATTATGTACAGCAGAGTTAGTAGGACACTAAGGATGGGGGGGGGGGGGGGGATAAGATTAAAATTGAAGGGTTGGCCAAGAAAATGGCATAAGTGACATTTTTGTAATGTGTAATGTGGTGTTAATGAACTTTCTTTTGCCCAATTCCTGTACTTGAAAAGTCACTTAAACTATTTTCACTGGCAACACTTCAATTCCTGTCTGCCACGAAGCAGTGAGGTTTTAGTCTTACTCTATAGCTCTACTAATCAAAAATATTTTCATGAAATATATCACTCTCTACATGTGTTGTGGCTCATAAATCTTTTTGAGTCTTTGCTGTAATAAGTTTAAAACAACACAGACTCCACCATCCTCATGGGCACACTCATCTAAAAATCTTAAGCATTCATTATAGGTTCGCAGGTTTTGCCGGCCATCTGGATACTTTTGGCGATAATGAAATCGACCTAGATCTTTAATGGTAGTTTCACTGGCTTCTTTTAGCTCTTTTCTAACTGAGTTTGCCTTCTGTTCTAAGCTGTTTACTTTGATTTCCAACATTTCTATTCTTCTCTCTGCTAACTGCCTTCCATATTCAGGCTCTATCAGCAAGTATTTTTCATGCTTTCTTAGCTCAGATAATGACATGTGCTTGGCAATCTCAATGCACTGCCTAGCCAGCTCGGACATATTAAATGTATGTGCTATCACAAGAAAATCAATGGCTTGAAAAGGGGTCTTCTCTCTCTGGAATAGGTAGTGTTCACAGCGCTCTGTAAGCTGTTCCATTTGGAATTCTTGAGCTAATTTAAGGAGGTAATAGCAGTTTTCCTCTGTGATGGTTTTTGATGTAGGATAGATGACCAGTAACATTTCTTTAATTTCATTGGCTTTTTTATTAGACAGATGTATTTCACCAGCATTTTTCTCCAGGTGAGAAGAGGAGAATAACTTTTCAAAGAATGGTGACCACATAGAAAGAGTAGACTTGTGAACATGGAATTTTTTGTCCTCAACATTGAGAACAACATCACTCATATGCCAGGGTTCTTCAAAGGTTGGTTCACTTCCTTTCTTCTGCATTTCCTTTTAAAATTGAAAATGTATTAACATTCTTTTAAAGATTTTTAAAGATAATACACTATCAAGAAGGCAATTCAATTATTAACAGCAATCAACAATAAGAAAATAATAGTATCTTAAAAACAACAATTAACAATACTAATAAACAATAAATTATGAATATCAATATACCACTCTCAAGAAGGCAAATTCATTATTAACAGCAATCAACAATAGCAAAATAATAGTAAGTTCATTATTAAACAATTAGCAATACTAATAAACAATAAATTATGAGTAACAATATAATCAGTAAATGCAATCAAATATGTACATAGGCACTCGCAAACGTTTATAAATTCTGATGCTAAAGGCACAGGCAGCCCAAGCTCTTATTCTGTGGTATTGTATTACAACGAACGATTGTTTTCTGAACTGAACATTAACGGTCATATTTTACATCCTTAAAATATTGTACTTATGTGAATAAAACTGACTTAACTCGATAACATGTTGTGTCATATATTACTTGGCCGAGTTTGAAGCCATTTGGGTGAGTTTTCACTGAGTTATCCTTGTTTTGCTCCCCCCACTATAAAGAATTCTTTATAGTGGGGGGAGCAAAACAAGGATAACTCAGTGAAAACTCACCCAAATGGCTTCAAACTCGGCCAAGTAATATATGACACAACATGTTATCGAGTTAAGTCAGTTTTATTCACATAAGTACAATATTTTAAGGATGTAAAATATGACCGTTAATGTTCAGTTCAGAAAACAATCGTTCGTTGTAATACAATACCACAGAATAAGAGCTTGGGCTGCCTGTGCTAAAGGCAGACATTTGACGATCATAAAAATTGATTAAGCTTAAGTTATAATCCATTTATATTGATCAGAAAGTGAACTAATCACTTTCGGCTTCCGTTTACTTGGTTCTTTCTCGATGTAAAAGTCCCGAATTTTTTTTCAATGCTAGTGGACTTAATATTGTAATACCAGGTTTAGGAGCCCAGACTGCAGATACATTTTCAATACTAATAGACTTAATACTTTAATACTAGGTTTAAATGCCCAGACTAGAGATATATTTTTAGACTTGTGGTTTTCCTCCCATCTTACAATTAATACCAGGTTTAGATCATGGACTTTATGGTTCCAGCTTTTAGGTCAGCCAGGATCGATGCTCAACTTGGGACAGCTGGGACACCCGGGACATCCGGGACATCTGGGACAACACAGGGCTCCCAACATATTCAATTCCACACTTAACTTGGGACAGCTGGGACACCCGGGACATCCGGGACATCTGGGACAACACAGGGCTCCCAACATATTCAATTCCACACTTAACTTGGGACAGCTGGGACACCCGGGACATCCGGGACAACACAGGGCTCCCAATATCATTCAATTCCACACTTAACTTGGGACAGCTGGGACACCCGGGACATCTGGGACAACACAGGGCTCCCAACATATTCAATTCCACACTTAACTTGGGACAGCTGGGACACCCGGGACATCTGGGACAACACAGGGCTCCCAATATTTTTTTTTTTTTTTTTAATTCAATATATTAACAGGAGCATCTAATTTAGCTATAGCTAGTTTGAATAGAGTCCACACTTAACTTGGGACAGCTGGGACACCCGGGACATCCGGGACATCTGGGACAACACAGGGCTCCCAATATCATTCAATTCCACACTTAACTTGGGACAGCTGGGACACCCGGGACATCTGGGACATCTGGGACAACACAGGGCTCCCAATATCATTCAATTTTACCCTTAACTTGGGACAGCTGGGACACCCGGGACATCCGGGACATCTGGGACAACACAGGGCTCCCAACATATTCAATTCCACACTTAACTTGGGACAGCTGGGACACCCGGGACATCCGGGACATCTGGGACAACACAGGGCTCCCAACATATTCAATTCCACACTTAACTTGGGACAGCTGGGACACCCGGGACATCCGGGACAACACAGGGCTCCCAATATCATTCAATTCCACACTTAACTTGGGACAGCTGGGACACCCGGGACATCCGGGACATCTGGGACAACACAGGGCTCCCAACATATTCAATTCCACACTTAACTTGGGACAGCTGGGACTCCTAAACTTAAGGAGTTGAATTAGAATCTGACTGGAAAGTACAAAATGATGAATTCTGTAATGTTGGCACCCTGTGTTGTACTGGGAGCCGTGTGTTGCCACAGATTTTCCGCGTGTCTCAAAAGTGTAGAATTGAATGATGTTGGGAGCCCTGTGTTGTCCCGGATGCCCCCGGTGTCCCAGCTGTCCCAAGTTAATTGTGGAATTGAATGATATTGGGAGCCCTGTGTTGTCCCAGATGTCCCGGGTGTCCCGGGTGTCCCAAGTTAAGTGTGGAATTGAATATGTTGGGAGCCCTGTGTTGTCCCAGATGTCCCGGATGTCCCGGGTGTCCCAGCTGTCCCAAGTTAATTGTGGAATTGAATGATATTGGGAGCCCTGTGTTGTCCCAGATGTCCCGGATGTCCCGGATGTCCTGGGTGTCCCAGCTGTCCCAAGTTAATTGTGGAATTGAATGATATTGGGAGCCCTGTGTTGTCCCAGATGTCCCGGATGTCCCGGGTGTCCCAGCTGTCCCAAGTTAAGAGTAGAATTGAATGATATTGGGAGCCCTGTGTTGTCCCAGATGTCCCAGATGTCCCGGGTGTCCCAGCTGTCCCAAGTTAAGTGTGGAATTGAATATGTTGGGAGCCCTGTGTTGTCCCAGATGTCCCGGATGTCCCGGGTGTCCCAGCTGTCCCAAGTTAAGTGTGGAATTGAATATGTTGGGAGCCCTGTGTTGTCCCAGATGTCCCGGATGTCCCGGATGTCCTGGGTGTCCCAGCTGTCCCAAGTTAATTGTGGAATTGAATGATATTGGGAGCCCTGTGTTGTCCCAGATGTCCCGGATGTCCCGGATGTCCCAGGTGTCCCAGCTGTCCCAAGTTAAGAGTAGAATTGAATGATATTGGGAGCCCTGTGTTGTCCCAGATGTCCCGGATGTCCCGGGTGTCCCAGCTGTCCCAAGTTAAGTGTGGAATTGAATATGTTGGGAGCCCTGTGTTGTCCCAGATGTCCCGGATGTCCCGGGTGTCCCAGCTGTCCCAAGTTAAGTGTGGAATTGAATGATATTGGGAGCCCTGTGTTGTCCCAGATGTCCCGGATGTCCCGGGTGTCCCAGCTGTCCCAAGTTAAGTGTGGACTCTATTCAAACTAGCTATAGCTAAATTAGATGCTCCTGTTAAAATATTGAATTAAAAAAAAAAAAAAAAAAAATTGGGAGCCCTGTGTTGTCCCAGATGTCCCGGATGTCCCGGGTGTCCCAGCTGTCCCAAGTTAAGTGTGGAATTGAATATGTTGGGAGCCCTGTGTTGTCCCAGATGTCCCGGATGTCCCGGGTGTCCCAGCTGTCCCAAGTTAAGAGTAGAATTGAATGATATTGGGAGCCCTGTGTTGTCCCAGATGTCCCAGATGTCCCGGGTGTCCCAGCTGTCCCAAGTTGAGCATCGATCCTGGCTGACCTAAAAGCTGGAACCATAAAGTCCATGATCTAAACCTGGTATTAATTGTAAGATGGGAGGAAAACCACAAGTCTAAAAATATATCTCTAGTCTGGGCATTTAAACCTAGTATTAAAGTATTAAGTCTATTAGTATTGAAAATGTATCTGCAGTCTGGGCTCCTAAACCTGGTATTACAATATTAAGTCCACTAGCATTGAAAAAATTCGGGACTTTTACATCGAGAAAGAACCGTTTACTTGAACGATCTATATACAACCATACCTCTGTTATGTGAAAGACAAAATGTTAAGACTTCCAGCAGGGATATAATAGATCAAATTCCCTATGACACAACGACACGTACAATGCCTTGCCCTTTCTGTTGTGGTTTTCACTTTGGAACATTTTTACATACCAAGCGAGACTGCGAAATTTTAGACCAGCGTTTCACTAGTTCCACTCCACCACGAACATTCTTCCCGCGCATTTCAAATATTACAGGATCTCTTCGAGGGTCTTGTGGTCGCCTTTTCCATCCTTCTAAAGGTTAGTAAGCATATTTTTTCTTGAATTTAACTAGCCCTTTGGGCACTCTACCACAATGTGTTCAAAAATGAATTTATCTGGTAGAAAACTGACTGAAATCTTGAGAGATCTTGTGTAGTGGGCTAAGGTATTGAATAGTTTTCACAGCTCTAGTAGCTTGGGTTTTCAAGAACTCTTATAGTAGATGAAGGAGCAAATATCAGATTGTAAAATCACCCCATTAATGATAATATCTCATATCACACTACCTAGATATCAAAATATCAGGAACATCAAAATATAGTCAAAACCTCAAAAGAATGAAGAAGTGTCTTAAGGGCTTGGATCACGGTGTATAGTTTGATAATATCAAGTGCATATCAGATATTTTGATATTTTAGTACTGCAGAATATTAAAATATCAGATATGCCAGGTTATATCAATATCAAAATATCATGATATTATCAAAGCTCCTATTAAAGAAAAAAAAAATGTTTAGAAAAGGATCTGATAATATCAAAAATGATATAAGTATATGACACTTTGATATTCTGCCATATGTTGCACCTCTCTCCAAAGGGGGACTTCTCAACATTGATTTAGGGCAATTCAAAACACGATGGCCCATATATAGTCAGAAGGGCTTTGTGCTTGCACTGACCAACTACAGTCATTCCTTGTTCCTTTTATTGTAAAATGCTATTATTATTGATTATGAGGGTGCATTACCATTGTGTGTGGGAGAGGGGAGAGTGAACTCAGTCATGAAGGGCTGGACAATGGCAAAATTCCAAAATATGCAAGTTGATAAGCAAATTATGTAGAAAAAAATATGCAAATGTATTTCATAAAAAACTTTGTTGAGCAAAAAGCCTCAAGTCTGTGTACCTCACCCATGCAAAACAGAGAGTATAGGTAGAACCTCAAGACTGTGCTCTAACACAAAATTAATATTATGGAGCCCTGCTAGCCCTTTGGGCAGTCTACCACACTTAGCTTTACCATATCACACAATATTTTCAGTTACCCAAGAGCAAATATTAGTTGCCTCAAGCATTTGGGCAATGCTAGAGGACAACTTTGAACTTACTAAAACTATAGAGCAGTTTTCGTATGAGTGTGAAATGTACTGTGCCGTGCTGTCTGTGTCAGTGCCGTGTTGTCTATAAAAACATTCAAAATTCCTGCCATAACCGTGCCGTGACCGTATGGTGGCACTTTCACAGTCATACGAAATCTACTCTAGAACAATATACATATTACTGCAGCTTTCAATATTCTGTGAACTCTGATATTCAAATGCCAACTGCCAATTAACATTTTTGCATCTGTCAATCAAAATAAAAAGTCAGAGTTCACAGAATATTTAAACCACAGCAATATGAAAATTCACATCAAGCTTGCCTTGTTCTTACAGTTCATTTTTAATGTTGAAAATAAAGACCAAAGCCAAAAAGTGAGTGAGTTAACACCTACCCATATTCCTTTTTTGGGTGAGTCAAGTACTATTAGGCTTTAGACCTGTTGCCCAACAACCTTTTTTGAAATAGATATAAATACAATGCAATATTGAATATGTATTTCCATATATTTTATAGTGATTCATTATTTTTTTCAAAATGATTCCAAAAAACTAGCATGAGAATTTTAAATACCATTTTTATAGTTTCTCGATTTTTTCACACAAATGGCTCACTTATAAAGCCTACATCCAGTTGAATATTATTTAAATGACCTGATATTTTGCTTTTCACAAAAAAACTTATAGTTCTGTTAAGAATTGAACCATTGGATACTCTGGAATTGAGCAGATATGTTGCTACCAAACACACACACACAAACAAAAGAAATCCCCAACTAATCCTCAAAACCTCACTACCCAGAGATAGATTCGGTCACTTGAACATCCCCAGCTGAGAAACTATGCCAAGAATTCTTCTAAATAGTTGATGTATCCCTTGCATACTATTAATTTTGAGAGCTACATCTGTGTTTGTTGTTTGGTGGTACATCTCCCTACTGGAAGGCTGGAATATAGTTTTAAAAGTTGTTGTTAAACTGCCTTTTTACTATACACCAACCAACTTTATGATACATACTTAGTATATTATTCCTCATAAGGCTAATAGTGTCTGATCAGGCATTAGTTCAGCAAGGTAGGCCTACGGTATCAATCAGGAATATAATCTTTCCAGTTTATCAATAGTTTCAGCTACAATTCTCATCTCTTCACTCTTTGCACCAGCTTCTTTGATGAAGCAAATTTTATTCCCCATAGCTGCATTCATGGGCGGTGGTCGTCCTCCGGATTGCTTTGCGTACAGTTCTCCAAATAGATTCGTAATCATTTCCTCACAAATTGCTTCAAGTCTTGACTTAAACTTGATAAGCTCATGTTCTACGAGTTCGGCCTTGGCTTCCATGACATTCCATCCACACGCTGGCACCAGTTCACGGTACATTCTGTTTCCCCGTAGCTCTTGACAGGGTTTGACCTTCAGGAGTTGGACGCAGATGCGACGCAGCCCCTCTAGGCCAAACCGATGGGCAATACTTAGGTATTTATAGGCTAAAGTGTCGTTAGTGACTTTCGGAATCAAGCTCTCCTCGCACCTTTTTAGGACGACTGACGTTTTAAATTCATGCGCAAGTGGCAAGAGAAAATTGATTTTGTATTCACGCACGGCCTCCCCAGAGTACAATACCTTCAGAAATTCTCGAAACTCATCTGCGTTCTTTCCAGCTAGATAGATTTCACGGTTGGGAAATTTGGCCAGATTGTCAGGATCGAGCATTTGTTCGAAGACTGGGGACAACCTTGAGAGCGTGGCTGAATGAACGTGGAACTTCTGGTTATTATCGACTGTCAGAATAGCGTCTGATCTTTTCCATGGTTTTGAGAAATCTAGATTGGTGGTTGTTGGTCTGGCCCTGTGAATGCAGTGATTTTGTTAGTTAGCATTGTGTGTTAACTGAGGAATAGCTGCCTGTCTGATCTCCTGGTTTACTTGAAATGCGGGGTGGTTGGGTAAGACCACGGAAGAACGGACGGGATGGAAGAAGAAAGAGTTTGCAGGTGAAGAGATTAAAAAACCTGTGTGCGCTAATCTGTCTTTTCTACGGATCTATTGTCGACGCGTGTTAGCTTGAGTCATACTCATTATTGTGGTGATCTGACACAGGACTCAGGGTTTCTCTTTTGTCTGCTTTCTTCTATCAAAAATCTACTCTACGTGTGTTAGGAGAGCAGTATTTTGTGAAATATAAATTTAGTAATCAGTACGTGTAGCAGACAAAAAATTTGAGGCTTTATTGTTCAGTTTGAGAAAAAAGTAGAATGATACTCCGACTGGTAGAATCACAATCTTCGTTATTTGTAAGCTACATTTGGGTTTTCAGTTAACTTTATATTTTATTACTGATGGGTTTTCAGTTAACCTTATATTTTATTACTGATTTCTTGATAGCCGGCATTTTCTTATGGCATAGATGTGTTTTTCTTTTTCTTTTGCCTTTCTTTTAATTTCATTTACTTTCTTTACCTTTTCTTATTTTCCTCAATGACAAAACGATTTCTTCTAATTTTCTTTCCGCTAATTAAGCATCAAGTTGAATTTGCTCTGTTCTTTCCTCTCTCTTAAACCAATTAAATGAAATTTGGAATGAATTATTTTTATTGAATGAGAAATGCCTCTAGACCAACGGTAAAAACAAGCAATGCGCGGTTGCGTTACGATCAATATTTCAATGTATTGTTCTAAAGCAAAACACATCAACCAATAACAGCTGAAAGCATCTCTTTAGACTCTGCAATCTTGGTTTGCTAATCTGTTGTGTTTTTAACCAAATCGTCGGCAAACCATGTTTTTGAAATATTCGAAATCTGCTTCATTAAATATAGAGTCTAGGAAAATAATGAAATTGAGTCAAACCGTGCTTTTGATACTGCCTTTGAAGCGATATCCAAAACGGAAAGAAAAACTGAGGATGATAAGTATTTAGCTTTAACCTATGGGTCACGATATAATTTGATGCGCTATAGGAAAAAACCTGTTGAGAAGCTCAAAGAAATTTGTCGAAATAATTGAAATATGGCTTAAGAAAGAAAGAGCCTTTGGTAATTGCTGAACAACAAGCTAATTTCTAATGAAACCGTGAAAAAGTAGTGAACAAACTACTCTCCAGATTTTAGTCCATATTCGGAATTCACCTGGAAAGAAATACACAGTTTTGATTTTAATTTTTACTGCTCAAAAGTTGCAAAATCCTATACTTTTGAACAGATTTCTTGAGTTGTGTATTACACTTAGTTGTTATTGCTGGCTGTATTTCTTACCCTGGCTTTTCTACTGGTTTTTGAGTCCAAAAAGAGGAAGCGTCCTTGAAGACTTGTCCAAAATTTGGCTCCTCTTCCTGCTGCACCTCTTCATCGGGTCGCTCAGCCATCTTAACTCGGTGCACTACGTTGAAACCTTAGTTCCAGCTCGTTCTGTTTTCTAACTGAACCGGGTTATGACGGCCAGTGAAAAACAGACTTGTAGAAGTAAGTCGTTTTTGAGGTCAAAAGTCAGTACGCATGTATGGAGGTGTGGTCGACATGGTATGGTGGTCTTCAATTTGGCGTTATGGTTTTTACTGTCACGCTATGTTCGTGTTATAATTCAAGATCTGTAAAGACCCCGAGATGGTTCCGTCCCTGAAATGATCCTCGCTGAACCCCGAAATGATCCCCAAATCGTCCAAGAAACGATCCACACTCCCAGATGATCCCATCTTGTACCCGAAATGATCCCCAAATAATTCCCTAATTCCACATGGTGCGATGGTTTTGACGTTATCAGGTCTTCACTGTCACGCAATGGTCGTGTTATGATTCAAGATCACGCACACTATTCAGTTCAGCGGGCGCACCAAAGGAATGTCGTCAGTTTTGAAAAATTAAGAACCATTTGGTCACAGTTTTGTGGTCATTGTCTTTTCAGTTATTGCCATGGAAATGTCACGCATCTTATGTCGGTGACCTCGCTCTTGACCTCGCTCCTTGAGATTTAGCGCGTCAGGAAATAAGGATTTTCTGACTAACCTCCCTATAAAGTAGAAGGTGATTTATGCCTATACTATTCTACTCAGGAAGGGTACTATAAACAGGGTGTTATAAAAGGCAATCGACTTTGAAATTCATGAATCTGTGGTAACTTAGTTTGATATTGTATCCTCCCCTCCCTCCTCCCATTTCCCTTCCTTCCTTCCTTCTTTCCCTGCTTCCTACCTTGCTTGCTTGCTTCCTTCCTCACTCCCTCCCCTCCCTCCTCCGCAGAGGCTCTAAGGGGAGACTGGAAAGGACTTTAGTAAAATACTGCTGTTCCTAACGCAACCTCGTTCCCAGGCCCTTTCGCTTCTCCAAGCGGAGGGAAAAGGGCCTGGTAACGAGGTTGGTTCCAAACGCACGCAGGCGAAAATTCAAAAGTATTCTAATTTCTCCCTCCTTTCCTTCCTTCCTTCCCTACTTCCTACTTTACTTCCTTCTCTCCCTGCCTGCCTGCCTGCCTGCCTGGCTGCCTGCCTCCCTCTCTCTCTCTCCTTCCTTCCTCCCTCCCTCCCTCCCTCCCTCCCTCCTTCCTTCCTTCCTTCCTTCCTTTCTGCCTTCCATCCATCCTTCCACATCTGTCACGGTTTTGGTAGAGGCAAAAGAATCAGAAGCATGGTGTATTTCGATATAGATTCGTTTATTTGTTGAAAAACAGTTCTAAAATCTGCAACCTGTGGTGTTCTCAGAAAAGAATATTAATCTTTCCTTGTCAATCTAATGATTTACTGGACAGCTTCGATCAATATAAAGGTTATTTTATAACTCAACTTAGTTACTTAATCAATATGTCGATGCATACTCATCTGTGTGCTCGTATTCCATGGATCGTACGATCCATACGTACACTGATTTGTCAAAAATCAAAAGGCTCTAGTCATAGCAAAGTTCTAACATGCTATAATAATAATGTAGAGGAATCCTCTAGATATGACTTTTATGTATATGCCTGATTAAGCATAGCAGTTTTAACTGTTTTAACTTGCTGGCAAGTATTTTTATCACAAAATTCATCCGTTTGATCTATTTGTTAGAATATAAACTAACTTTGATTAACAGAACTGATGTTCAGTTATTGGAAATTTGCTTCTCGAATAACTATCGCCGCGCGGGTCGCGGATCTTCTAACTGGCGTTGCTTGAAGTGCATTTTAAACAAGCCTCTACAATTGGAGGCTTATTTCGGATAAGCTTTCACAGATCCGTTGTTGGCCTTGAATTGGGGTTCTGCTCCATCTCATCACTTTTTGCCGACATTGCAGATGCTTTTCTGGAGTATCGGTTCGAATAGTAATAATAATAATAATAATAATAATGGCTTTATTCAATAAAATCCACGAGGTGGCTCTTCTTCTATTGAAACCTACAACTAATAAAAATAAATAAATAAATAAATAAATAAAAATAAATAAATAAATAAATAAAACAACAATAAAAGAAAACTATATAAATAAAATAAAATAAATTTGTATGTACATATGTAAATTCTATTCAGAACAAAATAATTAAAATTTAGTAAACTTTGATATTATTACTTATTTAACTTATAACTTCAATATTACTTATTAACTTATAACTTTCGTTAAATACGAAATGAATAGTCTGAAGTATCAGACACGTCGTCGCCAAAGGAGAGATTCATTCCTGGTTTGATGAGATGAGACTGTTTTAGAAACAGCAGCAACTGTGTTTTGTAAATATCATCTTCCTCTGTCTCGTGTTCGTTGATAAATTCGGGATTGGAGGTGCCGTCAGGGGATACCCTTGCAGGGAGGTCTTCGTATACCATGATCTCCAATGGTACAATGGTCATTTGACTGCTAGCGTGAGTTGAGCTGTTGCATAAAAATATCAATATATTAATTTATCACCATATATTATTTTATTTTATTTCTAGTTTTCGTAGAACAGAACGATTGGAATTTATTGTCACTCTATGTTTACCTAGTAATCTCGCAATCTATTTTGCCAGTCAGTACAAGACGTGGATGGAGAGGGCAGAGGACCGTAAAACATAAGGGTGTAAAGAAGAGTGGTTTATCATGTTCAGTGAAGCTTTGCAAAACCTCTGAACCAGGTAATGAACTACCACTTTTTCTTTGATTTTTATTTGATGGTGCTAGTCTCACCTGTCGTCGTCTTTCCTTTTACGTTTGATGCAGCATATGATGAGTAGTAGAAGAAACAGAAGGAAGAGAACACAACACACACCAATAATGGCCCAGATCACTGCAATAAAGGTGAAATTGTTTCTATAAATCTCTGCTTCGTCTAAATAACCAATCTGAGTAGAATAGTGATTCTCTATTTGTCCCTACCACTCCCATTGTTCTTAACCTGTCTGTTTAACAAATATATTCTTTATGGGAATGAGAAATCCACGTTAAATACGAAATGCTTTGTCATCTTTGAATATCAAAGCTTATTCAGAAACTGAAGTTAAGAAAGATTCAAATCAAAGATGCATGTATGCTATTTTAACGTTTTCTTTCCTCGGTTTGACTGGACACACGAAGGACATATTTCGAGCAATATAGCGAAATGTAGCATTTTTGTCCAACTGAAAAAAGTGTTCGCTAGGACCGTGCAAACGCTTCCAACATCCAGCATTGTTTATTGTTGGCAGTAATTGGTGCCTGTTCTAGCGGACCCAACGTTGTTGTGTTACGCTTTGATGATAACAGAACAAAAGAAGTGTTGGACGTAGCCTCTTCCGCAGGTAACTCATTAACTCATTCCTTGGGCTTCCTGTGGTCCTAGAAAGCTGAGGGAAGACTAGAGGCTAGGGAAAAGGAGAGAGTTGCAATCTCTCTTTTCTTCTCTCCCTGACCCTCTCCTCAGTCCTCCTCTTCTTTTATACTTTTTCTACACAGGAATCCCAGAATACTGAGATGCCTGCGGAGGAGGCAATGTTGGACGTTGTTTGCTCAAAACGTTGTTCAAACGGATCCAACATGTTGCAGCCAACAATAATAAGGGAGTTGTTGGCCAAAACTGATGGAAGCGTTTGCTGGGACATAATCAGTGGTTTCGTTAATGCGTAAAAAGTCACAAATCGTACCTGGACACAGAACGTCCGAATTGCAGTCTTTTTCTTCATAATCTGAACCCAGGCTACTGCAGTCTTGCCCACCATTTTGTGGAGAAGGATTGGTGCAGGTTCGTCTTCGATGCATCTTTCCTCCTTTGCACAATTTACTGCACTCACTGAAGGTAGACCAACTGCTGTAGTTACCATTGACAACCACTGAAAGCGAAATAGAACGCATTGAATTTAATTGGTATTCTGACATTCTGTGACATTCTGATTGCTGGTCAGTTTTGTTGGCCATAAGCTAAGCAAGGCACCCATTCGATTGAAGAATTTGTGTACATTAGAAGGTTTTGCCATGGAATAATATTGATAAGAGTCATTATAAACTAATATATATATACCTTTATCGCATCTTGTACCCGTGTATCCCTTTAGACAGCTGAAAAACATGAATTCGGTTAAAGACCTTCGACACACGTCAATGAAGTTTTAAAAAATGATTAGAAATGAACGAAACTCTACTAGAAATAGGGATTCCAACCAATATTTGGGTCATCTTTCTTCTTCTCTAGAGATAAAACTGAGAAACGATTGAAGGGAAAATGTAGCGGAAATCCTCCCCACTATCATTACTACATTCCGCGGATATAAAAACTACACTTAGTCACCTACACTGCTTAAGATCCCCACACACGATGCAATATTCTCTGCAACATCGCGCACAACACAGTTTCACCATGTGTCCACCTCTGCAATGTTGTGCACAATGTCTCGGAAAATGTTGCGGGAGTAGAACTCGATCCTATACCTGCGACTTTTGCGCGCAACACTACGCTACGCGCAGCAGTTGCAAGGATAAACACATGGTGTAATACTCTGTGTTGCGCGCGATGTTGCAATGAAAGTTATAAAAACAACTGTTTATTTAAGTGTCCCATGTTTTCTAGCGCTTGTGCGCTAATTGGGGAACACTGTACTCTCTCACACACTACCACTAGATTCTAACATTCTATGCATACTACTCTCAACTAACTTGTTCGTTTTTGATGAGGGAGGAAAACCAAAGGACCTGGAGAAAAACCCTCGGAGCGAGGGAGAGAACGAACTAATAAACTCAACTCACATGAAGTGCCCCGTCCGGGATTCAAGTCAGCAGGGACCACAGCGGTGAAAGGCGAGAGGTCTAACCACTCGACCACCTCTTGCTCCCCATCGTGTAAAAGAAAAAAATTGTCGTGAAATGATGCTCACCTGCAGAAAGCTCCCACTGTAGCATTGGTTTTACATGCGCCTCCATTTACACAAAAACTCGCTGTACAAACATCTGATGAAATAATAGAGCAAGGTTAAATTTTGTGGATGAAAATATACATTATTGTGGTACTAATAACTAAACAAGTTCATGGCACAAAATACACAAAAATCACTGATGAGATCGAATCCTACAGCTTCTGTGATACCCTAAACTACACACAAGCCTGACATCATTTTAGAATGTTTTAGAAAAATTGTTTTCTTACCTTTCACATACAAGTTTTGACTAAAGATAAAGTTTTCTGTGTTGTTGGTAGCATTATGTGCAATGATCGTACTTTTGACCTGTGACCGCGTAACGTTTGATGTGGAATCAAAGTGCACTTTCATATCGACATCAACACTTCCTTGGCTGTAGAATAGACGAAAAAATTAAAAATATCATAGTGGTACGAAAAATACAGCATAACTAATATACTTTATACCTTGTGCATGGTATATAATTTCATTGTACTTACCTGAACTTCTCGACGTCAACACTCAAAAAATCGTTATACGTTGAACTGAACATACTTCCAAACTGCAACGAAAATGATACATGTTTTATAAAATTTGATCTTCATAGAATTATCCATACGTACTAGACGTCATGTGCGGTTCTCCGACGTTAGTTGTCGTTTATATTGTTCATTTTGTGCGAAATTTGTGGCGTCGAATGGGGAGCGCACTGGTGCGCACTGCTAATGAATTAGTAACCATTCTAACTGGTGCGCACTGCTTATGAATTAGAAACCGTTCTAAATGGTGCGCACTGCTAATGATTTAGTAACCATTTTAACTGGTGCGGACTGCTAATGAATTAGTAACCATTCTAACTGATGTGTACTGCTAATGAATTAGTAACCATTCTAACTGGTGCGCACTGCTTATGAATTAGTAACCATTCTAACTGGTGTGCACTGCTAATGAATTAGTAACCATTCTAACTGGTGCGCACTGCTTATGAATTAGTAACCATTCTAACTGGTGTGCACTGCTAATGAATTAGTAACCATTCTAACTGGTGCGCACTGCTTATGAATTAGTAACCATTCTAACTGGTGCGCACTGCTTATGAATTAGTAACCATTCTAACTGGTGCGCACTGCTTATGAATTAGTAACCATTCTAACTGGTGCGGACTGCTTATGAATTAGTAACCATTCTAACCGTTCAGGCCTCCGTTTCACAAAGCGTTGTAACGTACGTACGTGAAGTTGTATGTAACAAACATCTTTATTGTAAAGGAAATTTGTACAAACCCGACAAAATAAGAAGAAATTGCAAAATAAAAGCCTCACGTTGTAAATACTCGGAAGCATACTGTCACTTTTTGGATTTAAAAGTGCAAGTAACGTTTTGTGAAACCGGGCCAACTAGAAGGTTTTTCCTAAATATACCCGAGGTAGTATTTTTGGGAAAAGGTGACGTTAGTACTCTAGTTGTTAATGATTAGAATGTTGACTAATACAATTTATACATTACAAATAAAGAATACATATTATATACTTTACCGCTTTTGTTACTCTTGATGATAAGTTTTGATATTCACTAGATTTCTTGTCAGTCAACTCGGAAGTAAACTTTTCATTAATTATTTTTACATTTACATCCGTTGTAATCTTTCCTTGATCTGGTGAGGGTCCAGGAATCTGAGCTGATGATGATGCATTCATCGTCATCATAGTTGAGTTAGGAGTAATCAGTACTCCTGTACGATTCACTGTGATGTTAAGGCTTGGTGTTACAGTTAATAATGATATGTTTTGTATCACTGTTGATGTGTTCAAGTATGTAGACGAATAGTTTGTCATCACTGAAGACGGCCATGGAGTACTTGGTAGAACTGTGAACGCTGAGGAAGCATTGCTTGACATTGTACTGGTCATCAGTATTGCGGTCGAGGTAGCATTGATATGAGGCGTAGATGTCACATTTATTGATGTTACTGTTGCTTCCATAAATACGGTTGAGTTTGGAGTTGACGCGTCACTTGGTAGGATGGGAGTAGACGAAACAAAGGTAGCATTTGCAGTACTAGATAGTAACATAGAATTGTACAGAGCAGATGAAGAGGCGTCTATATAAGGCGTAGATGTCACATTTATTGATGTTGCTGTTGCTTCCATAAATACTGTTGAGTTTGGAGTTGACGCGTCACTTGGTAGCATGGTAGTAGACAAAACGAAGCTAGCATTTGCAGTACTAGACGGTAACATAGGATTGTACAAAGCAGATGAAGAGGCGTCTATGTAGGGCGTAGATGTTACCGTTGCTTCCATAAATACAGTTGAGTTTGGAGTTGACGCGTCACTTGGTAGGATGGTAGTAGACGAAACAAAGGTAGCATTTGTAGTACTAGACGGTAACATAGGATTGTACAAAGCAGATGAAGAGGCGTCTATGTAGGGCGTAGATGTTACCGTTGCTTCCATAAATGCAGTTGAGTTTGAAGTTGACGCGTCACTTGGTAGGATGGTAGTAGACGAAACAAAGGTAGCATTTGTAGTACTAGACGGTAACATAGGATTGTACAAAGCAGATGAAGAGGCGTCTATGTAGGGCGTAGATGTCACATTTATTGATGTTGCTGTTGCTTCCATAAATACTGTTGAGTTTGGAGTTGACGCGTCACTTGGTAGCGTGGTAGTAGACAAAACGAAGCTAGCATTTGTAGTACTAGACGGTAACATAGGATTGTACAAAGCAGATGAAGAGGCGTCTATGTAGGGCGTAGATGTTACCGTTGCTTCCATAAATACAGTTGAGTTGGGAGATGTCGCGTCGCTTGGGAGAATGGTAGTAGACAAAACGAAGCTAGCATTTGCAGTACTAGATGGTAACATAGGATTGTACAAAGCAGATGAAGAGGCGTCTATGTAGGGCGTAGATGTCACATTTATTGATGTTGCTGTTGCTTCCATAAATACTGTTGAGTTTGGAGTTGACGCGTCACTTGGTAGCATGGTAGTAGACAAAACGAAGCTAGCATTTGCAATACTAGATGGTAACATAGAATTGTATAGAGCAGATGAAGAGGGATCGATGTAATACGTAGACGTCACATTTATTGATGTTGCTGTTGCTTCCATAAATACGGTTGAGTTTGGAGTTGACGCGTCACTTGGTAGGATGGTAGTAGACGAAACAAAGGTAGCATTTGCAGTACTAGATGGTAACATAGGATTGTACAAAGCAGATGAAGAGGCGTCTATATAAGGCGTAGATGTCACATTTATTGATGTTGCTGTTGCTTCCATAAATACTGTTGAGTTTGGAGTTGACGCGTCACTTGGTAGGATGGTAGTAGACAAAACGAAGCTAGCATTTGCAGTACTAGATGGTAACATAGGATTGTACAAAGCAGATGAAGAGGCGTCTATGTAGGGCGTAGATGTTACCGTTGCTTCCATAAATACAGTTGAGTTTGGAGTTGACGCGTCACTTGGTAGGATGGTAGTAGACGAAACAAAGGTGCCATTTGTAGTACTAGACGGTAACATAGGATTGTACAAAGCAGATGAAGAGGCGTCTATGTAGGGCGTAGATGTTACATTTGTTGATGTTACTGTTGCTTCCATAAATACTGTTGAGTTTGGAGTTGACGCGTCACTTGGTAGCGTGGTAGTAGACAAAACGAAGCTAGCATTTGTAGTACTAGACGGTAACATAGGATTGTACAAAGCAGATGAAGAGGCGTCTATGTAGGGCGTAGATGTTACCGTTGCTTCCATAAATACAGTTGAGTTGGGAGATGTCGCGTCGCTTGGGAGAATGGTAGTAGACAAAACGAAGCTAGCATTTGCAGTACTAGATGGTAACATAGGATTGTACAAAGCAGATGAAGAGGCGTCTATGTAGGGCGTAGATGTCACATTTATTGATGTTGCTGTTGCTTCCATAAATACTGTTGAGTTTGGAGTTGACGCGTCACTTGGTAGGATGGTAGTAGACAAAACGAAGCTAGCATTTGCAGTACTAGATGGTAACATAGGATTGTACAAAGCAGATGAAGAGGCGTCTATGTAGGGCGTAGATGTTACCGTTGCTTCCATAAATACAGTTGAGTTTGGAGTTGACGCGTCACTTGGTAGGATGGTAGTAGACGAAACAAAGGTGCCATTTGTAGTACTAGACGGTAACATAGGATTGTACAAAGCAGATGAAGAGGCGTCTATGTAGGGCGTAGATGTTACCGTTGCTTCCATAAATACTGTTGAGTTTGAAGTTGACGCGTCACTTGGTAGGATGGTAGTAGACAAAACGAAGCTAGCATTTGCAGTACTAGATGGTAACATAGGATTGTACAAAGCAGATGAAGAGGCGTCTATGTAGGGCGTAGATGTCACATTTATTGATGTTGCTGTTGCTTCCATAAATACTGTTGAGTTTGGAGTTGACGCGTCACTTGGTAGCGTGGTAGTAGACAAAACGAAGCTAGCATTTGCAGTACTAGATGGTAACACAGGATTGTACAAAGCAGATGAAGAGGCGTCTATGTAGGGCGTAGATGTTACCGTTGCTTCAATAAATACTGTTGAGTTTGGAGTTGACGCGTCACTTGGTAGGATGGGAGTAGACGAAACAAAGGTAGCATTTGCAGGACTAGATGGTAACATAGGATTGTACAAAGCAGATGAAGAGGCGTCTATATAAGGCGTAGATGTCACATTTATTGATGTTGCTGTTGCTTCCATAATTACTGTTGAGTTTGGAGTTGACGCGTCACTTGGTAGCATGGTAGTAGACAAAACGAAGCTAGCATTTGCAGTACTAGATGGTAACATAGAATTGTATAGAGCAGACGAGGAGGGATCGATGAAAGACGTAGACGTCACATTTGTTGATGTTACTGTTGCTTCCATAAATACTGTTGAGTTTGGAGTTGACGCATCACTTGGTAGGATGGTAGTAGACAAAACGAAGCTAGTATTTGCAGTACTAGATGGTAACATAGGATTGTACAAAGCAGATGAAGAGGCGTCTATATAAGGCGTAGATGTTACATTTGTTGATGTTACTGTTGCTTCCATAAATACTGTTGAGTTGGGAGTTGACGCGTCACTTGGTAGGATGGTGGTAGACGAAGGAAAGGTAGCATTTGCAGTACTAGATGGTAACATAGGATTGTGCAGAGCAGATGAAGAGGCGTCTATGTAGGACGTAGATGTTACATTTACCAATATCGCTGTTGCATCCAAAAGTACTATCGAGCTGGGGGTCGAGGAATCACTTGAAAGGATCGTCACAGACGAAACGAAGCTAGCATTTGCAGTACTAGATGATAACATAGGATTGTACAGAGCAGTTGAAGAAGCGGTGATGTAAGGAGTAGATGTTACATTTTCCAAGGTCACTGTTGGATTCATATGTACTGTTGAGCTGGAGATAGATGCACTACTTTGCAGCATAGAAACAGAAGAAACAAAGCTGGAATTTGTGCTACTTGACGATAATGCCAGATTGTATAGAGCAGATGAAGAATCGTTGATGTAAAGTGTAGATTTTGAATTCACCACCAATGTTACGGTTGGTTTCATAAGTGATGATGTGGAGCTGGTGATCGAGGAATTACTTGGAAGCGTAGTAACAGAAGAAACAAAGCTAGTATTTGTGCTGCTAGAGATTGGTGCAGGAAAGTACATTGCCGATGAGTTAGTATTGATAGAAGGTGTTGGTGTTACATACACTGGTGTCGTTGTCGCATTGCTAAAAACTGTTGAGCTAGCGGACATCGATGCACTATTTTGTACCATAGCCACAGACGAAACCAGGCTAGCACTGGTGCTGCTGGAAGTTGCATTGATATAAATCGATGAAGGCGTTGTCTCTATTGTTATACTAACTATTAAACTTGAGTTGGTTATCGATGAAACAGTTGACGAGGATGGCGTTACATCTGTGCTGGGTGAAGGAAGAGCTACCACCGTGACACTTGGTGTAGCATTAACTGTCACAAATGGCGAGCTTGCAATGTTGACTGTGTGGACATTTTCTACAAGAGAAGGACTTATTGTCATATAAGTACTTGTATTAACAGTCGGGGTACTTATGATATGATACGATGATGTCATATCTATTGTTCCTGTTGACGATATCATTGTATCATTCATATGCGTTACATTTGTGCTAGATGAAGGCATTCCTATAACACTTGTTGTTGCATGAAGGTTTTTATTATGCAATTGTGACGTAACTTTACCAAATAAGGTATCGTTTGAGGGCCAATATCGGACGGTAATACCCTCTAGAAATCCGGTTTGCGTATTCTTTCACGTCAAGGCTTCAAACCGGTTTGAAGCGCGCGCGTTGGTTTTCAAAAAGGACTGTTTCGATAATAAAAAATACTGTAAAAAACAAAGCGAAAAAGCAATTGTATAATAAATCCTTTATTAGATATTCTCTTGTGTATTACGGGCTGACATTTTACTCGTCGCTCGCATTTTGCCTCGCCTAAAGGCTCTTTTCTTCTCTCCCTTACCCTCTTTCTTCTCTCCCTTACCCTCTCCTCAGTCCTCCTCTTCTTTTATACTTTTTCTACACAGGAATCCCAGAATACTGAGATGCCTGCGGAGGAGGCAATGTTGGACGTTGTTTGCTCAAAACGTTGTTCAAACGGATCCAACATGTTGCAGCCAACAATAATAAGGGAGTTGTTGGCCAAAACTGATGGAAGCGTTTGCTGGGACATAATCAGTGGTTTCGATCGTTAATGCGTAAAAAGTCACAAATCGTACCTGGACACAGAACGTCCGAATTGCAGTCTTTTTCTTCATAATCTGGACCCAGGCTACTGCAGTCTTGCCCACCATTTTGTGGAGAAGGATTGGTACAGGTTCGTCTTCGATGCATCTTTCCTCCTTTGCACGATTTACTGCACTCACTGAAGGTAGACCAACTGCTGTAGTTACCATTGACAACCACTGAAAGCGAAATAGAACGCATTGAATTTAATTGGTATTCTGACATTCTGTGACATTCTGATTGCTGGTCAGTTTTGTTGGCCATAACCTGAGCAAGACACCCATTCGATTGGAGAATTTGTGTACATTAGAAGGTTTTGCCATGGAATAATATTGGTAAGAGTCATTATAAACTAATATATATGTACCTTTATCGCATCTTGTACCCGTGTATCCCTTTAGACAGCTGAAAAACATGAATTCGGTTTAGGACCTTCGAGACACGTCAATGAAGTTTTAAGAAATGATTAGAAAATAGTGAAACTCTACTAGGAATAGGGAATCCAACCAATATTTAGGTCATCTTTCTAATTTCTTCTCCTCAGGAAATAAAACTGAGAAAAGGTTGAAGGAGAAATGTAGAGGAAATCCTTCCCACTTTTTTTACTACATTCCGCGTATATAAAAACTACACTTAGTCACCTACACTGCTTAAGATCCCCACACACGATGCAATATTCTCTGGAACATCGCGCGCAACACAGTTTCATCATGTGTCCACCTCTGCAATGTTGTGCAAAATGTCTCATAAAATGTTGCAGAAGTAGAACTCGATCCTATACCTGCGACTTTTGCGCGCAACACTGCGTGCAGCAGTTGCAAGGATAAACACATGGTGTAATACTCTGTGTTGCGCGCGATGTTACAATATAAGTTATAAAAACAACTGGCGGTTTATCTAAGTGTCCTATGTGTTCTAGCGCTTGCGCACGAATCCGGGAACACTGTACTCTCTCACACACTACCACTAGATTCTAACATTCTATGCATACTACTCTCAACTCACTAGTTCGTTTTTGATGAGGGAGGAAAACCAAAGGACCCGGAGAAAAATCCTCGGAGCAAGGGAGAGAACGAACTAATAAACTCAACTCACATGAAGTGCCCCGTCCGGGATTCAAGTCAGCAGGGACCACAGTAGTGAGAGGCGAGAGGTCTAACCACTCCACCACTCTTGCACCCCATCGCGTAAAAGAAAAAATTATGGTGAAATGATGCTCACCTGCAGAAAGCTCCTACTGTAGCATTGGTTTTACATGCGCCTCCATTTACACAAAAACTCGCTGTACAAACATCTGATGAAAAAAAAAAAGAACAAGGTAAATTTTGTGGATGAAAATATACATTATTGTGGTACTAATAACTAAACAAGTTCATGGCACAAAATGCACAAAAATCACTGTTGAAGCATCTTCTTGAACAATGTATGTGAGATCGAATCCTACAGCTTCTGTGGTGCCCTAAACTACACACAAGCCTGACATCAAACATTTTAGAAATTTTTAGAAAAATTGTTTTCTTACCTTTCACATACAGGTTTTGACTAAAGATAAAGTTCTCTGTGTTTTTGGTAGCATTATGTGCAACGATGGTACTTTTGACCTGTGACTGCGTAACGTTTGATGTGGAATTAAAGTGGGCTTTCATATCAACAACAACACTTCCTTGGCTGTAAAATAGACGAAAAAAATTTAAGATATCACAGTGGTACGAAAAATACAGCATAACTAATATACTTTATACCTTGTGCATGGTTTATAATTTCATTGTACTTACCTGAACTTCTCGACGTCAACACTCAAAAAATCATTATACGTTGAACTGAACATACTTCCAAACTGCAACGAAAGTGATACATGTTTTATAAAATTTGATCTTCATAGAATTATCCATACGTACTAGACGTCATGTGCGGTTCTCCGACGTTAGTTGTCGTTTATATTGTTCATTTTGTGCGAAATTTGTGGCGTCGAATGGGGAGCGCACTGGTGCGCACTGCTAATGAATTAGTAACCATTCTAACTGGTGCGCACTGCTTATGAATTAGTAACCATTCTAACTGGTGCGCACTGCTAATGAATTAGTAACCATTCTAACTGGTGCGCACTGCTAATGAATTAGTAACCATTCTAACTGGTGCGTAATGCTAATGAATTAGTAACCATTCTAACTGGTGCGCACTACTAATGAATTAGTAACCATTCTAACTGGTGCTCACTGCTAATGATTTAGTAACCATTCTAACTGGTGCGCACTGCTAATGAATTAGTAACCATTCTAACTGGTGTGCACTACTAATGAATTAGTAACCATTCTAACTGGTGCGGACTGCTAATGAACTAGTAACCATTCTAACTGGTGCGGACTGCTAATGAATTAGTAACCATTCTAACTAGGTGCGCAATGCTAATGAATTAGTAACCATTCTAACTGGTGTGCACTGCTAATGAATTAGTAACCATTCTAACTGGTGCGGACTGCTTATTAATTAGTAACCATTCTAACCGTTCAGGCACCCGTTTCACAAAGCGTTGTAACGTACGTACGTGAAGTTATGTGTAACAAACATCTTTATTGTAAAGGAAATTTGTACAAACACGACAAAATAAGAAGAAATTGCAAAATAAAAGCTTCTTGATTTTAAATAAGCCTCACATTGTAAATCCTCGGAAGCACACTGTCACTTTTTGGATTTAAGAATACAAGTAACGCTTTGTGAAACCGGGCCAACTAGAAAGTTTTTCCTAAATTACCAGAAGTAGTATTTTTGGGAAAAGGTGACGTTAGTACTCTAGTTGTTAATGATTAGAATGTTGACTAATACAATCTATACATTACAAATAAAGAATACATATTATATACTTTACCGCTTTTGTTACTCTTGATGATAAGTTTTGATATTCACTAGATTTCTTGTCAGTCAACTCGGAAGTAAACTTTTCATTAATTACTTTTACATTTACATCCATTGAAATCTTTCCTTGATCTGGTGAGGGTCCAGGAATCTGAGCTGATGATGATGATGCATTCATGGTCATCATAGTTGAGTTGGGAGTAATCAGTACTCCTGTACGATTCACTGTGATGTTAAGACTTGGTGTTACAGTTAATAATGATATGTTTTGGATCACTGTTGATGTGTTCAAGTATGTAGACGAATAGTTTGTCATCACTGAAGACGGCCATGGAGTACTTGGTAGAACTGTGAACGCTGAGGAAGCATTGCTTGACATTGTACTGGTCATCAGTATTGCGGTCGAGGTAGCATTGATATGAGGCGTAGATGTCACATTTATTGATGTTACTGTTGCTTCCATAAATACTGTTGAGTTTGGAGTTGACGCGTCACTTGGTAGGTTGGGAGTAGACAAAACGAAGCTAGCATTTGCAGTACTAGATGGTAACATAGGATTGTACAAAGCAGATGAAGAGGCGTCTATGTAGGGCGTAGATGTTACCGTTGCTTCCATAAATACTGTTGAGTTTGGAGTTGACGCGTCACTTGGTAGGATGGGAGTAGACGAAACAAAGGTAGCATTTGCAGGACTAGATGGTAACATAGAATTGTACAGAGAAGATGAAGAGGCGTCTATATAAGGCGTAGATGTCACATTTATTGATGTTGCTGTTGCTTCCATAAATACGGTTGAGTTTGGAGTTGACGCGTCACTTGGTAGCATGGTAGTAGACAAAACGAAGCTAGCATTTGCAGTACTAGATGGTAACATAGGATTGTACAAAGCAGATGAAGAGGCGTCTATGTAGGGCGTAGATGTTACCGTTGCTTCCATAAATACTGTTGAGTTTGGAGTTGACGCGTCACTTGGTAGGATGGGAGTAGACGAAACAAAGGTAGCATTTGCAGGACTAGATGGTAACATAGAATTGTACAGAGAAGATGAAGAGGCGTCTATATAAGGCGTAGATGTCACATTTATTGATGTTGCTGTTGCTTCCATAAATACTGTTGAGTTTGGAGTTGACGCGTCACTTGGTAGCATGGTAGTAGACAAAACGAAGCTAGCATTTGCAGTACTAGACGGTAACATAGGATTGTACAAAGCAGATGAAGAGGCGTCTATGTAGGGCGTAGATGTTACCGTTGCTTCCATAAATACAGTTGAGTTTGGAGTTGACGCGTCACTTGGTAGGATGGTAGTAGACGAAACAAAGGTAGCATTTGTAGTACTAGACGGTAACATAGGATTGTACAAAGCAGATGAAGAGGCGTCTATGTAGGGCGTAGATGTTACCGTTGCTTCCATAAATGCAGTTGAGTTTGGAGTTGACGCGTCACTTGGTAGGATGGTAGTAGACAAAACGAAGGTAGCATTTGTAGTACTAGATGGTAACATAGGATTGTACAAAGCAGATGAAGAGGCGTCTATGTAGGGCGTAGATGTTACCGTTGCTTCCATAAATGCAGTTGAGTTTGGAGTTGACGCGTCACTTGGTAGGATGGTAGTAGACAAAACGAAGCTAGCATTTGCAGTACTAGATGGTAACATAGGATTGTACAAAGCAGATGAAGAGGCGTCTATGTAGGGCGTAGATGTTACCGTTGCTTCCATAAATACAGTTGAGTTTGAAGTTGACGCGTCACTTGGTAGGATGGTAGTAGACGAAACAAAGGTAGCATTTGCAGTACTAGACGGTAACATAGGATTGTACAAAGCAGATGAAGAGGCGTCTATGTAGGGCGTAGATGTTACCGTTGCTTCCATAAATACAGTTGAGTGGGAGATGTCGCGTCGCTTGGGAGAATGGTAGTAGACAAAACGAAGCTAGCATTTGCAGTACTAGATGGTAACATAGGATTGTACAAAGCAGATGAAGAGGCGTCTATGTAGGGCGTAGATGTTACCGTTGCTTCCATAAATACAGTTGAGTTTGAAGTTGACGCGTCACTTGGTAGGATGGTAGTAGACGAAACAAAGGTAGCATTTGCAGTACTAGACGGTAACATAGGATTGTACAAAGCAGATGAAGAGGCGTCTATGTAGGGCGTAGATGTTACCGTTGCTTCCATAAATACAGTTGAGTTGGGAGATGTCGCGTCGCTTGGGAGAATGGTAGTAGACAAAACGAAGCTAGCATTTGCAGTACTAGATGGTAACATAGGATTGTACAAAGCAGATGAAGAGGCGTCTATGTAGGGCGTAGATGTCACATTTATTGATGTTGCTGTTAATGTTGCTTCCATAAATACTGTTGAGTTTGGAGTTGACGCGTCACTTGGTAGCATGGTAGTAGACAAAACGAAGCTAGCATTTGCAGTACTAGATGGTAACATAGAATTGTATAGAGCAGACGAGGAGGGATCGATGAAAGACGTAGACGTCACATTTGTTGATGTTACTGTTGCTTCCATAAATACTGTTGAGTTTGGAGTTGACGCATCACTTGGTAGGATGGTAGTAGACAAAACGAAGCTAGTATTTGCAGTACTAGATGGTAACATAGGATTGTACAAAGCAGATGAAGAGGCGTCTATATAAGGCGTAGATGTTACATTTGTTGATGTTACTGTTGCTTCCATAAATACTGTTGAGTTGGGAGTTGACGCGTCACTTGGTAGGATGGTGGTAGACGAAGGAAAGGTAGCATTTGCAGTACTAGATGGTAACATAGGATTGTGCAGAGCAGATGAAGAGGCGTCTATGTAGGACGTAGATGTTACATTTACCAATATCGCTGTTGCATCCAAAAGTACTATCGAGCTGGGGGTCGAGGAATCACTTGAAAGGATCGTCACAGACGAAACGAAGCTAGCATTTGCAGTACTAGATGATAACATAGGATTGTACAGAGCAGTTTGAAGAAGCGGTGATGTAAGGAGTAGATGTTACATTTTCCAAGGTCACTGTTTGATTCATATGTACTGTTGAGCTGGAGATAGATGCACTACTTTGCAGCATAGAAAACAGAAGAAACAAAGCTGGAATTTGTGCTACTTGACGATAATGCCAGATTGTATAGAGCAGATGAAGAATCGTTGATGTAAAGTGTAGATTTTGAATTCACCACCAATGTTTACGGTTGGTTTCATAAGTGATGATGTGGAGCTGGTGATCGAGGAATTACTTGGAAGCGTAGTAACAGAAGAAACAAAGCTAGTATTTGTGCTGCTAGAGATTGGTGCAGGAAAGTACATTGCCGATGAGTTAGTATTGATAGAAGGTGTTGGTGTTACATACACTGGTGTCGTTGTCGCATTGCTAAAAACTGTTGAGCTAGCGGACATCGATGCACTATTTTGTACCATAGCCACAGACGAAACCAGGCTAGCACTGGTGCTGCTGGAAGTTGCATTGATATAAATCGATGAAGGCGTTGTACTCTATTGTTATACTAACTATTAAACTTGAGTTGGTTATCGATGAAACAGTTGACGAGGATGGCGTTACATCTGTGCTGGGTGAAGGAAGAGCTACCACCGTGACACTTGGTGTAGCATTAACTGTCACAAATGGCGAGCTTGCAATGTTGACTGTGTGGACATTTTCTACAAGAGAAGGACTTATTGTCATATAAGTACTTGTATTAACAGTCGGGGTACTTATGATATGATACGATGATGTCATATCTATTGTTCCTGTTGACGATATCATTGTATCATTCATATGCGTTACATTTGTGCTAGATGAAGGCATTCCTATACACTTGTTGTTGCATGAAGGTTTTTATTATGCAATTGTGACGTAACATTACCAAATAAGGTATCGTTTGAGGGCCAATATGGACGGTAATACCCTCTAGAAATCCGGTTTGCGTATTCTATGACCGTCAAGGCTTCAAACCGGTTTGAAGCGCGCGCGTTGGTTTTCAAAAAGGACTGTTTCGATAATAAAAAATACTGTAAAAAACAAAGCGAAAAAGCAATTGTATAATAAATCCTTTATTAGATATTCTCTTGTGTATTACGGGCTGACATTTTACTCGTCGCTCGCATTTTGCCTCGCCTAAAGGCTCTTTTCTTCTCTCCCTTACCCTCTTTCTTCTCTCCCTTACCCTCTCCTCAGTCCTCCTCTTCTTTTATACTTTTTCTACACAGGAATCCAGAATACTGAGATGCCTGCGGAGGAGGCAATGTTGGACGTTGTTTGCTCAAAACGTTGTTCAAACGGATCCAACATGTTGCAGCCAACAATAATAAGGGAGTTGTTGGCCAAAACTGATGGAAAGCGTTTGCTGGGACATAATCAGTGGTTGCGATCGTTAATGCGTAAAAAAGTCACAAATCGTACCTGGACACAGAACGTCCGAATTGCAGTCTTTTTCTTCATAATCTGGACCCAGGCTACTGCAGTCTTGCCCACCATTTTGTGGAGAAGGATTGGTACAGGTTCGTCTTCGATGCATCTTTCCTCCTTTGCACGATTTACTGCACTCACTGAAGGTAGACCAACTGCTGTAGTTACCATTGACAACCACTGAAAGCGAAATAGAACGCATTGAATTAATTGGTATTCTGACATTCTGTGACATTCTGATTGCTGGTCAGTTTGTTGGCCATAACCTGAGCAAGACACCCATTCGATTGGAGAATTTGTGTACATTAGAAGGTTTTGCCATGGAATAATATTGGTAAGAGTCATTATAAACTAATATATATGTACCTTTATCGCATCTTGTACCCGTGTATCCCTTTAGACAGCTGAAAAACATGAATTCGGTTTAGGACCTTCGAGACACGTCAATGAAGTTTTAAGAAATGATTAGAAAATAGTGAAACTCTACTAGGAATAGGGAATCCAACCAATATTTAGGTCATCTTTCTAATTTCTTCTCCTCAGGAAATAAAACTGAGAAAAGGTTGAAGGAGAAATGTAGAGGAAATCCTTCCCACTTTTTTACTACATTCCGCGTATATAAAACTACACTTAGTCACCTACACTGCTTAAGATCCCCACACACGATGCAATATTCTCTGGAAACATCGCGCGCAACACAGTTGCAGTCATGTGTCCACCTCTGCAATGTTGTGCAAAAATGTCTCATAAAATGTTGCAGAAGTAGAACTCGATCCTATACCTGCGACTTTTGCGCGCAACACCTGCGTGCAAGCAGTTGCAAGGATAAACACATGGTGTAATACTCTGTGTTGCGCGCGATGTTACAATATAAGTTATAAAAACAACTGGCGGTTTATCTAAGTGTCCTATGTGTTCTAGCGCTTGCGCACGAATCCGGGAACACTGTACTCTCTCACACACTACCACTAGATTCTAACATTCTATGCATACTACTCGTCAACTCACTAGTTCGTTTTTGATGAGGGAGGAAAACCAAAGGACCCGGAGAAAAATCCTCGGAGCAAGGGAGAGAACGAACTAATAAACTCAACTCACATGAAGTGCCCCGTCCGGGATTCAAGTCAGCAGGGACCACAGTAGTGAGAGGCGAGAGGTCTAACCACTCCACCACTCTTGCACCCCATCGCGTAAAAGAAAAAATTATGGTGAAATGATGCTCACCTGCAGAAAGCTCCTACTGTAGCATTGGTTTTACATGCGCCTCCATTTACACAAAAACTCGCTGTACAAACATCTGATGAAAAAAAAAAGAACAAGGTAAATTTTGTGGATGAAAATATACATTATTGTGGTACTAATAACTAAACAAGTTCATGGCACAAAATGCACAAAAATCACTGTTGAAGCATCTTCTTGAACAATGTATGTGAGATCGAATCCTACAGCTTCTGTGGTGCCCTAAACTACACACAAGCCTGACATCAAACATTTTAGAAATTTTTAGAAAAATTGTTTTCTTACCTTTCACATACAGGTTTTGACTAAAGATAAAGTTCTCTGTGTTTTTGGTAGCATTATGTGCAACGATGGTACTTTTGACCTGTGACTGCGTAACGTTTGATGTGGAATTAAAGTGGGCTTTCATATCAACAACAACACTTCCTTGGCTGTAAAATAGACGAAAAAAATTTAAGATATCACAGTGGTACGAAAAATACAGCATAACTAATATACTTTATACCTTGTGCATGGTTTATAATTTCATTGTACTTACCTGAACTTCTCGACGTCAACACTCAAAAAATCATTATACGTTGAACTGAACATACTTCCAAACTGCAACGAAAGTGATACATGTTTTATAAAATTTGATCTTCATAGAATTATCCATACGTACTAGACGTCATGTGCGGTTCTCCGACGTTAGTTGTCGTTTATATTGTTCATTTTGTGCGAAATTTGTGGCGTCGAATGGGGAGCGCACTGGTGCGCACTGCTAATGAATTAGTAACCATTCTAACTGGTGCGCACTGCTTATGAATTAGTAACCATTCTAACTGGTGCGCACTGCTAATGAATTAGTAACCATTCTAACTGGTGCGCACTGCTAATGAATTAGTAACCATTCTAACTGGTGCGTAATGCTAATGAATTAGTAACCATTCTAACTGGTGCGCACTACTAATGAATTAGTAACCATTCTAACTGGTGCTCACTGCTAATGATTTAGTAACCATTCTAACTGGTGCGCACTGCTAATGAATTAGTAACCATTCTAACTGGTGTGCACTACTAATGAATTAGTAACCATTCTAACTGGTGCGGACTGCTAATGAACTAGTAACCATTCTAACTGGTGCGGACTGCTAATGAATTAGTAACCATTCTAACTAGGTGCGCAATGCTAATGAATTAGTAACCATTCTAACTGGTGTGCACTGCTAATGAATTAGTAACCATTCTAACTGGTGCGGACTGCTTATTAATTAGTAACCATTCTAACCGTTCAGGCACCCGTTTCACAAAGCGTTGTAACGTACGTACGTGAAGTTATGTGTAACAAACATCTTTATTGTAAAGGAAATTTGTACAAACACGACAAAATAAGAAGAAATTGCAAAATAAAAGCTTCTTGATTTTAAATAAGCCTCACATTGTAAATCCTCGGAAGCACACTGTCACTTTTTGGATTTAAGAATACAAGTAACGCTTTGTGAAACCGGGCCAACTAGAAAGTTTTTCCTAAATTACCAGAAGTAGTATTTTTGGGAAAAGGTGACGTTAGTACTCTAGTTGTTAATGATTAGAATGTTGACTAATACAATCTATACATTACAAATAAAGAATACATATTATATACTTTACCGCTTTTGTTACTCTTGATGATAAGTTTTGATATTCACTAGATTTCTTGTCAGTCAACTCGGAAGTAAACTTTTCATTAATTACTTTTACATTTACATCCATTGAAATCTTTCCTTGATCTGGTGAGGGTCCAGGAATCTGAGCTGATGATGATGATGCATTCATGGTCATCATAGTTGAGTTGGGAGTAATCAGTACTCCTGTACGATTCACTGTGATGTTAAGACTTGGTGTTACAGTTAATAATGATATGTTTTGGATCACTGTTGATGTGTTCAAGTATGTAGACGAATAGTTTGTCATCACTGAAGACGGCCATGGAGTACTTGGTAGAACTGTGAACGCTGAGGAAGCATTGCTTGACATTGTACTGGTCATCAGTATTGCGGTCGAGGTAGCATTGATATGAGGCGTAGATGTCACATTTATTGATGTTACTGTTGCTTCCATAAATACTGTTGAGTTTGGAGTTGACGCGTCACTTGGTAGGTTGGGAGTAGACAAAACGAAGCTAGCATTTGCAGTACTAGATGGTAACATAGGATTGTACAAAGCAGATGAAGAGGCGTCTATGTAGGGCGTAGATGTTACCGTTGCTTCCATAAATACTGTTGAGTTTGGAGTTGACGCGTCACTTGGTAGGATGGGAGTAGACGAAACAAAGGTAGCATTTGCAGGACTAGATGGTAACATAGAATTGTACAGAGAAGATGAAGAGGCGTCTATATAAGGCGTAGATGTCACATTTATTGATGTTGCTGTTGCTTCCATAAATACGGTTGAGTTTGGAGTTGACGCGTCACTTGGTAGCATGGTAGTAGACAAAACGAAGCTAGCATTTGCAGTACTAGATGGTAACATAGGATTGTACAAAGCAGATGAAGAGGCGTCTATGTAGGGCGTAGATGTTACCGTTGCTTCCATAAATACTGTTGAGTTTGGAGTTGACGCGTCACTTGGTAGGATGGGAGTAGACGAAACAAAGGTAGCATTTGCAGGACTAGATGGTAACATAGAATTGTACAGAGAAGATGAAGAGGCGTCTATATAAGGCGTAGATGTCACATTTATTGATGTTGCTGTTGCTTCCATAAATACTGTTGAGTTTGGAGTTGACGCGTCACTTGGTAGCATGGTAGTAGACAAAACGAAGCTAGCATTTGCAGTACTAGACGGTAACATAGGATTGTACAAAGCAGATGAAGAGGCGTCTATGTAGGGCGTAGATGTTACCGTTGCTTCCATAAATACAGTTGAGTTTGGAGTTGACGCGTCACTTGGTAGGATGGTAGTAGACGAAACAAAGGTAGCATTTGTAGTACTAGACGGTAACATAGGATTGTACAAAGCAGATGAAGAGGCGTCTATGTAGGGCGTAGATGTTACCGTTGCTTCCATAAATGCAGTTGAGTTTGGAGTTGACGCGTCACTTGGTAGGATGGTAGTAGACAAAACGAAGGTAGCATTTGTAGTACTAGATGGTAACATAGGATTGTACAAAGCAGATGAAGAGGCGTCTATGTAGGGCGTAGATGTTACCGTTGCTTCCATAAATGCAGTTGAGTTTGGAGTTGACGCGTCACTTGGTAGGATGGTAGTAGACAAAACGAAGCTAGCATTTGCAGTACTAGATGGTAACATAGGATTGTACAAAGCAGATGAAGAGGCGTCTATGTAGGGCGTAGATGTTACCGTTGCTTCCATAAATACAGTTGAGTTTGAAGTTGACGCGTCACTTGGTAGGATGGTAGTAGACGAAACAAAGGTAGCATTTGCAGTACTAGACGGTAACATAGGATTGTACAAAGCAGATGAAGAGGCGTCTATGTAGGGCGTAGATGTTACCGTTGCTTCCATAAATACAGTTGAGTTGGGAGATGTCGCGTCGCTTGGGAGAATGGTAGTAGACAAAACGAAGCTAGCATTTGCAGTACTAGATGGTAACATAGGATTGTACAAAGCAGATGAAGAGGCGTCTATGTAGGGCGTAGATGTTACCGTTGCTTCCATAAATACAGTTGAGTTTGAAGTTGACGCGTCACTTGGTAGGATGGTAGTAGACGAAACAAAGGTAGCATTTGCAGTACTAGACGGTAACATAGGATTGTACAAAGCAGATGAAGAGGCGTCTATGTAGGGCGTAGATGTTACCGTTGCTTCCATAAATACAGTTGAGTTGGGAGATGTCGCGTCGCTTGGGAGAATGGTAGTAGACAAAACGAAGCTAGCATTTGCAGTACTAGATGGTAACATAGGATTGTACAAAGCAGATGAAGAGGCGTCTATGTAGGGCGTAGATGTCACATTTATTGATGTTGCTGTTAATGTTGCTTCCATAAATACTGTTGAGTTTGGAGTTGACGCGTCACTTGGTAGCATGGTAGTAGACAAAACGAAGCTAGCATTTGCAGTACTAGATGGTAACATAGAATTGTATAGAGCAGACGAGGAGGGATCGATGAAAGACGTAGACGTCACATTTGTTGATGTTACTGTTGCTTCCATAAATACTGTTGAGTTTGGAGTTGACGCATCACTTGGTAGGATGGTAGTAGACAAAACGAAGCTAGTATTTGCAGTACTAGATGGTAACATAGGATTGTACAAAGCAGATGAAGAGGCGTCTATATAAGGCGTAGATGTTACATTTGTTGATGTTACTGTTGCTTCCATAAATACTGTTGAGTTGGGAGTTGACGCGTCACTTGGTAGGATGGTGGTAGACGAAGGAAAGGTAGCATTTGCAGTACTAGATGGTAACATAGGATTGTGCAGAGCAGATGAAGAGGCGTCTATGTAGGACGTAGATGTTACATTTACCAATATCGCTGTTGCATCCAAAAGTACTATCGAGCTGGGGGTCGAGGAATCACTTGAAAGGATCGTCACAGACGAAACGAAGCTAGCATTTGCAGTACTAGATGATAACATAGGATT
Organism: Telmatactis stephensoni; assembly: GCA_029948255.1. Lineage (NCBI taxonomy): Eukaryota > Metazoa > Cnidaria > Anthozoa > Actiniaria > Isophelliidae > Telmatactis > Telmatactis stephensoni. The sequence goes on from JALIZF010001809.1 coordinate 565,812, forward strand.
GTACAGAGCAGTTGAAGAAGCGGTGATGTAAGGAGTAGATGTTACATTTTCCAAGGTCACTGTTGGATTCATATGTACTGTTGAGCTGGAGATAGATGCACTACTTTGCAGCATAGAAACAGAAGAAACAAAGCTGGAATTTGTGCTACTTGACGATAATGCCAGATTGTATAGAGCAGATGAAGAATCGTTGATGTAAAGTGTAGATTTTGAATTCACCACCAATGTTACGGTTGGTTTCATAAGTGATGATGTGGAGCTGGTGATCGAGGAATTACTTGGAAGCGTAGTAACAGAAGAAACAAAGCTAGTATTTGTGCTGCTAGAGATTGGTGCAGGAAAGTACATTGCCGATGAGTTAGTATTGATAGAAGGTGTTGGTGTTACATACACTGGTGTCGTTGTCGCATTGCTAAAAACTGTTGAGCTAGCGGACATCGATGCACTATTTTGTACCATAGCCACAGACGAAACCAGGCTAGCACTGGTGCTGCTGGAAGTTGCATTGATATAAATCGATGAAGGCGTTGTCTCTATTGTTATACTAACTATTAAACTTGAGTTGGTTATCGATGAAACAGTTGACGAGGATGGCGTTACATCTGTGCTGGGTGAAGGAAGAGCTACCACCGTGACACTTGGTGTAGCATTAACTGTCACAAATGGCGAGCTTGCAATGTTGACTGTGTGGACATTTTCTACAAGAGAAGGACTTATTGTCATATAAGTACTTGTATTAACAGTCGGGGTACTTATGATATGATACGATGATGTCATATCTATTGTTCCTGTTGACGATATCATTGTATCATTCATATGCGTTACATTTGTGCTAGATGAAGGCATTCCTATAACACTTGTTGTTGCATGAAGGTTTTTATTATGCAATTGTGACGTAACTTTACCAAATAAGGTATCGTTTGAGGGCCAATATGGGACGGTAATACCCTCTAGAAATCCGGTTTGCGTATTCTATCACGTCAAGGCTTCAAACCGGTTTGAAGCGCGCGCGTTGGTTTTCAAAAAGGACTGTTTCGATAATAAAAAATACTGTAAAAAACAAAGCGAAAAAGCAATTGTATAATAAATCCTTTATTAGATATTCTCTTGTGTATTACGGGCTGACATTTTACTCGTCGCTCGCATTTTGCCTCGCCTAAAGGCTCTTTTCTTCTCTCCCTTACCCTCTTTCTTCTCTCCCTTACCCTCTCCTCAGTCCTCCTCTTCTTTTATACTTTTTCTACACAGGAATCCCAGAATACTGAGATGCCTGCGGAGGAGGCAATGTTGGACGTTGTTTGCTCAAAACGTTGTTCAAACGGATCCAACATGTTGCAGCCAACAATAATAAGGGAGTTGTTGGCCAAAACTGATGGAAGCGTTTGCTGGGACATAATCAGTGGTTTCGATCGTTAATGCGTAAAAAGTCACAAATCGTACCTGGACACAGAACGTCCGAATTGCAGTCTTTTTCTTCATAATCTGGACCCAGGCTACTGCAGTCTTGCCCACCATTTTGTGGAGAAGGATTGGTACAGGTTCGTCTTCGATGCATCTTTCCTCCTTTGCACGATTTACTGCACTCACTGAAGGTAGACCAACTGCTGTAGTTACCATTGACAACCACTGAAAGCGAAATAGAACGCATTGAATTTAATTGGTATTCTGACATTCTGTGACATTCTGATTGCTGGTCAGTTTTGTTGGCCATAACCTGAGCAAGACACCCATTCGATTGGAGAATTTGTGTACATTAGAAGGTTTTGCCATGGAATAATATTGGTAAGAGTCATTATAAACTAATATATATGTACCTTTATCGCATCTTGTACCCGTGTATCCCTTTAGACAGCTGAAAAACATGAATTCGGTTTAGGACCTTCGAGACACGTCAATGAAGTTTTAAGAAATGATTAGAAAATAGTGAAACTCTACTAGGAATAGGGAATCCAACCAATATTTAGGTCATCTTTCTAATTTCTTCTCCTCAGGAAATAAAACTGAGAAAAGGTTGAAGGAGAAATGTAGAGGAAATCCTTCCCACTTTTTTTACTACATTCCGCGTATATAAAAACTACACTTAGTCACCTACACTGCTTAAGATCCCCACACACGATGCAATATTCTCTGGAACATCGCGCGCAACACAGTTTCATCATGTGTCCACCTCTGCAATGTTGTGCAAAATGTCTCATAAAATGTTGCAGAAGTAGAACTCGATCCTATACCTGCGACTTTTGCGCGCAACACTGCGTGCAGCAGTTGCAAGGATAAACACATGGTGTAATACTCTGTGTTGCGCGCGATGTTACAATATAAGTTATAAAAACAACTGGCGGTTTATCTAAGTGTCCTATGTGTTCTAGCGCTTGCGCACGAATCCGGGAACACTGTACTCTCTCACACACTACCACTAGATTCTAACATTCTATGCATACTACTCTCAACTCACTAGTTCGTTTTTGATGAGGGAGGAAAACCAAAGGACCCGGAGAAAAATCCTCGGAGCAAGGGAGAGAACGAACTAATAAACTCAACTCACATGAAGTGCCCCGTCCGGGATTCAAGTCAGCAGGGACCACAGTAGTGAGAGGCGAGAGGTCTAACCACTCCACCACTCTTGCACCCCATCGCGTAAAAGAAAAAATTATGGTGAAATGATGCTCACCTGCAGAAAGCTCCTACTGTAGCATTGGTTTTACATGCGCCTCCATTTACACAAAAACTCGCTGTACAAACATCTGATGAAAAAAAAAAGAACAAGGTAAATTTTGTGGATGAAAATATACATTATTGTGGTACTAATAACTAAACAAGTTCATGGCACAAAATGCACAAAAATCACTGTTGAAGCATCTTCTTGAACAATGTATGTGAGATCGAATCCTACAGCTTCTGTGGTGCCCTAAACTACACACAAGCCTGACATCAAACATTTTAGAAATTTTTAGAAAAATTGTTTTCTTACCTTTCACATACAGGTTTTGACTAAAGATAAAGTTCTCTGTGTTTTTGGTAGCATTATGTGCAACGATGGTACTTTTGACCTGTGACTGCGTAACGTTTGATGTGGAATTAAAGTGGGCTTTCATATCAACAACAACACTTCCTTGGCTGTAAAATAGACGAAAAAAATTTAAGATATCACAGTGGTACGAAAAATACAGCATAACTAATATACTTTATACCTTGTGCATGGTTTATAATTTCATTGTACTTACCTGAACTTCTCGACGTCAACACTCAAAAAATCATTATACGTTGAACTGAACATACTTCCAAACTGCAACGAAAGTGATACATGTTTTATAAAATTTGATCTTCATAGAATTATCCATACGTACTAGACGTCATGTGCGGTTCTCCGACGTTAGTTGTCGTTTATATTGTTCATTTTGTGCGAAATTTGTGGCGTCGAATGGGGAGCGCACTGGTGCGCACTGCTAATGAATTAGTAACCATTCTAACTGGTGCGCACTGCTTATGAATTAGTAACCATTCTAACTGGTGCGCACTGCTAATGAATTAGTAACCATTCTAACTGGTGCGCACTGCTAATGAATTAGTAACCATTCTAACTGGTGCGTAATGCTAATGAATTAGTAACCATTCTAACTGGTGCGCACTACTAATGAATTAGTAACCATTCTAACTGGTGCTCACTGCTAATGATTTAGTAACCATTCTAACTGGTGCGCACTGCTAATGAATTAGTAACCATTCTAACTGGTGTGCACTACTAATGAATTAGTAACCATTCTAACTGGTGCGGACTGCTAATGAACTAGTAACCATTCTAACTGGTGCGGACTGCTAATGAATTAGTAACCATTCTAACTAGGTGCGCAATGCTAATGAATTAGTAACCATTCTAACTGGTGTGCACTGCTAATGAATTAGTAACCATTCTAACTGGTGCGGACTGCTTATTAATTAGTAACCATTCTAACCGTTCAGGCACCCGTTTCACAAAGCGTTGTAACGTACGTACGTGAAGTTATGTGTAACAAACATCTTTATTGTAAAGGAAATTTGTACAAACACGACAAAATAAGAAGAAATTGCAAAATAAAAGCTTCTTGATTTTAAATAAGCCTCACATTGTAAATCCTCGGAAGCACACTGTCACTTTTTGGATTTAAGAATACAAGTAACGCTTTGTGAAACCGGGCCAACTAGAAAGTTTTTCCTAAATTACCAGAAGTAGTATTTTTGGGAAAAGGTGACGTTAGTACTCTAGTTGTTAATGATTAGAATGTTGACTAATACAATCTATACATTACAAATAAAGAATACATATTATATACTTTACCGCTTTTGTTACTCTTGATGATAAGTTTTGATATTCACTAGATTTCTTGTCAGTCAACTCGGAAGTAAACTTTTCATTAATTACTTTTACATTTACATCCATTGAAATCTTTCCTTGATCTGGTGAGGGTCCAGGAATCTGAGCTGATGATGATGATGCATTCATGGTCATCATAGTTGAGTTGGGAGTAATCAGTACTCCTGTACGATTCACTGTGATGTTAAGACTTGGTGTTACAGTTAATAATGATATGTTTTGGATCACTGTTGATGTGTTCAAGTATGTAGACGAATAGTTTGTCATCACTGAAGACGGCCATGGAGTACTTGGTAGAACTGTGAACGCTGAGGAAGCATTGCTTGACATTGTACTGGTCATCAGTATTGCGGTCGAGGTAGCATTGATATGAGGCGTAGATGTCACATTTATTGATGTTACTGTTGCTTCCATAAATACTGTTGAGTTTGGAGTTGACGCGTCACTTGGTAGGTTGGGAGTAGACAAAACGAAGCTAGCATTTGCAGTACTAGATGGTAACATAGGATTGTACAAAGCAGATGAAGAGGCGTCTATGTAGGGCGTAGATGTTACCGTTGCTTCCATAAATACTGTTGAGTTTGGAGTTGACGCGTCACTTGGTAGGATGGGAGTAGACGAAACAAAGGTAGCATTTGCAGGACTAGATGGTAACATAGAATTGTACAGAGAAGATGAAGAGGCGTCTATATAAGGCGTAGATGTCACATTTATTGATGTTGCTGTTGCTTCCATAAATACGGTTGAGTTTGGAGTTGACGCGTCACTTGGTAGCATGGTAGTAGACAAAACGAAGCTAGCATTTGCAGTACTAGATGGTAACATAGGATTGTACAAAGCAGATGAAGAGGCGTCTATGTAGGGCGTAGATGTTACCGTTGCTTCCATAAATACTGTTGAGTTTGGAGTTGACGCGTCACTTGGTAGGATGGGAGTAGACGAAACAAAGGTAGCATTTGCAGGACTAGATGGTAACATAGAATTGTACAGAGAAGATGAAGAGGCGTCTATATAAGGCGTAGATGTCACATTTATTGATGTTGCTGTTGCTTCCATAAATACTGTTGAGTTTGGAGTTGACGCGTCACTTGGTAGCATGGTAGTAGACAAAACGAAGCTAGCATTTGCAGTACTAGACGGTAACATAGGATTGTACAAAGCAGATGAAGAGGCGTCTATGTAGGGCGTAGATGTTACCGTTGCTTCCATAAATACAGTTGAGTTTGGAGTTGACGCGTCACTTGGTAGGATGGTAGTAGACGAAACAAAGGTAGCATTTGTAGTACTAGACGGTAACATAGGATTGTACAAAGCAGATGAAGAGGCGTCTATGTAGGGCGTAGATGTTACCGTTGCTTCCATAAATGCAGTTGAGTTTGGAGTTGACGCGTCACTTGGTAGGATGGTAGTAGACAAAACGAAGGTAGCATTTGTAGTACTAGATGGTAACATAGGATTGTACAAAGCAGATGAAGAGGCGTCTATGTAGGGCGTAGATGTTACCGTTGCTTCCATAAATGCAGTTGAGTTTGGAGTTGACGCGTCACTTGGTAGGATGGTAGTAGACAAAACGAAGCTAGCATTTGCAGTACTAGATGGTAACATAGGATTGTACAAAGCAGATGAAGAGGCGTCTATGTAGGGCGTAGATGTTACCGTTGCTTCCATAAATACAGTTGAGTTTGAAGTTGACGCGTCACTTGGTAGGATGGTAGTAGACGAAACAAAGGTAGCATTTGCAGTACTAGACGGTAACATAGGATTGTACAAAGCAGATGAAGAGGCGTCTATGTAGGGCGTAGATGTTACCGTTGCTTCCATAAATACAGTTGAGTTGGGAGATGTCGCGTCGCTTGGGAGAATGGTAGTAGACAAAACGAAGCTAGCATTTGCAGTACTAGATGGTAACATAGGATTGTACAAAGCAGATGAAGAGGCGTCTATGTAGGGCGTAGATGTTACCGTTGCTTCCATAAATACAGTTGAGTTTGAAGTTGACGCGTCACTTGGTAGGATGGTAGTAGACGAAACAAAGGTAGCATTTGCAGTACTAGACGGTAACATAGGATTGTACAAAGCAGATGAAGAGGCGTCTATGTAGGGCGTAGATGTTACCGTTGCTTCCATAAATACAGTTGAGTTGGGAGATGTCGCGTCGCTTGGGAGAATGGTAGTAGACAAAACGAAGCTAGCATTTGCAGTACTAGATGGTAACATAGGATTGTACAAAGCAGATGAAGAGGCGTCTATGTAGGGCGTAGATGTCACATTTATTGATGTTGCTGTTAATGTTGCTTCCATAAATACTGTTGAGTTTGGAGTTGACGCGTCACTTGGTAGCATGGTAGTAGACAAAACGAAGCTAGCATTTGCAGTACTAGATGGTAACATAGAATTGTATAGAGCAGACGAGGAGGGATCGATGAAAGACGTAGACGTCACATTTGTTGATGTTACTGTTGCTTCCATAAATACTGTTGAGTTTGGAGTTGACGCATCACTTGGTAGGATGGTAGTAGACAAAACGAAGCTAGTATTTGCAGTACTAGATGGTAACATAGGATTGTACAAAGCAGATGAAGAGGCGTCTATATAAGGCGTAGATGTTACATTTGTTGATGTTACTGTTGCTTCCATAAATACTGTTGAGTTGGGAGTTGACGCGTCACTTGGTAGGATGGTGGTAGACGAAGGAAAGGTAGCATTTGCAGTACTAGATGGTAACATAGGATTGTGCAGAGCAGATGAAGAGGCGTCTATGTAGGACGTAGATGTTACATTTACCAATATCGCTGTTGCATCCAAAAGTACTATCGAGCTGGGGGTCGAGGAATCACTTGAAAGGATCGTCACAGACGAAACGAAGCTAGCATTTGCAGTACTAGATGATAACATAGGATTGTACAGAGCAGTTGAAGAAGCGGTGATGTAAGGAGTAGATGTTACATTTTCCAAGGTCACTGTTGGATTCATATGTACTGTTGAGCTGGAGATAGATGCACTACTTTGCAGCATAGAAACAGAAGAAACAAAGCTGGAATTTGTGCTACTTGACGATAATGCCAGATTGTATAGAGCAGATGAAGAATCGTTGATGTAAAGTGTAGATTTTGAATTCACCACCAATGTTACGGTTGGTTTCATAAGTGATGATGTGGAGCTGGTGATCGAGGAATTACTTGGAAGCGTAGTAACAGAAGAAACAAAGCTAGTATTTGTGCTGCTAGAGATTGGTGCAGGAAAGTACATTGCCGATGAGTTAGTATTGATAGAAGGTGTTGGTGTTACATACACTGGTGTCGTTGTCGCATTGCTAAAAACTGTTGAGCTAGCGGACATCGATGCACTATTTTGTACCATAGCCACAGACGAAACCAGGCTAGCACTGGTGCTGCTGGAAGTTGCATTGATATAAATCGATGAAGGCGTTGTCTCTATTGTTATACTAACTATTAAACTTGAGTTGGTTATCGATGAAACAGTTGACGAGGATGGCGTTACATCTGTGCTGGGTGAAGGAAGAGCTACCACCGTGACACTTGGTGTAGCATTAACTGTCACAAATGGCGAGCTTGCAATGTTGACTGTGTGGACATTTTCTACAAGAGAAGGACTTATTGTCATATAAGTACTTGTATTAACAGTCGGGGTACTTATGATATGATACGATGATGTCATATCTATTGTTCCTGTTGACGATATCATTGTATCATTCATATGCGTTACATTTGTGCTAGATGAAGGCATTCCTATAACACTTGTTGTTGCATGAAGGTTTTTATTATGCAATTGTGACGTAACTTTACCAAATAAGGTATCGTTTGAGGGCCAATATGGGACGGTAATACCCTCTAGAAATCCGGTTTGCGTATTCTATCACGTCAAGGCTTCAAACCGGTTTGAAGCGCGCGCGTTGGTTTTCAAAAAGGACTGTTTCGATAATAAAAAATACTGTAAAAAACAAAGCGAAAAAGCAATTGTATAATAAATCCTTTATTAGATATTCTCTTGTGTATTACGGGCTGACATTTTACTCGTCGCTCGCATTTTGCCTCGCCTAAAGGCTCTTTTCTTCTCTCCCTTACCCTCTTTCTTCTCTCCCTTACCCTCTCCTCAGTCCTCCTCTTCTTTTATACTTTTTCTACACAGGAATCCCAGAATACTGAGATGCCTGCGGAGGAGGCAATGTTGGACGTTGTTTGCTCAAAACGTTGTTCAAACGGATCCAACATGTTGCAGCCAACAATAATAAGGGAGTTGTTGGCCAAAACTGATGGAAGCGTTTGCTGGGACATAATCAGTGGTTTCGATCGTTAATGCGTAAAAAGTCACAAATCGTACCTGGACACAGAACGTCCGAATTGCAGTCTTTTTCTTCATAATCTGGACCCAGGCTACTGCAGTCTTGCCCACCATTTTGTGGAGAAGGATTGGTACAGGTTCGTCTTCGATGCATCTTTCCTCCTTTGCACGATTTACTGCACTCACTGAAGGTAGACCAACTGCTGTAGTTACCATTGACAACCACTGAAAGCGAAATAGAACGCATTGAATTTAATTGGTATTCTGACATTCTGTGACATTCTGATTGCTGGTCAGTTTTGTTGGCCATAACCTGAGCAAGACACCCATTCGATTGGAGAATTTGTGTACATTAGAAGGTTTTGCCATGGAATAATATTGGTAAGAGTCATTATAAACTAATATATATGTACCTTTATCGCATCTTGTACCCGTGTATCCCTTTAGACAGCTGAAAAACATGAATTCGGTTTAGGACCTTCGAGACACGTCAATGAAGTTTTAAGAAATGATTAGAAAATAGTGAAACTCTACTAGGAATAGGGAATCCAACCAATATTTAGGTCATCTTTCTAATTTCTTCTCCTCAGGAAATAAAACTGAGAAAAGGTTGAAGGAGAAATGTAGAGGAAATCCTTCCCACTTTTTTTACTACATTCCGCGTATATAAAAACTACACTTAGTCACCTACACTGCTTAAGATCCCCACACACGATGCAATATTCTCTGGAACATCGCGCGCAACACAGTTTCATCATGTGTCCACCTCTGCAATGTTGTGCAAAATGTCTCATAAAATGTTGCAGAAGTAGAACTCGATCCTATACCTGCGACTTTTGCGCGCAACACTGCGTGCAGCAGTTGCAAGGATAAACACATGGTGTAATACTCTGTGTTGCGCGCGATGTTACAATATAAGTTATAAAAACAACTGGCGGTTTATCTAAGTGTCCTATGTGTTCTAGCGCTTGCGCACGAATCCGGGAACACTGTACTCTCTCACACACTACCACTAGATTCTAACATTCTATGCATACTACTCTCAACTCACTAGTTCGTTTTTGATGAGGGAGGAAAACCAAAGGACCCGGAGAAAAATCCTCGGAGCAAGGGAGAGAACGAACTAATAAACTCAACTCACATGAAGTGCCCCGTCCGGGATTCAAGTCAGCAGGGACCACAGTAGTGAGAGGCGAGAGGTCTAACCACTCCACCACTCTTGCACCCCATCGCGTAAAAGAAAAAATTATGGTGAAATGATGCTCACCTGCAGAAAGCTCCTACTGTAGCATTGGTTTTACATGCGCCTCCATTTACACAAAACTCGCTGTACAAACATCTGATGAAAAAAAAAAGAACAAGGTAAATTTTGTGGATGAAAATATACATTATTGTGGTACTAATAACTAAACAAGTTCATGGCACAAAATGCACAAAAATCACTGTTGAAGCATCTTCTTGAACAATGTATGTGAGATCGAATCCTACAGCTTCTGTGGTGCCCTAAACTACACACAAGCCTGACATCAAACATTTTAGAAATTTTTAGAAAAATTGTTTTCTTACCTTTCACATACAGGTTTTGACTAAAGATAAAGTTCTCTGTGTTTTTGGTAGCATTATGTGCAACGATGGTACTTTTGACCTGTGACTGCGTAACGTTTGATGTGGAATTAAAGTGGGCTTTCATATCAACAACAACACTTCCTTGGCTGTAAAATAGACGAAAAAAATTTAAGATATCACAGTGGTACGAAAAATACAGCATAACTAATATACTTTATACCTTGTGCATGGTTTATAATTTCATTGTACTTACCTGAACTTCTCGACGTCAACACTCAAAAAATCATTATACGTTGAACTGAACATACTTCCAAACTGCAACGAAAGTGATACATGTTTTATAAAATTTGATCTTCATAGAATTATCCATACGTACTAGACGTCATGTGCGGTTCTCCGACGTTAGTTGTCGTTTATATTGTTCATTTTGTGCGAAATTTGTGGCGTCGAATGGGGAGCGCACTGGTGCGCACTGCTAATGAATTAGTAACCATTCTAACTGGTGCGCACTGCTTATGAATTAGTAACCATTCTAACTGGTGCGCACTGCTAATGAATTAGTAACCATTCTAACTGGTGCGCACTGCTAATGAATTAGTAACCATTCTAACTGGTGCGTAATGCTAATGAATTAGTAACCATTCTAACTGGTGCGCACTACTAATGAATTAGTAACCATTCTAACTGGTGCTCACTGCTAATGATTTAGTAACCATTCTAACTGGTGCGCACTGCTAATGAATTAGTAACCATTCTAACTGGTGTGCACTACTAATGAATTAGTAACCATTCTAACTGGTGCGGACTGCTAATGAACTAGTAACCATTCTAACTGGTGCGGACTGCTAATGAATTAGTAACCATTCTAACTAGGTGCGCAATGCTAATGAATTAGTAACCATTCTAACTGGTGTGCACTGCTAATGAATTAGTAACCATTCTAACTGGTGCGGACTGCTTATTAATTAGTAACCATTCTAACCGTTCAGGCACCCGTTTCACAAAGCGTTGTAACGTACGTACGTGAAGTTATGTGTAACAAACATCTTTATTGTAAAGGAAATTTGTACAAACACGACAAAATAAGAAGAAATTGCAAAATAAAAGCTTCTTGATTTTAAATAAGCCTCACATTGTAAATCCTCGGAAGCACACTGTCACTTTTTGGATTTAAGAATACAAGTAACGCTTTGTGAAACCGGGCCAACTAGAAAGTTTTTCCTAAATTACCAGAAGTAGTATTTTTGGGAAAAGGTGACGTTAGTACTCTAGTTGTTAATGATTAGAATGTTGACTAATACAATCTATACATTACAAATAAAGAATACATATTATATACTTTACCGCTTTTGTTACTCTTGATGATAAGTTTTGATATTCACTAGATTTCTTGTCAGTCAACTCGGAAGTAAACTTTTCATTAATTACTTTTACATTTACATCCATTGAAATCTTTCCTTGATCTGGTGAGGGTCCAGGAATCTGAGCTGATGATGATGATGCATTCATGGTCATCATAGTTGAGTTGGGAGTAATCAGTACTCCTGTACGATTCACTGTGATGTTAAGACTTGGTGTTACAGTTAATAATGATATGTTTTGGATCACTGTTGATGTGTTCAAGTATGTAGACGAATAGTTTGTCATCACTGAAGACGGCCATGGAGTACTTGGTAGAACTGTGAACGCTGAGGAAGCATTGCTTGACATTGTACTGGTCATCAGTATTGCGGTCGAGGTAGCATTGATATGAGGCGTAGATGTCACATTTATTGATGTTACTGTTGCTTCCATAAATACTGTTGAGTTTGGAGTTGACGCGTCACTTGGTAGGTTGGGAGTAGACAAAACGAAGCTAGCATTTGCAGTACTAGATGGTAACATAGGATTGTACAAAGCAGATGAAGAGGCGTCTATGTAGGGCGTAGATGTTACCGTTGCTTCCATAAATACTGTTGAGTTTGGAGTTGACGCGTCACTTGGTAGGATGGGAGTAGACGAAACAAAGGTAGCATTTGCAGGACTAGATGGTAACATAGAATTGTACAGAGAAGATGAAGAGGCGTCTATATAAGGCGTAGATGTCACATTTATTGATGTTGCTGTTGCTTCCATAAATACGGTTGAGTTTGGAGTTGACGCGTCACTTGGTAGCATGGTAGTAGACAAAACGAAGCTAGCATTTGCAGTACTAGATGGTAACATAGGATTGTACAAAGCAGATGAAGAGGCGTCTATGTAGGGCGTAGATGTTACCGTTGCTTCCATAAATACTGTTGAGTTTGGAGTTGACGCGTCACTTGGTAGGATGGGAGTAGACGAAACAAAGGTAGCATTTGCAGGACTAGATGGTAACATAGAATTGTACAGAGAAGATGAAGAGGCGTCTATATAAGGCGTAGATGTCACATTTATTGATGTTGCTGTTGCTTCCATAAATACTGTTGAGTTTGGAGTTGACGCGTCACTTGGTAGCATGGTAGTAGACAAAACGAAGCTAGCATTTGCAGTACTAGACGGTAACATAGGATTGTACAAAGCAGATGAAGAGGCGTCTATGTAGGGCGTAGATGTTACCGGTTGCTTCAATAAATACAGTTGAGTTTGGAGTTGACGCGTCACTTGGTAGGATGGTAGTAGACGAAACAAAGGTAGCATTTGTAGTACTAGACGGTAACATAGGATTGTACAAAGCAGATGAAGAGGCGTCTATGTAGGGCGTAGATGTTACCGTTGCTTCCATAAATGCAGTTGAGTTTGGAGTTGACGCGTCACTTGGTAGGATGGTAGTAGACAAAACGAAGGTAGCATTTGTAGTACTAGATGGTAACATAGGATTGTACAAAGCAGATGAAGAGGCGTCTATGTAGGGCGTAGATGTTACCGTTGCTTCCATAAATGCAGTTGAGTTTGGAGTTGACGCGTCACTTGGTAGGATGGTAGTAGACAAAACGAAGCTAGCATTTGCAGTACTAGATGGTACATAGGATTGTACAAAGCAGATGAAGAGGCGTCTATGTAGGGCGTAGATGTTACCGTTGCTTCCATAAATACAGTTGAGTTTGAAGTTGACGCGTCACTTGGTAGGATGGTAGTAGACGAAACAAAGGTAGCATTTGCAGTACTAGACGGTAACATAGGATTGTACAAAGCAGATGAAGAGGCGTCTATGTAGGGCGTAGATGTTACCGTTGCTTCCATAAATACAGTTGAGTTGGGAGATGTCGCGTCGCTTGGGAGAATGGTAGTAGACAAAACGAAGCTAGCATTTGCAGTACTAGATGGTAACATAGGATTGTACAAAGCAGATGAAGAGGCGTCTATGTAGGGCGTAGATGTTACCGTTGCTTCCATAAATACAGTTGAGTTTGAAGTTGACGCGTCACTTGGTAGGATGGTAGTAGACGAAACAAAGGTAGCATTTGCAGTACTAGACGGTAACATAGGATTGTACAAAGCAGATGAAGAGGCGTCTATGTAGGGCGTAGATGTTACCGTTGCTTCCATAAATACAGTTGAGTTGGGAGATGTCGCGTCGCTTGGGAGAATGGTAGTAGACAAAACGAAGCTAGCATTTGCAGTACTAGATGGTAACATAGGATTGTACAAAGCAGATGAAGAGGCGTCTATGTAGGCGTAGATGTCACATTTATTGATGTTGCTGTTAATGTTGCTTCCATAAATACTGTTGAGTTTGGAGTTGACGCGTCACTTGGTAGCATGGTAGTAGACAAAACGAAGCTAGCATTTGCAGTACTAGATGGTAACATAGAATTGTATAGAGCAGACGAGGAGGGATCGATGAAAGACGTAGACGTCACATTTGTGATGTTACTGTTGCTTCCATAAATACTGTTGAGTTTGGAGTTGACGCATCACTTGGTAGGATGGTAGTAGACAAAACGAAGCTAGTATTTGCAGTACTAGATGGTAACATAGGATTGTACAAAGCAGATGAAGAGGCGTCTATATAAGGCGTAGATGTTACATTTGTTGATGTTACTGTTGCTTCCATAAATACTGTTGAGTTGGGAGTTGACGCGTCACTTGGTAGGATGGTGGTAGACGAAGGAAAGGTAGCATTTGCAGTACTAGATGGTAACATAGGATTGTGCAGAGCAGATGAAGAGGCGTCTATGTAGGACGTAGATGTTACATTTACCAATATCGCTGTTGCATCCAAAAGTACTATCGAGCTGGGGGTCGAGGAATCACTTGAAAGGATCGTCACAGACGAAACGAAGCTAGCATTTGCAGTACTAGATGATAACATAGGATTGTACAGAGCAGTTGAAGAAGCGGTGATGTAAGGAGTAGATGTTACATTTTCCAAGGTCACTGTTGGATTCATATGTACTGTTGAGCTGGAGATAGATGCACTACTTTGCAGCATAGAAACAGAAGAAACAAAGCTGGAATTTGTGCTACTTGACGATAATGCCAGATTGTATAGAGCAGATGAAGAATCGTTGATGTAAAGTGTAGATTTTGAATTCACCACCAATGTTACGGTTGGTTTCATAAGTGATGATGTGGAGCTGGTGATCGAGGAATTACTTGGAAGCGTAGTAACAGAAGAAACAAAGCTAGTATTTGTGCTGCTAGAGATTGGTGCAGGAAAGTACATTGCCGATGAGTTAGTATTGATAGAAGGTGTTGGTGTTACATACACTGGTGTCGTTGTCGCATTGCTAAAAACTGTTGAGCTAGCGGACATCGATGCACTATTTTGTACCATAGCCACAGACGAAACCAGGCTAGCACTGGTGCTGCTGGAAGTTGCATTGATATAAATCGATGAAGGCGTTGTCTCTATTGTTATACTAACTATTAAACTTGAGTTGGTTATCGATGAAACAGTTGACGAGGATGGCGTTACATCTGTGCTGGGTGAAGGAAGAGCTACCACCGTGACACTTGGTGTAGCATTAACTGTCACAAATGGCGAGCTTGCAATGTTGACTGTGTGGACATTTTCTACAAGAGAAGGACTTATTGTCATATAAGTACTTGTATTAACAGTCGGGGTACTTATGATATGATACGATGATGTCATATCTATTGTTCCTGTTGACGATATCATTGTATCATTCATATGCGTTACATTTGTGCTAGATGAAGGCATTCCTATAACACTTGTTGTTGCATGAAGGTTTTTATTATGCAATTGTGACGTAACTTTACCAAATAAGGTATCGTTTGAGGGCCAATATGGGACGGTAATACCCTCTAGAAATCCGGTTTGCGTATTCTATCACGTCAAGGCTTCAAACCGGTTTGAAGCGCGCGCGTTGGTTTTCAAAAAGGACTGTTTCGATAATAAAAAATACTGTAAAAAACAAAGCGAAAAAGCAATTGTATAATAAATCCTTTATTAGATATTCTCTTGTGTATTACGGGCTGACATTTTACTCGTCGCTCGCATTTTGCCTCGCCTAAAGGCTCTTTTCTTCTCTCCCTTACCCTCTTTCTTCTCTCCCTTACCCTCTCCTCAGTCCTCCTCTTCTTTTATACTTTTTCTACACAGGAATCCCAGAATACTGAGATGCCTGCGGAGGAGGCAATGTTGGACGTTGTTTGCTCAAAACGTTGTTCAAACGGATCCAACATGTTGCAGCCAACAATAATAAGGGAGTTGTTGGCCAAAACTGATGGAAGCGTTTGCTGGGACATAATCAGTGGTTTCGATCGTTAATGCGTAAAAAGTCACAAATCGTACCTGGACACAGAACGTCCGAATTGCAGTCTTTTTCTTCATAATCTGGACCCAGGCTACTGCAGTCTTGCCCACCATTTTGTGGAGAAGGATTGGTACAGGTTCGTCTTCGATGCATCTTTCCTCCTTTGCACGATTTACTGCACTCACTGAAGGTAGACCAACTGCTGTAGTTACCATTGACAACCACTGAAAGCGAAATAGAACGCATTGAATTTAATTGGTATTCTGACATTCTGTGACATTCTGATTGCTGGTCAGTTTTGTTGGCCATAACCTGAGCAAGACACCCATTCGATTGGAGAATTTGTGTACATTAGAAGGTTTTGCCATGGAATAATATTGGTAAGAGTCATTATAAACTAATATATATGTACCTTTATCGCATCTTGTACCCGTGTATCCCTTTAGACAGCTGAAAAACATGAATTCGGTTTAGGACCTTCGAGACACGTCAATGAAGTTTTAAGAAATGATTAGAAAATAGTGAAACTCTACTAGGAATAGGGAATCCAACCAATATTTAGGTCATCTTTCTAATTTCTTCTCCTCAGGAAATAAAACTGAGAAAAG
Source organism: Telmatactis stephensoni (assembly GCA_029948255.1). Lineage (NCBI taxonomy): Eukaryota > Metazoa > Cnidaria > Anthozoa > Actiniaria > Isophelliidae > Telmatactis > Telmatactis stephensoni. Next base: position 582,317 of record JALIZF010001809.1, read on the forward strand.
GTTGAAGGAGAAATGTAGAGGAAATCCTTCCCACTTTTTTTACTACATTCCGCGTATATAAAAACTACACTTAGTCACCTACACTGCTTAAGATCCCCACACACGATGCAATATTCTCTGGAACATCGCGCGCAACACAGTTTCATCATGTGTCCACCTCTGCAATGTTGTGCAAAATGTCTCATAAAATGTTGCAGAAGTAGAACTCGATCCTATACCTGCGACTTTTGCGCGCAACACTGCGTGCAGCAGTTGCAAGGATAAACACATGGTGTAATACTCTGTGTTGCGCGCGATGTTACAATATAAGTTATAAAAACAACTGGCGGTTTATCTAAGTGTCCTATGTGTTCTAGCGCTTGCGCACGAATCCGGGAACACTGTACTCTCTCACACACTACCACTAGATTCTAACATTCTATGCATACTACTCTCAACTCACTAGTTCGTTTTTGATGAGGGAGGAAAACCAAAGGACCCGGAGAAAAATCCTCGGAGCAAGGGAGAGAACGAACTAATAAACTCAACTCACATGAAGTGCCCCGTCCGGGATTCAAGTCAGCAGGGACCACAGTAGTGAGAGGCGAGAGGTCTAACCACTCCACCACTCTTGCACCCCATCGCGTAAAAGAAAAAATTATGGTGAAATGATGCTCACCTGCAGAAAGCTCCTACTGTAGCATTGGTTTTACATGCGCCTCCATTTACACAAAAACTCGCTGTACAAACATCTGATGAAAAAAAAAAGAACAAGGTAAATTTTGTGGATGAAAATATACATTATTGTGGTACTAATAACTAAACAAGTTCATGGCACAAAATGCACAAAAATCACTGTTGAAGCATCTTCTTGAACAATGTATGTGAGATCGAATCCTACAGCTTCTGTGGTGCCCTAAACTACACACAAGCCTGACATCAAACATTTTAGAAATTTTTAGAAAAATTGTTTTCTTACCTTTCACATACAGGTTTTGACTAAAGATAAAGTTCTCTGTGTTTTTGGTAGCATTATGTGCAACGATGGTACTTTTGACCTGTGACTGCGTAACGTTTGATGTGGAATTAAAGTGGGCTTTCATATCAACAACAACACTTCCTTGGCTGTAAAATAGACGAAAAAAATTTAAGATATCACAGTGGTACGAAAAATACAGCATAACTAATATACTTTATACCTTGTGCATGGTTTATAATTTCATTGTACTTACCTGAACTTCTCGACGTCAACACTCAAAAAATCATTATACGTTGAACTGAACATACTTCCAAACTGCAACGAAAGTGATACATGTTTTATAAAATTTGATCTTCATAGAATTATCCATACGTACTAGACGTCATGTGCGGTTCTCCGACGTTAGTTGTCGTTTATATTGTTCATTTTGTGCGAAATTTGTGGCGTCGAATGGGGAGCGCACTGGTGCGCACTGCTAATGAATTAGTAACCATTCTAACTGGTGCGCACTGCTTATGAATTAGTAACCATTCTAACTGGTGCGCACTGCTAATGAATTAGTAACCATTCTAACTGGTGCGCACTGCTAATGAATTAGTAACCATTCTAACTGGTGCGTAATGCTAATGAATTAGTAACCATTCTAACTGGTGCGCACTACTAATGAATTAGTAACCATTCTAACTGGTGCTCACTGCTAATGATTTAGTAACCATTCTAACTGGTGCGCACTGCTAATGAATTAGTAACCATTCTAACTGGTGTGCACTACTAATGAATTAGTAACCATTCTAACTGGTGCGGACTGCTAATGAACTAGTAACCATTCTAACTGGTGCGGACTGCTAATGAATTAGTAACCATTCTAACTAGGTGCGCAATGCTAATGAATTAGTAACCATTCTAACTGGTGTGCACTGCTAATGAATTAGTAACCATTCTAACTGGTGCGGACTGCTTATTAATTAGTAACCATTCTAACCGTTCAGGCACCCGTTTCACAAAGCGTTGTAACGTACGTACGTGAAGTTATGTGTAACAAACATCTTTATTGTAAAGGAAATTTGTACAAACACGACAAAATAAGAAGAAATTGCAAAATAAAAGCTTCTTGATTTTAAATAAGCCTCACATTGTAAATCCTCGGAAGCACACTGTCACTTTTTGGATTTAAGAATACAAGTAACGCTTTGTGAAACCGGGCCAACTAGAAAGTTTTTCCTAAATTACCAGAAGTAGTATTTTTGGGAAAAGGTGACGTTAGTACTCTAGTTGTTAATGATTAGAATGTTGACTAATACAATCTATACATTACAAATAAAGAATACATATTATATACTTTACCGCTTTTGTTACTCTTGATGATAAGTTTTGATATTCACTAGATTTCTTGTCAGTCAACTCGGAAGTAAACTTTTCATTAATTACTTTTACATTTACATCCATTGAAATCTTTCCTTGATCTGGTGAGGGTCCAGGAATCTGAGCTGATGATGATGATGCATTCATGGTCATCATAGTTGAGTTGGGAGTAATCAGTACTCCTGTACGATTCACTGTGATGTTAAGACTTGGTGTTACAGTTAATAATGATATGTTTTGGATCACTGTTGATGTGTTCAAGTATGTAGACGAATAGTTTGTCATCACTGAAGACGGCCATGGAGTACTTGGTAGAACTGTGAACGCTGAGGAAGCATTGCTTGACATTGTACTGGTCATCAGTATTGCGGTCGAGGTAGCATTGATATGAGGCGTAGATGTCACATTTATTGATGTTACTGTTGCTTCCATAAATACTGTTGAGTTTGGAGTTGACGCGTCACTTGGTAGGTTGGGAGTAGACAAAACGAAGCTAGCATTTGCAGTACTAGATGGTAACATAGGATTGTACAAAGCAGATGAAGAGGCGTCTATGTAGGGCGTAGATGTTACCGTTGCTTCCATAAATACTGTTGAGTTTGGAGTTGACGCGTCACTTGGTAGGATGGGAGTAGACGAAACAAAGGTAGCATTTGCAGGACTAGATGGTAACATAGAATTGTACAGAGAAGATGAAGAGGCGTCTATATAAGGCGTAGATGTCACATTTATTGATGTTGCTGTTGCTTCCATAAATACGGTTGAGTTTGGAGTTGACGCGTCACTTGGTAGCATGGTAGTAGACAAAACGAAGCTAGCATTTGCAGTACTAGATGGTAACATAGGATTGTACAAAGCAGATGAAGAGGCGTCTATGTAGGGCGTAGATGTTACCGTTGCTTCCATAAATACTGTTGAGTTTGGAGTTGACGCGTCACTTGGTAGGATGGGAGTAGACGAAACAAAGGTAGCATTTGCAGGACTAGATGGTAACATAGAATTGTACAGAGAAGATGAAGAGGCGTCTATATAAGGCGTAGATGTCACATTTATTGATGTTGCTGTTGCTTCCATAAATACTGTTGAGTTTGGAGTTGACGCGTCACTTGGTAGCATGGTAGTAGACAAAACGAAGCTAGCATTTGCAGTACTAGACGGTAACATAGGATTGTACAAAGCAGATGAAGAGGCGTCTATGTAGGGCGTAGATGTTACCGTTGCTTCAATAAATACAGTTGAGTTTGGAGTTGACGCGTCACTTGGTAGGATGGTAGTAGACGAAACAAAGGTAGCATTTGTAGTACTAGACGGTAACATAGGATTGTACAAAGCAGATGAAGAGGCGTCTATGTAGGGCGTAGATGTTACCGTTGCTTCCATAAATGCAGTTGAGTTTGGAGTTGACGCGTCACTTGGTAGGATGGTAGTAGACAAAACGAAGGTAGCATTTGTAGTACTAGATGGTAACATAGGATTGTACAAAGCAGATGAAGAGGCGTCTATGTAGGGCGTAGATGTTACCGTTGCTTCCATAAATGCAGTTGAGTTTGGAGTTGACGCGTCACTTGGTAGGATGGTAGTAGACAAAACGAAGCTAGCATTTGCAGTACTAGATGGTAACATAGGATTGTACAAAGCAGATGAAGAGGCGTCTATGTAGGGCGTAGATGTTACCGTTGCTTCCATAAATACAGTTGAGTTTGAAGTTGACGCGTCACTTGGTAGGATGGTAGTAGACGAAACAAAGGTAGCATTTGCAGTACTAGACGGTAACATAGGATTGTACAAAGCAGATGAAGAGGCGTCTATGTAGGGCGTAGATGTTACCGTTGCTTCCATAAATACAGTTGAGTTGGGAGATGTCGCGTCGCTTGGGAGAATGGTAGTAGACAAAACGAAGCTAGCATTTGCAGTACTAGATGGTAACATAGGATTGTACAAAGCAGATGAAGAGGCGTCTATGTAGGGCGTAGATGTTACCGTTGCTTCCATAAATACAGTTGAGTTTGAAGTTGACGCGTCACTTGGTAGGATGGTAGTAGACGAAACAAAGGTAGCATTTGCAGTACTAGACGGTAACATAGGATTGTACAAAGCAGATGAAGAGGCGTCTATGTAGGGCGTAGATGTTACCGTTGCTTCCATAAATACAGTTGAGTTGGGAGATGTCGCGTCGCTTGGGAGAATGGTAGTAGACAAAACGAAGCTAGCATTTGCAGTACTAGATGGTAACATAGGATTGTACAAAGCAGATGAAGAGGCGTCTATATAAGGCGTAGATGTCACATTTATTGATGTTGATGTTGCTTCCATAAATACTGTTGAGTTTGGAGTTGACGCGTCACTTGGTAGGATGGTAGTAGACAAAACGAAGCTAGCATTTGCAGTACTAGATGGTAACATAGGATTGTACAAAGCAGATGAAGAGGCGTCTATGTAGGGCGTAGATGTTTCCGTTGCTTCCATAAATACAGTTGAGTTTGGAGTTGACGCGTCGCTTGGTAGAATGGTAGTAGACAAAACGAAGCTAGCATTTGCAGTACTAGATGGTAACATAGGATTGTACAAAGCAGATGAAGAGGCGTCTATGTAGGGCGTAGATGTTTCCGTTGCTTCCATAAATACAGTTGAGTTTGGAGTTGACGCGTCACTTGGTAGCATGGTAGTAGACAAAACGAAGCTAGCATTTGCAGTACTAGATGGTAACATAGGATTGTACAAAGCAGATGAAGAGGCGTCCATGTAGGGCGTAGATGTTACTGTTGCTTCCATAAATACTGTTGAGTTTGGAGCTGACGTGTCGCTTGGTAGGATGCTAGTAGACGAAACGAAGCTAGCATTTGCAGTACTAGATGGTAACATAGGATTGTGCAGAGCAGATGAAGAGGCGTCTATGTAGGACGTAGATGTTACATTTACCAATGTCGCTGTTGCATCCAAAAGTACTATCGAGCTGGGGGTCGAGGAATCACTTGAAAGGATCGTCACAGACGAAATAAAGCTAGCATTTGCAGTACTAGATGATAACATAGGATTGTACAGAGCAGTTGAAGAAGCGGTGATGTACGGAGTAGATGTTACATTTTCCAAGGTTACTGTTTGATTCATATGTACTGTTGAGCTGGAGATAGATGCACTACTTTGCAGCATAGAAACAGAAGAAAGAAAGCTGGAATTTGTGCTACTTGACGATAATGCCAGATTGTACAGAGCAGATGAAGAATCGTTGATGTAAAGTGTAGATTTTGAATTCACAACCAATTTTACGGTTGGTTTCATAAGTGATGATGTCGAGCTGGTGATCGAGGAATTACTTGGAAGCGTAGTAACAGAAGAAACAAAGCTAGCATTTGTGCTGCTAGAGATTGGTGCAGGAAAGTACATTGCCGATGAGTTAGTATTGATAGAAGGTGTTGGTGTTACATACACTGGTGTCGTTGTCGCATTGCTAAAAACTGTTGAGCTGGCGGACATTGACGCGCTATTTTGTACCATAGCAACAGACGAAACCAGGTTAGCACTGGTATTACTGGAAGTTGCATTGATATAAATCGATGAAGGCGTTGTCTCTATTGTTGTTCTAACTAGCAAACTTGAGTTGGATATCGACGAAACAGTTGAAGAGGATGGCGTTACATCTGTGCTGGGTGAAGGAAGAGCTACCACCGTGACACTTGGTGTAGCATTAACTGTCACAAATGGCGAGCTTGTAGTGTTGACTGTGTGGACATTTTCTACAAGAGAAGGACTTATTGTCGTATATGTTCTTGTATTAACAGTCGGGGTACTTATGATATGATACGATGATGTCATATCTATTGTTCCTGTTGACGATATCATTGTATCATTCATATGTGTTACATTTGTGCTAGATGAAGGCATTCCTATGACACTTGTTGTTGCATGAAGGTTTTTATTATACAATTGTGACGTAACTTTACCAAATAAGGTGTCATTTGAGGGCCAATATGGGACGGTAATACCCTCTAGAAATCCGGTTTGCGTATTCGGCCCTGTATGACGTCAAGGCTTCAAACCGGTTTGAAGCGCACGCGCGCTGGTTTTCAAAAAGGGCTGTTTCGATAATAAAAAATACTGTAAAAAACAAAGCGAAAAAGCAATTGTATAATAAATCCTTTATTAGATATTCTCTTGTGTATTATGGGCTGACATTTTACTCGTCGCTCGCATTTTGCCTCGCCTAAAGGCTCGGCAAAATACATACGCGACTCGTAAAATATCAGCCATACACAAGAAAATATCTAATAAGTGGTATATATTTATTACTTTTGTTGACGAAATCACCGTTGTATAGTTCACATAACCTGATGACGTAATGTTCGGGACATATTGCGCAGAAGAGCTTATACTACTCGTAGAGTTTATTGATGAAAGAGTGGGACTCGCCACAATACTGCTATCGGTAACTCCGCTGTACATTGAGCTTGTAGTCTCATTTGACGTTATTTGTGGAGATGGCGTGATAGTAGAACCAACGCTAGTTACTCGTGCCCAGGCCGTAGGCGGCACGAGTCTAGGTTTACCTTTTCTATCTCTCTATCGTAGTCGAGAACTGGTAATGAAAACGAGGCTGGCACGAAAACAAAGCAGCGCATGTTCCAGAAAGTTCATAGGAAAACATGAAGGATTTTTTACGAGCCACGAACAATTATAACCTAAATTCCTCTATAAATACAGTCATTGCGTTATAGCAGCTTCACGTGAGTCTAAATGAACTTAAAACAAGAGACCATAATACTAAGAGAGCGAAACTCAGTATTGATGTCTGTGCGATGTTCGTGGCGGCTAATGCTATTTTTAGTAACTTCGCCATCGCGCGCGCAAGGCTCTCAAACAATAGAATTCAAACGGTCCCGTCCGCGCGCACGACCAAAATCAAATTCTATTGGTTGAGGGACTTGCGCGCGCGATGGCGAAGCTACTAAAAATAGCCTTAGCCGCCACGAACATCGCACAGACATCAATACTGAGTTTCGCTCTCTTAGTATTATGGTCTCTTGCTTAAAATTAACATTTGTGTAGTGGCTATTTGTATACGTCACCCGTACGTGAACTTTTGTATACGTCACCCATACGTGAACTTTTGTTTGCTATTCGAAAGGAAGTCAAAATTATTTAGATTTTCACAGTGATTTGTTTAGATGAAGTAAGCGATTCTTGTAAGCTATGTTAAAGTGATTCAGAGTAATTCTACGAGTCTGTACAACATGTAGTAGGCAAACGGCTAGTCATATCGTGACACTAAGAATTAAATGTCACGCACTTCAATATTAGGACTTCGATCATATTTATTACATTATTACTACTTTAATAGTATTGCATACAAGAAGAAATCGTTAAAAAAGAGATACTATTTGTTTCGAACTATTTTTGCAAACATTTCGGCGAACGGCAAAGCGATTCAAAGACTTCCGTACGCAGACTACTTTATTATAGATTTTCACAGTAATTCTATATTACTTTAATAAGTAACGAAAATATGATATCTTCGTAAGAAGCGCTTAATGTATATGTATCTAACCAATTTTATCTTATTTTGAAAGCATACGCAATTTCGTAGAATTTCTCTGAATCAGCCTCTTCAATGGAAATTTAGGATCGAGACCCATACCTCCATGAGTTTAAATCAGCTTGCCGGCGAAACACAAATATTCCGCTTCAGTACCGAACTCAAAACGTGACTAAACTGGCTTTAAAACATATTTATTCTCATGCCAGACTGAATTCCACTTGGGCACGAGTAAACGCACTATGTGCGTCTTGTTCTATTTATAGTGCTGTCCATAGTAATCGTAGTGTAGAATGTATTGCCTGTAAACACATGGTATTGGAAGTAACATTTGAACCATTGACAGTTACTGTAGTGCTGCTTGGTTGGAGAGACATTGTCGAGCTTTGCGCCTCAGCTGTGCACACTAAAGACGCAATAAACAAACCTCGAAAAAATCTATTTGCCAACAGCGAAATCTTGTTTTTCGACATATATCTTGAAATGAGATTTATTTTTGTATTCAAAACGTCAAGTAGAAAGACCACAAGGTTTTCTATGATGCCAGTAGTTCTGTGAGCGTTAGCAAAAACGATCTTGCTCTCCAACGCGTAGAAAGATGCTGTTAATCCATGTTTAGTCTTACTTTGCCAAGGTGTGCTTGTCTTCTCGTGCCAACTCATATCACAAACATAGTGACTTGGTATCTGCAATGTTTTGCTTGACATCGTGTAATCGAATTGTCTGTTAAGCTCTTTTTTCTTTGTTTCATTCCATAGATATATCAGAGTTTTTTCGTGGATATGTCGATTGCAGTGATCACTTTAACTTCCTGTCGCTCTCATCCAGTTCTTTTTGTGGTTACAGGCTTGGTTACCAAGCCGTAACCATAATGTCATCGAGTGTGTAAGGTGTGTATGTTTACCCGAATTGCCGAAGTTGACACGAAGTGATATATACCTATTTCAAAAAAGGTTGACCTTGGTTTTTGGTGCATACTGCATAGTGAATACTGTATACCAAGACTGAAATGTATATTATGGACAATTTGTAATTGGGTAACAAGAGGCTTTACTAATGTTGATTCTCTGTTTCCTCTCAGGTTGAATCTAAGTAGATTTTTTCCGCAAATTTTCTACTTATAAAAAATTGTGAAAATACCAGAAATTTGATATAGACAAGGCGCATTTTCGAAAAATCAGATACCTGGAGGCATTTTGGGGTAGAGGCTGGTAACATAACTATTCTAAACCGATTTTTCATGCTGAATGCGAATATGACTGTTACCAAGACGTATTCTGCAATCTTATACGTGTAAATGACGTAATTTGTGAATTGCTACAGTCATTTCTTCTAACGGCTTTTTCATGTAATTCCAAAAGTTCCCAAACTTAAAAACAATGACCATAGCTGGAAAGAGCGCATCAAAATCAGTAAAACTGTGAAGTTTGAAGGATATCAGTTGAAAAATCAAGGAGATACGAATTTTCAAAAAACGAAATTTTGTATGAAAACACTTACAGTTATGCAATAGATACCAACAAATTTCGATTTTTGAAAATTCGTATCTCCTTGATTTTTCAACTGATCATCTATCCTAAGCTAGGGTACCACAAATTGAAGATGGTTTTGAGTTGTCTGTTCTCTTATAATATTGACACACTCTTGAGGTCATAAAATGTTAAGAACTCAAGTGAAATCACTCAAGTGTTCCAAACTTAGGGACTGGTCATTACTTACAGGGAGGGGGGCTGGTGGAAATAGAGGGGGGGCAAAGATTTTTACACTCACTCTGTAAGAATGTTATGTGTGTATGTATGTAGAAAAGGGGGAGGGGCCATCAAAAATTGAGCATCACCTTTCACATTGAAATGGCATACTTGAAAAATTTTATACCATTCAGTTGTATATTTCCTTTCAACATCTCTTTTTTTCTTTTCTTTTCTTTTTTTTTTCGTTTTCTTTTTTTCTTAGAAAAGGTAAATTTACTCTTTCCTAAAAATGACTTTGACTTGTGTAAGATCCTTGCTCAGCGGTAATTCAGTCTATTTTTGGTATATGTTGCTCATATTTTATGTTCATTAATAATAATGCCTATTCTGTCATGCATTTCTACTTGCGTCACAACTATGAAAATCCAACCAAATGAATTTTTGGGTTCATTCTACAGGGTTTTTAATTATGGCATAGAAAGTGGACATGTCGGTGGTCGCCTTATTTTTAGCCATGACTCGTATATTAAACCAGTTGTAGCGGTGCAGTTTAAAATACATCCCTGTATCAACTCTTAAAAACTGATCGATCAAATGTATAAGAAAGTGCAATGAATAAATGAAATGGCTTTTCATGTTAAAACATGCACTTCGTTGCTCTCTAGCTCTTGTGCTCGATTTTGAACTGAGCTACAGATACGTGGTTTTCATACGAGCGGCTGAGCTGACTGAAGCTATTCTGGGATATTAACAAAATTATAAAAAAAACAGTATAATTCTAGGGAAACATAACTTTCTTTTCGTTACGTTAAGATTTTGGACAAATGGGTCGTGGGTCATTCGAAGGAGTGTAGTTATTTTTCGTTCACGTTTTTTGGACGAAAATGAGATTTTGGGTAATTAGAATGCTCTCATTCAAAAAGTGCAGACAATTCTAGAAAGGTCTTGTTTCCTGGGAGAAAATGAGGTTTCTTATCAATTGAACACGGCTGGACGCCCTCCAACAGCTAGGAAAAAAACACTCAAATTTCCCTGTGTCTTCCGAAGTCTTTTATTCCTCCCTTCTTAATGTGAGTAAACACTAAGCAACCTGATGGCTGCCCAAAAGTACGCCCTTTAATAATAAAAACTTAGACATTTGAGTATAAAATTTCATAGTAATTTTTCTTTTTTTATTCGGGCTTTCTTTCATTTTTTAATAAGAAACTAGAACCACTGAAAGACGAATTAGTCATAGCAAAGTTCTAACATGCTATAATAATAATGTAGAGGTATCCTCTAGATGTGACTTTTATGTATATGCCTGATTAAGCATAGCAGTTTTAACTGTTTTAACTTGCTAGCAAGTATTTTTATCACAAAATTCATCCGTTTGATCTAGTTGTTAGAATATCAACTAACTTTGATTAACAGAACTGATGTTCAGTTATGGGAAATTTGCTTCTCGAATAACTATCGCCGCGCGGGTCGCGGATCTTCTAACTGGCGTTGCTTGAAGTGCATTTTAAACAAGCCTCTACAATTGGAGGCTTATTTCGGATAAGCTTTCACAGATCCGTTGTTGGCCTTGATTTAGGGCTCTGCTCCATCTCATCACTTTCTGCCGACATTGCAGATGCTTTTCTGGAGTATCGGTTCGAATAGTCTGAAGTATCAGACACGTCGTCGCCAAAGGAGAGATTCATTCCTGGTTTGATGAGATGAGACTGTTTTAGAAACAGCAGCAACTGTGTTTTGTAAATATCATCTTCCTCTGTCTCGTGTTCGTTGACAAATTCGGGATTGGAGGTGCCGTCAGGGGATACCCTTGCAGGGAGGTCTTCGTATACCATGATCTCCAATGGTACAATGTTCATTTGACTGCTAGCGTTAGTTGAGCTGTTGCATAAAAATATCAACATATATTTATTCATCACATAGAGGATATTACATGGGCGCGCGGAGATACGGATTTTATCTTCGAGTGTTGAAAAGATCTCTCACGAGTGAGCGCAGCGAACGAGTGAGAGATCTTTTCAACAAGAGAAGATAAAACCGTATCTCCAAGCGAACATGTAATATTCTATTTATCATATAATTATCAAATCAAGAGACAACAATCTATCTTTAGAGTAAATGTGCTCAATTAACCATGGTAACGATCTTTTCACTAGTGAAAAGAACATGTTATTTTCACTAGTGAAAAGAACAAGTTTTCGAACTTAAGAAATATAGGTATTTTATAAATAATTATATGATAAACTATATTATTTTATTTATTTTTTTCTAGTTTTCTTAGAACAGAACGATTGGAATATATTGTCTATGTTCACCTAGTAATCTCACAATCTATTTTGCCAGTCAGTACAAGACGTGGAGAGGGCAGAGGACCGAAAAACATAAGGGTGTAAAGAAGAGTGGTTTATCATGTTCAGTGAAGCTTTGCAAAACCTCTGAACCAGGTAATGAACTACCACTTTTTCTTTGGTTTTTATTTGATGGTGCAAGTCTCACCTGTCGTCGTCTTTCCTTTTACGCTTGATACAGCATATGATGAGTAGTAGAAGAAACAGAAGGAAGATAACACAACACACACCAATGATGGCCCAGATCACTGCAATAAAGGTGAAATTGTTTCTATAAATCTCTGCTTCGTCTAAATAATCAAACTGAGTAGAACAGTATTCTCTATTTGTCCCTACCACTCCCATTGTTCTTAACCTGTCTGTTTAACAAATATATTCTTTATGAGACTGAGAAAGCCACGTTAAATACGAAATGCTTTGTCATCTTTGAATATCAAAGCTTATTCAGAAACAGAAGTTAAGAAAGATTCAAATCAAAGGTACATGTATGCTATTTTAACGTTTTCTTTCCACGGGTTTGACTGGACCCACGAAGGACATATTTCGAGCAATATAGCGAAATGTAGCATTTTTGTCCAACTGAAAAAAGTGTTCGTTAGGACCGTGCAAACGCTTCCAACATCCAGCATTGTTTATTGTTGGCAGTAATTGGTGCCTGTTCTAACGGACCCAACGTTGTTGTGTTAAGCTTTGATGATAACAGAACAAAAGAAGTGTTGGACGTAGCCTCTTCCGCAGGTAACTCATTAACTCATAAAAGCCCTCTAAGAGGACATGTGGTTACTGGTCAAATGATAAATAAACAAGCAAAGCAATTAAACTAAACAAACAAACCAACAAAAAGAAATAGAAAAGAAAGAAAGAATGCTTTCGAGAAAAAAATAATTATAATTTTTCTGTCAATATGGAGTCTACGAGAATGAAAGTGCTCCAAACAGTCCTCCAAATTATATATTACAAAGAAGAAAATGACAAACTAGGCAAACCACAACTTTCTATTCCTAAAAGTTTTGAGGTTACTGAACAAACAGAACAGTCTTTGTAGTCACATCTGGACTCATTGGCTCTTTGTTAAATGACTAATTAAATTCAAAAATAATTTTCACGTGTATTTCACATCTTTTTTTACATATTTCCCCCAGTAGTGTAGAGACAGGTAAAATAAAAGCTGTGCCTGGTTAAATGAGAAAAATAAAGATAAAACATTGTCTACTTACCAATATATCCAAACAAACACAAGCAACAAAAACGAGTCTGCTTGACCTTTTAATTGGTCAGCGGTATCGATGAAGCCAATGCCGAGTGTGTTGGTAGACTTCATGTTTATCGAAAATTTCTAAGATTTTTTCCTCCCATAGGAAATATTTGATGAAATTATAACCACCACTAACTAAAAAAGCTCGATATTTCTTTGGGATTTTCATTTTTCTTCGTGAAAATCGATTAAAATGAGTTAAGTAATCCTCGAGCCAATTCCGTACGTTTTTCGTCCTCTCTTCGTGAACGACTTCAGGAAATCCGAATTACTTACACACTTACACACTTACACACTTACTTACACGCTCGATGACATAATGGTTACTGGCTTGCATACAAGCCAGTAACCACAAAAAGGAGAGAGTTGCCATCTCTCTTTTCTTCTCTCCCTGACCCTCTCCTCAGTCCTCCTCTTCTTTTATACATTTTCTACACAGGAATCCCAGAATACTGAGATGCCTGCGGAGGAGGCAATGTTGGACGTTGTTTGCTCAAAACGTTGTTCAAACGGATCCAACATATTGCTGCCAACAATATAATGGGAGTTGTAGGCCAAAACTGTTGGAAGCGTTTGCTGGGACATAATCAGTGGTTTCGTTAATGCGTAAAAAGTCACAAATCGTACCTGGACACAGAACGTCCGAATTGCAGTCTTTTTCTTCATAATCTGAACCCAGGCTACTGCAGTCTTGCCCACCATTTTGTGGAGAAGGATTGGTACAGGTTCGTCTTCGATGCATCTTTCCTCCTTTGCACGATTTACTGCACTCACTGAAGGTAGACCAACTGCTGTAGTTACCATTGACAACCACTGAAAGCGAAATAGAACGCATTGAATTTAATTGGTATTCTGACATTCTGTGACATTCTGATTGCTGGTCAGTTTTGTTGGCCATAAGCAAAGCAAGGCACCCATTCGATTGAAGAATATGTGTACATTAGAAGGTTTTGCCATGGAATAATATTGATAAGAGTCATTATAAACTAATATATATATATACCTTTATCGCATCTTGTACCCGTGTATCCCTTTAGACAGCTGAAAAACATGAATTCGGTTAAAGACCTTCGAGACACGTCAATGAAGTTTTAAAAAATGATTAGAAATGAACGAAAATCTACTAGGAATAGGGATTCCAACCAATATTTAGGTCATCTTTCTAATTTCTTCTCCTCTGGAGATAAAACTAAGAAAAGGTTGAAGGAGAAATGTAGAGGAAATCCTTCCCACTTTCTTTACTACATTCCGCGGATATAAAAACTACACTTAGTCACCTACACTGCTTAAGATCCCCACACACGATGCAATATTCTCTGGAACATCGCGCGCGACACAGTTTCACCATGTGTCCACCTCTGCAATGTTGCGCACAATGTCTCGGAAAATGTTGCAGAAGTAGAACTCGATCATATACCTGCGACTTTTGCGCGCAATGCGCGCAGTTGCAAGGATAAACACATGGCGTAATACTCTGTGTTGCACGCGATGTTGCAATAAAAGTTATAAAAACAACTGTTTATTTAAGTGTCCTATATGTGTTCTAGCGCTTGTGCGCTAATTGGGGAACACTGTACACTCTCACACACTACCACTAGATTCTAACATTCTATGCATACTACTCTCAACTCACTTGTTCGTTTTTGATGAGGGAGGAAAACCAAAGGACCTGGAGAAAAACTCTCGGAGCGAGGGAGAGAACGAACTAATAAACTCAACTCACATGAAGTGCCCCGTCCGGGATTCAAGTCAGCAGGGACCACAGCGGTGAGAGGCGAGAGGTCTAACCACTCGACCACCTTTTGCTCCCCATCGTGTAAAAGAAAAAATTGTCGTGAAATGATGCTCACCTGCAGAAAGCTCCCACTGTAGCATTGGTTTTACATGCGCCTCCATTTACACAAAAACTCGCTGTACAAACATCTGATGAAAAAAAAGAGCAAGGTTAAATTTTGTGGATGAAAATATACATTATTGTAGTACTAATAACCAAACAAGTTCATGACACGAAATACACAAAAATCACTGATGAGATCGAATCCTACAGCTTCTGTGATACCCTAAACTACACACAAGCCTGACATCAAACATTTTAGAATTTTTTAGAAAAATTGTTTTCTTACCTTTCACATACAAGTTTTGACTAAAGATAAAGTTTTCTGTGTTGTTGGTAGCATTATGTGCAATGATCGTACTTTTGACCTGTGACCGTGTAACGTTTGATGTGGAATCAAAGTGCACTTTCATATCGACATCAACACTTCCTTGGCTGTAGAATAGACGAAAAAATTAAAAATATCACAGTGGTACGAAAGATACAGCATAACTAATATACTTTATACCTTGTGCATGGTTTATAATTTCGTTGTACTTACCTGAACTTCTCGACGTCAACACTCAAAAAATCGTTATACGTTGAATTTAACATACTTCCAAACTGCAACGAAAGTGATACATGTTTTATAAAGTTTGATCTTCATAGAATTATCAGGACGTGCTAGACGTCATGTGCGGTTCTCCGACGTTAGTTGTCGTTTATATTGTTCATTTTGTGCGAAATTTGTGGCGTCGAATGGGGAGCGCACTGGTGCGCGCTTCTAATGAATTAGTATCCATTCTAACTGGTGCGCACTGCTAATGAATTAGTAATCATTCTAACTGGTGCGCACCGCTAATAAATTAGTAACTATTCTAACTGGTGCGCACTGCTTATGAATTAGTAACCATTCTAACCGTTCAGGCCCCCGTTTCACAAAGCGTTGTAACGTACGTACGTGAAGTTGTGTATAACAAACATCTTTATTGTAAAGGAAATTTGTACAAACCCGACAAAATAAGAGGAAATTGCAAACTAAAAGCTTCTTGCTTTTAGATAAGCCTCACGTTGTAAATAGGTTGTAGCTAGATTTAAGAGTACAAGTAACGCTTTGCGAAACCGGGCCAACTAGAAGGTTTTTCCTAAATATACCAGAGGTAGTATTTTTGCGAAAAGGTGACGTTAAAACTCTAGTTGTTAATTATGAGAATGTTGACTAATACAATCTATACATTACAAATAAACAATACATATTATATACTTTACCGCTTTTGTTACTCTTGATGATAAATTTTGATATTCACTAGATGTCTTGTCAGTCAACTCAGAAGTAAACTTTTCATTAATTATTTTTACATTTACATCCATTGTAATCTTTCCTTGATCTGGTGAGGGTCCAGGAATCTGAGCTGCTGATGATGATGCATTCATCGTCATCATAGTTGAGTTGGGAGTAATCAGTACTCCTGTACGATTCACTGTGATGTAAAGGCTTGGTGTTACAGTTAATAATGATATGTTTTGGATCACTGTTGATGTGTTCAAGTATGTAGATGAATAGTTTGTCATCACTGAAGACGGCCATGGAGTACTTGGTAGAACTGTGAACGCTGAGGAAGCATTGCTTGACACTGTACTGGACATCCGTATTACGGTCGAGGTAGCATTGATATGAGGCGTAGACGTCACATTTATTGATGTTGCTGTTGCTACCATAAATACTGTTGAGTTTGGAGTTGACGCGTCACTTGGTAGGATGGGAGTAGACGAAACAAAGGTAGCATTTGCAGTACTAGATGGTAACATAGAATTGTACAGAGCAGATGAAGAGGCGTCTATGTAGGGCGTAGATGTTACATTTATTGATGTTACTGTTGCTTCCATAAATACTGTTGAGTTAGGAGTTGATGCGTCACTTGGTAGGATGGTAGTAGACGAAACGAAGCTAGCATTTGCAGTACTAGATGATAACATAGAATTGTAAAAAGCAGATGAAGAGGCGTCTATGTAGGGCGTAGATGTTACATTTATTGATGTTGCTGTTGCTTCCATAAATACTGTTGAGTTAGGAGTTGATGCGTCACTTGGTAGGATGGGAGTAGACGAAACGAAGCTAGCATTTGCAGTACTAGATGGTAACATAGAATTGTACACAGCAGATGAAGAGGCGTCTATGTAGGGCGTAGATGTTACATTTATTGATGTTACTGTTGCTTCCAT
Source organism: Telmatactis stephensoni (assembly GCA_029948255.1). Lineage (NCBI taxonomy): Eukaryota > Metazoa > Cnidaria > Anthozoa > Actiniaria > Isophelliidae > Telmatactis > Telmatactis stephensoni. Next base: position 599,494 of record JALIZF010001809.1, read on the forward strand.
AAATACTGTTGAGTTTGGAGTTGACGCGTCACTTGGTAGGATGGGAGTAGACGAAACAAAGGTAGCATTTGCAGTACTAGATGGTAACATAGAATTGTACACAGCAGACGAAGAGGCGTCTTTGTAGGGCGTAGATGTTACATTTATTGATGTTGCTGTTGCTTCCATAAATACTGTTGAGTTTGGAGTTGACGCGTCACTTGGTAGGATGGTGGTAGACGAAACGAAGGTAGCATTTGCAGTACTAGATGGTAACATAGGTTTGTGCAGAGCAGATGAAGAGGCGTCTATGTAGGACGTAGATGTTACATTTACCAATGTCGCTGTTGCATCCAAAAGTACTATCGAGCTGGGGGTCGAGGAATCACTTGAAAGGATCGTCACAGCCGAAACGAAGCTAGCATTTGCAGTACTAGATGATAGCATACGATTGTACAGAGCAGTTGAAGAAGCGGTGATGTACGGAGTAGATGTTACATTTTCTAAAGTCACTGTTGGATTCATATG